>BSBM01001331.1:14006666-15247500 GCA_027924585.1 Larix kaempferi | reverse complement strand
CACCGATTCGATCGCCGTCAGTCGCTAATTTTCACCGAAAACGGAGAAGAAAGTGGTTCAACACGAAATCATTGGCGGAACTCAGAATTAACCACCGAAATAGTCACCAGCAACGAAAATAGCTATCATGCGACGGTAATAGGAAATCTCACTGATGTGTCTTGCAGGGACTTGACAAGTCCCTCTGATATGTGTTGCGGCAACTTGATGATTTCTACCGAAATCATCGGCTGAATAACTTTAGTGGTGGAAAAATGTGAGTGGTTTGTGGCACCAAAACAGCACTAGGCCCCACCGCATTAACGACGTTTTAATTTGCTACCAACTCTTTCAAATCAACATTAATTTCCCCATTTTGTAAAGGGTTATATATAGGGTTTAGGGTTCTTTTTTAATTATTTTAACTTTGCAAGAAAAGAACGACATTCGAGTTTTCATCGTCTCCACCACTAGCTGAGCAGCGGGCATCTCAACTCCGTCGAGGCTTTGCAACTTGTCATCGTTTGACAGGTAGACCATCTGTTTCCTGTTTCTTTCATTTTGTTTGATAGTTCGGGGAAGGTTGTTCATACTACTAGTAACCCCTTACCGCTGGTTGGTCCACGCCATCCTAGCCCGCCAAGGGGTAAGCTAGTTGGGTTTTAGTTTTTCCATCAGGAGATGGGGTTTAAACGTTACTCATTTGTCTGTTACCCTGCCCCATTCAAACTCTCACCGAACCTCTCCAATGACCTTGTTGCGGGAATCCTAGAGTTGTTTGTTGCATCAGTTGATGTTACACTTGCTACCCGTTTCACGCGGTGAATCCTCACGACCATGCGACAAGAGTAGACCCATGCTGGTTTTCTTCTCTTTGCGCAAACGCAAGTCCTACTCCCTTTCTTGACAAGACTATTCAACCTGCGTTCATAAGCACTACCACACGCGCCTTGTTTTGGGAAATGAACTTAACCAACACAGTTTTATACTCCCTTAAGCTACTTACTAGTTTTGCATTCAGAATTTGAGTTAGTAGCTAGTTGTGTTTCTTTTTTCATTAAAATAACTTGCAAGGTTAATGGGTTTTATGTTACATATGTCTATTGACCCATCTGCACATTGATGAAACAAAGTACAAGACTTAGCAAGCATAATAATGATGTTTTGTTCAACCCTGCATACCTCTTAATATGAATTAAAATGCTTGATTAAAATTTTGTTGGATTTCTGCTTATACATGGATTTATTTGATCAGAATTTAAACAATGACTAAGAAAGGAGTCAAGAAGAAATCTAAGGTAGTTGAGCCTGAGTCAGATGTCAAAATTGTATTGGAGACCAAGGTAGAAGCAGTATTCGAGGATACCAAAGCAGTGACTGGGACTCTCCCTGAATTCAGATGGGGAGAATTATATCAGATGATTTGAGACCAAGATGTCCCCAGTGTAGTTCTTGAGGATATGTTCTTATATCAAAACATCAGGAAGTCTAGAATTGCTAAAGAAGCCACGTGCCCAGAGCTTTTTCCTTGCTTAGAAGTCAGTGGATGGATTCTATCACAAGATGATGCCCAATCAAGGATCCTTTCTGACAGCAAAGGAGAATCTTTTGCATCATTCCATCTGTCCCACATAGCAGCGACGTACAAATTACCGTGCTCTCATATCCTGCTGACCGAAGAATGGTTTGAAAGTATTAACATGGACACTCTTGACTATGCTAAGAAACTATTAATAACATGAAAACAACTGAGGCAAAAAAAAATGGAGAATATGAAATTCAAAGCCTGAGGCCTCCCTTTAGGATCATACCCCTGATGCTGAGTAGGATTTTTGGCAGGGCAGATGTGACTGTCTACAAACTAAATTGGATACACCAGATTCATCACATAGCCTTCTATGGTACTATTTTTAACTGGGTCGACATTATCTTAGATAGCCTGTCATCCACAATAGCAGTTGTGAAAGGAGGCTTGACCTAGAAGAAGGCAAAATTTTATATGTCTTTGTACCTCGTAGACTGTATATTATCAAGGCATACTTTCCCTAAGCTAGGATGCATCTAGAATTCGTCTGATTCCCCTGTCTATGTTTCCTATTGAATCATGTATGCGCATAAGTATGCAGGTCAATATAAACTCATATGCGAGGAATTTATCATGCCTCTGTACGAGTTAATTTTTAACAGAGAAACCAACTGCTTATCTGAAAATGCCATGGCAATTGTAGAACAGTTTGGGGATTACTATTTTTCGTAAGAGGGTACATATCTCAGGATGTATGGAGGTTCCAAACCTCCCTCTCTTCTTCCCAAGTATGTCACCGATGTTTTTGTCCATAAGGAAGCAATAAGACAGGTTTTTATCAATGGGATGGGAAAAATCCTGCACGATCAAAAGAAATCTTCTTTTCCACCTCTACCTTTTTTCATCGGAGCGTACAAATTCTACAAGGTTAAGACGGCCGAAACCTTTGTCCAAGATTTGGAAGCATTCCATTTTGGTGAGAAGATTTTCGCTAAGAATGATAGTGAAGGAAAGGTGGTTGAGCATTGCGCAGCAGTCAAGGTACATTGTGATTATGCTAATCACTTTGACAAGGATGAAGAAATATTCAGAAGAGCTAGCAATATGACTGAGCTCAGCAAGCATTTTTGTCCCAAGAGTGGGAGTAGTTCCAGCACTACCGCCAAAGCTGCACAACAGGAAGTAGCTTTACAACTAGAAAGAGAAGAACAGAGGTTTAAAGAAGAAACTGAAAAGGTTTAAAGAGAGGAAACTGAAAGAATTTATAAAGCAGAAGCTGACAGAGTTCAAAGGGAAGAATCAGAAAGAGTTCAGAAAGAAGAGGTCGACAGATTGCAGAGAGAAGAAGCTAAAAGGATTGTTGGTGTCTATTTTGTCACTATTTTTTATCATCAAATCTATTATGAATGGCGTTAATTTTACTATTTTTGATCTAATAAGTTATTCTTTTAGCCATTCAACTCATCAAACAAACCAGGTATGCATGTATTCGTTTATCATATAAATTTTGGTCAAATCTTGTTATATTACGATTTATTAATGATTAAAGTGACATTTCCAGTCATGCATGTTATTTAATCTTTGATTAGCAGGATGCATTTTTCAAACGACCCTTCATTCAGACCGCGTGCTTATGATGCTGAGTTCAACCGCATTCAGCTCATCATTTAGCCCCGTGTTCAGCCTCCGAAATCCATGATTGGCATATCCCAGACTGTTAGATGCAGAAGAGGGCACGTGGGTTCTGTTTTCCATGCAATGGGCATGGTTAATGAGCCATTGCTCTAGAAGATCCGTCCTTAGGCTCTCCAAGCTCAACAGTGCATCCCACGTCCACACCAACACTCCAGCTCGTCGTCCAGCCTCGCGTTCAGCCTAGAATCACGCTACCTGTTCATGCCATTGTTCTAGAAGGAGTCCATATCGCACACGTTTAGCTTGCCAGCACAACGCCTTGCCACGACAGTGCTCTAGCAGCCTCTCCTCCATTCGCTCAACTCGCCAGCATGTTACCTCTCTACCTACATCCAAGGAAAACCAACGCTGCAGCTGCCTCGTGAAGGAATCAACTTCGTTCAGCCTGGTGTATACTCCTATGTTGTCACGCACCATTCAAAGCAGCCAGTTATGCATTAAACGTCTATGTTATTAGAGAGGTCGACTTTTTCGACCCTCTCACCCATTTGTAAAATGTATAAATAGACGCTTGGAGATAGAAATAGAGTTAGTCTAGTTAGCTTATAGTTGGAGAAGACCGCAGATAGTTCGTAGATTTGCAAGCAGATAGCTGACAGTCTGTAATTTTCTTAAGATTAATGGAAGTTCCAGTTTGTTGATATTCTGAGTAGCTAAACCAGTTTCATTTTCCATCTCTGATTGCTGGGAAGGGACCCTCATCAACCAGAGGTTTTGTCTTTGTTTTCTGTATTTCCTTTTCTGCAATTAGTTAGTTCATTTTCCTGTATTTGTCATTAATTTGTTTTTTGTACATGATATTTCTTTTATGTAATTTGTATTGTGCTTCTAACATAACTTGTGTTTACAGGATTAGTAAATGGTTGACCAACAGCATAGTTTTGATAGTTTAATTACAATCTTTTATAATTAGCTAGTTTGTTTCTTATAATTAAATAGAACTTAGTTATCCTCTGTTTTAAGGTCTGTTAATAGTTAGAATTAGTTTAGTTAGATTCTTCTCTGTAGCTGTAGGATAATTTTCTTCTCTCATCTCACTCTTGCTTTAGCATAGAATAGGAATAATTTAGCTCTTCAACCATGATTAGAATAGGTTGCTTTCTATTATCTTAGGTTCTCAACAAGTCTTCTTACTAATTTCTTTGCATTGTAGGTTCATCTGCATTCGTCAGCTGACGTCAATATCATCAAAACTCTCATTTTCCTTAGTTTAATTCATTTTTCCTCCATTCGGACTGCCATTCAGACTGTCGTTCGGACTGACATTCAGATTTTCATTCGGTTTTTTACTCTTTCTGCACTGTTTTATGCTAGTTTGAATCCAGTTTCTTAGCTTTCTTTACTGTAATATTTCCTACTCTTAATTAGTCTTTTCAACCATAATTAAGCCTTTGTTTTACATTTCATAAAGCTTTAATTCAATTCTTGTTATTTTTCTTAGTTTGCTTTAACTATCTTTCCAATTATGCCTTTCATATTTTATCTTGCTAACATGTTGTTGTTTCAGAATTTATTGATCTTATTCCTAGTCTAATTTATTACATGCTCTTAAGACGCAGTTAGAATAGAGTTAATAATTTCATTTTTCAAGCATTATAATTTTGATAGTTTTCTTCATATAGATTAGGATCAGTTTCTTACCTTAATAAATAATGAAGATGTTTATGGAATAGGATTTTGGGTTCAAAAATTAATATCTTTATCAAGTTTTCTACTTGTTTCTGAATTAATATCTTTATCAAGTTTTCTACTTGTTTCTGAATTAATATCTTTATCAAGTTTTCAACTTGCTTCCAAATCAAGTTCAGAAGTAAATATCCTTATCAAGTTTTCTACTTGCTTCTAGTTTTCATTAGTTTTATATTTCTGCTTATGGATAGTAGATAGATCATAATGTTTAAAGTTAACTGTAACTTGTCTTTTTGTAGTTTACATCTTTTGTTGAAGTTAGATTAGATTTACTTACGTTTTTTTTTGCAATTTCATTTGAGAGCCATTATGATACACTCACCCCAGTTCCTATTACACGGGAATAGATGTTTCTCCTGAATTAATTATTGAATTTATTTAATAGTCTTTAATCTGTTTACAGTTGTTTCCTAATTCTTAACTAGAATCTGAAACTGTATAGTTTCCATTTTCATATTCAGCAGTTTTCTTTTCAATCAATTTCTATTATTTAAGTATAAGATAGAGTAGTATGAATCGATACTATTCCAGTTTATTTGTTTAAGTAAAATCTGATTTAGCTCCTTTTACTATTTTTCTGAAGTTTGACTCGGTTTTTCATTTTGAAAGATCTTTCGATCTTTTCTTTATTAAATCTTTTTAAGGTATGACAAGCCGGAAAAACTTAGGTTCCATTCTACCTTAGCATATACTTTGCCTCAACTCTAAGATTACCAACCCCGGTCGATAATTAAATATTAGGTGTTTTCTTTGAGATAACTCACACACCCAACATTTTGGCGTCGTTGACGGGGAGTTGTAGAAGATAGGTAGAATTCAGTTGTAGATAAGTGAAAATCCTTTTTAATTTTACTCTTTTGAAAATGGGCTAGTGGCGGGTGAGCGGTAAGACGAGAGGTAAGAACCTGCGCATCTGTTATTACATGCATCCCCAAAACCCAGCAGTAGTAGTTATTCAGTTAGAATTTATTTTAAGTTATAATTTGTTTTCATGAATAGGTCTAGAGATTCACAAGGTATATTTATTAAAACTAATTCCCTTACTAAAATTCCCACTAAAATTCCTACTAGCTTATACGGGGGGCGTGCCACCCCAACTACTAACTCAACAGAAAGGTATCGAAAGACACCTAAAGGGGATATTCCTACTTGGAAAGCAAAGGAAATCCTTTCTGAAAATCAGTTAGGGGAAAACATAGGGACATTAGAACAGTATGTTCATAAATAAATTCCACTAGAAGAACCTCAAGCTCATATTGAGACTAAACTTAGACAAGAGGAAACTCAAAAGGATAAAACTTCAAGACATTCTAACTCTCTGTTAGTCCAAAAACCCAAAGACACTACTTTTTCAATAGTAGGTGGTCCAAATTTGGTAGATTTTTTCAATCCTGCACAAGTAGATGCTCATTTTGAGATCTATGTTAACATAGTTGTCTCACAGATTGATACAACAATCGTAGGACCTCCAAATCTCGATTCCCATGTAGCTGATAATTCTCCTCCTAAAAAGCAGAATACCCTTCCTGAAACAGAATGTTGGGACATCCCATATTCACCAAGAAAGGAGAAAACTAGATTTTCTCTCTTTGGAAATAGAATATTCATGGGGGACGAAAATGAAGACCATGTCCGACAAGATGAAGAAGATGGAGAAGTTAGAATTGAAGGTACCTTCGGGTTCCCTATATTAGACATTGCACAAGATGTTACTATGAAAAACATCCCTCCTTCCTCACTACCAACCTTCTATGGGAAGAGTAGTGAGGACCCGGATACATTCTTGTTCGAGTTTGACATTTTTTGTAGGAGTTATAATTACCTACAGGATGACCAAAAACTAAAACTCTTTCCTGCCACATTAAAATATTCTTCTCTTCGATGGTTCATGGGATTAGGAGAATCTAGTATTAGAACTTGGGAAGACATGAAGAATGCATTTCTTCGGAAATATCAGGATTACTGTAGACCTAAGGACTCTCGCAATGATATTTTTAAAATTCAACAACTTGAAGACGAGAGCTTAGAAGACTATCTTGAGAGATTTAACTATGTGTTACACAAATCTAAGTATAGTGATCTTCGAGAGGATGCAGTAAGAACACTCTTCCTCAAGGGAATCTCGGAAGAATTCTTAGATAACCTTAATCTCATGGCAACAGGAGAAATTTCTCACAACTCTTTTGCAAAAATTTGTGAACTATGTAGGAATTACTCTAGGATCAGAGGGAAAGGTGGAAGACACTTTCGAGAGTCTTATGCTAGGAATCCCAAAGGAAACAAATCCGGTCCTGGTGGAGTTACAAGGGTAGAATTGGGAAACCTATTGGAAAATTTCAAAACAAATATTTTAGGGGCCATGGGTTCTCAATTAGATGCACTACAAGCTAAAAAGATACAAGATGAAGAGCATGCAACAATGAGTGTTTTTTGTCCTAGGTGTAGAAATAAACATCCTCAACGAGAATTCCCATTAAATAATGTTTTAGTCTGTCACCTATGTACAAAGGAACATCCAACCAACAATTGTCCATCATTGCCTGGATTACAAGCTGTGTACAAGAGTGGAAATTTTGGTGAAATACCTAGGAGGCCTTGGCAACCTAGAGATCAACCATTGTATCAAGATTCATCACAAATTCCACCTTATTACTATCCTTATCAACCTCCTCAACAATGGAATACTTCAGGTTTGAAAAATTGGCCACCGCAGTACCCTCCTTAGAATGCTCAACAACAACAATGGCCACATGGATGGAGAGGGAAAGCTTATGCTCAAACATATCCTCCTATGCCTAACTATCCTTACCCACCTAATATTTAGCAGCTTCCGCCTGGATTTGTACCTCCTTCATTACCCCCTATCCCGAATCAACCTCACCATTTCCAAAACATGAATCCTCCAAGACCCACAATTTTACCTGCACAACCGATACTGAATCCTAACAACAAACCAACCCAAGCTCTTAATAGCAATGGGTTGTTACCTATTCCATCATATGTTATTTCGACCGCGCCAATACATGAGATACAACTGTGGTCTGGAAGAGTTGTGCAAGATAAGCCCAAGTCATCAATTGTTATTCAAGAAGAGAATGAAGAAGACATACCTAGTGAAGTTTTGACTAATGCCATCCTTGAAGACGTGGTTATTTCTAGATCTTCAACACACAACCATCCACATAAAGAAGTAATTTCAGGGGAAAAGTCACCTCCATACCCGGAGCATCTAGTAATAGAAAAACCTGTAACTTATCCAGAGTACGATATCATTAACGAATTGAAAAATATTTGCATTAAGATCCCTTTGTTACAAGCTATTAAGGATATTCCAATCTATAGTAAGGTAATAAAGGAACTCTATATTAAGAGACCAGGGAGGAAACAAAAAGACCCTCTGACGATCCATGTAGTAGGAGAAATTTCAGATTGCATACCAAACCAACCTAGAATTCCAAAGTATTCAAACCCAGGAAACCCTATGGTGACTGTTATCATCAATAACAGAGCCATAGGGAACACACTTATTGATATAGGAGTTGCTATCAATTTAATGACTACCACAATTTTAGAAACTCTCAATTTAGGACCATTCCTTCGTCCTACCCCAACGATGCTAGAGTTAGCAGATCGTACTATGGTGCAACCTACTGGGATCTTAGATGACATCATGGTATCAGTAGCCTCATGGGAATATCCTGTAGACTTCATGGTCATTGAATCAAAAGACCCTTCCAAAGGTCACCCCATTATTTTGGGAAGACCTTGGTTGGCTACTGCCAATGCATTCATAGGATGTAGGGATGGAGAGATGATTATCTCTGATGGTTTATCCACAAGAAAACTAGCTCTATACCCATCGACTCAGCCAATAGATGAAAACCTATTTTGGTTAGATTATCCTTTCGGAGATGAGAACTTGGAAGAACTTTCCCTTGTCAGTGATCTTTCTCGGGCACTTCAAGAGCAAAATACCAAGAACGTGTTGAACCAATTTATCTCTTCCACAACATGTGTATATTTTCTTCAATCTTTTTCCCAATTTGACCAGATATTTGGAGACGAATTCCAAGAAAACATGATCCTCTCAACATTTACAAGTACACTTTGTGTCTTCGAAATTGAAGAACACTTAGGATCCTATACCATTTCGTGTGAGGTTAGTACCGACAAATTTATGCATATAAATGCAGGTTTAGAGGAGATTCAGCAAAAACAATTACTAAAAGTTCTCAAGAATAAAACTAGAGCATTTGCATGGGAGTATACCGATATGAAAGGTATACACCCAGACACCTATATCCATCACATTTACACAGACTCGAACATAGTACCTCCTGTTAGGCAGCCCCATAGAAGAATGAACCCAGCACTAAAGGACATAGTAAAGGATGAATTACAAAAACTCCTTAACGCTGGATTCATTTACCCAATTTCCAACAGTAAATGGGTTTCTCCTCTGGTGGTAGTTCCAAATAAATTCACAGGGAAATGGCGTATTTGTGTTGACTTTTGAGAACTGAACAAGGCCACCCTTAAGGACTACTTCCCTTTACCTTTCATCGATCAGGTGTTATATACCTTATCAAGGAAACAATATTTCTCATTTCTTGATGGGTATAGTGGATACAATCAAATATTTATAGCACCTAAGGATAAAGCAAGAAAACCTTCACTTTCTCTTGGGGGACGTATGCCTACCGAGTGTTACCCTTTGGCCTGTGCAATGCACCTGCTACTTTCCAGTGTGCATTTCTAGGAATCTTTTCTGACCTCATACATGACTGTGTAGAAGTTTATATGCATGATTTTACAGTTTATGGTAACACCTTCCAGGAAGCACTTGTTAACCTCGAAACAATTCTTATTCGGTGCCAAGAAACGAACTTATCTCTTAGTCATGAAAAATGTAAAATGCTACTAACCGAGGGCATAGTCCTGGGACATCATGTCTCTCTTCAAGGTATCAAGGTGGATCTCGCCAAGATTGAAATAATTGTTAATCTTCCTCCTCCGAAAAATCCGAAGGAAGTAAGAAGTTTTCTTGGCCATGCCGGCTATTATAGACGTTTCATTAAAAATTTTACTAAGATAGTTGCACCTATGTTCAGACTACTCATGAAATACATAGAATTTCAATGGACTGAGCCATGTCAACAGGCCTTCGAAACTTTGAAGGCCAAGCTATCAGTGGCACCAATTCTTAGGGGCCCAAATTGGTCCCCTCCTTTCCATATATTCAATGATGCTTCTAACATATCCATAGGGGCATTTTTAGGTCGAAAAGAGGGAAAGACATCACATGCCATCTACTTTGCTAGTAAAAATTTGACTCCTACAGAATTGAAATACACTATTACTTAAAAAGAGTTTCTAGCAGTAGTCTACTCCATCAACAAGTTTCGTCATTATATCACAGGATATGAGATTTTTATACACACTGACCACTCCGCCATCAGGTTTTTGATGAATAAACCTATCACCAATGGCAGAGTGACTCGGTGGCTTCTTTTGTTACAACAATTCAACTTCACCATTGTTGATCATCCCGGTAGAGAGAATGTAGTAGCTAATTTTCTCTCTCGAATTCAAATTGATGATAATTCCAGCCCTGTCGATGATAACTTCCCAGATGAACATTTGTTCGTTGAATCTGTTCAAACCCCATGGTTTGCAGATATAGCCAATTATTTAGCAACTGGAAAGCTACCTAACCATCTCTCCCCACTTGAGAAACGTAGTATCATAGTTCAAAGTTCCAATTATTCTTGGGTAGATAATGATCTCTTTCGTACTGGTCCTGATGTTATTATTAGACGATGCGTACGAGAGGACGAGATGGCAGAGATCCTACATGCATGTCATGGTGGACCTTGTGGTGGGAATTTTTCTGATAAAAGGACAGCATACAAAGTATTGCACTCTGGGTACTATTGGACAAGCATCTTTAAAGATGCTTCCAAATATGTCAAGGGATGTGACAGTTTCCAAAGGATGGGTAGACCTACACCATCCGATGAGATGTCTTTGCAACCTCAAGTTATGATTGAGCCATTTGAAAAATGGGCTCTAGATTTCGTTGGACCAATTTCCTCGATGTCTCGCAAGAAGAAGTACATACTAGTCTGTACAGATTATGTCACCAAATGGGTAGAAGCTAAAGATTTATTCCGAGCCATAGAGAAATCTGTGGTGGAATTCATTTATGAAGAAATATTTACCCAATTTGGTGTACCTAGGGAAATTGTGACCGATCAAGGATCTCAGTTTACCTCCAAATTAATGAAAGATATTAGTAAAAAATATGGTATTAGACATTGTAAGTCTTCTCCATATCACCCGCAAGCCAATGGTCAGGTGGAATCCACCAACAAAGTATTAGAAGCCATCCTAACTAAAACTATCCAGTTACACGACAAAGACTGGGCAGATAGGCTTCCAGAAGCTCTGTGGGATTATAGAATAAATTGGAGGAACACCACTAGTCACACACTTGATGAAATCGTTTATGGTAAACAAGTTCTTCTACCCATTAAATTTCAAGTCAAAACTTTTCGTATGGCTGCACAGTTAGGGATGAACTTAGAAGAAGCACAAAATCAACGAATCCTTCAGATAAATGAATTAGACGAGATTAGGCAAGATGCTATTCAACATACAATCTTAATACAAAATCAATGCAAAAAGTGGCATGATAGATACATTAAACAAAAACAATTCAAAGCTGGCGACTGGGCACTACTTTTTTATTCAAGATACAAAAATTTTAAAGGTAAATTAACTACTCGTTGGATGGGTCCATATGAAATTGTCACAGCCTTTGATAATGGATCAGTTAAAATTAATACAATTGATGATTCACAAATTTCTTTTGTTGTAAATGGACACAGACTTAGACTTTATCATCAACCGATATCTAAACAAGATTTTGTGCAGAATGCCTTGCGATAGGAAGAAATGGAGCTAGTAGAAGAGGAAGTCATTCCTCCTCCTCCTAGTCCTTGAATCATTTTGGGTTATCTTCTTTTGTATATATGTAAACATGCTTTTGATTTTCAATAATAATGATTCGTCTCTAAAAACAATTGATTACATTCTTCTTTTTACAGGAAATCTATTATGATCAGTTTGTAAAACCATTGTCAATAAAACAGGAAGACTCTTTTTTCCTTTCAAAATTTTACATGACTTGTTTTGTACATATGTTTTGTTTTGAATAAAAATTTGAATCATCTGACAAGTGGTTTTTGCAGCTTAATCACAAGAACCCTATCTTTGTAATCAACTCATATGATATTATGTGAAAAGGGAAGTGCTCTAAAAAGAAATTTTAGTTCTCCCTCTCTTTCGGTTACTGCTAAAATTGAAATTTTTAGTGAAAGGATAAAGCATTTTCTTAATATCATTTATAACAACTTTCTTTTATGATTCTATTTATAGTACTTGATTCAGACATGTACACTTCTGATTTATCATTAGAACAGTTGTTAAAAGACCTACTTCATTTATTATGATCTCCACAAAACTCTATCTTACACCTATGGATAGCTAGTTCATCCTTGACTCATTATCAAAACTTGTCGCCAAAGCACCTTTAAAAGGTAGCCTAAAAATGGGTGATATTTTCTATTTTGTGGGGAACATTACTGACTTTTTATGAAGAAGATAGATTGTGAAGTCAAAGAACAACTTTAGGTTATTATCTTTTGGCATGCTCTGTAATTTAGGCCATTGTAAATAAATTTACTCATAAGGTTGTGCTAAATTTTGAATTATGTGTTTAACAGGCTTAGCACACTCTAGTGCTAACCGACTTCCTTACAAAAAAATCGCTATATATATATATATAATTATACGAAGCAAACCCACCAAGGTACTGAACAAGATCGCTGGCAGCGGGTCAATGCTAAGTAAAATCTTAAACAAGGAAGCTCGGTAAATGCAAGTAAACCCGTCGGGGTACTGAACAGGCTCGCTGGCAGTGAGGCTATGCTTGCATGGTACCAAGATAAACCCGTCGGGGTACTGAATAGGCCTGTTGGAAGCAGGTCAATATCGGGAAAAAGAGGTTTGGTTAATGCATTGCTATTCACATAACTCCTAAAAACCTGAGTATACAAACACATGTTTAGGCCGATTATGTATATTGTCATTAGATAATGGCTGTAAGTTGGACTTGGACCCTATCATCTAATTCAAACAATACCTAGGATATAACTATCCTAGAAATGGGACCCATAATTATAGTAGATCTCACAAATTTTACGGTGAACCTTATCTATATCCTTTGGATGACAAGAGATTTTTACAATGAGTCATGGACGACTAGTTTTTCCTATGGCATTTTTCGCATCTCTTACACTACTACTCTTTATATGGTATTTTAAGCACTGTTGTATTCTTTTTTATGAATGTACATATCTGAATCATCTACGTTGTTAAGTTAATATTTCATTTCCTTATGAAAATTATCACAATCTTTAAAAAAAAAAAGAAGCTATATGTAAGATTTTCAATTGATTTTTTTTTTAATCATTTTCTGTCTAATGGCTTGAGGACACGCCATATTTTTGGTTTGGGGGGAAGATTAGAACTATTCTTAGTTTGATTTTTTTTATGAAAAATTGATTTATTTATGATACAATGACAGGTTTTTTCAGGTTGATGCAAAAGCAGAAGGAAATTGATCTAATTAAGAACAAAAAGAGGAACACAACCAAAGATCCAGAAAAAAGCAAAGTTTACAGCATCTTTTGTGCACTAACAACTTCAAAAATTCTATGAAAATCAGCTTTGGTCTGCATCAAAAATAAGATCTTGCATAAACAAAAGTCTATACAAAGGACTGAATGACGGGCTGAATGTTGATCCGAATGAGGCAAATAAACAGTGTTCTGAATGGAGTGTTGAATGAAACCATAGCCTATAACATTTTTTATTTTATTTGCTAATCATGGAAGGGATTAATCAAATGTCTATTTCACACATGGCTTCGTTCTCTTATCCATCTCGCCTCCATTAACGAATGGATTATGCATCATTTTGTGACCTCCATTCGGTCTCACTTATCCTGTTATACAATCTGCCACCATATCAGTCGAATCATTATCTCTCACGTGTAATCTATTTTCATTATTTGAATTACATTCAACCTATCCAAAGCTTGGCTTTGGACATGGTTGAATAATCTTTAAACCACACGTATTCACTGGATTCACGTACCTCTACGTTGGCACTTAACTTAAGATCTTCAAATGACAGATGTGATCTTTTCAAGCATGACAAGCTCTCGACCTCTGTCATTCAAACAATCAAACGGACCTTAGTTTAAACTGGTAATTGCGTGAATTTTTCCTGAGTCTGCTCGCTCTCCATCTAAGACGCATCCTCTGCAAAACCTTGCACCTCTTGTATCCACTTGCATTCCCCCATCCTCTGTCAACAATGCCAATGTGTTATGAGCCTGGTAGCTACCAGGATCTCCTACGCATTTCTGAGTCTAAAGCCTGCCGTGAAGTGTTTCCGCGACAAGGTTGGGAACCATTTTTTTGCCTTCTCCAAGGCCACGACCACAAGATTTCATTTCTATTTGCCAAAGGTTTTGATGGCAAGATGGCCAAGGTTGGCTATCTTGTTTTACCATGATAGAAGATTCAATTGCATTAGCTATCAAGCTCCTGAGGGAAGGTGCCCAATGGCATAAGCATCTTTTCCTTCCACGGAAGGACCATGAATTTTCCCTGAAGATCGATTTTCAACAAGTTGTTGGTACCAAAGGTTTTCACAGAGAATGGATCAAGCTAGAGTACTTAGATCTCCTGATCGTTATCATCCACTTAATTACTTGTGAGGGTAAGTTCACTGTCTTTAAAGCTTTCCATTTCAGGTTTTTAGCTCATTTTGTCAATAATCAGACCCTTAACTTCCCATTTTATTTCCTGAAGAGTTTGGAGAAGATGTCTAGCCAAGTCAGAAAGAATACAGTTAACCCTTCTGGCATCTTGTATCACCATTGTCTTATTAAGCTTCTAATCATTCACCAGTTAGAAAAGGAAGGACAAACCTAGGATCATTTTGTTTTTGAGATACCGAACCCTCATTTATCTACTATTAAATCTTCCTCTTCTCAAGAACTTCATCATACCCAAGCAGAACCAAACGCTAAACGTGTACGGTTTGATGAGGATCCCTCAGGTGATGAGCACCTTTCCCAGTCATCACCTTCTCCTGAACTTACTCTTGGTGACCCTACTTCGGAAAATCCACTCTTTTCATAGCCTACTAAGTCCACGAGGTCAAATTATAAACAATCTGTCAACCAAACTATCGTTCAGCCATCATGCTCAAATATCTAGTTGGACGATCCTATTCTTGAATCACCTCTCCTCACATTGTCCAACGCATCTGCTTGAATGAGTGAAGCCTCTACTTTTGAAAGTCCTCCTGCACACAACCAAGATACAATTCATGAATATCATATTGTTGAGTGTGAAACATTTTCAAAAGAGTTGAGTCCCCCAAAGAGACCTGATTATTATAAAGAATAGCTTATTCTGTCTCAACAGGAGATGGATAAGTTGATCCAAGTAATAGCACGGTTGACAGACCAAAATCAAAGTTGTGGAAAAAATTTCTGAACTTCTTGAAGAAAACAAGGCACTGCGTGCACAAGTAAAAGATATTGAATGTTTGGTTAACGTTAAAACAACATCCAATACTGCCCTGAAGATGAGATATAATTATTTAAAGGACCAATTCAGAAAGCTCGAGGCCGAATCTATATCTTCATCATCCAATTTGAAGGCAGATGCTACCGCAACTCAACCTTCTTCCTAATTTCTCTCTGTCTTGCTCAGTGGGACCTGGCATATCTCCTGTTTGGGGGAATGTTGGTGTCTATTTGTCACTATTTTTTATCATCAAATCTATTCTAAATGGCAGTAATTTTACTATTTTTGATCTAATAAGTTATTCTTTTAGCCATTCAGCTCATCAAACAGACCAGGTATGCATGTATTCATTTATCATAAAAATTTTGGTCAAATCTTGTTATATTACGATTTATTAATGATTAAAGTGACATTTCCAGTCATGCATGTTATTTAAGCTTTGATTAACAGGCTACATTTTTCAAACGACCCTTCATTCAGACCGCATGCTTATGATGCTGAGTTCAACTGCATTCAGCTCATCATTTAGCCTCGCGTTCAGCCCCCGAAATCCACGGTTGGCATATCCCATACCATTAGATGCAGAAGAGGGCACGTGAGTTCTTTTTGCCACGCAAAGGGCATGGTTAATGAGCTGTTGCTCTAGCAGATCCGTCCTCAGGCTCGCCAATATCAACAACACATCCCACATCCACGCCAACACTCTAGGTCGTCGTTTAGCCGCGCGTTCAGCCTGGAATCATGCTACATGTTCACGCCATTGTTCTGGAAGGAGTCCAGGTCGCACACCTTTAGCCTGCCAGCACAATGCCTTGCCACGAAAATGCTCCAGTAGCCTCTCCTCCGTTCGCTTAGCTCGGTGGAATGTTACCTCTCTGCCCACATCCAAGGAAAACCAATGCTGCAGCTGCCTCATGAAGGAATCAACTCCGTTTAGCCTGGTGTATACTCCCTATGCTGTCACGCACCATTCAAAGCAGTCAGTTATGCATTAAACGTCTATGTTATTAGAGAGGTCGGCTCTGCCGACCCTCTCACCCATTTGTAAAATGTATAAATAGACGCTTGGAGATAGAAACAGAGTTAGTCTAGTTATCTTATAGTTGGAGAAGACCGCAGATAGTTCATAGATTTGCAAGCAGATAGTTGACAGTCTGTAATTTTCTTAAGATTAATGGAAGTTCTAGTTTGTTGATATTCTAAGTAGCTAAACCAGTTTCATTTTCCATCTCTGATTTGTTAGTTTTTCAGAAATTTCAATTTGATCTAGGATCTTAACTGAGAGAATAACATGTACAGCATATCTACAGCATATCAATCATGGACACAATAATGCAAGCACACAAGAGACACAGAGTTTCACCGGGGAAAACCAAGAAGGTGAAAAAACCCGCAACTTCCTCAGAGATAGATAGATCAATGATACAACCCAAGTACATGAGATAGTCCTCCTAGCAGCATCTTCTCATCCTCCACTAGTGCGCCACTCTCTAATGAGTGTGTGAGTGAGAATTGAATGATCAAATAGAGTGCCTCCCGCACTCTATTTATACTTGACTTGACTTGCCTAAAACCTTTACTAGGTTGGACTTAACTTAACCACATAACATAATGCTGACAAGGCCGACCCCCAATAGGGTGGTCTAATAACCCTTTAACCCACATGACTTATATAGGGTCGACCCCAACAAGGTGATCTAATAACCCATCAAGTATAAGTTACAACACTTACAATATAAATGACGACACTTCTGTATAGAGGAATAATAACATCTCTATAGGAATACAAACACTTTTGTATAGAGGAATAATAACACCTCTATAGAAATACAATATACATTTATGAAATACATTCCAAAGTTACAAATACATCAACACTCCCCCTTAACTAGGAAGGTATTTCTCGACACAGATCTGCTAGCACAAGTCTTCTTCTATGGATCAACATCACTGGATCATCATCATCGAATCATCGTCATCGTCACTGCTGCTGCTATCTCAATCAATCTCCAATATACTCGTCATAGTAAGTTATACAGAGCCAGCCCTTTTTCATGTTGGATGTAGGACCACCACCTGCAGGTCTTCATCATCACTAGCCATACTGTGGAATCCTCAGGACTTATTACGTGCGTCACAATGCCTCGAAAGAGTATCCCAGGATCCTTTATGTGCCAAAGCATGACCGGCAAGATCTCCCAGATCCACTTACATGTGACTGTCACACAACCTTAAGAGAGTGTCTTGACTAGAAATAACTCTACAGAGCATCCGAGGCCTTTTACGTGACTAGCACAACCTGTCTATATCTCCAAGATGTATTACATGTGACCCCCACCATAAAACCTTAAAAGAGTGTCTTGACTAGCAAGAACTCTAAAGAGAATCCGAGGCCTTTTACGTGACTAGCACAACCTGTCCGGATCTCGAGGACGTATTGCATGTGGTCATGGAAAAGCCTCAAAAGAGCATCCCAGGACTGATTACGAGCGTACTGCTCAACCTATCGAATCTCCCAGGTCTAGTTACATGTCCTCCCAGAGAAATGCCTTGAAAGAGCATCCCAGGACTGATTAGGAGTGTACTACTCAACCTATCAGATCTCCCAGGTCTAGTTACATGCTCATCTACACAACCTGTCCATAGCCACAGAGTATCAACCTGATTCTCACCATACATCGTCCTGATGTACATGATCATCCTAATCATCATCATAGCATTGTCCTAATGCATATCATCCAAAGTATCATCCTGATACACATGATCATCCTGATCATTGTCACTGCATTGTCCTGATGCATGTCATCCATAGAATCATCCTGATACTCATCACATATGATCATCATGATCATCATCACTGCATCGTCCTGATGCATGTCATCCAGAGCATCATCTTGATACTCATCACATATTATCATCCTGATCATCGTCACTGCATCGTCCTGATGCATGTCATCTAGAGCATCGTCCTGATACTCATCATCCATGATCATCCTAATCATACAATGCATCCACCTGATGCATACCAAGTATCTACCTGATACATATCATCATACATGATCCACCTGATCATATAATGTATCTACCTGATACATACACAAATACATGATCCACCTGATCATACATTGTATCCACCTAATACATATACAAATACATGATCCATTTGATCATACAATGTATCCACCTGATACATATACAAATACATGATCCACCTGGTCTGTATCCACCTGATATATATACAAATACATGATCCTCCTGATCATATCAAGCATCCAACATGATGCATATACAAATGCATGATCCAACTGATCATATTAAGCATCCAACATGATGCTTATACAAATGCATGATCCAACTAAGCATATCAAGCATCCAACATGGTGCATATACAAATGCATGATCCAACCTATCATATCAAGCATCCAACATGATGCATATAGAGCAGTGACTGGAGCATCGTCCTGATGCTCATCACACAACGCTTACATCCACAGCCATGGGAAGGATCCTCCTCTCACCATGCTTGGAATGGCTCCTGCAAATGTGTCCATCACTTCTTCCTTGAAGTGTCGTCAATTTGAAGAACACCAATCCTCTCTCTAAAGTATTCAAACTTCACTCTGGCCAGTGGTTTTGTCAACACATCTGCAACCTGCTCATCCGTCTGCAGTGGTTGTGCTTCTCCTCCTGTACTGAAGGAAATCCAATAACTTCCTGTCTCATATGCCTCAGTGCACCATGATGTAAGTGTCCCATCCTCCTATGCCATAACTCGCCATCACTACTGCTACTACTGAACATAGCCTTTGTAGGCTCAAACTGTAGTCTATAAACCTTCTTACTCCGAACCCCAATCATCCTATCCAATATCTAATCTGACCCATGTGGCCTGATATATACTTTCCTATCTTGGAAAGTCACTAGAAAACCCATGTCTTCCAGTGTGGAAATTGATATGAGATTCTTCGTCATCCCTGGGACGTATAACACATCAACAAAGCTGATGATATTTCCATACTCCCTCTGAAATGAAACTGTACAACACCCTTCTCTTGATACCGTGCATCATATCCTAACTCAATATGGAGATTTACTCCACCCTCCTACAAGCTCTTGAAGAACGATCTATGTCCTATCATGTGACAAGATGCACTGTTATACACATACTAGATGTTGTTGCTGATGGAGCTTTCCATGCAAGCTATCAAGCAAAATTCCTCGTCAAAACTCTTGTTGAAGTCATCCACCTCTGCTGAACCTACCATCTGTGTGTTGTTCTTCTTTTTCCTGTCTGGGAACTGGGAAGCAAAGTGTCCATGCTTGTGGCATATGAAGCACTTGAATTTTGACATGTCCAAGTTCTTCTTACCACCTTTCTTCTTCTTTTCCTTCCCCTTTCCTTTGCTCTCTAAGGATAGAGCCTCTTCATCCACGATCTATGGGGCACTACTAGATGAACCTGAACCTTGACCCATATGGGCTTCTTCCTGCACGAAGTCATCCCACAATATTTGTCAGTCAAGGAGGTTCTCGCTAGCCACCATGCCTTTAACAAAGACGTCCCATGGCTTATAAAATCCATTGAGAGCTATACGAACTAGCTCCTAATTCTCAGTCTTAGAGACCATTGCTCCAAGCTCATCCCTAATCTGTGTGATCCTTATAAGAAAATTCACCACTCCTTCACCCTTGGCCATCCTGGTGTTACGCAATCTCTCCTGCAGCACCATCTTCCAGTTTTCATTCTTGATTTGGTAAAGACTCTCCAAATCCTTCCACATTTCTAATGCATTCTTCTTCCCAAACAGGTGAGGGAATATGTGGTCCTTCACCCCATCCAAGATGATAAACATAGCTATGGAATCTATCTTCTTTCACTTTTCCAACTCTGTCGGATCTGTGGGAGCAACCTTCTGGTCATCAATGTGCTCATCAACATCACTAACACCCAGGATCCTGTTGATCCTCTATTTTCAAGTAGGAAAGTTCCATTCCCCCTAGAGTCTATCCTCAACTCTCAACTATACGACAATAATGAATAGTACCTATAAACCCTAGGATAGATATGCCCTGATCTATCTAACCAACTGCTACTTTCTCTCAGTCTGCTCAAAAGATCTCTGATACCATGTAAATTTCCTTAAAATCCACACTAGAGTAAATGTATTCCAGATAAATTAATTAAATCCAATTGCCACAGTTAACCACACGTGGATTTATTCACTATGCAGCGGAAAATAAATACTGAAATAAATATAGCATCAATCACATCAATGGAGACAACACAATCTTTTTGGGTATAAACCCCCGGACAAAACCCAAGATGGGAAAACCGGTGCAGCAATCTGAGAAGAAATTTTATTATGAAGATATGAAGCAAATACAATTCAGAAAATCGATTTAGCCAACCTAGCAAAATCGAACCTCTGCAATCCATTGAGAAAAACCCACATACATGTACGGCCTCCCACAAAGATGTACGTCCCTGCTGCAGTTTGTATGAAATCCGTATGGATTCCACGTTAACTATACAGATTTATTTCGTGCGGCCTCAACTCACACGTGCGGCCCATCGGTGATATGATATACGACCCTACTGTTGTACGACCTTGTCGATCTGTACGACCTCCCTCTCTCTGCAATCGTACGGCCCTCTCTCTGCCTAAATACTCTGTCAATATCTGAATGATTGCTCCTCCGTCTTCTTCCCCGCAAACTTCTCTCTCAAACTTCTCTGTCTCTCTTTTTCTCAATGTGTCCTCTCCACTAAATCGATCCTCCTTTTAACTCAATGGCCAAACGAAAAACCTAACATCTCACTATAGATCTATGGATGAGATCCTCCAGTGAGATCAATGGCCAATATTAGATTAGCCATCACTTAAATTATTTTCACTTGCACTTTATAAAAGTGACTCCAAAAAAGTCAATTAATAATTAGATCACTTAATGTACTTTTCCTAAGTCTAAAATTTGGAAAAGACATCAAATACATTTGGCTTCCTGATTTAATTCTTCTTGCATGCAAGGACACATGCAAAGCAAGAAGACCTTCCTTGTTGCCACTTTCTAACACTATGTGTTGTTTGAGATCCTCTTCATTCAACATGTCCAACTTCTTTATATATTCCAGGTCTTCCTTCAAACTATCTTTCAATTCTGCTATGCACTGGTCCTAGTTGGGAAACTCGTACATATTATGGAAAATTGATATATGGAATCTCTCATACACTTGAAAAATATCCTTGTAGATTCCTTCACACTTTGTGATATATTTTGGCACTTCTGCTTGTATCTTTACGGTCGATTTCCTGCAATTGTCCAAAAGAGCTATATCTAGCTTGAGCTCTACGGCTCTGATTTGTTTGGAAAATGATCTGGAAAATATGGATGTTCTCCTTTCCAGGTGATCAACTTTTTTATTTTGGGAAATGTATTGTTTAATTTATGTCTTACACCAAAAATACTTGCAGAAATATCCCTCATCCTGTCTATCATCTTTCGCATTTTATAAATCTCTCCGGCCAACAATTCTTGCGAATGGCATATTTTTTCCTGTATCTTACAGGCATTCTCATAAAACAGGATCATATCTTCCTTTTGAATTTGAGCAAATTGAACTTGCTCCATCAAAAATTCTTTCTAGCTTATCAATCCATCAATCTGAACTTGTAAAAATTCCTTTTCAATTATAATTTCATTTACATGTGCTTGTAACGACTCCTTTTCACTGATTAACAATTCCACCTGTTGATTTGATTTGATTTTGTTTTATTCCAACTCATTATTGCGAGAGTAGAATTTGCTTCGCTTGCCTTCCATAATTACAAGTTGCACATTCAAAGCATCCTTTTCATTCTCCAAGTTCTGATAATCCAACAGTAATTTATTCTTTCCAGACTCTACTGCATCCTTTTTCCTTTTCAACTCAATTCATGTTTCCTTTTCAACTCAATTCCTTCTCCTCTTGCTTTTATTAAGTTATATTTTAGCTTCAACATTTTTTGTTTGCTTTGTTCTAAGTTGTTCATCAATTTATCAGCCTTATCAGCATTCTCCTGAGCAGATGCTATGTTTACTGATGCGGTGAATTTGGGATCCTTGTGAGTACCTTCCACTAAGGTACTTTCCTGAATGGTTACGACATCTGGTTGTGTGCCCATTTTCAACCTTTTCTCCGTTATTCTCACGATAGTCTTCCGCTTTGGATCGAAAACTATATTATCCATCTTGGCTACTGAATGTTTCTTTGAAGGTGTAAAGGGGGTGATCCCAGCTCAACAAATGGAAGATGGCCTCCTGTAAGCGGAATTCTGGAGACGTTAGGTGGATCTATGTCCATGTCTTGAATACTATGGTATTCTTCATGGACACTTCCGTCTTCCAAAACTTTCTTGAATTTGGATTCCTCCTCGTTTTGTCTCTCTAACTCTGCTGCTTTATCTATCGCTTCTTTCCTTTCCTTTCTTAGCCTCTCCTGTTCTTCTTATTCCTCTTTCTTATTTTGTTCTTCCTTGTTCCTTCGCTTTGCTTCTTCTACTGCTTTGGCTTATTCTTCTTGTTTTAGCTTTGCTTCTTCTGCAGCTATGGCTTCTTCTTGGTCCTTCTGTTGCTATGCTTCTTTAGTCGTGTCTTTGGTTTGTCTAGCACCTGCTCCATCTCTATGGCCAAATATTTTATTCAAATCAGTCATATTATTTTCTCTTCGGTACACCTCTTCATATTTTAATAAGTGATCTGGATACTCGAAATGGATGTTACACAATGCACAATGTTGGGAAGCCTTTTGCAATTTGTCATTTCCAACAAAAATCTTCTCTCCAAAATGGAAAGCTTCCAATTATTTTATGAAATCTTATACTCCTTTAACCTTAGGGAACTTATACGCTTCGATGACAAATGGAAGTGGTGGATAGGAAGCCTTCTTGTGCTCGTTCAGGAAATGCCCCACCCTGTTGAAAAAAACTTGTCTTACGGCCTCTTTGTGTACTACATAGTCTATGGAATATCTTGGAAGCAAAGATGGGGGTTTGGTTCCTCTGTACATATGGATATAGGTGCCTTCAGGAGTAAAGTAATAATCCCTGTATTCATTTATCACTTCCATTGCATTGTTCGACAAGCAATTGGGATCTACATTAAAGAATAACCAGTATAGGGCGAAATTATAAACTCCTCACATATATGCTTGTAGAAGCTCGCATATTTATGAGTCCACATTATTTGGTAGGCCACATAAAGAGGGGTCTCATCTGGGACCCAATATCATCCCAAATTGTGAAAAGGGTTCCTTATTAGGATGCAATCGATCAAATAGGAGGGCATACAGATTTTTATTTTTATTTTTATTTTTTTATTTTTTTTATTTTTGTATTTTTTGCGTCATTCCTCCTTGGGATGCTTCTATAGATGATGCCATACTTTCTGAGATGATATCCTCCCAATTGAAGATGGTGCCATGTGAGGCCACATGAGAGGGACCCAACTAAGCTTGTAGATATTCACATTTTCTCTTCCGTATATTTTACTTAGAATTAATGCTATAATTCTGAATGGTGTTTTTAGATTTTGCGTGTCATGCTCCCTGCTTACCTTTTGCCTCAACTTCTTTCCAGGAATCAACATTTTCTTAACATACTTAGAGTGATCTATGTTGAATCCCTTTATCCAGTAATCGGTCATCATAAATTTTGGAGGTGGTATCTTATATGCTGCACTGATATGGGATAGTTGAAATGATGATAATCCTCCTCCATTGGCACCAGATATAATTCTCGAGCCTACATCCACATGGGGTAAAACCCACCCGATTAATTCTGAACACGGAATTTTTTTGGGGCATGTGGAAACCTTATGAAGACCTGACTTTTTGATATTCTGATACACCATCATTTCTTCAATAGATGCATCTGGTACGTTTAGGTCCCAGATGAGGTGGTATAGTTCACCCCATTTATACTCAGGAGAGATCCCCGTTATTGTTCTGGTATCCTCATATAGGGTTTCCATCATGGTCTCTGGGACAATCTCAATATGAGAATCAGATTCTGCTACCTTGGCCTTACGCTTAGAAGCTCTTCTTTGAATTTATGAGTCCCAAGGTGAAAAATAAAGTTAATGTAAAGAAATCAAATGTGAATGCAATGATTTCAATCAAAATATGATAATGAGCATAATTTTCTAAAAACGAATTGCAGATGTATGATTTGTCAGTATTATTTACAAAAGAACTAAAACAGGAGATTCCTACTTCCATAATGTCAAGTGTGTTTGGTTTTGAATGAATGTCTTGATGATTCCCTAATGCACTGTTATATGAGTTTCTTCATTATGTTATTAGCAAGTCTGTTTAACCAAATTCTGATTCAGAAACTTAAAACTTTATCTCACTTAGTGCGATATGCACGAATTATAGGGACTGGAATGCAACTACCATCTTATTCTTGGCACCACATTGTCCAAACAATTGTTCTTATCTCCCAAATCCTCTTGTGCCACACTAATTATCAATTTAAGCACTCTTGTCCACTATTTCAAGCAGAATATCTGATCTACCAAAACCACAAACATCCATTCCTCAGGGCTTATATATATATTTTCTTATTAAGTTATTTTAGGTAGAGCACTAGGGCATCATTGGTGACCAAAGCAGTGTGACTTATTGATCTGCATTATCATGTTCATCATTGTAAGCATCTCCTTCCTATTAATTATCCAAGGAAATCGAGTAGGCAGTGGCCATGTTGGAAGACTAAACATCAAAGAATCCATTCCATTGACTGGCGCTATGCATACATCTGTTGTATGAAGGAATCAATACCATCAATGAGAGAAGTCATTCTCATACGTAACAAGGTAAATGACAGCTCAATCTTATCTCAAAGTCAAATGTCAAATAAGAGAGATCTATAGGTAAAGGTGAACTAAATCTAGTAGTTCACTAGGGTTTCTACTTTTTTTTAAAGTTTTGATGCTTTATGGAAAAAAAATTAATGGTGAAGGGTGGGTTCCCACAAACCCCCTTTTTGTAAACTGCGCTTTGCTTTTCAGGATGAGGCACCCACATACCCCCTTTTTGCAAAATATATCCTGCAACTTCGTGAAAATTTCAAAGTGCATTTTGTGAAGTTTCATAAAAGGGAGGGCATGGTGAAACATTTCCCCAGACACCCCTCCTACCCTGGAATTAGGGTCACAAGGAGCAAGGGGCTGTGTGCACCCAATCCTTCAGGATGCATCCCTGTATAACACTATAATTAGGTGACAACAGAGTGGGTATGTCATAGTAGGTAACAATAGAGTGGGATACATGCAAACAACACAGTTACATGGGTTTTCATAGTTGAGCGGACTCAAAATGGTCTAGGCTTGAATAACAGTCAAGTGAATGACCAAACCAGTGAGAGCAATCTCCAAATAGAAAGGAGGAAAATAGTTTTACTAATGATATGGTTGAGTGAGTACAAGATGCTACAAATGCACACATTTTGTGGAGGTTGATGAGTTTGTATGAAACATCAAATAAAAGTAAATCTCTTTACCACCAAGGTTTGTTGTATTTGATGAAGCTTGATGAAGGAGATCCAATTTCAGATTATGCTGAGATTGAAGGATGTCTGAGATCAACAACTTGTTTTATGGTAGAGAGGTAAATGAGTAGGTATTTATCACTCTAAATAGTTTGCACCGATCATTAGAACACTTTGTTGAAAATATTAATATTACTTTTGAGTCTATTAATATTACCTACAATAGTTTTCCAATTTATGTAGGTGTCATATGTTGTGTTGTTATGAGGAACACTGGAGTGAGCATGTTGCCACTGTAAGACTTATGCTATACAAAGAAGTTCCAAGCCAATTTGTTCACACGCCTTCCCTAAGTTGTAAATATTTGGAGAAGTTAGAACACCACATTATCAAGGTGTAACAACTAACAACCTTTTCTTCGATTTCAAGAAGTTTGTCCTTGTTGCATTGTGGTAAGGAATTGTTGCAAGTTCTTGTATTTGAATTCTAGACATCTGTTAATAGGTGTTCACATTCATATTTTCCTTGTTTGTCCATATATGTTTATGTAAGTTCTAATACTTTTATGTAATCATATCAACTTCAGTGTCAGTGAAATTGTATGAAATTATAACGTACAGAGAAACACTAATTTCTAAGTGTAGTTCTACATTTCGCAAATTTATGGACTCACATTTTAAGGAGGGGATTCTTAATTGCTCTGTGTTTAAGAGATATCAGAGATCATGTCGATTATCCATTTTTAAGTGTTGGGAAGGGCTATATTTAATAGCTTTAAGGCATTTCACTGTGGGTTTCTATACTCAGCTCGAGCCGAGTTGATTCTTAATTTGGGTGAATCTGTCATTTTTGGCTTCCAAATTTTGGGAACTTGGAACATTAGAGGAAATTGGGGTCAATTTGGGTAAAAAAGTAAGGTTTTCAACATGTAAGGTATTATCACTATCCATGTCCATGCTAATGACAACTGCTTCACCACACTTTTGAAATTCTAGGTTGGAATGTTCAATTTGCTTGGCATGACCATCCACTATCTCCATGCTAAACTGAGCAGTTTACATTGCTTGCTTATAACCATCAGTCACAATTTTTTCAATAGGAAATGTTAAATAAACCATATCTATTTGACCCACAAAATGTAATGTAGATTCACTAATATAAACTATACCTATTTGACCTCCAGACCTCAAGAGGTTTTATTTCTTATTTCTTATGCAAGGTTTTATTAGTTAAAAATATCTTTTGACAAACACAAATTTGTGACAGTTTCTATAGATGATCAAATACAATAACACGACTATTTACATAAGAAGCCAAGAATACACACAATACCCGCATGGATTCATATTATTTTCTCTTTTTACGGGACAACATAATATGCGACATAGCCTTCAAGTCAAATGTATCCTTGTCTGGTCTAGAACTTGTGCTTGGAGACTTCTCTTAATCTTCAGAATCTTAGAGCGATTCTCGTATTCCCTTGCCTGATAACAATGCAGAATATGGAATGAATTCAAGTTCCTTTTCCAACTCTTCTTGATATTACCTTTCAATCGCCATTTCCTGCAATAATTAATAACTGGGTATCAAATTGATATGAAAGTTGTTGAAACATCCATTGAAATTGAAAGTAATTTTTTGAGTTTAAAAACATAGTAGCTGAGGAATTCCTCACAAACATCTCGGTTAAATAAGAATTAATTTCATATAAAATAAATTACCTCCGTACCCCTTTCTGTTGCTGCATTGGCTTCATTTAGATAAGCAATAGTATCTGCTAGTATGTTTTGGGAATCAATATTGATATCCTAATCCTCCATCACTGCCATAGGTAAAACTTGTTGCTTTGATGCTGCTTGCAAGTGCTTAAGATTCTTAGCATACTCTAACATGTATCCTTTTGCTTCCTCGTCAACAAAAAATGATAGATGAGGTGGAGGAACCTTGGTGCATCTAACAAGGGAAAATAATGAAACTGCTTCATTTCAAGAACAAGAATAATGAATACTAAAATAGTATTAATATTTGAAAAATATTTCAACAATAAAAATGATTTAACTTATATTATATAATGAACATTTAAATTATACACAGGATATCCTCATAGTAATTAAACATTAGAGCATAAAGATATATTCTCGATATGCTCAATACTTATAACATGTGTGAATGTCCACAACATCTCATAGTATGATTCCTCTGAAGCAGTAATATATTATCGAGAAAATTGGCAAAGGAGTATTGATACCATATTTCATATTCAAGAATTACCTTTATTCTAGAGTCCATACCAATAGATTTGTTTTATTTCTAACCACACATTCTCAACTCTAAAAGTATGATAGGACTAGAGGAACAACAAAAAATATCTTCCCAACTTTTGTTGGCATTTCAATCTCTTTCCAAAAGAAGAACAAGAGAAAAATGACCTCTAAAACAACATCTCACACCACGTTTCCTCTGAAGTATTAATATTGGGCCAATTGGCAAAGGAGTATAATATTGTATTTTAGGTTCAAGAGTCATCTATCTTCCAGTTCCATCTAATTATTTTATTACTACTTGTTACCATCCATTTTGTGTAGTTTTTCACCCTTGAGAAGAGATGACTTTGTCCTGGTTCTGATTGAGAGCCAAACTTTAAAAAGTTGTCTTGAGCATGAAAAGCCTAACACCAGTTCTCATTAGTTTAGGTCATCAACATCAACATCAAAGCAGTTTTAAGAACATATTGGTAAAAAAATCAACTCAGTTGTTGTGGCAGCATAAACCCAAGGGTTTGAAGAGAATGAGAGTGTTGAAACAAAGCACATAAGCAAAGGGATTTGGAACTCAAAGTATTGAAGAAAACATGGGACAAATGTGAGAAGATTTTCATTATGGGTTAACATGTTTGTTGCAATTCTTATGATATTTCTTGGTTGTAGAGCAAGCCATGCCATTTTTCAGTAAACAAAAATATACAAAATCAAATTCTCCTTCAGTCATACATGATCCCAACCTCACTCTGAACCAAGTGTTCAAAGATGATTTCTATGAGCCTTTTTATGTAATTTCTGGGTAAAGTAATTAGTGAGCAGGCCAGTATATTCCTCCATCCTCCAGTCACCAGAATTTCTCGTGGATCTTGTAGCAACCTAGAAGAGTTCCTTATGATACCTTTATAGACCTAATAAATTTTTTTAAGCATTGAAAGTATTATGAGTAGTTTCTTGAAGTAGGAAATCAAGAACAATAACCGCTCCACAGAGAACTACATAGGGGATATCAAGAGTCAATTTGTCAAGTTCATGCCAATGGTTTCAAGATACAAGGATTTCATGACATGGAGATCGAGAGGTCAAAGGTGGAAACAAAAGAGGTTTTCCATCCATGTAATAATCAAGAGATGTGAAGTTAATGGTATGTGCATAAAACAATAACAACTTCTATGCTTTAATATACACAACATTCCTACTAACCATGCTTATCAAAATCACAAGTGCAAGCAACATGAGTGACATCTAGTACAATCACCACTATACACCATATAATCCATAAATATAATCCTCAAAAAGAATTCTAGGCAACCAAATGAAAATATAAATAATGAGATTAGACCCATGTTTAATATTCTTATTAACTTGTAGCAAATTCTTTCCACCATTTAGTCACCCAAAGTGTCACGTCCCCTTCCATCAATCCGGTGCAAGGGAGGGAAACGTGAACCAAACTTACCGGGCTTATTGGATAAGCTCAGCCCCATACCTTACTAATAAATTCATAAATAAATAAAAACTTCTGTGTGCAAACTCATACTCAATATAAACACATCGGAATTAAAACACAATTGCACACACACACAAACAATAATGCATCAAAATAGCTATCATAAGTGGATAATGATTCAATGTACATAGAATCAATCCCCTTCTCATTCTATGCACAGACTTCATATCAATCCCATTAACATGAATATTTATCATTCAGAATTAACACATTGTAAAACACAGAATGCATATAAATTAAACCACAGAGAACACTTATCTTGAGATGAAGCTGCCCAAACAACCGGCTATGTGAGAGCAACGTTCCACCCAACCATAGATCTCTGTCCAGCCTATATTCTTTCAGCTGAGAGATCACCCCTGAGTTGGGTTGTGTATCCACTAAGGAGGAATTAGCTGGGCTCACTCACAGCCATGGTTTAACTCAACAACTATGCTAAGCCAACACACAGTTGGGTTTATCAAGCATATGAAAGACAAAGGAGGGCAATGCTAAGCCAGTGAGCTCAACCACAGAGCTACAGGAATCTCAAATGAAATCAGCAATCATGGCACCCACAATACCTACCTCACCCAACACAAGGAAGGTCCCCTTCTCTGTTGCACAGTCCCTCAGGCATCCCTTCCATCCAGTGCTATTCAGGGTGGGAATAGAAAGGTCCAGCTGCTAATTTCTTGAGATTCCATCCTTCACTAGGTTTATCAAGCAAACCCAACCTCTGTTCAAACATTCACACTTGGATTTCTCACAATTTTGTTCATCAAATAACTCAATCCCGTCATTGTTTTTTCTGGGCTATAAAAACTGGGTTTTCCAATGGATTTCGGGGTATCTAATACTCTCAATTTTGCCCCAAGGTTTATATCTATGGATCCCCCATTGGATTTTACTGTCAAATACCAAATCTTCCCACTTGGATGGTTTATCCATCACATACATTCTCAACATGTCTTCAAGAACCTGATTCACCCTCTCAGTTTGGCTATCTATTTGAGGATGATATGATGTACTAAAATTCAATTTAGTTCCCAATTCCTAAAATAATCCCTTCTAGAAATTGGAAGTGAACTTTGTATCACGATCAGAAATTATTGCCTTAGGCAATCCATGCAATATAAATATCTTTCTCATGAAGATATTCGCAATGTCATTAGCCTTGTGAGTGGACTTGATTGGAATAAAGTGAGCTACCTTTGATATCTTGTCCACCACAACCATGATTGAATCATGCTTCTTCACTGCATGGGAAGACCTGTTATAAAATACATAGAATTCACTTCCCACTTCCATTCCGGAATGGGTAAGGGCTGCAATAATCCTACTGGATGTTCGTGCTCTGCCTTGACTTGTTGGCACTTCTGACACCTAGCAATGTACTCAACTATGTCCTTCTTCATACCATGCCAAAAGTATTGCTTTCTTGCTGCTGTTATAGTCTTTTGATATCCTGGGTGTCTAGAGTATGGCATTTGATGTTTTCATCCATCACAAGCTTCTTCAAATCTACACTATTTGGAATGTACAGTCTATCTTTGTAGACGAGGATATCATCTTCACCAAGCTGATATCCCGCCCACTTTTCATCCACATTACCCTGCTGCAACTTCCCTTTAATTTGAAGGCAAGTTTCATCACTGTTCTGGGCTTCAAGAACTCTTTTCTTCAAATTTTATTTACACACACTTAATGCTGCAACAAGAAATTTTCTGCTAAGAGCATCTGCAACCTTATTCTCCTTCCCCTTTACATGCTTAATTTCAAAGTCAAATTCACAAAGAAACTCCATCCATCTAGCTTTCCTGGCATTTCTAATTTGGCTGATCAAACAAATACTTCAAGCTCATGTGGTCCGTTGTAAGCTCGAATCTTCTTCCCATCAAATAATGTATCCACATCTTGAGAGCATGTACTATGGCCGCTAATTCTAAATCATGTGTGGTATAACTCTTTTCATGCTCTTTTAATTTCCTTGACTCATAGCAAATCACAATTCCTTCTTGCATGATAACTCCACCCAGTCCTTCAATGCAAGCATCTGTGCACACTACGAAATCCTTCTTTGGATCTGCTATCTTCAAAACAGGAGCGCTGGTAAGTAACTCCTTTAACTGCTGAAAGCTTTTCTCACACTTTTCAAACCATACAAACTTGATATTCTTTCTCTGCAACGAAGTAATTGGGTGAGTTATTTTGGAGAATCCTTCAATGAACCTTCTGTAGTAACCAGCAAGACCCATCAAAGATCTAACATCTGATACATTTCTTGGAGTTGACCAATCCATGATGGAATTAATCTTCTCCGGATCCACTGCAATTCCTTCCTCAGAAATGACATGACCCAAATACTGCACCCTCTTTTGATAGAATTCACACTTGCTTAACTTGGCATACAACTGGTGTTCTCTAAGGATTTGCAGCACCATCCTTAGATGTTCTTCATGCTCTTCTTCATTCCTTGAATAGACAAGAATGTCATCCAAGAATACAAACAAAGACTTATCCAAATATTTGTTGAATACACTATTCACGAGACACATGAATGTGGCAGGTACATTGGTAAGACCAAATGGCACCATAGTGAACTCATAATGACCATATCTAGTTCTGAAAGCCGTCTTATGAATGTCTTCCTCCTTAATCCTTACTTGATGGTACCCCAACCTCAAGTCAATCTTTTCAAACACTTTAGCTTCCTTCATTTGATCAAACAAGTCATCAATTCTTGGCAATGGATACTTGTTCTTGACTGTCACTTTATTGAGCTGCCTGTAATCAATGCGCAGCCTTAGAGTCCCATCCTTCTTCTTAACAAATAACACTGGTGCTCCCCAAGGAGACACACTTGGTTTGATATACCTTTTGTCCATTAACTCTTGTAGTTGCATCTTCAACTCTACTAATTCCGGTGTGCTCATTCTATAAGGAGCTTTGGAATTCGATGCTACCCTTGGAACAAGATCGATGGAAAAATCAATATCTCTCTTTAGTGGTAGTCCCGACACTTCATCCGTAAATACATCTTGGAACTCTTGCAACAATGGAAATTCTTTTATCCTTGGTCCTTTGTCCTCTGATGAATCTGACATATGGATTGCATACAATTGACAACCCTTCTTATAAAAAAATTTCAACTGTAGGGCTGAAATTTGTCTTACTGAAACTTGCTTGGGAACTCCTCTTACCAATCTTGGTTTTCCCTCTTCATCAATGCACTCAAGTTCTTTCTCATAACAGTCCAACTTGACTCTATTCTTTTCCAACCAATCCATGCCAATTAAGGCATCATACGATCCCAATGTTAGTACATTTAAATCTGCATGTGTGTGGAGTCCATTCAATTCTATGGGGCACTCCACCACCACTTCACTAACTTTTCTCTTGGTCCCTGTGGCTAATTGAACTAACCAAGACTTATTGTGCTTCATTTTTCTAAGAGAAAAACATTCAACCACTTTTGGAGAAACATAACTATTAGTAGATCATGGATCAATCAAAACAGAAATAGATTGCTTAGCAATCTTACCTTCAACTTCCACCACTGGTGATTGATGGTCTGCTTAATGATTATCTAACGCTACATAAATTCGAGGCGTTGCCTTTGCCATGTCCTCCACTGTAGCTAACCCCTTTAAGTTGTACAACCTTCGGGGATTATCTTTCTGATGTGGACAATCCTTTAGCATGTGGTTTTCTCCACATCCCCAACACTGAAGTGGCCCTTTTGATGCTTTGTCTGCTGCTACTGCTGGCTTGAATCCACTCCTTGCTTGCTGCCCCTGTGGAAAGGTTCTAGGTTGACTTTTGAATGGTGGTTTGAAGCCACTTTTCTTTTGGTCAAACCTCCCTTTTGGATTTCATTTCCATGCTGGGTTAACCTCTGATTTTCCTCTATTCTTCTCATAGCAATGCATTGCCATCCTAATGGCTTCATCAAGACTTGGTGGATTAACAAACTCAATCATATCTCTGAAACTTTGAGGTAGACTCCCAAGGAAGCATTGGATTTTTACTCTCTCATCTTTGATATAGTCAACATACCTTAACAATTCCAAAAATTTATGGACATGTTCTTCCATGGATTTTTGTCCCAACTTGAGTTCATTGAACTCTTTTCTCTTACTGTCATAATACCTAGCAGAAAGGTATTTCTCCTTGAAATACTTCTTAAATCTCTCCCAGTTGATCTTCCTTTCACTGATCCCTTTCACTTGCAAGAGGTTGTCCCACTAAATTGAAACTCTACCATTTAGATTGTATATGGCAATTCTGGCTTTTTCATTTCTGGAGTGGTCTTGAATTCTGAAATATTTCTTCATTCCAAGAAGCCATGCTTCAGCCTCTTGGCCAGTCTTGTCTTCTCCATCAAATGTGGGAGGCCTTGCCTTCCTGAATTCTCCCTATTGGATGCCTTTGAACTTATTTCTTCCATCCAATCTCCTAGGCGCATGCCTTGGACTTCTTTGAGAATCTCTGGAGTCACACGAATTGCTAGAAGAAGATCTAGAGGAAGGTGTTCTATGCTTCTTACTCACCGAACTCTTCCTTGGGCTTAGAGTTCTCTTCTTTGAACGACCTCTAGAGCGACTCTCAGCATCTCTTCCTTCTTCACCCACATTGCTTGGTTTGGACCCAAGGTTTATCCTTTGCTGCATATCAGTGAGACTTTGCAAGATAGCAGCATTGAGTTGGTGTTGTTCTTCTTGAGCCTTCATCAATCTTTCATTGAAGCTCACCATGGTTTCAACCAAATTTTGAGGAGTCACCTGCTCCCTTCTCCCATTAGATTCCATCTCAACATTCTATTCATGCACATTTTCTCCTAGAACATCTTCTTCATGCTCACAAGGATCTTGAGCATCATTTATGGTCACCATTTTTCTTGTATGCTGCCTCTGCTACAATTATTAAATCTTATGAGCTGCAAGCACTGTGCATTATGAAAATATTTATTAGACATCTTAGGAATGCTTATAGAAACATAAATAATCAATATTTAACATAATCAAACTCATGGAATAATTCACATAGCTGCTATGCATTCATTCTTTTTGCCCATTCATGTAATTCTGGAAATTGACCATATTGTCAACAATTTGACAAAAACAGTCACTGACACTTTTCTGCCCTAAACATCTATGGGGTATGACAACCTCACTCAAATTCTGGTCATACACCATTATTCCCTGTTGGACAAGATTTCCAATGCCTACCCTCGTGCTCCATTCCGACTTCGGGTGTGGAAACTACATTATTTAAAAAATGACAACTTTCACCACAATTCTGCACATTTTTACACAGTTGTAAAATATTGTGAACTTCCAACTTCAGCCGCCCGTGGAAGAAAATCTATGAAGAATCACGAAAACTTTTATACCGGGAGAAGTTAGTCCATATAGAAAGGAACACTTATCAACTCGCGGATCTCTATTCCAATGCTCCATTCATCTTCTATAAAATTTTGGGTTTGACTACTTTCCACTTTTCACATTTTTCCAAAATTTTAAATTTTGGGCCAAAAATGGCTATTTCCCAAATGGTGCATTTCTGAGAAATCTTTGTCTAACGGAATATGTCTGGTTTACTGAGAATATGAAATGTTGAGTTCAGTAGTTTTCTTGATTTCGAATTATAGGGTCACTTTCCTCCACTGCAAGCTTTTCAAAATCCCAAAAACGTGGCTCGGAATAGTGCTTTTTGGCCTTCTTGCACACCCCAACTCCACATTCTTTGGATTTTGGCTCCCAAAATCCAAACTTAACACCGTGCCTGCTCCATGACCGCTCCATATCAGTTTCAGCTCAATCTGACCTTCTGTCAAGCGTCAGGACACTGATTTGTAAAAGCCATTAATTCCAATTTTGTGCCAAATTGGGGCATAATGGGCTCGAGATCTTTGCTGGTTCATTCATGGCCTGCATCAATGGCCTCAGAATGCCATTGAACTCATCAAATTTCAACCTTGCATGCTCCTATAATCCAAAAATCAATTTTCGGGTGTGGGTGCGGGATTGAGGGAATCCATAACGCAATTTTCAAAATTCGTGTTCCCGAAACCCAAAATTGTGGGTTCGGGATTGCGGGAATCCAACACGCAATTTTCAAAATTCGTGTTCCCGAAACCCGAAACCCATGGAAGACCTTCGTCCCTGCAACTTCCGGGGTCCATAACTCCTTCGTCTCTTGGCCAAATGAGGCGAGTCCGGTACCGTTGGAAAGCTCTTGGAGAGATATATGCACCTGTGTGATCCTCTTCCACACCTGAGAAATATGACCTTGCCATTTTTTCAATAAAAAATGCCACCCCCACTTCACCAATACTGCGTTAAAACATTATGTCACTTGCCTGTAACTCAGAGTTTGGCCCAAGCAACCCCAGTGCTGCAAGTTGGGCTCTAATACCACTTTGTCACGTCCCCTTCCATCAATCCAGTGCAAGGGATGGAAACGTGAACCAAACTTACCGGACTTATTGGATAAGCTCAACCCCATACCTTACTAAGAAATTCATAAATAAATAAAAACTTATGTGTGCAAACACATACTCAATATAAACACAATGGAATTAAAACACAATTACACACACACAAACAGTAATGCATCAAAATAGCTATCATAAGTGGATAATGATTCAATGTACAGAGAATCAATCCCCTTCTCATTCTATGCACAGACTTCATATAAATCCCATTAACATAAATATTTATCATTCAGAATTAACACATTATAAAACACATAATGCATATAAATTAAACCGCAGAGAACATTTATCTTGAGATGAAGCTGCCCAAACAACTGGCTATGTGAGAGCAACGTTCCACCCAACCATAGATCTTTGTCCAACCTATATTCTTTCAGCTGAGAGATCACCCTCGAGCTGAGTTGTGTATCCACTAAGGAGGAACTAGATGAGCTCACTCACAGCCATGGTTTCACTCAACAACTATGCTAAGCCAACACACAATTGGGTTTATCAAGCAAATGAAAGACAAAGGAGGGCAATGCTAAGCCAATGAGCTCAACCACAGAGCTACAAGCATCTCAAATGAACTTAGCAATCATGGCACCTACAATACCTACCTCACCCAACACAAGGAAGGTCCCCTTCTCTATTGCACAGTCCCTCAAGCGTCCCTTCCCTCCAATGCTATTCAGGGTGGGCATAGAAAGGTCCATCTGTTAATTCCTTGAGATTCCAGCATTCGCTGGGTGTATCAAGCAAACCCAACCTCTGTTCAAACTTTCACACTTGGATTTCTCACAATTCTGTTCATCAAATAACTCAATCCCGTCACTGGTTTTTTGGGCTATAAAAACTGGGTTTTCTAATGGATTTCGGGGTATCTAATACCCTCAAATTCGCCCCAAGGTTCATATCTATGGATCCCCCATTGGATTTTACTGTCAAATACCAAATCTGAGTATTTTTTGCTCTTCAAAACGTGGGTTCTTGTAAAGTTGCGATTTCTGGTTTTGCTCACTGCTGGCAATTCGTTTTTTGGATGGAAAATGACGCTGGGTTCTTCCACACTGCCATGGGGATGAGGAAGAAGCAACTCTCATGAGGTAGAGTGACTTGTGGTACAAGAAAACAGATCCCATACTCTGCCATACGAATTTTTGGGCTGCGTGGGCTACCCATGCTCCATTGAAGCCATGGACTGAAATCCTCAACTACTTCCTTACAACAGAAATAAATGTCATCAAGGAAAGTCTAATGGGTTCTTATAATGACATTTGGCAGCATATGGTTCATCCCCACAGCCCCCTCACCACTCCCTAATGGATACACATGGCCCCTTCTCATTCGTTGCTCCCATAGCCAGTTTCTGGTATTTTATTGCAATATTAAATATTTACATCAATTTACAATATCCCATGGCTTAATAGCACATGGGTAACAAAATGTCAAATGCTTGTCCATTTAAAATAAAATACGAACATATACTAGCGGGGCCTTGGCCTTGAGTTCCACGCTAGAGAAACATACATCGCATGTATAGAATATTTACATTAAGAACCAATATTTCATAAGGGTCAAAATTGGGGTATTACACAAAGGTTAAAGGAAACAAAGTTGCTTCTCAAGAGACAAATGAGCAACATTAAGTGAACTTTCAAGACTAAGAGAAATTTCTAGAGCTTAAGACACAAGCCTGTCATCCCTATGTGTAATTTTCCCTCCTAAAAAATTCAAATTTCATAGATCTAGGTTAGTTCTGTGGGTCTATGGGGGTTTTTGACCATTAGACAACAACTAATATCCAAAACCTGGGAACACTAAGACCTATTCATGGTCTTTTGCAGTAGTAAACAACAGTAAATATCAAGTCTTGGAAAATCTGAGCACATTGCAAACTCAAAGGGCATATAAATCAACATGGAGAAAATTTTTGAAATGCCTTACAGGATATAGCTAGAATGGATTATTGTGAGCAATTTCATTGATATCAACAGTTGGATGAATGTGTTAAATGTCACTTGGAATATTTCCTTGGTTCCTTGACACTTAAAAAACAGATGTGTAATCAACCAATGTGAGAAATATGTTGCAAGAAATTAGTGCCTTTCTTTTACGGGATAAGTGCATCAAATTGAGGAATTCAAACAACAAAATCACTGTTGATTGGGTTATCTAGAAGGAAGAACAAGTATAGTACTTTAGCTCTTTGTTCCTCTATTATTCTCTTTATTTTCAAACTTCACAAAATACTTACTAGCTTCTCTGTATGATAGATATTATATTCAAAAGTTGAAAGCATTAACCAACACTTTGGGTGTGACCACATATCGTAATACTGCATTAGTCAAACGGGTGGTGTTGGTACATGGGGATAGTTACTACATTTGGAGTACTTCAGAACTAAGTATTAGTATTGGAGGCTTTAACAATAATTTCCATTGTTTGGCAAAGTGCATGAATGTGTTTATTGCTGCAAGTGAATTTGTTAAGGAAGAGAGGAAAGAGCTTGATATGGAAGGACCAACGAACTCATTGGGGGGATGACATGATGGGTCTCGGGTTCCAATATTCTTGTCATTGTAGCAAGTGAATCATGGGTCTTATTAACATATATGCAAAGGTTGAAATACATTGAAGAGGAGTCTAGCAAGGATAATTTTAGGGGCAAAATTTAGCCCATGGGCTATTTTTCCATGTTTTTTTTCCAAAAACATATTCGCCAATTTGCATTTTTTGAAGCCCCATTTCGCCCAATTTTGATGGGGTAAACTTTTTTCACTCTAAAAATGGCCAAATTATTATATAAACTATGTAAAATACTTAGAAATTGAAATAATTTTAAAAAAATATCTCCAAATATTGTATAGTTGACATTTTAAGAATTGGTAATATTCGCCAAGGTTTATACACTTTTAAATAAGTATGGGTCCTTAAAATTATCCCTGGAGTCTAGAAACACCAATGGGGGTTGTTTAAGGTCAAATATGGTATTACATCTTCAAATGAGGGAAAAAATATCAACTCTGATAGAACCTCTCAAAAAGATCGACCAAAAAGGGAACAAACTTCTCCTACCATATTGAAACCTTGTATTCTCTTATTTTTTAAACCTTGTCTATTATTTTTCCCCAAAATTAATAATTTGTTTTTTAAACACTCATGATAGATTTCACTATAGAGTAAGAGAATTATTGTCAAATACCTTTTAAAATATTAAATCTTTGCATATGTTTGAAGAACCTAGATGGATTATATATGTAATTCAGTGTGCTAAAATAAACCTAATGTGGATAGAAAGAAGTTGCTCTGATTCATATTTTATGATGAATCAAAATTGATCTTTAAATCCCTATCATAGTGGTTTGAAAACAATGTTTATCTATTCACATGGAAGTTGTGATTTGGATACTGGATGACTAATTCCAGGGGTTAAAGCATTGAGCAATCGGTACAAGATAACTTGAATGGAAATAAGTTTAACAATTTATCCAATGACTATGAGAAGCCAAGATTGAACAAACAAATTGATAACCGGTGACAAGGATCAAGCCACTGAACAAACAAAGTGTCAATGTATCCTATGATCATTACCTGCACTAGCAGCACCAAAGAAGCAAATTTCACAACAACCAAGTATGTAGATGTATTCTATTGAGTTTTTTAGATACACAACCTCAAATGAGTAATAACTAATATCTCATGTAAGAGTTTATTTTCAGGAAATCCCACACAATATTTTAATTATTTCTTAATAATTGCATTTGAAACTTCAAAATGAAGTGAATCTTACACAAATTTATCATTTTATGTGGAAATTATGTGTATCGGCAATAGTGCAAAATGTAAACACTAATGGCATTAGGTCTCTTCCATTGCTTGGCATAGATAAGTAACGAATATTGAGTAAATGCAATAGTATGGTGTTCTTCATGTTTCTCATGTGCAAGGTAAAAAAAAAAGGTACATTCCTTCACCATAAGGCTTTGACTATTTCAAAATAAAAATCTATTTGACAATCCAAAATAGATGTCAACAAATAAAAAAATACTTAAGCTACTAGAGATAGAGCATCAAAGGTATGTTTGGGACTCACCTATATCTCTCAATTTTAACAGAGTAACATTCGTTTGGCCAGGGTTTATTTACATGTGTTCTAACCTCTCCTACATCCCTCAAAGTACCTACTGAGATACTTTAAAAAGGGATGAGATCTATATAATTTAGACCTCGGAGAAATGAAAATAGACAAATCAATTCGAATTCAAATTATAAAGTTTTCCTTTGGTTTATTGAGCAGTGCAAATCACCTGAAGAAGGGGAAGCTTGATTCTCTGGAATTTCTATAACTATTTAGTTTACCAAGATTCAAAGAATTTGACATAGTCCAGATACTAGGATCTCTACCTATGTTTTGTACTTCAAGTAAGATCAAGATGCTTGTGAGCAGTAGGATCATTTTTAAGATAGCCATAAAGTAAGTTCCAAGGGAGGTAATTTCCTTGACTAAAATTAACAGCCACCCTAACACTTCTATACAACAACGTTTGTTTCGTTTGGGTCACACCCCAAAAATGAATATTTTAAGGGGTTGGTTAGGAGAAATCATGGCATGACCCAAAATTAGATATATGGCATTTATCCAGTGTTTTATATCAATTGAAATAAAAAAGAAATGCATTTGGCAGATGAATCACGTTAGCTACATAGGAAATCCAATATTTTCCTTCATTCTAATGGTGGCAAAATGCAACCAGTCCTTAGCTCTATCTAAGGGATAAAACATAAAAAAAATTCACTTCTTTGAGACATGTAGAAGATGCATTATATGCGCTCAACCTACTTTGGAACTAGTCAATTTACAACATGCATCAAGCAATGGACAATATTTAAGACTCATATAATCCATTTTTGTATGGACTGAAGGTGAATATTTTTCAACTGATATGTTTTTATGGTTTATGCAAAAGAATTCTTTAATAAGAGGTGCTATGACTGGAGAAGCCATGTCCTTCAGTGATCAACATTACAACAGAGACAAGATGATGAAGGACACCATTATAGGAGTCACAGCTACTGCTACTGAATTTATAAGATATCTCACATAAAACAACAGATTTCCAGTGAACTTAGTAAGTGAAATATTACACGATAACATAAATTTTATGAGAATTATTATGTTTGCCATATATGAAGTCCCTAGATTATTTAAATAGAAGGAAGTTTAATAAACTTACTAATGAATTGAAAGACCAAATGCTTCAAATTTGCAAAGAAAAAGGAAAAACAACCTTTGTTACCGCTCATTTACTTCAATCTTTTGTGCATGTTCCCTAAATGCATTGTTGTTACCATAGGTTAGTTTCATAGTCACAAGTTTGAAGAAGAATTGCATTGGAGAAAGGAGGTATCACTTCTTTTTGAAGTTAGTTATAGACATTCCTATGATCTGCATATACAAGTCACCTTTATATTTTGTCAGAGAATCAAATAATCTCTATGTTTACTCATAATCAAATAAACTCTTGATATATTTTTATTAGATGCATATTTTGAAATAACAAGGATTGGCTTTCCAATTTTTTGATATAATGCAATGTAGGTCATCTTGTTGCATTGCAAATATAGTCAATCATGGTGTTTTTAGATACATGGCCTAAAATTATTTTGGATAGTTTTAAACTAGGTTTATTAGAAGCGACATATATATCATCTCAGTATATCCTAATAGATATTTATTCATTCCTGAGTGCAACGAGAAATATACAGGAAAACATATTAAAATACTGTTAAGTTTTCGATAATTTCATTCAATATTATCTAGGATCACTAAGAGAATAACAAGCACAACATAACAACCACAAGAGACAATGGACACAAAGCATTTCACCGGAGAAAACCAAGAAGGTGAAAAACTCTGCAACTTCCTCAGAGATAGAATAATCCCTAATACAAAGATAGCAAACATCAATCCCCAAAATATAGATGTCTCCAGCAGCTACCCCTCCTCCACTTGTGCGCACTCCTCTCTCTCAACTATGCGAGTTGGATGAGTGAGTGAATGAGTCAAATGAGAGAGACACACTCTCTATTTATACAACAACTTAACCTGCCTTTAACCCTAATTGATCAGACTTCCTAAGCAAGCCTAATAACCCATCCACATGACTCATACAGGGCTGACCCCACACAAATGGTCTAATAACCCATCAAATATAAGTTACGACACTTACAATGTAACTTGCGACACTTGCAAATACAAATGACGACACTTCCAATCGGAGGAATAATACATCACCATTGGGGATACAATAAAATACAAATGTAATATACAAGTGAATATCTTCCGAAGTTACAAATACATCAACACTCCCTCTTAACTAGGAAGGTATTCTCTTGACATAGGTCATCAATACATATAATCACAAGTCTTCAATTCTGGAGCTAGATTATCATCACTGGATCACGAAGCATCATCGTCACTGCTGTTGTACTCGTCATTTCGATCACTGGGGCTATCTCTCAATTCTTCTCGTCATAGGAAGTTCTATAGAGCCAACCCTTTTTCATGTTGGATGTGGGCCTAGCCTCCTGTAGGTCTTCATCATCTCTACGAGTTGGCCATCCTATGGAATCCTCAGGGCTGATTATGTGTGTCAACAAACCTCGAAAGAGCATCCCAGGACTGATTACGAGCTTACTGCTCAACCTATCAGATCTCCCAGGACTTTTACATGTGACCTCCACAAAACCTTAAAAGAGTGTCTTGCGACCTGCAAGATCTCTAAAGAGCATCCCAGGACTGATTACGAGCTTACTTCTCAACCTATCAGATCTCCGGGACTGATTGGATGTGGTCTCCACAAAACCTTAAAAGAGTGTCTTGTGACCTGCAAGATCTCTAAAGAGCATTCCAGGACTAATTACGAGCTTACTGCTAAACCTATCGGATCTCCAGGACTAATTACATGTGGTCTAGAAAAACCTTAAAAGAGTGTCTTTGGACTTGCAAGACCTCTAAAGAGCATCCCAGTACTTTATGTGTCTAGCACAACCTGTCCAGATCTCCAGGACTGATTACATGATTCTGCACAACCTTTCCATGGACATGGAGTATCATCCTAATACTCATGATCAACCTGATCATCCTCGCACAGAGCATCATCCTGATTCTCATGATCATACTGATCATCATCATACAGAACATCATCATGATGCACATCATCATCACATGATCGTCCTGATCATCATCATAGCATCATCCTGATTCATATCATCATCACATGATCATCCTGATCATCATCATATAGAACATCATCCAGAGCATCGTCCTTATGCTCATCACACAACACTTACATCCACAGCCATGGGAAGGATCCTCCTACCACCATGCTTGGAATGGCTCCTGCAAATGTGTCCCATCACTTCCTCCTCGAAGTATCTTCTATCTGAAGAACACCAAGCCTCTCTCTGAAGTACTCGAACTTCACTCTGGCTAGTGGTTTGATCAACACATCTGCAATCTGCTCATCCATCGCAGCATACTGGAGCTTCACTGCTCCTTTCTGCACCATATCCCTGATATAGTGATACTTGATCTCGATGTGCTTCAACTTGTTATGGAACACTGGGTTCTATGACAACTTCACACAACTTTGGTTGTCACAGAAGATACAAGTAGCATTCAACTAGAGATCAAACAAATCAGACAATAACTTCCTTAGCCATACTTCCTCACAACTAGCCGAACAAGCTGTGACATACTCTACTTTGGCTATACTCAGTGCTACGCGGGATTGCTTCCTACTAAACCAAGAGATCACACCTGATCCCATACTGAAGCAGCACCCCGAAGTGCTCTTCCTATCTGCAACACTTCCTGCCCAATTTGAATCAACATAACCCTCCACGTTAAACTTTTGATTCGCATCATACTTGAGCCCATAATCAATCGTACCCTTCAGGTAGCTCAGAATATGCTTTACAACAATCAGGTGAACATGTCTAGGATCCATGAGGAACTGGCTCAAAGTGTTCACCACAAAGAAAATAGCTGGTCTTGTGTTCGTCAGGTACATCAAGGACCCAATCATCTGATGATACATCATGGCATCAACCGACTCTGATGAAGTATCACTAAATAGCTTGAGGTTCGATGCCATAGGTGTGGCCATGGCCTTGCAGTGCATCATCCCGAACCGCTTCAGGATCTCTACTACATACTTCCCTTGTCCAAGGAAGATTCCATCTACACTCTACCACACCTCCATACCTAGAAATTAATGCATCATACCCAAGTCCTTCATCTCGAACTCGGCAACAAGCTTCCTCTTCGTGTCAACAATCAACCTATCCTCACCTGTCACAAACAGGTCATCCATACAATAGCAATATCACTGGATTTCCTTCCTCAACCTTGTAGTAAAGGTTGGAATCCGCTTCACTCTTGGTAAATCCCAAACTGGACAGGAAGCTATCTATCCTTCCATACCATGTCCTGGGTGCTTGCTTCAATCCATACAAGGATTTCTTTAATTTGCACACATATGACTCACTGTCATGTGTATCAAAACTGAGCGGATTGTCCACATACACTTCCTCTTCGACTACACCATTCAAGAAAGCTATCTTGACATCCATCTAGTGTATCTTCCACTTTATTACTACAGCCAGAGAAAGTACTGTTCTGATGGAAGTGTATCTGGCTACAGTTGCAAAAGTCTCTTCATACTCTATCCCTCCTTTCTGGGAGAATCCAGGAGCCACAAACCTTGCCTTGTATTTCTCTATGCTACCATCTGCAGCATGCTTGATCTTGTAGATCCACTTGGAAGTCACAACAGAATTCCCTTCTGGTCTTGGGACCACATCCCAAACATCATTCTTCATGATTAACTAGTATTCCTCGACCATGGCATCCTTCCATTCATTCTTTTCTGCTACTTCTTCATAACTAGAAGATTCTTTGTTCATTATGTCACAGAGTAAGGCAACATATTTGGTGTGTGACCTTGTCCTTTTTCTTTCTCTGTGTTCCTCCTCTGGAATACCATACCTTTCTGCATCTTGAGTGAGCTCTCTAGACCATGTTGGTTTCCTCTTGTGAGAGTTCTTCTCACGTGGTGGATCTATAGGTTCTTGTGGATCTTCTATTTCATGATCTTCTTCTAGGATTGCTTCGTTCATGGTGGTGTCTTGTATCCTGGGTACCCTTGGTTCTTCATTGTCTTCAGCAGGTGTCTTCCTTGATTTAATGTATGCTGATTCTTCATCAAAATTCACATCCCAGCTGATGTCAATCTTCTTGAACCCTGGAAAGTAGATTCTGTATGCCTTCGAGCTTTCACTGTAACCCACAAATATACCCTTCTCTCCTGAAGGATCTAGCTTTTTCCTCTTTTCTTTTGGAATGTGTGTGTATACTGGACAACCAAATATCTGAGATGGCTAACTTCTGGTTTCTTACCAGAGAAAACTTCTTCGAGTGTCTTGTTGTCAAGTATCTTGTGAGGTGTTATGTTTTGCACATATATAGTTGTCCTTGCTGCTTCTGTGCATAGGTGCATGGGTAGATCTAGGTCATGTATCATTTCTCTTGTTGCTTCCATGATTGTTCTATTCTTCTTTTCTGCAACCCCGTTCTGTTGTGGATTGTAAGGAGTGGTCAACTCCCTCGTAGTCCATGAATCACTGCATAACTTCTTGAAGTCTCCTGAAGTGAACTCTCCGTCATTGTCGTATCTAAAGGTCTTGATCTTCTTATCAATTTGGTTTTCTATCAAGGCTTTGAATTCCTTGAACTTGTCAAACACTTCATCTTTATTCTTCAAGAAATAAACCCAAGTCTTTCTAGGGAAATCATCAATGAAGGAAACATAATATACATACCCACTCAGAGAACTGGAAGACATCGGACCGCATACATCAGAGTGGATAATCTCCAAAATTCCTTTTGCCTTGCTTTCACTGCTTGGAACCTTTTGCACATCCTTTGCAAACACCTTCATGCTTTGACTGGATTTCAGGAAGACCTTCTACTTCTTTTCTTGCAATTGGTAGTGCTCTATAGTGCACATGTGCAAGCCTTCTATGCCAAAGTTCACTTGGCTCCATGGATTCATGTGCCATGGCATGTTCAGGTTGTCCCTTCAATTTGTACAATCCTCCCTCTTTCTCTCCAATCACTACTGCATCATTTATGGTCTTACCTTTTGGCCACATAAGTACTTGGCCATCCACAAATGCAACTCTCATCCCCTTTGCATCCAAAGATGATATGGAGAGAAGATTCTTCTTGAGTCCAGGTACATATAGAACATATTTCATTTTTAAAGACTTCCCAGAGTCTAACTTGTAGGAGGCTTCACCACTTCCTTTTAAGGGTATTGATAGTCATCCCCAAGTTTCACCTTGTGAGGTGACTCATGTTCAGATAGGTCCATAAGAGATTCTTTAAATCTCGTCATATGTTTGGAATCCCCACTATCAATAAGCCAATCATTACACCCATGTGTAACAGTACCTGTGAGAGCAGAGATTAGAACATACTCTTCGTCACTTGAAGAGTCTTCACTTTCTACCTTAGTCTTCTTCCTGGGAGGTTCATCATCCTCAGCAGCATGAGCATGATATCTCTTCTTGTTGTTGTTGAATCCATTTCTGTTCTTGGGACATTCCGAGGCAAAGTGTCCCTTCTCATTACATGTGAAGCATCTCAGATCTTTCTTCTCTCTTTGATGGTGGTGAGAAGATTTCTTGTGATGAGGTTTCTCCCTCTTGAACTTACTTTTCTTGGTGTGTGTTGTGAGAGATTGATCTTCATTTCCCATCTTTTTTTCTCGGGCCACAATCCTAGCTTCTTCTTGTGAACATTCCTCCCACAGTCTACTGAAAGAGATCAATTTCTTTCTTGCATAGATCCTTGGATGAAGGAGTCCCATGACCTAGGTAAGTCATTCAATGTGGTCATCACAATTTCTCCATTTTCCACTAATTCATCCACAACTTCAAGTTGTTCTTTGATTTGAGAGACCTTAGTAAAGTAGGATTGGATGGTCTCTCCATTTTGTATCTTTACCCCTTTCAATTGGTTCTGCAGTGTCATCTTTCGATTTATATTCTTTCCTTCAAACATCTTGGCCAAGGAGTCAAACATCTCCTTAGGTGTCTTTAGGGAAGACACATGGGGTATGAGATGGTCTTTGATAGAATCAACAATGATTCTCTTGGCCTTGACCAAGTTCTTCTTGTGTAAGGCCTTAGCCTCATCTCCCTCTAGAACTGGAACCTCTTCACTTATGTAGGTGTCCAATTCATTCTCTTATAGGATTAACCCAATCTTATACTTCTATGCTCGGAAGTTATCAACTCCTTCAAGCTTATCCTCAAGCTTGGTGTGGTGAGACATCTTAATGAGAAACTCAAATGGAAATAAAAGATTTAGGTCTTACCACTTGATTTGCTGAAACTGGATCTGGAGCTGGATTAGGGTTTGTCAGAGAAACCCTAAAAATTCAAACTTTGAATTTCAAACTTTTGATTGGAAGGAAAGATGCGCCTTGCTGAGCTAATCAAGCTTCTATACTTCAATTTTTAAATCTCCAAAATTTGACCCCTCAAAATTGACTTTGAAATTTTTGGATCTGCAATTTCTGGTTTTCTGGTCAAAATCCTGAACTAGGGTTTGATAGTGCCCGGGGTTCTGCCTAGCCAAAAAGTTCGATCTTGGCCTCTAAACTTTGATTTTTCTGAGGAGCATCCAGTCGTGGTCTCAGATTCCAAAAATTCCAACTTTCTCCGAAACCCTAATTTCCCGCAGCAGTGACAGGTCAAAAATTGAAAATGCTCAAAATTGAATTCTGTCTCGATCGAAAGATGCACCCTTGCTAGGCGAGTCAGTCTAGCCTCCTGCCTTTGATGAAATGTGGAGAGAAAACCAAAAATTAAGAATCCCTAGCTTCCGCAGCTGCACAGTGTCTTCTTCTTAATACCGCTCTGATACCATGTTAAGTTTTCGATAATTTCATTCAATATTATCTAGGATCACTAAGAGAATAACAAGCACAATATAACAATCACAAGAGACAATGGACATAAATAATTTCACTAGGGAAAACCAAGAAGGTGAAAAACCCTGCAACTGCCTCAGAGATAGAATAAGCCGCAATACAAAGATCACAAAGATCAATCCCCAAAAGATAGATGTCTCCAGTAGCTACTCCTCCTCTACTTGTGCGCATTCCTCTCTCTCAACTATGCGAGTTGAATGAGTGAGTGAATGAGTCAAATGAGAGAGACACGCTCTCTATTTATACAACAAATTAACCTACCTTTAACCCTAACTGGGACGACTTCCTAAGGAAGCCTAATAACCCATACACATGACTCATACAGGGCTGACCCCACACAGGTGGTCTAATAACCCATCAAATATAAGTTATGACACTTACAATGTAACTTACGACACTTGCAAATACAAATGACGACACTTCCAATCGGAGGAATAATACATCACCGTTGGGGATACAATAAAATACAAATTTAATATACACGTGAATATCTTCTGAAGTTAAAAATACATCAACAAATAGATCCAGAGATGTTACAGTGGAAGCATTTCTGCATACATGAGAGGCATGTAATATACATGAGAGGCATGTAATATACATGAGAGGGACTTTATTTACAACTGTATGAAACTTGAAGGCCCAAGTATCAAATTAGAATATATGAAATTGATTTCTTCTATACCTAGGCCTCCTAAATCCATAATGTGTATTGGTAAAAACTATGTTGACCATGTTAAATACATTTATACATGGAAAATGGCTCCTGGCATAGCTTCTCCCAATATACCAAAATATCTCGTCATCTTCATAAATGCACCACAGTCAGTTATTAGACCAAGAGATGCAATAAGATATCCTCATTCAATAACAACCAAGTGGACTGTGAAACTGTGATTATTGAAAAATATGGGCATGGCATAAATGTAATGTCCCCTCCTATCATACCAGCATGATAGAGAGGACGTGATGTTAAAACTGGGCATCTAGCCCCATATCCATTAAGTAAAAACTCATTGATAAAAAGACATATACATGTGCATGTTATAGAAACACAGCAGAATTACAAATCATGTTTAATATCTAACATACATTCAACATTTCTGTGACAGGCATTAAATAAAGACATTGTAAAGTTTATAACACAAGAGAATACTTATCTTAACAAGGTAGTCCCAAGCAACTGGCTATGCAATTGCAACGTTCCACCCAACCATAGGCCAGTTGTGGTCATCAATATCTCCACGCACTGCCACCCCCGAGCTGGGCATGATCTCTACAAGGAATCAAGGAACAACAAACTCACACATAGCCCAAAGATGCACCAAATCAGCCAAGCCAAACTACAGTTGGGTTTATCAGGCTATTAGGAAATGGAAAGAAAGAATTGCTAAGCCAGTGAGCTCAAGCACAGAGCCAGGGATAACCTTACGATATCTATCTAGCTTGGCACCCACAATACCTACACACCCAACACAAGGAAGTATTCTTTTCACTGTTGTATAGTCCCTCAAGCCATACCTTCCCCATCTAGTGCTCTCAGGGTGTGCATAGAAGAGTAGCCAAAGCCCTCTTGATCTTCTTGAGAGGTTGTCTCCCCCACTAGGTTTATCAAGCCAATTATGTCCACTACCACTCCAAATCTCTTGCTCACATATTCAAACCAAAACAAGGATGCACATAATAGCAAAACCACAATTGCTGGGCATGAGGAAAAACGTTTTTACAGTGGGATGCCCAAAGAGGGGGTTTCTACCAATTCAGAAAAACGTGGGAAAGCCCAAAATGAAATGGCAATTTGGGGAACAACCCTGAAGAGTAGAAATCATTTTCATAAAAACGTCCATGAGCATTTTGGGGCAAAAACGACCTCCATCAAAGTCCCAAATCATGGCCCTTCTCTCCCAGCTGTTGTTCAATGCAAAAACGAGCTCCTAGGCATGGAAAATGCAGGCAAAACGGTGAAAAACGTGATGGGGAAAGACCCAGTAGTTCAGACTGCGTGGGAGAGGAAAGACTATATGTTCATAATGGCTTTTGGGCACCATTTCGTGGGTGTTTTCTTTCCCAAGAAGCAAAAATACGAATTCCCAGGATGATGGCTTTCCCATGCACGAAATTGGCTGCCATACCTCTTCATTCCCAAGGCATTAACTGCCTCAACCAACTCTTGGAAGAATTAAATGATTGGGTGCATAACCCAAAATGGGTAGTTGGTGGTTCATGGGTTTTCTTATTGACACATGGATTAACACCATTGGCTCAAGGGTTTGAATAATTTCCCTCCCTATTCCTTGTAGAATCATGCCCCCATCTCTTTGTTGCATTGCATAGCTAGTTGTGGGTATTTTCATTAAAATTCATATTTACATGATGTCTTATTTACATTGTGCCTATCTAGCACAAGAACCACATGCATCTATTTTTAATTGCCGATACATAAAATGCTAAATCAATGGTGGGGCCTTGGCCTTGAGCTCCTCACCATGATTAAATATCAATATTTACATCATTTACGATTTAAATGCGAAGGGGGTCAAAATGGGGACATTACAATAAAGAGGGATGATGCAATGCCACATGCTTTTGGGTATACTATACTAAATGATGTAACTTAAAGAGACTTGCAAAAACAACACCATTCATGGTTCATGGGGAAGAGTTGTGACAATTTTTGTTTATTGGGTCTATGGACTATGCTAGCAATTAAAATAAATGGTTAGGACCTTCAGATTCAGTGTTTGATTAATGGGGAGTTAAGGCAAGATTCCAAGAAATCATAAATTCATTGACTGATGAGAAAAGTACATTTAGAAAAACACAAGGAAACCTACCAAGGATGGTGAGATTGTTGCAAGTGATTTGAGGTCAGAAGAGCATTCAAAGAGTGGGGTATTTCCATCCTATTCAGAGGCCACTTTGCTAAGAGATTAATGTATGCCTCCAAGGATAAAGGATTCCCCCATGATCATGCCATGATCAAATTTTGTTAACCAAGACTTCTGAGATAGATAGTGGAGGAATACAAGGGTTCTCAACTTGTTCTTGAAATCACCCGCATTTGAGAGGATACCAAGCTGTGATTGAATTTGTTGAAGTTTGATATTAAAGGAAGCCCCCATGCAGAAGATAACACTTCCTCTAATTTCATAGTAAGTTTCCATATTATAATTAATAGTTGACAAAATTCCAATTGTGGGATAAGAAAATGTCTGTGAGAATAGTCATCTGTACAAATACATCATCGGTAGTAATCTTCAAAGATGTACAACTGAGAATTAACAAATTCGTATAGCATGGGGACAAACCATAATGATTTGGAGACAAAGGACAAATCCATACACTAGTTGTGGTAGATAAATTGCTTAATATTTGTCGTGGAAAATTAAATACATTTTTTGAAGTAGAATCTTAATTATTCTTGTTGTGATTAAATATGTCCCAAGCAAAGTCAAAAGTAGCTATGTGTGTCCATGTTGTGTGTATTTACGATTGTTTTCCAAAATGGTTGAACTAGAAAAGTGTCCACCCACCCCAAAACTAATCACATTAGCAACCCACAAACCATGTGGGATTTGGAGTCTTGGACTTCACTATGATTGTTGAGGTTGCTATGACACCTTATACATATAGAGTTTTTTTGTATGGATCTGAGGTTGAAGGAAATATGGGTACAACAAGCTATCCACATGGAATTTACAATTTATTGAGGAAGATTGCAGAGACTACTAAAATTTACAGCACAAAGGATAGATAGCACTAGGGAGGGGGATGAGAGGCCTCCTCATCGGCTCTCCTTAAAAACTCATCCCAGGTATTACTAGGGCCTGTGTCAATGTAATCATAAGGAAATTCACTAGAATCTCTAAGACTTGGTTGTACTCATCCTTCACTATCCATGATCCTGAAATCCAACATATGGTCCACTTCTCACAGCTCTAAGTTCAACCGCATTCAATTCTTCACTTCAGTATCAAAATTAAAACTCAAATTACCCAAATTCTTTGTAGGGAATTCCTGGTTACATGGTTACAACTTTATTTCCTTAACCTTTTCAAGAGCCTGGCCATATTTTTTCTCTAAATCCTTCCAAAAGAAGAGAAGAGGAAGCGTAAATGATATCTAAGGGTTGAAATCAATCAACTTCACTCTTCCATCTTTGGTAACATAGACATCAATTGTGTAATTCTTTAATTCACATTTATTGCTTATGTGCTCGTTAAAAAACACAAAAATAGAGGATTCCAACTCTGATTCTATTGGAGGCTCCTCTTTTAATACTAGGCCGATGTCTAAATTAAATCAGAAGAATGTACGACGAACTGGCTCAAGTCCCCTGAAGTTTGAATTAAATCAGAAGAATGTACGACACAACAAAAATGACAGTGACTTACCTTTGTTCATCCCTCTAGATTCTAGAAGGAAACATTTGTAATACTATAGAGGAGGATTTCAATCCTTTTTGCATAGATCTAAGACAAATTTAAAAAAACAACAATTTTATTGATACCCTATATATGTTACAGAGTTTGTAAACGATTGTTAAACAGAGCATCAACTTTTATCAATGTCGACATCATAAGCTAGTTGGGTATCGCTCCAATCAACTAAAACTTCTTATCGATCATCCTTGTTTCCATTTCTCATATAGTAAATGAAAAGAAAATCAAACATACATTTAGTTTGGACTTGGAGTCTAGACGTGGTTGCAACAAGATTTGAAATTTCAGAGCATGGAAACCTCCAAATAACGTTAGCAAGAGCGTGTCAACTCTAGAATGACCTTCAAGCCCGATTATCCCAAATGGAAACACTATGAAACCTGATTTTCCCAAATTGAAACCTTGAAAACCCGATTATGTCGATATATAGGGACGGAATCGATCCATTATGCCCTGATGCCAGGATTTATGGACAAATTTCTTAAGACAAATTCACAAGAATGAAAATCCAGGGGCGATTGACACTGGTATTTCGATTTACAACCAAAAAATTTGGTGAAATTTGGATTTAAAACCTCCATGGCCAGAAATCGAGGGGCGAATGGAGAATTTTAGCGGAATTTGTGGAGGCTAAAACCATTTCCCCCCCAATTTATGGTAAGTACAACTGGGCTAAGTTCGTTTGAACCCATTTTTTGGGAAATAAATAATGGGCTAAATTTTAATAATGAAAAAAAGAGGTTTAATATAAAATATTCGCCCACTAAAATTTCAAAACCCCCCAAAATTCTCCCATGGGGTATAATTCGCCCCTAAAATCATCCCTGACTATTAGCAGTGCATGTGTGGTCCAAGAGCACCATTAGCAGTGCATGTGTGGTCCAAAAGTATCATTAGTGGTGTGCTATAGTAATTAAGTCGCACCAATAGGAAAAATCATTTTTTGGAGAAAAAAGTATTATTATTTGATGATATTAAATAGCATGCTCATTGAATGAAATATTTAATGTTATTATATGTCTATTTATGACACTAATTGATGTTATATGTGAAATAAAGACGTCAACACGAGAGGATGATCAATAGCATCATGCACAGGTTGACCAATACAACTTCGTGTGTGACTAAGAGGCTAGATAGAGGGAGAGGGAATTGTACCCTCTCCTCATTATTGTTCAAACCCAAGAGATTTTGATGGTTGTCGGCTTCTTGACGTTCCATCAGGAGGCTACATCCCTCAAGGGGAAACTGTCATTGTTGGTGCAATTGATCTGATGTTGGGATCATCACAAGAAGGCATTCCGTGTTAGTCCCTATTAATGGTTCCAACCCATTGAGGAGGACATTTATTTCATCGCTAGGCTATCTAAGAGAGGAGAGCATTTTCCCCAGTTCCCTAATTTCCCAACTAGTGTTGCAATAGAGAGTCATCAAGCTTACTCTCATATTTATATCAGTGACCATGTCATCAATCCTATTGATTTTCAAGTGCACGATGGACAACTAAAGATTTATGTTTTTGATGGAGAGGAGGTTAGGTGCATATCTCTTTTGCTTATGATCGTGGTGCACTCCACCACTTATGGGAAGTGCATTAGCTGCCCTCTATTGTATTATGTTGATTTTTTATTGTATAGACCTAGATGCATTTGGTGGTCTGCCATTTTTTTGTGGCACTTTTGTTTTGATTTGGGGCAATGTCGTGCACATATTGATGGGACGATCAACTTCCTTTTTAGTTCAGATATTTTTTATCTACTTTTTGAGAGGTTTCCAACCACTAGGCCATCTTTTGAGTGCCTCCCTCCTAGGTTGGTGATTGAGGTACGTATGCACATGTTGAGGCAGATGATGCCCAAGAGGGGCAAACCTGAGTTCTTTGATAGGACCACATCAGAGGTGCTCGAGATACTAACTAGTGAGGACAACCATGCATTAGACATCGTTCCATATCCATACACGAACTATAATATCCCCGGTTTTGACTTGGAATGCGTTTAACCAAAATTATGTAAATATGCTAGTAAGGATTCCTAGTGTAGAGCTCAAGGCCAAGGCCCAACTAGTGAATGGCTAGGAATGTATGATGTAAATATTTCTATTTGGACTGTATGGTTGGATTTCCATGCTAACTCGAAATATATGTAAATATTATGTGCATAAATAATAAAATGGTCCAAGACTGGTTGTGTAAAGAGCACCAAAGGGGCTATGATTCCACCAGAGCGGAAGAGGAAAATGGGGGCCTATGGGAGACTAATCATATTTATGCCATGTGACTTAAATAAGCCAATTACCTTCATTTGACTATTTTCCAATAATTGAATGCATATGTGAGGTTGGTAGGGAAAGTCACTTCTTGTAGTTATTGAAGCATGGGGGTTGTGACAATTATGTCAGCTGTCAGTAGTCATATTTCTTCTATGGTCAGAAGCTATGTCAATTGTATTTTCACCCATACCTCATATCCCTCGGAGTCAACACTCATTCTATCATTCTCTCAGGAATATTTTTACACTACATAGAGTTTTCCATTGTTGTTCATGACCATTACCAGATTGTGTATAACCCAGAAACTCGAATTTAGAGACAGAGCTATATTTTTGGAAAAAAATTAGATGGTTGTAGGAGAGCAGAGAGGTTGGGAAAGCTAGGAACCCTTACCCATCAAGTTTTGTTGCTCATAGGTTCTTGAGAAGCCACACATTGAAGTTACATGTGATTCTATAGCAACATATATCATATTAGACTTCTTTTATGCACACACTGAAAGCACTTTGTAAGATGGATCACCCAAGAGAATTGTGGATCGATGAAGGGGATGCCTTAGCCTAGAAGGGTATTGTGTGGGGTAGCTATTGTGGAAGCCAAGGCTATTGTGGCTGAGTGGGATCCCTGTAGAGCTATATTTTAGCATTTGGATAAGCATAGAGAGAAGAATGGGTTGTGGGTTGAGAGGGAGAGGCTTGTAGGTGTTTTCTTTTTCCTAGTGGCATCATAGCCCAGCTTGGGGGTGGCCTATGAACATAAAGAGTATATGCTAGACATAGTACCTATGGTTGGGTGGGAAATCTCCCTTATGCAACCAGTTGCTTGGATCTTCTTGTTCAAAAGATAAGTATTCTTTTGTATCTGATGTGCAATGTTTTAGTTTATATTTATGTGATAATCATGCTTGGAATTGCATGCTACGTGCATGTAGATCAATTGATTTTCCACTGTGTTTTTTTAATTCCATATCTGCACATGCATTTTAGCTGTTATAAATTCGTAATTATGCTTATGGGTGAACTTAGAGGTCCCAATTTAGTTAATGTCCCCCCATGCTGGTCGGAATGAGGGTTGAGGGAATTACAGAGTGGTATATCTGTTTTAAATGGAAGAATAAATTCGTATTCATAGATGAAATTGCGTGTTTAACGAAGAATTTATAAGACATTAAATGATAGAAGAAAGGTTGTGAAAATGGTTCTCAAGCCTTAACATATTTGAAGTTTTATGTATGCAGTTGTAGCTAACCATTTTGGTTCAGTAACTTATATTTTATGGTTCATTACAACTAATTTTTACTGTACAAAACCATGTTTGTGTCCCGAGTCCTCTGTGTCAAAAGTCCTATGTGTCCCAGGTCCTCTGTGTCACTGGTCCTCCTTGTCACAGGTCCTCTTTGTCACAGGTCCTTTGTGTCACGAGTCCTTTGTGTCTCAGGTCTTGTGTTGCAACTCTTGTGTCCCAGTTCTTGTGTCATAGTTACCTTGTGTCAAAGGTTCTATGTGTTGTGAAGTCTTGTTTGGTCTAGTGCAGTGTGTGTTGATATGTTGATATACTATGCTTCCGCAACAATGTTTATTTTGTTATGCATTTGTTATAAGAATTTATATAACCCTTATGCATGTAGCATTTAATAAAAGAAGAATATTTCATTATTATTAGTATTTTTTAAGTGTAGGGTAATGCTGGGTTCGTTACAGAGTGGTATCGGAGCTTTTGGTTCCAATACCGGAGCTGTATGGGCCAGAAATGCATAGTTACAGGAAAAGTGCAGAATTGGGAAAATTTGGGAATTTTGAAGGGCTGTAACTTTGTGCGCAAAAAATCATAATCGGGAATACCTATAGTCATTGTAAAGCTTGTTCAAAGAGGAACAATTTTGTAGATTCGAATTCTGAATTGGCGATTTAGATGTTTCCATAATTGATCAGAAAAGTGCATGCTTCCATAATTTGACAAAAAAATTGTCAATATGGATACTTTCCAAAATACATGGAAATTGATTTTGATTTTTATGAGGATGTAATAAAATATAAAAATTGTATGTACATGAACACTTTTACATATTTAGAATCCTATTAGTTACTATTAAGGGTCAAGAGTGAGTATAGTGCAGTCAAGAGTGAGTATAGTGCAGTCAGGAAATCTTGGTCTTGGTTGGGCCAAGTGGGTCATCATCATGGATGATGCACATGATCCTTACAAAGTTGAGGCAAATGCAATGGGAGAGAATATACAGATTGAGAATGAAGAAACATAATCCAATGGTAGGAGAAACCAAGTGAATCCCCCAAACACTGCATAAACCATGAGGATTCCAAGGGAGGAATTACAGAGTTATAGAGAAGACAACGAAAGGCTTATTAGAACTCAAGAAGTGCATAATCAGTTGAATGTATATATGCTTCAAATTCTGACATGAATCCAAAGGAATATTAACTCGAGACATCACTTAGAAAATCAAGGAAAGAGTTGGAGTAGCTCAAGGAGGAATTCTCACAAAAGGCCCCATAGTTCAAGAAGGATTTCTAGAGGCAGGTCATATACTCCGCAAATCTCTTCTAGTGAGTCATCTGACTCTAAGGATTCCACTGAAGGATCAAGAACTTCATCTCATAGGAATAAGAGGAAGAGGTCTTCAAAGAATAACTCACATGAATAATTTAGGAAGGCCAAACCTCCTACATTTTATGGTGAGATAAAATCTGGTCAAGAAGGTGAGGCTTGGCTTCTTGGGATAAGGAATTATTTCCAAGTCCAATAATACTCAGGATGAAGGAAAGAGTCGCTATATTCAATTTGAATGGAAGAGAATCTATATGGTGGGATCATCTTAGGAAAGTGAAGAATGTCAATGAAAGGAATATTGTGTGGAAGGAATTCGAGAAATAATTCAAGCAAAAGTACCTCTCTGATAGGTACTATGATGGAAAAATTAAAGAATTCCATGAGCTGAAATTTGGAAAAATGACCATGGAGGAATATGCAAATAAATTCTTGGAGATCCTGAGATATGTCAAATATATCAAGGATGATAAAGTGAAGATTCATCATTTCCTAAGTGGGTTTCCTTAGTCCTACAAAGATAGAATTGATTTTGACGAACCTCGAACTCTAGATGAAACCATAAGAAAGGCCAGGCAATGTTATGATCAAGCCAAAGTAAATACATGTTTCCATAAGGCATGGAAGGACAAGAAGAATGAGAAGTTTGACCAAAGGAAGAAGGGGTTCAAGCCTCCTCATTTTAGAACCCATCCAAGGCAGCCACCGAAAGTTGTGACAAAGCCAGCTAATATGATGGGAGACAATCCAAGAGAGCCACTTCAATGTTGGGGATGTGGAGAGGACCATTTTCTTATAAATTGTCCACATCGGAATGGTAGTGCAAAGAAATTTCACAACATTCAAGATGCTGAAACTGTGGGTCAAATGGCGAGTAATTTCCCTAGGATTTATGCAGCATCAAAGGACCTCCAAGCAGATCATCAATCAATTGTGGTTGAGGTTGAAGGTAATATTGCTAAGCAATCTATTTCTATTTTAATTGACCCTGGATCTACTCGCAGTTATATCAGTCCTAAAATTGTTGAGATTTGTGCTTTTAAGAAAACCAAGCATAGTAAATCATGGTTGGCTCAACTAGCCACGGGAACCAAGAGAAAGGTTAGTGAAATGGTAGAGAAATTTCCATTAGAAATGGGTGGATTGTCCACTTGTGCACACCTAAATATTTTACCACTTGGTTCATATGATATTTTCATTGTCATGGATTGGTTGGAAGCACACAGAGTTAAACTTGATTGCTACAATAAGAGTCTTGATTGCATTGATGATGAAGGAAACCCAAGGGTTGTAAAAGGAATTCTAAAGGAAACTTCTGTCAGGCACATTTCAGCTATGCAGCTGAAGAAGTTATGTAGGAAAGGATGCCAATTATATGCAGCCCATGTTTCGGATAAAACATAAAATTAAATTTCCAAATTGGAGGACTATGATGTGCCACAAGAATTCAAGGATGTGTTCCCCAATTAAGTACCCGTACTTCCTCCCAAGAGGGACATTGATTTCACAATTGATCTTGTGGCAGGAGTTGCACCAGTGCCTAAGACACCTTACATAATGAGTACACCAGAATTATTGGAGCTGAAAATGCAATTGCAAGAATTATTGGAAAAGAAATACAAAAGGCCAAGTGTGTCTCCATGGGGAGAACCTGTACTATTTGTCAAAAAGAAATATGGAACACTTAGGTTATGCATTGATTACAGGTAGTTGAATAAATTCACACTAAAAAACAAGTACCCATTGCCTCGAATTGATGATCTTTTTTATCAAATGAGAGGGGAAAAGGTGTTTTCAAAGATTTACTTGAGGTCTGGTTATCATCAGGTAAGGATCAAGGAAGGATATATTCACAAGACATCCTTTAGAACAAGGTATGGGCACTATGAATTCGTTGTGGTGCCATTTGGTCTTACTAATGCACCAACTACCTTCATGTGTCTTATGAATATCATTTTCCACAAATATTTGGACAAGTTTGTTCTTGTTTTTCTAGATGGCATTCTTATCTACTCTAAGAATGAAGAAGAGCATGAGGAACATTTAAGAATGGATTTGCAATTGTTAAGGGAGCATAAGTTGTATGCAAAGCTAAGAAAATGTGATTTTTACAAAAATAAAATACATTATTTGGGTCACATTATTTCAGAGGAAGAAATATTAGTGGATCCGAAAAATATTGAATCCATTATGAATTGGACAACTCCAAAGAATGTGACGTATGTGAGATATTTTATGGGTCTTGTTGGTTACTATAGAATATTCATTGAAGGATTTCCCAAGGTTGCTCACCCAATCACTTCTTTGCAAAAGGGAACAAAATTTGAATGGACGCAGAAATGTGAAGAAAGCTTCTAGTTGTTGAAGAAGCTTCTCACAAGTGCTCCAATTCTGAAAATTGCAGACCCAAAAAAAAGAATTTGTTATGTGTACAGATGCATGTAAACAGATACTTGGAGGAGTTCTTATGCAATAAAATCATGTGGTGTGTGATGAGTATAGAAAATTGAAGGAGCATGAAAAGAATTATGCCACACATGATATGGAACTTGCAGCCATAGTGCATGCTTTAAAAATGTGGAGAAACTATATAATGGGAAAAACAATTGAGTGGAGGATAGACCATTGTGGTTTGAAATATTTATTTGCGCAACCAACATTAAATGTTAGGCACACTAGATGGCTGAAATTTTTATGTCAGTTTGATTTTGGGATCAAAAACATAAAAGGAAAATAAAATAAAGTGGTTGATGCACTCACCAGAAAGGTGCATGAAATGCATGTGGCATCCATCAAAACTTGACAATCAAATTTAAGACAACAAATTGTTAATTCTCTCATTGAAGATGAATTATATGTGCAGATAAAAGATAAATCACAGTAGCGGAATTTCGAAAGGAGGTATGAAGGGTATCATTTAGAAGAGGATGGAATTCTTGTTTATAAAAATAGAATTTATATTTCAAATGTGGAAGATTTGAGGAGAATTGTTATTGATGAAATCCATAAAATGCCATATTCCACTCACTTGGGATATTAGAAAACAATTGCTACAACAAGGAAACAATATTTTTGGCCGGGGATGAAGAAAAATATTGTGGAGTATATTTCAAGGTGTATGAAGTGTCAACAATTGAAGGTGGACACCAACACCCAATAGGTTTGTTGCATCCTTTTCCAATTCCAGAATGGAAATGGGAAGTAATTTCCATAGATTTTACTATAGGTTTTCTAGTGACTGTTAAACAACATGATTCTATCATGGTTGTGGTGGATAAATTGCCAAAATCAGCACAATTTATACCAGTTAAATCTACATATAAGGCATATGCCATTGCAAATATTTTTATGAAGGAAATATTCAGATTGCATGGATTGCCTAAGGCAATAATTTCAGACAGGGATACCAAATTTACTTCTAATTTTTGGAAATTTATTTTTGTATATTTGGGTACGCAATTGAACTTTAGCACTGCCTACCATCCACAAACAGATGGGAAAATAGAAAATCAAGCTCTTGAGGACATGCTTTGCATGTATGTGATGGACAAACCATCCAAGTGGGAAAATTATCTACACTTGCTAGAGTTTGCATATAATAATGGGTAGAAGACTTCATTGGGCATGAGTCCATTTGAGGCTTTCTATGGAGGGAAGTGTAGGACACCGGTGACATGGGATAATCCTGTCAACATAATTATACTTGGGACAAAATTGCTTAAAGAGATAGAACACTAGGTTGCAAAAATTAGGTAGAATTTAAAGGTGGCCCAAGATAGACATAAAAGATATGGAAATAAGAACAAAGTGCATAGATAATTAAATATTTGGGAATGTTTACCTTAGAGTGAGGCCAAGGAAGAGTTCCTTGAGGCTTGGAAGTTGTGCCAAGCTGTCACCAAGATATTGTGGTCTTTTTGAATTGCTTGAAAGGATAGGACTAGGTGCATATAGAATTGCATAGTCTGCTAACACTAGATCCCATAGTGTTTTTCATGATTCTTTGCTTAAAAAATATGTACATTATCCTAACGATGTGATTGATTGGGATGTGATTCAGGTGGAACCTGAGGGAGAGTTTCGAACCGAGCCACTATGCATCATAGAGAGGAAGGTAACATTGCTCCCAAATCAAGCCATCGGACATGGAAAGGTGCAATGGAATCACTTCGTTCCCGATGAGGCTACATGGGATTTAAAGGATGCCATGAAAGAGGCATATCCATCTTTGTTCTAATTTTGAGAAAACATTGATTTTGATGTTATTCCAAGAGGGAGGGGATTGTAATATCCCCAGTTTTGACTTGCAATGTATTTAACAAAAAATATGTAAATATGCTAGTACGAATTCCTAGTGCGGAGCTCAAGGCCAAAGCTCGACTAGTGAATGGCTAGGCATGTATGATGTCAATATTGTTATCTAGACCATATGGTCTAATTTTCATGCTAACTCGAAATATATGTAAATATTATGTGCATAAATAATAAAATGTTCCAATATTGGCCGTGTAAAGAGCACCAAAGGGCCTATTATTCCACCAGAGGGGAAGAGGAAAAGGGGGGCCTATGGGAGACTAATCTTATTTTTTCCATGTGAATTAAATAAGCCAATTACCTTCATTTGATTATTTTCCAATAATTGAATGTATGTGTGAGTTTGGTGGGGAAAGTCACTTCTTGTAGTTATTGAAGCATGGGGATTGTGACAGTTATGTCAGCTATCCTATTTCTTCTATGGTCAAAAGCCATGTCAGTTGTCTTTTCACCCTTACCTTATATCCCTTGTAGTCAAGACTCATTCTATCATTCTCTCGGGAATATTTTTACACTACATAGAGTTTTCCATTGTTGTTCATGACCATTACCAAATTGTGTATAACCCAAAAACTCGAATTTAGAGTCAAAGCTGCATTTTTGAAAGAAAAAAAATTAGATTGTTGTAGGTGAGCAGAGAGGTTGGGCAAGCTAGGAACCCTTACCCATCGAGTTATGTTTCTCATAATTTCTTGAGAACCACGCATTGAAGCTACATGTGGTTCTATAGAAGCACATATCATATGGGACTTCTTTTATGCACACACTAGAAGCACTTGGCAAGATGGATCACCCAAGAGAACCATGGATTGGTGAAGGGGATTCCTGAGCCTAGAAGGGTGTTGAGTGGGGTAGGTATTGTGGGATACAAGGATGTTGTGGCTGAGTTTGATCCCTATAGAGATCTGTTTGAGCATTTGGATAAACATAGAGATCAAAATGGATTGTGGGATGAGAAAGAGAATCCTACAGGTGTTTCCTTTGCCCTGGTGGCCTCATAGCCCATCTTGGGAGTGGCCTCTCAGTAGAAAGAGTATATCCTAGACAAAGTTCATGTCTTTGGGTGGAAAATCACTCTTACACAGCCATTTTCTTGGATCTTCTTGTTCAAAAGATAAGTATCTGATGTGCAATGTTTTAGTTTATATGTCTGTGATAATCATGCTTGGAATTGCATGCTATGTGCATGTAGATCAATTGCTTTTCCAATGTGTGTTTTTAATTTCATATCTTCACATGCATTTTAGCTGTTATAAATTCATAATTATGCTTATGGGTGAACTTAGAGGTGTTGATTTAGTTAATGTACCCCTCTATTGGTTGGAATGAGGGCCATGGGAATTACAGAGTGGTATCTCCATTTTAAATGACCAAGTAAATTCATATTCATAACTAAAATTGCATGTTTAATAAATAATTTATAAGACATCAAATGATAGAAGAAAGGATGTGAAAATTGTTCTCGAGCCTTAGCATATTTGAATATTTATGTATGTAGTTGTAGTTAACCATTTTGGTTCAGTAACTTATATTTTATGGTTCATTGCAACTAAGTTTTACTGTGAAAAACTATGTTTGTGTCCCAAGTCCTTTATGTCACAGTTCCTCTGTGTCCCAGGTCCTCTATTTCGCAGGTCCTCCTTATCGCAGGTCCTCTTTGTCACAGGTCCTCTTTTTCGCAGGTCCTCTGCGTCATAGGTTCTTTGTGTCCCAGTTCTTGTGTCACAACTGTTAGATTTTTAATTGAAATAACAGTAAGCATCACCGAAATATAAACAAGCACATCATAGAAAATAGTACACAATAATTTATCCTAGGAAAACCCTCTTGGGGTAGAAAAACCCAGCAAAATTCTTCTATATAGATTCGTCAGAATGTACAATAGTAATCCTTGTGCAATAACCCAAAACAAGAAGACTCTAGAATTAGCTATTGTCTTTGACTCTATCTCTATACTCATGTGAACTTATGAGTGAGTGAGGTGACCAAATGAGGAGGGAAAGCCTCTCATTTATACTAATCAATGACTTGACCTTTTTCCCCAACAAGGTCGACTTGACTCTCCTAACAAGGCCGACTTGTCAAGTTCACAATAAAATAATATTTTCTGGATCTTTCTAGGTCGACCTAACAGTTAGGGTTTACATTGAATCTTTTAATGACTTTTACATGATCAATTACATCAATAATAATTCCCAAAGGAAGTACAATACAATTAATACAAATAAGAATATCTTCTGAAGTTACATTCTCCAACACTCACTCTTAACAAGGAAGGTATTATTCTAACACTATCACCATCGTCTTCCATTTGTTGTACTTCTTGTACTCTAACTATTGACATCTGACATCTCCTGAATCTATATATCATACAAAGTTTCATAGATCCAACCTGTTTTCATGTTGGATGTGCCTTGCAGTGCTAGCCCTTTTTCATGATGGATGCAACTCTCCATAGAGCCAACCCTTTTTCATGTTGGATGTGACTGGTGCCTAGATCTAATCTAGGACTTCAACATCATGTTGACCACATTGGGATCTACCCTTGGTGATACGACCAGTCATACTGGGATCCACCCTCGGAGATACAACCAACCACACTAGTATATACCCTTGGATATACAACCAACCATGTTGGGATCTACCCTCGGTGATACCACCAGTCAACATGCACCCACTCAATCCAATCCATCGGAGAGCCTACATGCAGCAGTTCAATCCAGTCCATCGGGGAACCTACATTTGACACTGGTATCTCCCTCGGTGATACCACCAACCATGTTGGGATCTACCCTCATAGATACAACCAATAAATCTGGAGATGCAACCATCCAAACTGGGATAATCTCATACAATGACTAGTCCTTTTCAGGGTATTTTTTAAGGATTATAAAATTATACTTAATTATAGTATTCTAGGTGATTATTTTAGATTGAAAAAAACCTGTATAGAGATTGGTAGGTGAATATTAAATATGAAATATACAATTTACTACTGAATCTTGTAAATTTTGGCGAATATTATGATAAAAAAACATGTTTTATGTAAATATAGATGATATTAGAGTTTAAAAATGACCAAATAGTGAATTTATTTTTTGAAAAAAACCCCAAAAAATAGCCAATTGGCGAAATTTCGCCCTTAAAAATTTCCCTGGTCCTTTTTCATACTGGGTGTACCCGTGCAGTGACTAGTACTTTTTGATAATGGGTGCACAGCTCTACATAACCAATCCTCTTTCATATTGGATGTAACTATCCTGCAGAGCTAGTCCTTTTTCATACTAGATGCAACTGTTCTACATATCTAGTCCTTTTTCATACTAGATGAAATTGTCCTGAAGAGCTAGTACATTTTCATACTAGATGCAACTGTACTACAGAGCTAGTCCTTTATTCATACTAGATGCAATTGTCCTGCAGAGCTAGTCCTTTTTCATACTAGATGCAGCTATCATCTTCCATGAACTGAGCAAGCCATCTGGTAGGTTCAGGATAGGAGTGTCCATTACGCTGCACACTGCAACCACCTGTGTTACCTCACCACACATCCAGATAATCTCGTAGCCTAGGAGACTAAATTACGTCACATAAACTAGGACTACCTGCTACCTTGTCAGTGTTGCATCACTCCCTCTTTATCTGGACCACTCCAAGCTTGTCCCTAAAGTACTCAAAATTCACTCTCGGTAGAGGCTTGGTCAACACATCGGCTATCTTCTCCTCTGTTGTTATATACTGGAGCCTTACTTCTCCCTTATGCACCATATCCCGAATATAATGATACCCGATCTCGATGTGCTTCGAATTGTTATGAAACATTGGGTTCTCAGACAACTTCACACATCTCTGGTTGTCATAAAAGAAACAAGTCACCTCTAACTCCATATCGAACAAACCTGCAAGAAACCTCTGAAGCCATACTACCTCGCAGCTTTCCTAACAAGATACCATATACTCGGCTTCGAGTGTACTAAGTGCCACACTCATCTACTTCCTACTGAACCATGAGATCATACTTGATCCCAAACTGAAGCAACACCCTAATGTTCTATTTATATCTGTGACACTCCTGGCCCAATCCACATCAACATAACCTTGCAGGTTAATCCTCTGATATGATGCATATATGAGGCCATAATCAATCGTAACCCTCAGGTACCTCAGCACATACTTTGCCGCAACCAGGTTAAATCGTCTCGGATCTACCATATACTGACTCATAGTTTTCACCGCAAAGCATAAATCTGGCCTCATGCTAGTCAAGTACATCAACAAACCAATCATCTACCTATATACCGTGGCATCCACTAATTCTAAAGAGGTATCACTCAACAACTTCAGATTCAATGCCATTGGTGTGGCCATGGCCTTCCAATCCATCATCCAAAATTTCTTCAAGACCTCTTTTGCATATATCTGTTGGATTATGTCACACCGTATCTTGGGTGCCTATTTCAAACTATACAAGGCCTTATGCACACATGAGTCTACCTATCATGTGTCTCACACCATTCAGGAAAGTTGTCTTCAGTTCCATCTGGTGTACCTTCCACTTCATCACTACAACTATCGCAAGTATATCTCTAATTGAAGTGTACCTTGCTACAGGAGAAACAACTTCTCGTCACAATCAACTCCCTCTTTCTGGGAGAATCATGAACCTTGCCTTGAAATTCTGTAGTATGCTGAATTTGTAAATTTTTTTGAACCTTCATCACTTGTTTTTTAGAACAAGTATTATCATCCTTCTCTTGTAGGTCATAGCACACGCTCTTTCCTACAAGTCCAATTTAGTCATATGATTAGTATCATTTCATGTAATGACAACTTCTTATGCATAATGTACACAGTCATGTAACCAATGCATCTTATCCAATCCTTCAACACAACACTCATCCATATCCCATGTACACACAGTAACTATCTAGATTCCTTCCATCTCTACCAAAACTATTAAGAGTGTGCACCGCTCTCAACATGTTAGCAAAGAGGTTTCATCCTAGACTAGCTCCACCAGGGGCTCATGGGATGTTGTACAACACTATAGGTTGTTGAAAACATTGTGTGGGTGGTTGCTTATACAAAAAGCTTAATATTTCATGATGGATGGGAATTGTGAAGATGACTATCTTTGTGCCTTGATAGATCTAATCCATTTGTCTTGGTCTTGTATGGAATGTGATTATCTTTGTAATACATCCTGAATAGCTATGATGTAGAGTTTGAATATTTTGGCATGCGATTTTGACTTGAGGGATGGAGTTTGGCACGTTGTTGATGGTCTAAGGTTATCTTCCTTCATATTCACAGGCATTGGTGTTCTCTTCAGAGATTAAAGATGTTGTGATAGTCTCATGTGTTGTTCGACACAGTGAGACTTCTACAACTTGTAGGTTAAATATTCTATAGCATAGTGTGATAATAAAGTAAGTTGAGATGTGAAGTTTGATGAGGACATGAGATCTTCTAGTTCACAAGATTATATTTCAACGATTGAAGAGGGTGACGAGGTTGTTCGAAAGGTTAGTTCAAATGTCAATACCAAGTTAGAGTGAAGAGAAGACAAGGAGAGATTATGGATGGATATGCCCTCACCTACTACTCCAGCCTACATGATGCTAAGATGGATTACCCAAATATTACAATAGAAACAGTAGCATATAGAAGTGCCCATATCTTCAATGAGGGTGAGTATACATGTGAGGAGATATACTAACCATATTGCATTATATTCTTCCATTTGGGAGATTTCCAATTGTTTTAAAGTGGTGAGATGTGATGCCTTGATGAAGGATGATGTTTGGTCGATTACAAGACTACAACAAGTTCATATTTGCAAAGGGAAGGTTTGGTTGAGTTGCCGATGGAGAAGACAATGTTGGTAAAAACACTTTCCTCAAAAAGAGAGAGTGTTATATTTTGAGGTTACTATGAAAGTGTTTATGCCATGCTTACACGTGCTTCATGTGATGTGGGGTGCATGGTGCATAGATGGCCCTTGGTTGTTCCATGGTGGACAAACACAAAAAGTGGATTTGTGCATTGATTGCTAGACCTTATATGGTGTTCGTATATGATTATTTCTTGGAGCAATGGAGACCTATCGATCTTAGTGACCATTTTCATGATGCACACATGGAGGCGTGGTTGATTTCTTAAAGGATGCCTTGCTTAGAAGAGCATCCAACACTCTCAAGGAGCGATTTGAGGCCTCGATGGCATGGGCACACTTGTTTGCTTGCATGGAGACTTGTATTTGACTTTAGGACTCTTGGGTTGAGGGAATGATCATGTAGGTGTGATGGACCTGAAGGAGCACATGGATTTAAAGGAGCATTATAATTTTGGAGGGTTGAGGAGAAGTTGTGTTGGACACATCTCATGGAGCACTCATGCCTTATAGCCTTGCTTGTTGGAGATACTCATCTTGAAGCTTGACATGTGTCACTTGTAGAGGGATCACTTCACATGTGGACCTAGTTTTTGTGGATAGGTTGCTTGTAGTGGATTAGGACCGCTATTACATTCTTGGGCTCCCTTATCTCTCATATAAGTAGAGGAAGGAAAGAAACATTTATCATAACTATCATCATTGTACTCTATTCTTTAAACTTGTCATGTAGGGAGAAAGACATTATGGTTGATGAGGAAACCCTAGAAGAAAGCATGAAGAAGAGAGATAAGTCTTGTTTTTTCTCAAATAAATTGCTCTTGTGAGATGTTAATATTTTTCTCTTGTGAAGAACATAACCTTGGTGATGATGATCACATTCAAAAAAATCAATGATTCATAATCTTGTGTTAGACATGCGGGAAGTGCTCTCTCTCTCTCTCTCTCTCTCTCTCTCTCTCTCTAGAGTAAGAGGGAGGTATGTGTGTCAAGTTGGAGCATGATGCTACATATCCATTAGAGCAAATTTGGTGTCTAAAATGGGCCTCCTAGGGAAAATAATAAAATAATATTTATGAATTTTGGAAGAAGAGAGAAAAAAACTACATTTTTTATTCGTATTTTCAACATATCTCCTTGTGGTTTTACTCTAATTTCAAGTGGGAGCACTCGTTGGATGCATAATTTAATTTTGTATCCAACGACTACTCACACTACATACATTTGAGGGACCCCACCTGACGAATAAAGACAAATACAAAGAAAATGATGTTACCTGAAAGTAACACATTTTTTTTATGTATTTCTCGTTTTCGTGGGGTGAGGTCCCTCAAAAGTATGCAGTGTGCGTACTAGTTGGATGCAAAATTTAATTATGCATCCAAAGAGTGTTGCCGCTCAAAATTTGAGTAAAACCATAGGGAGATAAGCTGAATATACAAATTTAAAAAATAGTTTTTTATGACAAATATGCCATGTCAACCATTATGGTTGACTTTTTTTCTTGTTCTATTGGTTCTTGAATTCCAACTCATCTGCGGCTCTTTTTATTATGAGGTGGCTCGATTTCTTATGAGGCCCATTTTAGACCCCAAATTTGCTCTAATGATGTGGAAGGATTGGGCTCCATTTCCTTCTGGGTGTCATCGAGATATTTTCTTAAGTTGAATAATGTTTTGTTTGTCCCTGGGTTGTCAAGAAAAAGTTTCTTCCATGTTCTTGTTTGAAAAATCAATGTAGAGTTTCATTTCAAGGGTAACATTTCGATATCAATGATTATAGTCTAGCTAGTCTAAGTACTTTGGCTAGAGGTGTGCGAGAGGATGACCTTTATAGATTGTTTGTTAATACTATAGCACTTGTACATTCTAAACGGAACCTGGAGAAGCCTTCTATATTTTAGGAGGCATATGCAAGGCGCATGTATAGCAAGATGCTATGGAGTCAAGTTTAACATCTATTATGGAATCAATGATTGATTCTGAGCTTGCAACTGATGGGAGTGTTGTAGAGTATGGAGATAGGATTGAAATTACCTTAATGAAACTCTTTACTCTAGTTACCAAAAGATTCTCTTGGGATGATGGAGTTGATCATGTTCATGTTTATGCTTTAGTTGTTGGAGGTTTTGAGGTGCATGGGTGAGATAGCCATAATTATAGGTTGTTGACAACATTGTGTGGGTTGTTGCTTGTACCAAAATCTTAGTATCTCATGGTGTATGGGAATTGTGAAGATGACTATTATTGTGTTTTGATAGATCTAATCCATTTTTCTTGGTATTGTATGGAGATGTGATTATCTTTGTAAGACATCCTAAACAACTATGTAGAGTTTGAATATTTTGGCATGTGATTTTGACTTGAGGGATGAATTTTGGCATGTTGTTGATGGTTGAAGATTATGTTCCTTCATATTCATAGGCGATTGGTGTTCTCTTCAGAGATTAAAGATGTTGTGATGGTCTCTTGTGTTGTTGGACACAGTGAGACTTCTACAACTTATAGGATAAATATTCTAGCATACTGTGATATTATAGTAAGTTGAGATGAGGACATGAGATCTTCTAGTTCACAAGATTATCTTTCAATGATTGAAGAGGGTGAGGAAGTTGTTGTTCGAAAGGTTGATTCAAATGTCGATACTAAGTTAGAGTCAAGAGAAGACAAGGAGAGATTATGGATGGATATGCCATCACCTACTACTCCAACCTACCTGACACTAAGATGGATTACCCAGACATTACAAGAGACACGAGAGCACATGTAGTAGTGCCCATATCTTCAATGAAGGTGAGTATACATGTGAGGAGATATACTAGCCATATTTCATTATATTGATCCATTCATGAGATTTCTAGTTGTGATGCCCCGAGGAAGGATGATGTTTGGTCGATTACAAGACTACAACAAGTTTAGATTTGCAAAGGGAAAGTTTGGTTGAGTTGCCAAGGGAGAAGACAATGTTGGTAAAAACACTTTCCTCAAAAAAGAGGGAGTGTTTTCTTTTGAGGTTACTATGAAAGTCTTTATGCCATGCTTACGTGTGCTTCATGTGATGTGGGGTGCATGGTGGGTAGATGGTCCTTCGTTATTCCATGATGGACAAACACAAAAAGTGGATTTGCTCATTGATTGCTAGACCTTATATGGTGTTCGTATATGATTATTTCCTGGAGCAATGGAGACCTATGGGTCTTAGTGACCATTTTCATGATGCACACATGGAGACGTGGTTGCTTTCTTAAAGGATGCCTTGCTTAAAATATTATCCAACACCCTCAAGGAGGGATTTGAGTCCTCAATGGCATGTGAACACTTGTTTACTTGCATGGAGACTTGGATTTGACTTTAGGACTCTTGGGTTGAGGGAATGATCATGTAGGTGTCATTAACCTATAGGAGCACATGGCTTTAAAAGAGCATTAGAAATTTGGAGGGTTGAGAAGAAGTTATGTTGGGCACATCTAATGCAACACTCATGCCTTATAGCCTTGCTTGTTGGACATATTCATCTTGAAGCTTGGCATGTGCCACTTGTACAGGGAGCACCTCACATGTGGACCTAGTTTTTTGTGGATAGGTTGCTTGTAGTGGATTAGGACCACTATTACATTATTGGGCTCCCTTACCTCTCATATAAGTAGAGGAAGGAAAGAGTCATTTATCATAACTATTATCATTGTACTCTATTCTTTATACTTGCCATGCAGGGAGAAAGACATTATGGTTGATGAGGAAACCATAGAAGAAGACATGAAGAAGAGAGAGGTCTTGATTTTTCTCAAATAGATTGCTCTTGTGAGATGTTACGATTTTCTCTTGTGAAGAACATAACATTGGGGATGATGATCACATTCACAAAATTCACTGATCCATAATCTTGTGTTAGAGATGTGGGCAATGCTCTCTCTCTCTCTCTCCAAGAAAACGAGCCACCTCATAAGAAAAATAGCCATTGATGAGAGAGAGAGAGAGAGGCGCTTAAATATATTTACAATTTCTAACTTGTAAATGTTCACATCATGTTATATGAAAATTTAATTATTAAGACAAAAGTTGAATTTCAACTAAAATAACTATTCATTAATTATTAATATACTCGTGTCTCACACTATTTGTAACTTCATCATCACAAGACAATGGCCACATTCGTAAATATTTAGCTTAAATGATTGTTCATATAAATAAAGATAAATTCAAATGACATAAGCAAAAATTATTTTGGAAAGTAAAACAAAGTAAAATCTAGACACAAACTCAAGAACCATTTCAAATAAATTTATGACTATTATTCCACGTAATCTTTTAAATGAACTTTGAAGTCACAAACATTACTTAATCAACATTAAAAAAATACATGGCCATGAGCCCATACTTACCTATTAAACCATATTTTCACGTTGTTTTATAATGTTATGTTTGAAATTTAATATATGTAACAAGGTACTTACAATGGAGAATGAATGTAACTTTAAACTTTTGAACGAGCAAATATATTTTTATTTTTCTAAAATTGTAAAATGCATGTTTTTATATTTATGGGATGTTGACTTCCATGTTTTAGTCTTACTAAGATTTTTCTTTACATATTCTTTCCGTCTCGAATCGTATTTGTACTCAAATAATGCTACTATTGTCATGTCCCCTCCCATCATACCAGTGCAATGGAGAGGATCGTGATGCTAAAACCGGGGATCTAGCCCGATGAACTTTTAAATAAGCATTCACGTAATATAAAAGGACATATGGAATGTATAACTATAAGAAAAACACAGCGGAATAATATCAATAACACATCCATCATACATTCACGATATTCATCAAATAAATAAATGCAAAGTTAATACAAGAGAATACTTATCTTATAGCAAAGTAGTCCCAAGCAACCAGCTATGCATCTGCAACGTTCCACCCAACCATAGGCCAGTTGTGCTTATCAACCTCTTGATACAACTGCCACCATCGAGATGGGCATGATTTCTACAATGAACCAGGGAACAACAGACTCACACATAGCCAAGCATACACCAAGATGAGTCAAGCCAATCTACAATTGGGTTTATCAGGCTGCTAGGAAATGGAAAGGAAGAATTGCTAAGCTAGTGAGCTCAACCACAGAGCTATGGAACAATCTACAAGATGTATCTAGCTTGGCACCCACAATGCCTACACACCCCACTCAAGGAAGTATTCCCTTCACCAATTCACAGTCCCTCAGGCCATACCTTCCAATTCTAGAGTGTCCCAGGTGTGCATAGAAGAGTAGCCAACCCTCTTGATCTTCTTGAGAGGTTATTCTCCCCACTAGGTTTATCAAGCCAATTCTGTCTACTACCACTCCAAGTCTTTTGCTCACAGATTCAAACCAAAACAAGGATGCACATAACAGCAGAACCACAATTATTGGGCATGATAAAAACGTTTCTTCAGTGGGATGCCCAAAGAGGGGGTTTCTACCAATTCAGAAAAACGTGGGAAAGCTCAAAAACGAAATGGCAATTAGGGAACAACCCTGGAGAGCAGAAATCGTTTTTAGAAAAACGTCCATGGACATTTTGGGGCAAAAACGACCTCCATCACAGTCCCAAATCGTGGCCCTTCTCTCCCAGCTGCTGTACAATGCAAAAACGAGCTCCCAGGCATGGAAAATGCAAGAAAAATGGTGAAAAACGTGATGGGGAAAGACCCAATAGTTCAAACTGCGTGAGAGAGGGAAGACTGTAGGTTTAGAATGGCTTTGGGCACCATTTCGTGGGTGTTTTCTTGCCCAAGGAGACAAAATACGATTTCCCAGGTTGATGGCTTGCCCATACACGAAATTGGCTGCCATACCTCTTCATTCCCAAGGCATTAACTGCCTCAACCAATTTCTGGAAGAATTAAATGATTGGGTCCATAACCCAGAATAGGTAGTTGGTGGTTTATGGGTTTTCTCATTGACACATGGATTAACACCATTGGTTTAAGGGTTTGAATAATTTCCCTCCCTATTCCTTGTAGAATCATGCCCCCATCTCTTTGTTGCATTGCATAGCTAGTTGTGGGTTTTTTTTTCATTAAAATTCGTATTTACATGATGTTTTAATTTACATTGTGCCTATCTAGCACAAGAACCATAGGTATCTATTTTTAATTGCCGATACATAAAACGCTAAATCAATGGTGGGGCCTTGGCCTTGAGCTCCTCACCATGATTAAGTAACAATATTTACATCATTTACAATTTAATGCGAAGGGGGTCAAAATGGGGACGTGACAACTATGGTCTGAAGAAAAATATCGCTGTCACTTTTATTAGCACATTTTTTAAAATGATAGTGTTTAAACACATTGTACTTTGCTCAAAACCACCATTTGCAATCCGCTCACAAACACCATAGGTTGTAAATATTAGCTTTCAAGTCTCAAATGTAATACATGCCAATGTTATAGCGATTAATCGACTGAAATTACAAATCATTTAAGCCGTATCATTCGTTCATGTAGTATTAGAACAGAAGTTACCTCATTAGAAACCTTGTCAATTGCTCGATTAGCTCTTAAAAGCAATCAGGGACAGCACAAGATTAGTAGTGTCATGCTTCAAACAAAAGCAAATAACGAGAAAAAGTACACAGTTTGCTCATCATACAAATACTGCTGCAATATTTTAACAATATCTTTGTATGGAATCACAATCAATTTCCATTGCTTGTATTATACCATACTACTTGACAAAAACCTACAATTAAAAATAAATAAATTTATGTAGAGATCTATTTCAACACTTCACAACAAGATATTGGGCGTATAAATGCAAAGCTTATGCATTACAAATAGGCAACATGCCCATTTAATTGCAAAGAGAAACATACCAGAAGAATACAGTGACTACATTGGCACTATTCTGAACGGATTGTGTTTGATGAATCCTGCTTGATGCCTTTCCCAGAAATTGATAGTCCCCTACTTTCAAATGATATTTTCAAGTTGAATGGCAGTCTTCTGTAGTGATAGGAAATTAAGAAATTATCCAGCCCCAAGTTAAGCATGGTAATTCTCTAGCCTCTTTCCAATGTGACATTTTTATTAGCAAAAAGATTTTGTGGATGGGATATGATCTCTAGAACCTAGTTATCTAGATTTAGAAAAGAACAATAATTAAGCAAATTTATCTCTGTAGATAGTTTCAAGAGAAGAAAAAGTGGATCCAAAATGTGAGAGGTTGGTTAACAGCTTGCTAAAAACATGGAAAATGGTAAAGTCATAAACAGAAACTGTGGAAAACATGGAAAAACATAAAGCATCAGAAATTTATAAATAAACAGAGTATAAAGAATATAACTGAACTCTAACTACGCCAAGCATATATTAACAAATTAAAACACTCGTTATCCCACAAAAAAAAGAACTACAATTTTTAAATTTACATGGAAGTTTGTAACATCTATGCATTCATCATAACTTTGTAGTTTCAAGAAGTAGAATTTTGTCGGGTGTAATAGCATCCTGTTTTGGTAATGATCAAAACTATTTTTCAAACATGACTACTTAGCCATTAAAATCTACATATATGTCTGCCTCTAATTGCGTAGATCGTTTATGTACAATTTTCTTGGGTTAAAACTACTATTTTCAACCCTTCACAAATCCTATCAGTTGCAGGTACTAGCAATTGTCCCAAAGGTAAAATGTTCATTAACCACAGCAAGCAAGAAAGCATACACAGAACTGTGCCTCAAAATTGACAAGTTTAGCCAATAAACTGCCTATACGTATTATACAGCTCTGATTTGAATGCTATCTTTGACATGATTATGGCTCTTCACTGTAAATAAATTAATGAACATGTCTAAACAGGCAAGCAAAGGACAAAGTGAAAAGAATATAAGTCATCAACTCTTCCAAACTCGAATTGTGCTATCAACAGAGGATGTGATCATACAACTCTCCTTTGGATGATAACATACACTTGTTACCTACACATAAAAAACAATAGGTAGCAAAACGTATCAATCAATTGCAAATAATATTTACCTTCAGATAAAGTATCTAGTGTTCAATAAAAGCTGAAGACATTAAAACACGTGCTCTAAAAACATGTGTCAGTAATATAAGGAAATCCATTTAGGATTTAATGAAGATTACAAATACACCGTTTTCCATAATATAAAGAAAGAATTGTGATTATTAATTTTTCATAGATGCCAACATTTATTTTTGCACAATCAAGTCATTTGAAAGTAGCAGACAAAAAGTAGGTTTACAACTTAAAACCAAAAGAAAGAAGTAACTTGCTAGTCTCGATTTCTAAGTCATACACATTTTTATGACTTACCTACAAGTAGTATCTAGTTCAAAAGCAAGTAACCATCACCTCCATGATTCCTACAATATTCACGTATCATCCAATTTCAAAAAAGAATCTAGTCATTGATATGACTAGATTCTTTCAGACATATCTCCACAATGTAGTCTAAATGATGCCCTGCCATAGCCTTGGCCCATGATCGATTCAGCATGCTCAAGGCAGGCCGGTTATGCGGTGGTACTACCCAAGATAATCAATGAATGACTTCCCCCAAAACGACCTTATTCCCAAGTCCGGCTACTGGATATCTCTGTGATTTCGATGCCTCAGCTATCCCATCGACAGCGGCATCATCATGATTTCCAATCTTTATAATATTGTTCGTTGAGTGCAATTCAACGTTGTATGATAATTTTCAGCTAAATGAATTCAACATACGAGATTTCTCCGAAGTATATATATACCAATTGTTCGGTTCTACTACTTGTATGCCAATTTTTGGGTACATACTCGGGCCAAGTGACCCTTCAGGTGGGTGCATTGTTATCTTTTCATTCAGTTCGGGTGACAGCATAACTTTAGTGAGAAACTCATCATCATTTGATGTAGCGGTACTTTGTATATGTTCCCAATGTACAGCTGAGATGGACGAAATAAGATTTTCCAATTCTATAACATGTTGAATTCCGGTTTGGACGAAATAAGATTTTCCAATTCTATAACATGTTGAATTCCGGTTATCTTTTGAGATCGGAAGCTAGTGACATTTTGGTCATACAATTTTGAGGGAAGGAAATTTTCTTTTTATGGGTATCGCTATTTCAAACAGCCTGTGGTACTATAGATCTCGTGTTGAATGAGCGTAACTGCTTTATTTTAATGTTTCCTTTTATGTTTGTAACAGGTTTGAGTTCTTCTACCTCATCGGAGTAAAATATGGATTCGCCATTTTCGTCCATGTTGTGATCAGTAAGCCCAGACGAAACCCCAATATAATGCAATGCAGCATTTCACGACGTCACTCATGAAGGCCAACACGAAGAGGTAGAAGGTTAGAACAGGGCTGGATTTGTTCTTTTTCTGCAGCTTCTGTGATCTTTTCACGTTCCTTTTTTGTGGCTGCATCCTTTATTATTTTCTGTGTTTTATCTATTTTTGCTATTGCTCGAATAGTAATTCCAGAGTCTTCATCTGCAACAACGTACTCCTCAGTTCTCAATTCTATAATTTGCTGAGTTTGGTTATTTTTTTATTTCCCTTATCAATTTATTTGTCTTTAGACTTGGCAGCGGATGCTTCAGAACATTTCTTTTGGAACAGGTTCAGTACTTACTTCCTGAGAAATATCTTTCATACTATTGTTATTTTCTTCTGTGTCTTTTATTAATTCAAGAGTTTCACTTGTCATTGCCCTTGATTAACAGTCCCTTTCGATTGAATAGTTATTGTTTTTTATTAATTCTTCTACTAGGTCTTGGATCTTTTGTATGACCTCCATTGAAATTAATTTTCGCTCAGATACCAATGAAGAGGAAAAACGTGTAGCTTTTTTTTCCAGCGAAGACGCACAGGAAACCCACCAATACTTCCCCACATTTCATGGATGGTAAGGATGGTAAACCGTCGGCCAACAACAACGGCTGGCCTAACCCCTTAGGACTCAAGGCTTGAACTCGTGACCTCCCCCCGTACCGAGAGAGTGTGCGCACGTCTCACCAATTGAGCTAACCCTTGGGGCTGAAAAACGTGTAGCTTGAATGCTTAACAGTTAAAATATACAAAATATTGTATTGAATAAAAGACAAATGATATGATTATAATGAGAAAATGGCTTAAGTCTTTATAGGCTATTAAAGTGACCTTTAGTAATAATAGGTTGTGTCTTTACATAAGCACATTTTCATAATAATAATATTCTAAGCTAATTATTAATTATACATAACATTATATGTATTTATGTTTGTTACATTTTGTACCAAAGAACCTTCTTAGATACATCAATTCGTAAAGGGATTCATTTCATTAGTGAATGATATGCCATAGTTGAATGAGTTTCAATTTCATATTAAACTAAGAAAGAAAACATTATTTCCCTATATATTAGGCCTTCATCTTTTCTTCACTTACAATTGCGCCAACAATTTTAGCAAATATGTCAAGGCATCACATTGTACCTTCAACTAAGTTACAAGATAACTGTACTATGAGAGTTGAGTCATCAACAACATGGCCATTCAATAACTACTCATCACCATGAAGAGAGATTCCTCAAATGTGATATCCCACTCAAGCATATTCAAGAAGATACACTACAACATAAACTGCAATAACATATAAGTAAGGGCACAATCATGTTTAATTGACCATTCAAACAGAAGCTCTTATGATAATTGTCAATTAACGCCTACCATAGTAGAGGCATTTGAGAAGAGAATTATTATCATTCTAGTAATAAGTTCCAAATCCTAACCAAGAGAACCTATCGAGATTGAAATTTGACTTAATCCTATCATACAGTTTGACGAAGTCAACTTTCAAAAAAAAAAGCGGTCAGTCTCCCTTGATCATTCAAGAATTTTCTAGGTTGTAAAAAGATTATCAAGGGTGAAACAACCTTGAATAACCCATGGTTTCCACAAGCAAACAATTTGACCACTTGTAATTTTTATGTGAATAGCAAGAGCTTTGGTCAACCTTTTGTAAGACACATGAAAGTAACAATTTGACCACCTGTAATTTTTATGTGAATAGCAAGAGCTTTGGTCCAACCCTTTGTAAGACTCATGAAAGTAACAATTTGACAACTCCTTACTATGTCCCTTCTAGAATCAACTTAATGAGGCTTGCATTTACTTCCTTGATCCGAAATGGGTCAATTTATAAATTGTCATCTACTTTGGTACTTTTTAGGTGTGTTGACCACCAAACCAACTAGGTGGACAACTATGTACAATGCACATGTACCATGTGCCTTGAAGATGAGAAAGAAGTACCTAATGATTTTTTTTAAGCGAAGCAACTCTTCGTCTTATCTTTTCTCCATGAAATTTCCGCACCCCTGCGGATGATTTTGTAATGATATGTCAACATGAGGGTCAATTTTGTATAACTTAGTTTCCTATGAATTAATCATTAGGGAAGTCCTTTCATCGATTGTTTTTTCTCTTGGATAATTAAAATTCATTTTTAGTGATCTTAATTATTTGAGTTTTTTACTCAAAAATACCTCCAAAGTGGTGAAAGGAGTTCTAATGATCGAGTCCATGGGGTGACTAGGGTTTAGGAATGTTTTATATTACCATGCTAGACATTATCTAGAGTCTTGCGGAATTTCATTAAGTTTTACTTAGGACTTTTTATTTTTTGGTGATTAAAAAATGTCTCTCATCATAAAACATTGTAATGTAAAAAAGGGATAAGTGGTCATTTATGATGTTGTATAGGGGTATGGGTACTCAAGATAAATGGCATGAGAACCCCTACACCCTTGGACCAAGTTTGAAGTCATTCCAACAAGTCTTGCTAAGGTTTTGGACACATTTTTCTAAGTCAGTCAAGAAAATCAGGAAAATTGGCAAATAATTTGTAAGACAAATTTTGGAAAAGTGCCTAAAGTCACTTGGGGTGGCCAAGTTTAGTTTCTAAAATTTATGTTATGTCCCTAAGATAAAATTAAAGGCCAAAGGGGGCCCCCCAAGCAAGTGTTTTTCAATTTTGAAGTTTCTCCCTAAGGGGGAAACCCTCTCGCCATGGGAAATGAGATAAATTGAAATAAGCCAAAAGGGGGGGGTCCCACATTCATGATTCCTTCCCCTTGGCCTAGCTTTGAAATATAAAACATGAGTAAGGGGGTTTTTTCCCCCCCATTGTTTGTTATTTTTAACCCATGGAAGTGCACCCCCTCCATGGGCCCCCTTTCTCTCCAAGTGACAAATGTCATTCATGCAAAGGAACTCTCCCCTTTCTCTTTTCTTATTTAAGGAGGCTCCTCCTCCTCATTTTGGTTATAATCTTTCATGCTCTTGGATTCTTGCTCTTTCTCACTCTCTTGCTTCCATTTTGCTCCCATTTGGGCCATTGTAATTTTCAGCCATTTGGCTTGGTTAATAGAATTCTTTGGAGGAGATCTTGTGTTGGTGTTGCTCTATGGTGGTTTGCTTCTACACTTCATAGATACTCAAGTTTGGGGATGACAAACGAGCAAATTTATTTGCTTTGGTAAGATTTGTGACATTTTTGCCATAAGTTTTGAGAGTTTTCAGTTTTGTAGTTAAGAACTTCATATTTTTTTCGGTTGAAGTTTATGATTTCTTAGCTCATTATTTGGATCTCACCTTCTTTTTAGTTGTGTAGCAAATATCTCATAAGTTGCAGGTTGCTTAGGTTGAAGAATGGAATTCCTCGGTTGGATACCCCACTACTTCAAGCATTTGAAGAGCAAAGGGCACAAACTCTCCCTTTCTTTTCAAAATTTCTGCATTTGATTTCTACATACTTTTTCCATATTGGAATCTGATTTTAAACTTTATTTACAAGCTCTTATATTATGCAAATTTACTCATAAAATTTTCAGAAATTTTTGTACTATTTTGTATCATACAATTAACATTGCCCAAGAGTGATTTTGGACATTTTCTGTGATATAATGCTGCTTGTTTTTTAGCAGGTTTGTACAGTTTAAGGTGTTATTCTACTTAAATTTGACCATCATCAAGCATAAGGGGCACCCACAAACTACCATCTTCAGCCACTTGTGAAAAATGGTAAAAAATAAATCTCTTCCTTTTCATATTCTCTATAATACTAAGTGCTAAAATCTATAATGTTGTAACAAGTCCAAGAGAGTCTCTTGGGCTTGATTTCTTGCTTTATTTTCAAGCAAAAGTTTTTCAATTTCCTTTTTGTCATCTATTGCATGCAAGTGAGAAGGCATTGCCACCCTTGCATAGCAATTGTTGAGTGGCTTGGGTTTAGTATAGTGGTTTCTTTCTCTTTAAGTTTATTTTTCCCACACCTTACAAGTGAAGGCTTTGCCTCCCTTGTAAAATCCCATTGGCTAGTATTTTTGTTTGCCCACACCTTGCATGAGAAGAGGCTCTGCCCATCCATGCAATATTGTGCTAGCTTTTATATTTGCTTCCTAGATTTGCTTACTTTAATTTATTTTGCCTACACCTTACAAGTGAGTACGCTTTGCCTCCCTTGTAAAATCGCGTTGGCTTGCATTGCACTTTGGTTTATTTTGCTTATTCATTAAAGGTTAAAATTCACCGTGCCCCAATTCTTGCCCCGTATTCACTCCCCTTGCTAGTTCGACCAATCCTGGTTGACAAGAAAGGGCAAGGATTAGTGTTGGCTAGAATAATAGGAACTCATAATTTATCTTAATTAGACTTTGATAAAACAAAGTTTGACCCGTGGAGCTAGAGGGGTAGAGGTTGTTGGGTGCCTCGTGGCACTTAGTGTTCTCCTATTGAGCACCCAGCAAGCTTTGGGATTAACCCGTGGAGCTAGTTGAGAACCTTGTGTTCTCTTGTTGAGCACCCAACAATCTCTCTCAAATCGAAAGAGATAACTTCTTGGGGTAGACACGTAGAGTACCATTTGATATCTGGCAAAAATCTTAATTCCCCTAAGCTAAAGAGAGACTTAAAATAAATTAAAATTTACAAGACCATTAAAAAACACAGCAATCGTTATTTCATTTCCAAGTACTTCACTTTGAAAACATTTCAATTTTGGTTCAATCTTGTTACAAGCATCTTTCATTCATTAAATTGGCTATTGGGTGCCTCGTGGCACTTAGTGTCCTCCTATTGAGCACCCGACAAGCTTTGGGATTAACCCGTGGAGCTAGTTGAGAACCTTGTGTTCTCTTGTTGAGCACCCAACAATCTCTCTCAAATCGAAAGAGATAACTTCTTGGGGTAGACACATAGAGTACCATTTGTTATCTAGCAAAAATCTTAATTCCCCTAAGCTAGAGAGAGACTAAAAATCAATTAAAATTTACAAGACCATTTGCAAACACAACAATCATTATTTCATTTCCAAGTACTTCACTTTGAAAACATTTCAATTTAGGTTCAATCTTGTTACAAGCATCTTTCATTCATTAAATTGTTCATTTACTACAAGTTAATGTTAAATGTGATATTTTGATTATTGTGGTTAATGAATGATTTAATGATTTATTTTTTATGTGATTCCACAACCCATGTAAAGTAGGCACTGGTCTGATTATTGAATTGATATTTCTCTCTTGCAATTGTGTTTGGTTTATTAAGGTTTGCTTGTCATTTGAATTATTGCATCCCTGCATGATTGCTTGTCATTTGGACATTGAATAATTTACAACTCTTAAAATAAACTCATAAAAAAATCTTAGTAAGTAGGAACTACCCCCCTTGACCTTTTAGAGTTGGGGTCTAAATGGAGGAGTTTAGAATCGAGGTGTCAGTGGATTCTTCACTCATAGTTGCCCTCAAGAACACATCTAGTGGTTGGGAGAATTATATGTGGTCAAGTGTGTTTTAGGCGGCAACATTTATGGCATTGTTGCCGAGGACAAGTCTTGTTATTCCCAGAATACAACTTTTGTTTTTATTTTTTTGCTTTATTTGATGAATGAATAGAGTATATCTTTATTTTTTCATCTGGCGACTCCATTGAACTTTTGTATTTTGTAATTTACAAAGAAAAACAAAAAATAGTTTTTAGTGAGAGATTTATAATGCAATTTTTTTTTCTTCTCACAGACGACTCCATTGAAGGGATAAAACCCTGTTTCTTATAAAATTGTTGAGACTGGTTGTGTGTAGATGAGCCCATGCAACATAGTAAAGTCTTTAAAGCTCATTGTTCAATACAAAATGTATGATTGATTCAAATTTATGTTTCTCATGGCCATTATGGATGATGAAGAGTCTAGAGATCAAATATCCAGTGCATATCCTCCCATTGACTTTTCAGGCATCTCGGGCTTTCCCAACCATGAGCCATGTCTTTCAGGAAAGGGAAATGTTGAGCTTCCAATCTTTTTTGGAAGTGACAATTCAGTTGTTGGGCACGTCATATCTTATATTACATTGGTGGAACTTGATCTCAACATGATTCATGAGGATAATATGATGCAGGGGTTTGTTAATACTCTTAAGAGGGATGCTTGGATATGGTATTGTGGTGTTCCTGATAAATGCATTACATCCCTTGCAAATTTCTTTGCTATATTTTTAAAGAGTTGGTATAATGGTGAAGAAGATAGGAGAACTGCTTTAGACAAGGGGTTTGACCAACTAAAAAAGTCAAGGGAATCCATAATTCTCACTACTGAGCAAGACCCCCATGATGATCCCACTGAAGAAGCTTATCAAAGTCCAAACATTGTTGAAGAACCTCTTCATGTCCCCATAACAAAGGATATTGAAGGTTGGGGATGCTTTCATGATTATTTCAGTGATGATGATCACATGTGTACCCCAGATCTACCTCAAGAAGAAACCATTACAGGAGCTTATAACGAAACTTATGATGAAATCTGTAATGTACATGATGGCATCCTTGCCTGTTCTCCGTGTAATAATGATAGTTTGGAAGGTTTACTGCCTTGTGACCTTTTTTTGAAGAAGATAATAGTGATCAAGAGGAGGAGAAGTATAGCCTAGAGGATGATACTAGTGATACAGACTCGCTTATGTCTGATCAAGTTGTTGTTGAGGATTCTTGGGCATTCATGGAAAATCCAATCTATGACATGTCTGAAGAGGAAAATGAGGAACCAGAATCTTTTGAAGGTTTTATTGTTAATCCCATCTATGACATTTCTAGAAGAGGGAGTATTGAGTCTCTTGATGGTTTTATTGAAGATCCTATCTATGAGGTTTTTAGAGAAGAGAGCATGGATCTTAAGGACTTGGGAAATCTTTGTATGAAGGAAGAGCATGCAGTTTATCTTTGTGATCAGTCTGAGCCATATATCAGTATCAATAATGAAGAATCAGATTGGGTACAGTTAAATGACGATCTGTCTCAGCCATCATTTTCGCACGCAGAGGTTCCTTATGATCTGGAGCATTTTGGGTCTTCTGCGCAAAGTTATCATCATAAGAGCCCTTTGGAACAATATGTTGAAGAGGTTGATCTACCTCATCATGCACATCTATATATTAGTCCTATCCAAGCTTGGATAGAAGAATCCTATGCGAGCACTTATCAGTTTGGGAAGCAGTTTGATGATATGATTCATGCCTATGATTCCCCATCCAGCCCAGCCATTCTGGATCATCACACAAGTTTGCATTTCTTAATAAACATGTCCTTGCTTTGGCTGGTAACCGCTTCGCTCCCAATTCGCGCTCCCAAGTCAGAGCGGCAGGAATCGCTGAGGGAATCGCGATTCACGATCGGGAGCGATTTGTAATTCGCGCTCCCCTCCTCCAAAAAAAGGATCCCTAGAAATCACGGAATCGCTAATGGAGCGACGCTCCCTGAGCGATCCCACATCGCTCCCTCAGCGATCCCAGGCTAAAAAAATCACTCCCGATTTTGCTCCCCAAGCGCTTTCGCGAGTTCGACCGACCGGTTTGCCTTTGGATGAATTTTGCTTGGGTTAATTCATTGATTTCATCTCTTTGCAAGGGCTTTGAGAGGGCTTGCTACTCTTTGCAAATTGGTGGGAGCTTGGAAGAAGGATTGAAGGAGAGCTTGGAGAGGAGATTGAAGGCTTCCCCAACCACCATTGGAGAGCTAAGAGGTAAGCTCCAAACCCCTCATTTTTTGTTTTTGAAAAAATATTTCACTATGTTAAAAATTTTAAACCTAGCAATGTTCTCTTCTCCTACTCTTTCCAATTTCTTCTTCTCCATCATTCTATTGCAGGCAACAAGTGATTCTCATCTTGAGTCAAGAAACATGATGGGTATGTGGTTTTGGCTTTTGGTTCCACTTCTTCTCATTATGATGGTGTTGGGAAGCAGATATGGTGGTGGTAGTGATGAGGGGGAAGAGGTAGAGAGTGACACATACCGTGGAGAAGAGGAGGAAGGGGAAGAGGGTGATGATAATGATGAGCTTGAGAGTGATGAGGGGCAAAAACAAAAAGACACAACACCTTTGTCGAAGTATGTGACAAGTCTTGGGGGAGGGAGAGGGGGTGGAGCCACAAAGTTTATATGCCCCCATTGCACTAAAACTTACGTCGGTTCATATACCCAGGTGAGAAAGCATTTGTGTGAGCTTATGCCATGTGATCAAGGTAAGGCTTTTGGATTCAAAACTTGTGACAAAGTGCCAACTAAAGAGAGAAACAAATACAAGATGGAAGAAGAGACCGCTCAAAACACTTCCAAGAGATTAAGGGTTGAATCTGAATCCTCTCACTTACATAGAATGTTTGGTAGTGGATCATCATAGACTCCATCGGGATCCTCTCCTGGATTCTCGACTATATGAAGAACATTATCAGATTTCCTTAACCTTGGTTGTCGAGATGATGTGGATTCAAAAGTTTACAGGTTTCTCTATGCATGTGGTGTGCCCTAGGCTACGGGAAGCGCTCTAGCCCCCTCCGCTTCGCTCCCCAATCACTATCCTCAAGGAAGCGATGAGGAATTGATCCCAGGATCACGATTCCTCTTCGCTTCCTCTCGGGATCGATTTCTAAATTCACGATTTCGTAAAAAAAAACGATCCCTGGTTTGTGCGGAATTGTTGAGGGAGCAAAGAGGGATCGACGCTCCCAGAGCAATCCCCCATCACTCCCTCGGCGATCCCGGACCATAAAAAACGATCCCAAAAACGCTTCTTGAGTGATGCCGCGGGCTAGGCGGACTTGAGTCTGATTTTTCTCAAATTTGCAAAAAAAAAACTTGTTTTTTAGTGATTGGATAGAGTTCATTTACGCAATATAAACACTATTGGACTCCATTTGGACTCATTCTATTCCTCATTTCATTGATTTCACTTCTCTTGCTAGGGCTTTGAGTGGGTTTGCTAGTTGTTTGAGAGTAAATTTGTGGGAGCTTCAAGGGGAGATTGAAGGGGATATTGAAGAATTCTATTTGTGAGAGGTTGGAAGGGAGATTGAAGGCTTCCATAGAGACATTCAACCACCATTGAAGAGCTAAAGAGGTAGGTTCTAAAAACCCAATCTTTGTTTATTTTTGAAAAAAATATTTCACTATGTTAAAATTTTACATCTTGAATGTTTTATTTTCCTACTCTTTCCCATTTATTCTTCTCCATCATTCTATAATCTATTGCAGGCAAGAAGTTATTCTCATATTGAGTCAAGAAGCATGGTGGGTATGTGGTTTTTGTTTTTGGTTCCACTTCTTCTCATGATGATGGTGTTGGGAAATAGATTTAGTTGTGGCAATGATGAGGAGGAAGAGATAAGGAGTGGCACATACCATGGAGAGGAGGAGGAGGAAGAGGAAGAGGAAGATAATGATGATGAGATTGAGAGTGATCAAGGGCAAAAACAAAAAGGCACAACACCTTTGTGGAAGTATGTGACAAAGCTTGGGGGAGGGAGAGGGGGTGTAACCACAAATAAAACTTACACAAGTTCATATACCCGTGTGAGAAAGCATTTGTCTGGGATTATGCCATGCGATCAAGGTAAAGCTACTGGAGTCAAAACCTATGACAAAGTGTCAGCTAAAGAGAGAAACAAATACAAGATGGAAGAAGAGGCCGCTTAAAACAATTCCAAGAGATCAAGGGTTGAATTTGAATCCTCACAGAGAATGTTTGGTAGTGGATCTGGATCATCATCGGCTCGATCGGGACCCTCATCCCCCCATGGTAGTGGAATCTTGCCTATGCGAAGAACATTATCGGATTTCCTTGACCAAGGTTGTAGAAATGATGTGGATTCAAAAGTTTATAGGTTTCTCTATGCATGTGGTGTGCCATTCAATGTTCTTCATTCACCCTATTGGCGTGAAATGGTACAAGCCATCAATGGTGCCCCTAAAGGAAACAAGAGCCCTGGGTATGACAAAGCCAGAACTGTGGGACTTGGCAGGGAAAGAGCCAAAATCAATACTGCTCTTGGAAAGTTTACAAATGATTGGTCCAACTATGGGGTATCCATTGTATCTGATGGGTAGACAAATGTTAAAGGCAAGCCATTGATAAATATTCTTGGTGTGTCTGCTAGCGGTGCGATCTTCTCTTTAGACCATGACTACTCAGATCGCTACAAGACCGGTATTAATATTGCACAACCTTTACTTAAAACCATTCAAGAGATTGGGCCATACAATGTCATTCAAGTCATCATTGATAATGCTGCTAATTGTAAGGCAGCAGGAGCAATCATTGAGGATAAGTATCCCAACATATTTTGGTCAGGGTGTTTGGTTCACACATTGAACCTTTTGATGCATGATATTGTTAAGATGAAGGACCCTAATTACCGATGGATTGGGTGCCTTGTACAAGAGATGTAAGAAAATGATCAAATTTATTACCAATCATAGCATGGCCCACCACATTTTTCGCAATCACTCTAGGTTGGAGCTATTGAAGATTGCAAAGACTAGATTTGCTAGCTACTACCTCACCTTCGAGAGGCTTTTGAAGGTAAGAGAGGCATTGGCTAGTATGGTCTCAAGTGATCCATGGAAAGAATTAAAAGACAGAGCTACAAATGCAACTGATAGACATGACTTTCAGGTCGAGGACACCATTCTTGATGGTCAGTTTTGGTCACAGGTTAGGTATGTTCTGCAGTTCACCAAGCCAATTTATAACATGATTCGTTTTGCAGATACAGATCAGTCGGTGATTGGGGAGGTATATGAGAAAATGGATAGCATGCTTGGTCAAATCAAAGACATTGTTGAGCAAAGAGATTCAATCTTGTATGACCATATTCATAAACATGTGGTCCAAAGGTGGGATAATCTAAATGTTCCACTCCATGCCCTTCCATATGTCCTTACCCCAAAATATTATTCTCCAATTTGGTTGGCCCAACCTGCACCTGGGGGTGGAGTTAGGAAAAAACCACACAAAGATCCAGAGGTGCAAAAAGGGTATATGCTTGCATTAGACAAGTTGGGCCCTGATGAGGAGGAGTGTGCTCAAGTACGGAGTGAATTGAGCGAATACATCAGTGAGCATGGAGTCTTTGGTACCCTCCATGCAACCAAAGATCGAGATAAATTGGATCCTATCCGTTGGTGGAACATGTATGGCTCTGGAGCATCATATTTGCATAAATTGGCAGTGAGGGTGCTTTCACAGGTTGTTAATAGTTCTTCTACAGAGAGGTGTTGGAGCACCTACAGCTTCATCCACAGTGTCAAGAGAAACAATTTGAATGTAGAACGCGCAGAAATCTTGGTTTATGTGCACTACAACTTGAGGTTGTTGTCCCATTATTGTGAGGCGGCCAAGAATGATAGAACATTTTTTACTTGGGACAACAATCCAGAGGAGGCTAATATGGAGGATGGAGCCATAGCATTAGAGCGCTTGGAGGCTAAACTATTGGGTGATCATGATGGTGATCCAATTCATACTACAGAGATGCCACCCCCAACCAGCAGCAGGTTTCCAGATGCAAGAGTTTTGCCTTTAGCTTCACAACGTTTAGCAATTTGTGGGGGCCATTCATCTTCTTCTCATGTTCCATGATCACATTTAGCAGCTCCTATTCCACCTAGACCACGAGAAAATAAATTGGAAGTTTCTCGTGGCAAGAGGAAAGCTTAGTAGATACTAGATAGTATCATAGTACTTTGTATTTCATGTTTAGTACGGCCTATTTTGTAAACATTTTGGCCTACTTTGAACTTTAGTCTTTGAGCTTTGAATCTTGAATGATTGAACCTACCTTTGAAGTTTAAACTTTAAATTTTTTATTGCATCCTACTGTCTACAACTCTTTCGTATTGAATATGATATTATGATGTTTTGTTTCATTTCATGGTTGATGTTATCTATTAGAGTTTGTTGATGGCAAATATTATATGTTGAAATTTGAAGGTTGATGTTATTGATCATTGATCATTGATCATTTAATAACAATGTTGTAAGTTATAGCTCCTACATGATTGATGTTATATCAATATGTGTACTAAATGGTTATATGAATATCTATGTTTTAATGTTTTCTATAGCTAATTTGGCATAATACATGTTTTTTTAATATATATGCATCAAAATATATTAAAATATATATTATATAAAAAACGCTCCCAAAACGCTTTTGAAAATTTCGCTTTTCGCTCCTGCTTCCCGCTCCCAACAACCTTGGGTGTGCCATTAAATGTTCTTCGCTCACCTTATTGGCATGAAATGGTACAAGCCATTAATGGTGCCCCTAAAGGATACAGGAGCCCTGGGTATGACAAAGCCAGAATCGTGGGACTTGATAGGGAAAGAGCCAAAATTAATAGTGCTTTTGGAAAGTTTACAAATGATTGGTCCAACTATGGGGTATCCATTGTATCTGATGGGTGGACAAATGTTAAAGGCAAGCCATTGATAAACATTGTTAGTGTGTCTGCTAGCGGTGCGGTCTTCCTTTCAACCCATGACTACTCGGATCGCTACAAGACCGGTATTAATATTGCACAACCTTTATTTAAAACCATTCAAGAGATTGGGCCATACAATGTCATTCAAGTCATCACTGGTAATGTTGCTAATTGTAAGGCAACAGGAGCAATCATTGAGGATAAGTATCCCAACATATTTTGGTCAGGGTGTTTGGTTCACACATTGAACCTTTTGATGTATGATATTGTTAAGATGAAGGACCCTAATTACCGATGGATTAGTGCCTTGTACAAGAGAGGTAAGAAAATGATCAAATTTATTACCAATCATAGCATGGCCCACCACATTTTTCGCAATCCCTCTAGGTTGGAGCTATTGAAGATTGCAAAGACTAGATTTGCTAGCTGCTACCTCATCTTGAGGAGACTTTTGAAGGTAAGAGAGGCATTGGCTAGTATGGTCTCAAGTGATCCATGGAAAGAATTAAAAGAGAGAATTGAAAGCGCAACTGATAGACATGACTTTCAGGAGGTGGAGGACACCGTTCTTGATGGTCAGTTCTGGTCACAGGTTACGTATGTTCTGCAGTTCACCAAGCCAATTTATAATATGATTCGTTTTGCAGATACAGATCAGCCAGTGATTGGGGAGGTATATGAGTAGATGGATAGCATGCTTGGTCCAATCAAAGACATTGTTGAGCAAAGAGATGCAATCTTGTATGACCATATTCATAAACATGTGGTCAAAAGGTGGGATAATCTAAATGTTCCACTCCATGCCCTTGCATATGTCCTTACCCCAAAATATTATTCTCCAATTTGGTTGGCCCAACCTACACCTGGGGGTGGAGTTAGGAAAAAACCACACACAAATCCAGAGGTGCAAAATGGGTATATTCTTGCGTTAGACAAGTTGGTCCCTGATGAGGAGGAATGTGCTCAAGTACGGAGTGAATTGAGCGAATACATCAGTGAGCATGGAGTCTTTGGTACCCTGCATGCAACCAAAGATCGAGATAGATTGGATCCTATCCGTTGGTGGAACATGTATGGCTCTGGAGCATCATATTTGCATAAATTGGCGATGAGGGTGCTTTCACAGGTTGTTAATAGTTCCTCTGTAGAGACGTGTTGGAGCACCTACAGCTTCATCCATAGTGTCAAGAGAAACAGTTTGAATGTAGAACATGCAGAAAGCTTGGTTTATGTGCACTACAACTTGAGGTTGTTGTCCCATTATTGTGAGGCGGCCAAGAATGATAGAACATTTTTTGACTTGGGACAACAATCCAGAGGAGGCTAATGTGGAGGATGGAGCCATAGCATTAGAGCGGTTGGAGGCTGAACTATTGGATGATCATGATGGTGATCCAATTCATACTATAGAGATGCCACCCCCAACCAGCAGTAGGTTTCCAAATGCAGGAATTTTTCCTTTAGCTTCACAACGTCCAACAATCCATGGGGGCCATTCATCGTCTTCTCATGTTCCACGATCACTTCCAGCAACTCCTATTCCACCTAGACCATGAGAAAAAAATTGGAAATTTCTCGTGGCAAGCAAAAAGCTTAGTAGATACTAGATAGTATCATAGTACTTTGTATTTCATGTTTATTATGGCCTACTTTGAACTTTAGTCTTTGACCTTTGAATTGTTAAAATGTTAACCAGGAAAATGTTTTGAGAGAAAATACATGCAAAGGTTGCATGCATGCATGGATGCAAAAGTGAGTTTTGCATGCACCTACTTTTAGGTTTTTGGTAAACCTAAGTTTACTGTGAGATGTTATAAGGAGACAGAAGGTGTCTGTCTCACTTATTGAGATAATTGATCTGAGATAGATCAATTGAGAGGAGGACGACTTTCCTAGAGAAGGAGGGCGCATTCCTTAAGGAGGAGGAAGCTCGTACCACATCCGGTTGAGCGATTGAGTGTATGTAACTTGCAGAGTATCTTCGTCTCAGTGATTGAGGAAGATCAGTGACGATCGGAGCTCAGATCTGCTGAGATTTGATTTAGTATGAGTCACTTTTCAGTTGAGGGAGGGCGCACGTGTGCATGCAGAGGAGTGCATTTTCAGCAGTAGGATTCTTCAGTTGCAGAGCAAATCAGAGCAGAGTGATACATAGAGACAGATCTGACAGAGGTGCTTACCGGAAGACTCGGATCCATTTTTCTAGTCAGGGCTCATTCTTCCAGTGCATGCATCAGTCTGATGCATGCAGATCTAGAGTTTGCCTGAGTTACTTCTGAGGTAACCCTGTATTGTATTTGTCTCATTTCTTATATTCTCTGGGCTCGAGAGAGAAGATAGCCCCACAAGATTGTTGGTTTTCCCCGTTTGGGGTTTCCAGGGTATATATAGTGTTATGTGTGATTGCATGTGTGTTAAATGTTAATTTTTTTAGTGCAGCTGCGAGACCCATTCTCAGAGAGAATGGTACCCTAGTCAGTTAACTAGGGTTCCTGGTCAAGTTAACCAGGCAGAGTAATGTGTAAGACCCTAGAAGGTACCCTAGGGCCCCCAGCTGTCTCCTGGGGTTCTTGGTCAAGGACCAAGCAGGTTGATGCCATGGCAAAGTCCCTAGCATGTGGCTAGGGCCCCTATTTGTCTCTAGGGTATTCTGGTCTAGAACCAAACGGTTTCTTGGTCATGATGACCAAGCAGATCCTGCAGGTTGAGACAGAGACTTCCTAGGTCCTGCAGATGGTTGATCAACATTCAGCCTAGGACTGAATGCTCAGCTTGAGGCTGAGGACCATTCTCTGGGAGAATGGAGATCCTGGTCATGGACCAGATGGTTGATCAACATGTCCCAGTCTAGGACTGAGGTTCAGCCTAGAGCTGAAATCCATTCATTGAGAATGGAAGATATTGTTGTCCCCTCTCCTAATCGGTTATTGCTAGGTTGCTTCTCAAGGGACTGGCCACCCCTTGACGATGTCCCTAGTATGTAACTCTTAGGAGCAGTATTAAGGACAAAAGGATTGTACCATCCGTTTGGATCTTCTCCCCTATACAGTGATGAAAATATATATAAGTATCTTAAGAGAGAGAAAAGTTTTTGGTCTTGTTGGTCCTATTTGATTGCTTGTCCACTTTGATCTTGTGATTGTTGACCCATGGTCCTATTCTTACTTGGTCCTAGCACTCTTACTTGTGTGCACCTTTGACTATGATGACTCCTACTTTATGGAGTATTTTTACCTAAGGGTTTATTAAAGACCATTGGACCATGTATTATTATGTTTTGTTATAGGGCCTTGCCCCACTTATGTTTTTGGTGTATTTACTTTATGTTGGACCTTTGGTTTTTCACTTTATGATAATTTCATTAAATATTATTTTTAGTCTTATTAATAAAATCTTTATGATTTTATTAATAAAGACTTTGTGATTTTATTAATAAAGTTTTATTATTTTATTATTATTTATTGGACCATTTAAGTCTTATCCTATTAACACATTGGACCATTGGTACTTTATCCTTTGGCCTTTCTTTTCTTATTATTTTATTTATTTTTATTTTATTCCTACTCTGACCTAAGGTCGTTAACTCTCAATCTATATAAACTTTACAAAGCTTATGCTCTTACATCTCTTACGGCGAGCTCACACTTCATTTTTCGTTTTGTTTTTCTCGGGTAATATTTTCGGGTCTGCTACTATTTGGATTTCACGACTGTCTTTCTCTTTCACGGCTGTCTCTCCACGGGGGTTTTCTTCACAGCTGGCTTTCTCTTCACGGTTTTCTTCACAGCTGTCTTTCTCCTTCACGGCTGTCTCTCCACGGGGTTTCTCTTCACAGTTGTCTTTCTTTTCACGGCTGTATCTCTTCTCGACTGTGTTTCTCTCACGGCTTCTCTATTTTGCTGTAGCATTTGATTATCTCTATTTCGGCTGTAGCATGTGTTTCTCTCACGGCTTCTCTATTTTGCTGTAGCATTTGATTATCTCTATTCCGGCTGTAGCATGTGTTTCTCTCACGGCTTCTCTAATCTGCTATAGCATTTGATTATCTCTATTCTGGCTGTAGCATGTGTTTCTCTCACGGCTTCTCTAATCTACTGTAGCATTTGATTATCTCTATTCCGGCTGTAGCATGTGATTCTCTCATGGCTTCTCTATTTTGCTGTAGCATTTGATTGTCTCTATTCTGGCTGTAGCATGTGACTGCCTCACGGTTTCTCTATTTTGGCTGTAGCATTTGATTGACTCACAGTTTCTCTATTCTGGCTATAGCATTCAGCAGTCTCACGATTTCTCTATCTCACGACCAGCTCCTTCACTAGTTGAATTCTCATCACTATAATTGAACTCTATGTAAATTCATATGAGTGAGTGTTTTCTTACGTGCTTGACCTTTGTAGTCTGCAGCACCTGTGTGTCTTTCTTACTATTGTCATTTTCTTATTAATTGAAGAACTTGAGGTCTGTTTTATTCTACCTGAACCTTCTCTCTCTTAAGGTACGTATATGGTTTAACTAGTTTGACTTGTCCTTTCAGTGACAAGATCAAACTCAGAACTATCTGAGTATAAGTTGGATCCAAATGGTTGTTTTAATTCTTTAATGCAGTACATGTTTATTTTACTATAGTTCATTTATTTTATTTTTCTGAACTTAGCATTTGATGATTCTCGAGGACCAACATTAATGCAGTGACTAAATGGAGCATTAAGTTGAAAGAGATGAAAATTATGTTTTAAATCAGTTTAAATTTAAATTAAGCAATACAATTGTTTACATGTTCTTGTATCAAGGTTGTTATATGTGATAAAACGTACATAACCTGTAATTTTAACATGGTTTCAGAGCCTTAGGGTGTAGCTAACTCTGTTTTGCAGCCAACAGAAACTACATCGATCCAAAAACAAGACCTCTATTTCACAGAAGCTTAAGGGTTTGAAATGGCCTCTAACTCTGTAAAGGCAGAAGATAGGTTTGAAGGAGCCTCCAACTTTAATGCATGGAAGGCCAAGGTCTTAAATATTTTGGAGGAAAATGATTTGGATGAATTGGTCACTAATGTTGTGGAAGAACCCGCAATAGCTCAAGGAAGAGCAGCATTTAAGAAGAAGCAAACTAAAACAAAGAGGGTGATTTTTGACTCAATCAAAGATAATTTGATGCCTATAATAGCTCCTCTAAGGACAACCAAGGAATGTTTTGATGCCCTAGCTAATCTCTATGAAAAGAAGGCACCTACTCAAAAGAGGGTCTTGAAAAAGCAGCTCCGTTCATTAAAGATGGAGGATAAAGAAACATTTGCCTCTTTCTTCTCAAAGATTGCTCAGTTAAAAGATCAACTCATGGCAATTGGAGTTGAAGTAGATGATGATGATGATCTTGTGCAAACAGCTGTAGATGGCCTCCCTACATCTTGGGAGACATTCCTTTCAGCAGTGAATGGAAGAGAAACTCAACCAAGCTTTGATAGATTATGGCATGATTGCCTAGAAGAAGAAGGCAGAATCCAGAGTAGGTCTGGACCTCAAACTGAAAAGAACCTTGCTCTTACTGCCAAGACAAGGAGAGAAAGAAGTTTCCCTCAGCACCAGAACAAAGGTAAGAGACCTCAAGGTAATCACTCTCATAAGTCAAAAGTAAGATGTTTTAAATGTAACAAGCTCGGTCATTATGCCAACGTTTGTAGAAATCCTCCTCACAAGAATTGGCATAAAGGGAAGCACCATGCTTCAACTGCTATAGAAGAAGAAGAGCCTCAACAAAAGAAATCTAAAGTTGAGACCAAAGAAAAAGATCAAAAAGAGTACTACCTTATTTCAGCGCTCTCAAGTTCCATCTCCAACTCATCAGACTCATGGTGGATTGACAGTGGGGCCACCAAGCATATGACTGGATACAAACAGGCACTTGTAGGTTACAAGGCCAAGAAGTTTAATGCAAAAGTGGAGATGGGAAACAGATTTACCCTTGAAATAAAAGGAGTTGGTTCAACAGCCTTAAAACTCGATTCAGGTACGTTAATTCATGTTGAAGAAATTTTATATGTTCCTGGTTTAAAGAGGAATGTTCTTTCAGTGGCAATTTTAGAAGACAAAGGGTTCTCTATAGCCTTCACAGAAGGGAAAGCTTTAGTATGGACTAAAGGTGGAAATATGAGCGCAGCTTTTGAAATTGGTGACCGTGAAGGAGACCTTTACAAGGTTTCAGGACATGTTGTTAAAGCTCTAGTGAATAACCCTTGTCAAGTTTCAGAGATCAAGAGGGAGTCTTACAATGACTCAGACATAGAAGTCCATGAGACTTCTCATTCACAGAAACAGAGGGAGAAGGCCAAGAAGCCTTCAGTTGATCTCACTAAGGAACCTTTTGTGGGGTTTCAAGGTTGCTCCAGTGAGAGCCATGTCACTGATTCAAGTTCAACCACAAATGTGGAGTTAGCCAAACTTCAAGTTTGGAACAATGTTTTTCAGTTGAACTTGGATAATGATATATGGAAAGTGATTCTCAGACAACAAGGGAAGTCAAATATAACTTCCATTTGGATCTTTAAGATCAAAGTGTTTGCTGACATTCAGAGTTCTTTGAAGCTCTCAGAAATTCATGTATTCTATGACAGGTTGTTTCACCATGACAAGGACATGGTGCAGTTGTCAGTTATGTGGACTAAGCCTCTGTCCTTGACAAGCTTAGCGTTGCTGAGAATGCCTCTCTTGCTGAGAGGGAGTGTTAATTTTTTTAGTGCAGCTGCGAGACCCATTCTCAGAGAGAATGGTACCCTAGTCAGTTAACTAGGGTTCCTGGTCAAGTTAACCAGGCAGAGTAATGTGTAAGACCCTAGAAGGTACCCTAGGGCCCCCAGCTATCTCCTGGGGTTCTTGGTCAAGGACCAAGCAGTTTGATGCCATGGCAAAGTCCCTAGCATGTGGCTAGGGCCCCTATTTGTCTCTAGGGTATTCTGGTCTAGAACCAGACGGTTTCTTGGTCATGATGACCAAGCAGATCCTGCAGGTTGAGACAGAGACTTCCTAGGTCCTGCAGATGGTTGATCAACATTCATCCTAGGACTGAATGCTCAGCTTGAGGCTGAGGACCATTCTCTGGGAGAATGGAGATCCTGGTCATGGACCAGATGGTTGATCAACATGTCCCAGTCTAAAACTAAGGTTTAGCCTTGAGCTGAAAGCCATTCATTGAGAATGGAAGATATTGTTGTCCCCTCTCCTAATCGGTTATTGCTAGGTTGCTTCTCAAGGGACTGGCCACCCCTTAACGATGTCCCTAGTATGTAACTCTTAGGAGCAATATTAAGGACAAAAGGATTGTACCATCCGTTTGGATCTTCTCCCTTATACAGTGATGAAAATATATATAAGTATCTTAAGAGAGAGAAAAGTTTTTGGTCTTGTTGGTCCTATTTGATTGCTTGTCCACTTTGATCTTGTGATTGTTGACCCATGGTCCTATTCTTACTTGGTCCTAGCACTCTTACTTGTGTGCACCTTTGACTATGATGACTCCTACTTTATGGAGTATTTTTACCTAAGGGTTTATTAAAGACCATTGGACCATGTATTATTATGTTTTGTTATAGGGCCTTGTCCCACTTATGTTTTTGGTCTATTTACTTTATGTTGGACCTTTGGTTTTTCACTTTATGATAATTTCATTAAATATTTATTTTTAGTCTTATTAATAAAATCTTTATGATTTTATTAATAAAGAGTTTGTGATTTTATTAATAAAGTTTTATTATTTTATTATTATTTATTGGACCATTTAAGTCTTATCCTATTAACACATTGGACCATTGGTACTTTATCCTTTGGCCTTTCTTTTCTTATTATTTTATTTATTTTTATTTTATTCCTATTCTAACCTAAGGTCGTTAACTCTCAATCTATATAAACTTTACAAAGCTTATGCTCTTACATCTCTTACGGCGAGCTCACACTTCATTTTTCGTTTTGTTTTTCTCGGGTAATATTTTCGGGTCTGCTCCTATTTGGATTTCACGACTGTCTTTCTCTTTCATGGCTGTCTCTCCACGGGGGTTTTCTTCACAGCTGGCTTTCTCTTCACGGTTTTCTTCACAGCTGTCTTTCTCCTTCACGGCTGTCTCTCCACGGGATTTCTCTTCACAGTTGTCTTTCTTTTCACGGCTGTATCTCTTCTCGACTGTGTTTCTCTCACAGCTTCTCTATTTTACTGTAGCATTTGATTATCTCTATTCCGGCTGTAGCATGTGTTTCTCTCACGGCTTCTCTATTCTGCTGTAGCATTTGATTATCTCTATTCCGGCTGTAGCATGCGATTCTCTCACGGCTTCTCTAATCTGCTGTAGCATTTGATTATCTCTATTCCGGCTGTAGCATGCGATTCTCTCACGGCTTCTCTAATCTGCTGTAGCATTTGATTATCTCTATTCCGGCTGTAGCATGCGATTCTCTCACGGCTTCTCTATTTTGCTGTAGTATTTGATTGTCTCTATTCTGGCTATAGCATGTGACTGCCTCACGGTTTCTCTATTTTGGCTGTAGCATTTGATTGACTCACAGTTTCTCTATTCTGGCTGTAGCATTCAGCAGTCTCACGGTTTCTCTATCTCACGACCAGCTCCTTCACTAGTTGAATTCTCATCACTATAATTGAACTCTATGTAAATTCATATGAGTGAGTGTTTTCTTACGTGCTTGACCTTTGTAGTCTGCAGCACCTGTGTGTCTTTCTTACTACTGTCATTTTCTTATTAATTGAAGAACTTGAGGTCTATTTTATTCTACCTGAACCTTCTCTCTCTTAAGGTACGTATATGGTTTAACTAGTTTGACTTGTCCTTTCAGTGACAAGATCAAACTCAGAACTATCTGAGTATAAGTTGGATCCAAATGGTTGTTTTAATTCTTTAATGCAGTACATGTTTATTTTACTATAGTTCATTTATTTTATTTTTCTGAACTTAGCATTTGATGATTCTTGAGGACCAACATTAATGCAGTGACTAAATGGAGCATTAAGTTGAAAGAGATGAAAATTATGTTTTAAATCAGTTTAAATTTAAATTAAGCAGTACAATTGTTTACATGTTCTTGTATCAAGGTTGTTATATGTGATAAAACGTACATAACCTGTAATTTTAACATTAAAGTGGTAAAGAGATCTAGTTGTTAAGTTTATGTTTGTATGAGTATTTACTTACATCGAGACTCAAACCGCTTTAGATCGCAGGGCGATCCAGAGGGAGTAGTGATCTTTGGATCAAATATTTACATGGTATCAGAGCCCTGGTAAGGGTCAGGGAGAGCAATCACACTCAGATCTACAGCTGCAGCATCCGATCTGCGATCATGGGGGAGAATCAAATTGTTTGCACTTCTTGCTCCACTATGGATATTGATGAGTATGCTACTGACGAGATTGACAGGGAGATGGCTCTTAACTCTTGTCAATCATTAATGGCCTCTACATCTAGTGTATGGTACATAGACAGTGGAGCTTCTAGTCATATGACGGGTGTCCGCGGATATTTTTCTGACCTGGCAGAGGATGGGATAGATCTTGAGATTGTCCTGGAAGACAACTCTACGGTCAAGGCAATAGGACGAGGAACTGTGTCCTTCCAGAAAGACTCTAGAGAACAACTGAGAAGTGATGTCCTATACGTTCCAGGTCTTAAGAAAAACTTGATCTCCGTGTCTACTATTGAAGATCGAGGACTATGGGTGATGTTCAGAGATGGAAATGTGTTAGTTCATCCCAAGGGATCAAGTGTTGATTCAGCTGAGAGGATTGGAGTCCGCAGTGGGAAGTTATACAATCTGAGTTTCCAACTTCATCATGCCCTAAGTCATAGCAGTCGTGATGAGGGATGTGATCCCTGTGAGCTTTGGCACAAGAGGATGGCTCATCTGCACCATCCGGCCCTAAATATTTTGAGGGAGATTGTGACAAGAGTACCTGAGTTTAGCACTGAGCACACCAATGTGTGCAAGGGGTGTGCTCTTGGGAAGTACGTTAAGAAAACATTTCCCAAGAGTGATAACAGAGCTACAAGAGCTCTTGATTTGATTCATTCTGACCTTTGTCGTCCGATGTCCACCACATCACTGAAAGGATACAAGTACTATGTATCTTTCATTGATGACTATTCCAGGAAAACCTGGATCTACTGCTTGAAGAGCAAAAAGTCTAAGGAAGTTTTGCAGAAGTTTCAAGAGTTCAAGGATCTTGTGGAAAAACAAACAGAAAGGAAGATTAAGATCTTCAAATCAGATAATGGGGGAGAGTACACCTCCAATGAGTTCAATAAGTTTTGCACTCAGGAAGGCATCAAGAGGCAGTTGACTGTACCTTATACACCTCAACAGAATGGGGTGGCTGAGAGGAAGAACAGGGCCATTGTTGGAGCCTTCGAGATCCATGTTGCATGATCAGGGATTGCCATTTTTCCTTTGGGCTGAAGCATGCAACACTACAACCTACATTCAGAACAAGAGCCCTCATAAGGCATTGGGGGACAACACCCCCGAGGAGGCTTTCTCTGGGAAGAAACCCGAAGTTGGGCACTTCAGGATTTTTGGATGCCTCACCTACTCTCATGTTCCTTCAGAGAAAAGGACAAAACTGGAGCCCACTGCAAAAAGAGGAATTCTGGTTGGGTATGATGAAACTTCAAAGGCTTATCACATTTACATCCCTGCTCTCAAGAAGACTGTTGTGAGGCGAGATGTGAAGTTCGAGGATCGGGCCTTTCGAAAGTCATGTGAGTCAGAGAAGGGAAAACAACAAGTTGCTACATCCCTACATGACACAAGACAGAGTACTACTCAGCAGCCAACGGGGTCCCAAGTGTCTGGAGTCAGATGCACTAGATACGGTTTCCACAGGCACAGGAGCAGGAACTGGCACAAGATCTCAGATTGGTGATCAATCGAGATCAGGGTCCCAGATTACAGGTTCTTGAGCTACAAGATCGATGGCTATTGGCACCTCTACTGGAGGTACTCATTCTCATACAGGATATTGGGACGAGGATGAGGAGTTCTCCTCACAGGATGTCACTTCAGGGAAGAGGAAGCCCAAGTGGCTTCAAGATACCTTGAAGGACACTCACGAAGTAGGAACTCCCAAGAAAGATGTAAGAGAAAGAAAGGCTCCACAGAGATTCTACAGTTACATAGCTCTAGTAAGCAGTATCAGTGAGTCAGAGCCTTCCTCGTACGAACAAGCAGCAAGTAAGCAGACCTGGAGAGATGCCATGTTGGAAGAGTATGCTTCCATCATGAAGAATGATGTCTGGGAAGTGGTCCCCAGACTAGAGGGAAAATCTGTAGTCACCTCCAGACGGCTCTATAAGATTAAGTATGCGGCGGATGGCAGCATTGAGAAATACAAAGCCAGATTTGTGGCTAGAGAGTTCTCACAGATAGAGGGAGTTGACTATGAGGAGACGTTTGCTCCAGTGGCCAGGTATTCTTCCATCAGGTCAGTGATTTATGTTGCAGCAGAAATGGGATGGAAGATTCATCAGATGGATGTCAAGACAACCTTCCTCAATGGACTCATAGAGGAGGAGGTGTATATTGAGCAACCTGAGGGCTTCGAGGTACTTGAGAGAGAATCTCATGTATGCAGATTGAAGAAAGTTCTATATGGCTTAAAGCAGGCACCCAGAGCTTGGTATTCTCAGATAGATACCTATTTGCAGCAGTTAGGGTTTCAGAAAAGTGAAGCTGATCCAAATCTCTACTACATCGTAGTAAAAGGGGATCCACTCATCCTTGTGCTTTATGTAGATAATTTGTTTACTACAGGGGCTGAGAAACTCATCAGTGATTGCAAGATGGACCTTGCATCTGAGTTTGAGATGAAGGATATAGGATTGATGCATTACTTCCTAGGGATGGAAGTCTGGCAGGAAGATGGGCATATCTTTCTCAGTCAGGGAAAGTATGCAATGGACATTCTGAAGAGATTTCAGATGCAGGATTGCAAGCCCATGACTACCCCTATGAAAACCAACTGGAAGAATCAAGTGGATTCTGAGACTAAGTTGGCTGATTCCACTAAGTACCGACAGCTCATCGGTTCCTTGATGTATCTGGTCAACACCAGACCAGATTTGAGCTTTGTAGTCAACACCTTGAGTCAGTACATGGTAGAACCCAGAGAGGTGGACTGGGTAGCGGCAAAGCATGTTTTGAGATACATCAGTGGAACAATAGAATATGGAGTGAATTATGTGAGGCAGGGTGAATTCTAGCTTGTAGGGTTCACGGATTCAGATTGGGAAGGTAATGCAGGTGACAGGAAAAGCACCTCCAGGTGCTACTTCAACTTAGGTTCGACAGTGGTGTCATGGTTCAGCAGGAAGCAGAAGTCCATTGCATTGAGTTCTGCTGAGGCAGAATATATGGCGGCTAGTTTAGCCAATTGTGAAGCCATCTGGCTTCGCAAGATGTTGGTGAGTTTATTTGATCAGCAGCTGAAGCCTACGGTGATTCACTATGACAATCAGAGTTGCATCAAAGTCTTTGAGAACCCAATATTTCATGATCGATCCAAACACATTGAGATCAGATATCACTTCATTCGTGATCATGTTCAGAAGGGAGCAGTTTGTTGAGCATAGGTTGTCATTGATGACACCCATTAATAACAAAGGATGATGACATGGCAAGAAGGACATGATAGTTTGGCAAGAAGAACCAAATGACCCATTCTGTGGTCATTTGTGGCTTGATAAAGCCATGGAACCCTTGGACATGGTGATAATGCCTAAGAAGGTTTTTCGCCCACATTCATGGTGGTATGGTAGCACTTGGACACACTTGTTGAAATTGACACATGGTCCATCTTGTGGCTATTTAGAAATTGGTGAAGGTAGAGTCATGGACATACCTCGATTCGTTGAATTGACATAGGCTTGTACCCCATAAAAAGGCATATTGACCAATTATTAAATGGCACCTTGAAAGAGACCTTGAAAGTCTTGTGTGTGGAGCTCGTTGAAGATGGCTTTAGAAAGTTGATTGTATTGTGGTGTCATTAACCCATTATGCTTGCACCCTTGAGGTTGAGTTATTTGACATTTCTTTCAAAATAAAGCCCTTGACATGTTGATGGAACCCTTTAACTTTATGATAGCATAAAATCCTTGGGTTATTTACTATTTTTGAATAAGAAGAAACCCCCACAAGCACTCAATGGTCACATGGTGTATACAATTGATGAAGACATGCCCAGCATAGCATAAAATCATTGAAGAAATATACCAAGGTGGAAATAAATTTTTCTAGGGAAGTCGGCCTAGTCAAAATTGGGTTCAAAATGATATTAAATTTTATTATTAAAAAGCCCTAAAAACAGGTCGGCTCAATAAAAATCTTTTATTATAAAAGGTGCCACGTTGGAGTCACAAAGTAGGTCAGCCCAATAAATTAATTTATGGAAAATCAGTATAAATAGGTGGTCAACGTTTTCATTTATGTGAAGTAGCTAAAAGGTTTTATTTTAGCTCTGAAATTCGGGTACAGTGTCTGAGACAGCCGCAGTAGGGGATCTACAGCAGCAGATCAGCAGACAACTTTTTGTGTGGAAGTTTTATAATTCTGAAATTCGTTTCTTGAGGCAGCTAGAGTGAAGTGTGAATAGTTTTAGCTCTAAAAATTCATGCTAGAGAGAAATTCGTGGGTGAAGTGGAGCTCTGAAATTTCGGGTGTACAGTGACAGAGGTTGCAGCAGTAATACAAAAGAGCAGCAGTAAGTTTTCTCTCCTTTGATTTTTGGGTGTGAACTAAGCCACAGACTTATGAAGCTTTTATTTTCCTCTTCTCTCTGATTTCGGGCATCAAAGGCAGCAGCTGGAAGTATCCACAGTATGAACACAAGTGAAGAAGTTTTGTTTTTATCTCTCTGATTTTTGGGTAAGCAGACATCTAAGCAGGTTGAACAGTATTGATTGAGTATGAGCAGTATATGGACTAATTTGACATGATAGCCTCAATATAGCAATGCAAGCCTTGGCATAACAGTAACAATATTGGACATAACTGTGGATGATGTGACAGTTCGATATGATATCTGACATGATAGTGATGACAGTGACATGGCAAGAATAGTGACAAAGTAAAGCATAAATATGATTTGATGAAAAGTACAACAGTGAATTCAATTGACAAGTGATTGATGATAGAAGCTACAGTAAATCAAAGATTTCAGTATGACAAGGCAGTGACAGCTAGATGACAATGAATTGGACAGTGGCAGCAGTGATTGATTGACTTAGTCAATGAACAACAGGAAGATGACAAGCAGTAGTTGAATGAGTGACAAAATTCATATGTAATTACAAGCTGGGTCTTGTAGTCATTTTTCTTAGTAGGATCTAAAAAAAAGACCAAGCAGTGTCTTGGTTTGGAAGTTGGTGCTTCTATATCAGTAGGTGCTGATTGACTTCACGGTTGTAGCCGTTGAACCAAATATAAAAGATTACAAAGATTATACCTTGTGTCTCTTGTGCTTTGTGTGATGTATTGATGTTAATAAATAACATGTGCTTAGTTTATTGATGAATGTGATATTGATGTAATTGTGAAACTGTGATACAAGATTGAAGAAAAAATTGATATTGTAGAAAGTGTAAGCTCACTAATTCACCCCCCCCTCTCAGTGAGCATTGTGTCTAACAATTGGTATCAGAGCGGGCCTTCTACAGAATCCTAACAAGCTTGAAGGAGATCAGTAGACACAATGGAAGTACAACAGACAATGAAGTTCCAGTTTTTGATGTGAAAGATTATTTTGGTTGGAGGAGCAAGATGAAAACCTACTTGAAGAAATTCGGTGTTTGGGAAATTGTTGTGAACCCACCAATCCAGACAAGCAAGAAGACAAAGGCAGCAAGTTGCATTAAAGTATTTTATGGATGGACTCTCAAACCATATCAAAGAACGCATTGGAAAGTATACTTCAGCCAAGGATCTCTGTTTTAAGCTAGAAGAAGAATGCCAAAGGAGGAGTCAAAACATAGAAGAGGGCACAAAAGTTAAGGATGAAAAGCAAGAAGAGAAGCATGTACAAGCTTCAAATACAAGTGAAGGTAAGCACTCTTCAATAGATGAAAATTCGGAATGTAATGACGATGAAGTTGTACTTACAGAAGATGAACAAGAAGTCATGTTGAAAGCCAATAATGCATTTACACACACACTGTTGGATGTTGATCTTAAATTCAATCCTAGACTCAAGAAGAAAATTATGAGATCATTTGAGAAATACAAAGAGGAGACAAAAGCTTTGTTCATGAATTTGAAACTTCTTGCAAGATAAGCTGGAAGATCAAAATGATGAAATCAAAGAATTGAAGATTGGATTAGAAAAAGAGTAAGAAGAGATTGGTGTAGATCCTAAAGAACTTGAAGAAACAAGATGGGCTAATATTGATCTAAAAATCCAGTTGGAGGAAGCTAAAAGAAGAGAAGAAGTATTGAGGAGTCACTTGGATGAAAAGGAGAAGAAAAATGAAGAGCTTGAAATGGAAGTTGTTGGACTCAAGAAGAAAAATGAAAAGTTTGATGCATATGGCAAGTTCAAACATAGCTCAGCTATTTTAGATGAGATTTTGAATTGCCAAAGGACTCCCCATGACAAAACTGGCCTTGGGTATAACAAGGTAGAAGACAATCCAAAAGAAGACAAGTGGTCTCCAAAGACTCCAGAAGCTGGTCCATCAATGACCAAGGATGCATCTCATGACAACAAAGATGTTGGTTGTTCAAGGACACATCAAGGAGCTAGGCCCAATCCTAAAAGCAAAGGAACAATTCCAAGATGGAAACAAAGTCCAAGGTATGAAATCAAGTTCAATGGCTACTGTTTTTCTTGCTCTAATTATGGTCATAAGGCCTTAAATTGTAGATCCCATGAAAGAAGAAGGGCTGGAAGCCCTAATGACAAAATGAGATGTTGGACATGCAATCATTTTGGACACGTGGCTGCAAATTGTCACACATTAAGATGCTTCAATTGTGATGGTGTTGGCCATAAAGCCAAGGAGTGTGAAAGTCTAAGAAGACAATTTATGAGAAGTCTTTCATATACATCAGCAAGAAGATCTAGTGAATTTTGGAAGGGAAATAGTGCAAAAAGTGTTGAAGACCAAAGGACTAAACTTCACAGCCAAGAACACTTGCAGGTATGGGTGAAGAAAAACATTTTGCTAGATCCAAATGAAGTAGATGATAAATGCACAAGTGAAGATGGCTGCCATATGGCAAGCCAAATTTGAGGTCTCTTAAAGACCATGGTGCACCATGAGTCCATGGAGTTGGAGGATGGACTTAATGGGTAATGATGATTGCTCCAAGCAACTAACAGGTCCTAGGATCAGATCGCTATATATTAACAATTGGTAAGAAGGCTTATCTTTTATTTTTCAGTAGTCCATATCAGACTTCAAATCAAGTACAAGAATGATGCATTTATACATCTACAGCAGTTTGGAATGAATTCTCAGCAAAAGACATGATGATAAGATGACGTGTGGCATCCTGAGCAAAAATGGGCCAGCTAATATTGATGACCAGCTAGATCAGCAGCAGTGGTTCTTAGGGGGAGCTTGAGGTGTTAAAAAAAAAAATTATTATGATTGCTACATTTGCTGGTTGATAGGGGGAGCAACCAGCCAAATAAAAAGCATCTCGTTGAAAAGAAGATAATCCCAGTCCAAGGGGGAGCAAGTTTCACAGTCAACCAAGAAGACTTTGAAAATTTGAAGCTTATGAAGACCATGAAGATATTTCTACAGCAGTACATCTAGCATTGTAATGCATGGTTGAAATGTTTGACAAGCTTATGCGATAGATCCTATTCAGCTCATAAAGACAGATGAACAGAAGCAATAACTATGATATCTCCTTGGAAGAACTTTTGCATCTAAGTATACTTGTTATTGAAATCAAACGAAGGAAGAGAGAAAGCAAAATCTGGAGATAGTTGTGTCTGATGAAAATCTTCTTTGAAATGTCACTACTCTTTGCAAAGCATTGAAGTATCCCATAAAATAGTGTATGACAGGGATGTGAGATCGATACAAGTCAAACTGGATAAACCTTTGTGACAGGAATATAATAACAACTTATGGTTACAAGAGGTCCTTGAGTATTATGGATCTTTAAGTTGGCTTAAACAAAGGTCCTAAAAGGTTGTGAAGGTTGTTGAAGAAAGGTTATAAACTAAAATATCGTCTGCTGAGATCAGCCCATTAATATGTATTGAAAGTCCAAATTCATTAAGCAAACAACAGCAGATTTGTGATGCCTAGAAAGAGTTCATTCTTTATGACTCATAATGAAGCATTAACAATAGGAAAGATTTGTAGCATTGGTTGATGAGCACTTGAGGACATCGCTTACCCTCTGATAGAACTTAAGGCAAAACTCTTCACAGTTATCTGGGACAGAGATGTTGAAGCTGGGATATGAAGCAACAATTTTAATCAACACTTACAGCAGAAATGAGCCTAGAATAGCAATATTTTTTTAAGATGGATGAACAGCAGAAGAATGGAAGTAGGATACTTGCAAAGTGTTTCAGAAGACTTGATCACTACAAAAACTCATATTCTGTTTCGAGTTCTTAGTAACTATGGGACAGCATTACCTAATATACAGTTGCATATCTACATGTTGTGCTGGTAAATCTGAAGAACATATTGGGAGGACTGATCTACCGTGGAGAAAAGCTTCATCACATTGACACTATCTTTCTAGCCCTATGAATACAATGCATTTATTATTTACTACAGATGTTGCAGCATAACAACTTTAGAGGAAAGAACTGAGACAATATTAAAGGACTCTTATGAACAGAATTCACTATACTTGAATGAAATATTTGATTGAGCAAAGTCATACAGAACAGAAATAATACTTGACAAGGAAGGACTAGCTCCAAAAATCTTCAAGTAACATTTGTTGTTGGTATCTGATTGGGAATATAGTTGGTTATAATCCAACTGGTCATCGAGATTTTTAAATATCTTGAGAAGAGCAGTTAGCAACATATTGCAGACAATAACGAACAAAAGCCTATATGACAGGGCGTGATCAACAAATAAAGAAGTCTACATGAAGTCTTTGATGGATAAGTATTTGACCCTTTGTCACTAATGTCAAAGGGGGAGAGTTATTGATGAGGGTTGCCATCAATGACAAAGGGGGAGTTTGTTGAGCATAGGTTGTCATTGATGACACCCATTAATGACAAAGGATGATGACATGGCAAGAAGGACATGATAGTTTGGCAAGAAGGACATGATAGTTTGGCAAGAAGACCAAATGACCCATTCTGTGGTCATTTGTGGCTTGATAAAGCCATGGAACCCTTGTACATGGTGATAATGCCTAAGAAGGTTTTTACACCCACATTCATGGTGGTATGGTAGCACTTGGACACACTTGTTGTTGAAATTGACACATGGTCCATCTTGTGGCTATTTAGATATTGGTGAAGGTAGAGTCATGGACATACCTCGATGCGTTGAATTGGCATAAGCTTGTACCCCATAAAAAGGCATATTGACCAATTATTAAATGGCACCTTGAAAGAGACCTTGAAAGTCTTGTGTGTGGAGCTCGTTGAAGATGGCTTTAGAAAGTTGATTGTATTGTGGTGTCATTAACCCATTATGCTTGCACCCTTGAGGTTGAGTCATCTGACATTTCTTTCAAAATAAATCCCTTGACATGTTGATGAAACTGTTATCACATATATAGTAGCCGGGCTACCATACATTTTTTTTCTTGTTCCAGTACACTATTCAGCCAGTTCCCTTGCATTTGAGATGCTGAGATGAGCATCTACTATGGATCACTATCAGTTTATGGACAGCAGTTTTATTCCCCATGCCATGACTGAGTCTCGGGACACTCAAAGAGATGACCGATGTAGCTATTTAGCCATTTGTACAGAGCAGTCAATAGTGCCCAAAGTTACAGCAGCAGTTTCAGAGGACAGATGTTGGCTCAGATGATGAGCATTCGGGTATATGACTCAGCACGTATATTATGGTGTTGTGGTTATATTGCTTTTATTTCCATTCTCTTAGCATGTCTTAGCATGTCTTAGCATTTAGTGTCATGATCTAGCGATCATATAGATATGTGGACCTAGTTGTACTATATATATATATATCATATTTGTCCCTACTCAGACTTAAAAGTTCTTGGCCTATACTCATTGGTTTTACCCTCCCTAGGGAGAATAGAGGTGATCATTCCCACCATACTTTGGCTTGCTAGTGTTGGTCTCATTATTCACTTTCTTCATTCATCCATGACTTACCCAGTTTGTTCATTACCTTGACTTACTACTTGACTAGTGGCATGGAGGACCTTTCCCCACTGTAGCCTCTGTATTGGATGAGCTTCCTTGTTTGTTGTGTCTCGGCTCTGAGTTTGTGACAAAACTTACCTTTGGTGAGTTGGATTTTCTTGTGAAGTCCCCCTATTCACTAAAGATGTTGTTGGCTAAACCTGAAACTTTTAGTGCTGCCATGAATACAAAGTATGGAAATAAAATGTTGTATCTTGTATGAAAAACCCATTCATGCAATGTGTTTCTCAACACACATGAATGAAAGGCAAGCCAAATGAAAATGGCTATGAAATATTAAATGTTATATCTATTATGAAATGTAAATACCTAGGTAAACAAGTTGTCTATGACACACTTAGAAGTGTTCAAGTAAACAAGTGCCTTAAAAACACACCTGCAGCAAGAAGCCTTATGAAACGTAAATCTATACAATGTGTTTGTAAACACACATAGATCAAAAGCTATGGAAACTATAGGCCTAAAAAGCAATGGAACTTAAACTCTATATCAAAAAGATTGTTGGCCTCATTTGTATTATGGATTGTGCGCATCAGTCAAGGTGAATAAACACTCTTTGAACAACTTACCCATTTGTGAGACACCACCATTCCCTGTGTTGTTGCTCATTCAGTATATGCTATGGTGTGTATCCCCTTTCCATTTCCAAAGTGTCACAGTGTTAAGTCAGTAAGTCATTCCCTCTAGCCTAGCCATGTTATTCTTAGTCTTCGCCCTTCACTAACAAATTGATCACAACTATGAAGTGAGTATGACCTTGAAAGTCTTGTCTGAGTAAGAAATAATAATTATGACCTGTTATATTTGGATTTAGATCGCCAATAATGATTACTTTTGTTATAATTGCTATTTGAATGGATTGTAAAGCATGTTTTAACCTTTGACACCTTGTAGCTGCTTGATGATAGTTTGAGTTATATTTTGGTCATGTTGACTTGGTCAAACCCAGTTTGTCCAAAAGTCAACCACAGGACATGAGATGGCAGACCTTAGATGATACAGATAGATGATATATGGTCTGGTACAGCTCACCATGGTGGGTTTATGCAGTGGTTTCATGCCTATGATGATGATTTGTGCTTTTCAACAATTTTACAGATTATTATTATTTGGTCTGTCGGATATCATGAGCATTTATTTTTTACCAAGCAGAGGTCTATATGGTGTATGAGTACACACTTTAGATGGATTTGGACCTTCTGAGTCCAATGAGATAGTCTGTTTTCAGTTCCGGGCAGTTACGGTGATTTTCAGCCTCAGTTGGCCATCCTAGTGCAGTTTTTGGCTTGTCGGAGGCCCTGTCAAAGCAAAGCAGAGATATGATTGGTTCACATAGAGTGCTATTGATGGAGGGGGTGGTCCAGCCACTTATTATTACCATATTACCCCCCTCCCAGACAGCCTAGTGATCTTACTTTTTGGATCCATGCACTCCAGGAGGCAGTTTGGGAAGTTTCACACTTCCCGAAGCAGTCCAGAAATGGTAAAAATGGCTACAGAGGAATTCGATTTGGGCTACTGAGACAAGGTTATGGCATGGGATGATTTCTGATGATGAGTGGGATGTCTTCCACACCTTCTCCAGCAGTTTCAACTTCATCGGGACCCACATCCATCACTTATGGCATTTTTTGATGATTTCTGGAGCCTTCCAAGGCTCATGATTTTCCTAGAGAGGCACAATTTGGTGCTTCGATGATTATTTTATTATTATTGTGCTATGGGGATTGACCAAGGGTGTTAGAAATTACCCCTTGGACCCACCATGAGCTAGATCTTATATTTTATCATTATGATTTGGTGGGATCCCCTCTCCTAGGGCGAGTTTGTTCACATATTGTTACATTTTATTATTGATGCATGTATTGTATTGTTGAGCTCATCTCAACCATTGATTAGATCTTTTGATCTTTTAATCTTAGCCACTCATTCAAAAAGTGGTTAGGATTGTGGCGCCTCTCCATTCTATTTAAAGGAGAGAGCTTCTCATTGTAAAGGGGACTTTTGGCTCTGGATTATTGGAATAGAGAATTATCATTGCATCTATCTGTTGTGTTGTGGTGAATTCTTTTGGAGTTCGTTCGTTGATTCTTCCTTTGCACTAGGTTCTTGGAGATTTTGTCTTGCTATATTTTTGTACCACGTTTTTGCATATACAGGTGGAGGCCAAATTCATTTGAGGAGGACGTATTGGTAGGGGAGGACCCTCCCTACTTCTTTCTTGGGTTTCTTCGTTGGTAACAGGGAGTATTACTGTCTTTGACCTTCTATTTCATGTTACTATTGCATTTCGCTTGTATTTCCTCCATACTTGATCTTTCTGATTGAATCGATTTCCTTGGTTTGACAGGTAGAGGAGGTCACACTTGTGGGCTAGAGCATCATTTTGGCAAGCAAAATCAACAATTTCTCATTTGATCTCTGCGGGAGTCTTCCTCAACAAGGCATCTACTTCCATCACTCAGGTATGATCTCAAGGTAATTTCTAATTCCATGATCTATCCATTTGTCTAAATGCTTCAAACCCTCATAAGTTAAAACCCTCATTTTACATTTTCTCAGATCTAGCAAGATGCACTTGGCTTTTGGGTATAAAATTTAAAACCCACCTCTGTAGCATCCACGATGATCCAGATCTATAGTTTGGTGAGGATTGGCCTTCATTTGACCCATTTCCCAAGGCAAAGAAGCTTCTCCAAGGGAGGTCGCACTTCCTAGGAGGGGTGAGTTTGCAAGGATCTAGCACCTAGGTAGGTGAGATCCCACTTGATCCTTCATCTCCATAATTGATAACGTACCCCTAGTGTGTCACTTTAGTGGTTTTCACCTTGTGGACCCCATTGCTCATTTTGAGGGTTGAGCCCCACTTGGGTCACTTTGTGATACACTTCAATCTCAGATGTACTAAGATCTAGCCATTGGATGACCCTAATTTTCAAGATCCACCTAGCTTGACACCTCAACATCCCTGATCTATAATTTGGTGGACATCCGACTCCATTTGGCCCATTTCCCAAGGCACTAATCTTCTCCAAGCCAATTCGACTTTCCTGGATTGTTGGGTTAGCTTGTGGTTTGATCCTTGTCTTGTTTGCTTGAGTATCTTGACATTGTCATATCCTTCCATCAAGCTCATCTTTGGTACTGGTTAGCCCCAATTTGGTCCTTAACTACCCTGCATTGGACATGGTTCCCAAGGCAATGGATTTTCTCATAATTGACTAGTACCCTAATCCTGGATCTTACTTCAAACATCATGAGTCACTCACATATACACATTGGACCAAAGCCATACTGTTTAAACCCCTTGATCCAACCTATTACTCATCTTGTGACTTCATCCATAGATCTAGGATTTACCATACACCTTACGTACCTCATCCATATTTGATTTGATCTGGTGTTTTGGTCAAATTTCTCCTATCGGGAGTGGATCTGGGTCTCCCCCTTTGTTGTCTTGGGCTAGATAACATAAAGTGAAGATTGCCTCGATTGGCATGACAACCATCCATTGGGAGTCGATCTTGGATCTAGGGGCAACTACAAGTTAGGTGATAACAGGAACCCTTTGACTTTATGATAGCATAAAATCCTTGGGTTATTTACTATTTTTGAATAAGAAGAAACCCCCACAAGCACTCCATGGTCATATGGTGTATACAATTGATGAAGACATGCCCAGCATAGCATAAAATGATAGAAGAAATATACCAAGGTGGAAGTAAATTTTTCTAGGGAAGTCGGCCTAGTCAAAATTGGGTTCAAAATGATATTAAATTTTATTATTAAAAAGCCCTAAAAATAGGTCGGCTCAGTAAAAATCTTTTATTATAAAAGGTGCCACGTTGGAGTCACAAAGTAGGTCATCCCAATAAATTAATTTATGGAAAATCAGTATAAATAGGTGGTCAACGTTTTCATTTATGTGAATTAGCTAAAAAGGTTTTATTTTAGCTCTGAAATTCAGGTACAGTGTCTGAGACAGCTGCAGTAGGGGATCTACAGCAGCAGATCAGCAGACAACTTTTTGTGTGGAAGTTTCATAATTTTGAAATTCGTTTTCTGAGGCAGCTGGAGTGAAGTGTGAACAGTTTTAGCTCTGAAAATTCGTGCTAGAGAGAAATTCGTGGGTGAAGTGGAGCTCTGAAATTTCGGGTGTATAGTGATAGAGGTTGCAGCAGTAATACAAAAGAGTAGCAGTAAGTTTTCTCTCCTTTGATTTTTGGGTGTGAACTAAGCCACAGACTTATGAAGCTTTATTTTCCTCTTCTCTCTGATTTTGGGCATCAAAGGCAGCAGCTGGAAGTTTCCATAGTATGAACACAAGTGAAGAAGTTTTGTTTTTATCTCTCTGATTTTTGGGTAAGCAGACATCTGAGCAGGTTGAACAGTATTGATTGAGTATGAGCAGTATATGGACTAATTTGACATGACAGCCTTGACAGCCTCAATATAGCATTGCAAGCCTTGGCATAACAGTAACAATATTGGACATAACTGTGGATGATGTGACAATTCGATATGATATCTGACATGATAGTGATGACAGTGACATGGCAAGAATAGTGACAAAGTAAAGCATAAATATGATTTGATGAAAAGTACAACAGTGAATTCAATTGACAAGTGATTGATGATAGCAGCTACAGTAAATCAAAGATTTCAGTATGACAAGGCAGTGACAGCTAGATGACAGTGAATTGGACAGTGGCAGCAGTGATTGATTGACTTGGTCAATGAACAGCAGGAAGATGACAAGCAGTAGTTGAATGAGTGACAAAATTCATATGTAATTACAAGCTGGGTCTTGTAGTCATTTTTCTTAGTAGGATCTAAGAAAAAGACCAATCAGTGTCTTGGTTTGGAAGTTGGTGCTTCTATATCAGTAGGTGTTGATTGACTTCACGGTTGTAGCCGTTGAACCAAATATAAAAGATTACAAAGATTATACCTTGTGTCTCTTGTGCTTTGTGTGATGTATTGATGTTAATAAATAACATGTGCTTAGTTTATTGATGAATGTGATATTGATGTAATTGTGAAACTGTGATACAAGATTGAAGAAAAAATTGAAATTGTAGAAAGCGTAAGCTCACTGATTCACCCCCCCCCTCTCAGTGAGCATTGTGTCTAACACAATTGAGCTCCAATACATTTCCACATATGAGCAGGTTGCAGACATTTTGACAAAGTCCTTGGTGAAAAATAAGTTTGAGTACTTCAGGGAGAAAATGGGAGTGGTGCAGAATCTTTTCCTGGTTAAGGAGTGTTAAAATGTTAACCAGGAAAATGTTTTGAGAGAAAATGCATGCAAGGGTTTGCATGCATTCATGGATGCAAAAGTGAGTTTTGCATGCACCTACTTTTAGGTTTTTGGTAAACCTAACTTTACTATGAGATGTTATAAGGAGACAGAAGGTGTTTGTCTCACTTACTAAGATAATTGATCTGAGATAGATCAATTGAGAGGTGGACGACTTTCCTAGAGAAGGAGGGCGCATTCCTTAAGGAGGAGGAAGCTCGTACCGCATTCGGTTGAGCGATTGAGTGTTTGTAACTTGTAGAGTATCTTCGTCTCAGTGCTTGAGGAAGATCAGTGACGATCAGAGCTTAGATTTGCTGAGATCTGATTTAGTATGAGTCACTCTTCAATTGAGGGAGGGCGCACGTGTGCATGCAGAGGAGGGCGTTTTCAGCAGTAGGCTTCTTCAGTTGCAGAGCAGATCAGAGCAGAGTGATACAGAGAGACAGATCTGACAGAGGTGCTTACCGGAAGACTCAGATCTAATTTTCTAGTTAGGGCTCATTCTTCCAATGCATGCATCAGTCTGATGCATGCAGATCTAGAGTTTGCCTGAGTTACTTCTGAGATAACCCTGTATTGTATTTGTCTCATTTCTTATATGCTCTGGGCTCGAGAGAGAAGATAGCCCCACAAGATTGTTGGTTTTCCCCGTTTGGGGTTTCTAGGGTATATATAGTGTTATGTGTGATTGCATGTGTGTTAAAGTGGTAAAGAGATCTAGTTGTTAGGTTTATGTTTGTATGAGTATTTACTTACATCGAGACTGAAACCGCTTGAGATCTCAGGGCGATCGAGAGGGAGTAGTGATCTCTGGATCAAATATTTACATGAATCTTAAACGGTTGAACCTACCTTTGATGTTTAAACTTTAAATTTTTTATTGAATCCTACAACTCTTTGGTATTAAATATGATATTATGATGCTTTGTTTCATTTCATGGTCGATGTTATCTGTTAGAGTTTGTTGATGGCAAATATTATATGTTGAAATTTGAAGGTTGACGTTGTTGATGATTGATGATTGATCATTTAATGACAATATTATAAGTTATAGCTCCTAGATGATTGATGTTACATCAATATGTGTACTAAATGGTTATATGAACATCTATGTTTTCATGTTTTCTATATAGCTAATTTGGCATAATACATGTGTTTTTAATATATATGCATCAAAATATATTTTATATAAAAAACGCTCCCAAAACGGAAGCTTTTGAAAATTTTGCTTTCCGCTCCCACTCCGCACTCCCAAAACGGAAGCTTTTGAAAGTTTCGCTTTCCGCTCCCACTCCGCGCTCCCAATAGCGTAGACATTGCCACTTAGAGGATGCTTTAGTCACCTATTAAGTTATTTTAGGAGGGGTCATCTGTTGATGTTTGTAGCTCGGATAGGTATTTCCATGAGCTAGTGTCTTACTTATGGGAATCATCATTAATACCTCTCAGGAACCTTTGGAAATTCACTTTATTAAAGTGATTGTCTTTTTAGATTAATTGAGTGTTAGTTTAATAAAGTGCCTAAGTTTTGGGCACTAGGGACTTAAGTTAATTAATTGAACCTTAGCCCTTGATCTCAAGCGAATGAGATCTAATCTCATCCAGTAAAGTTGGGATTTTGGTTCATCTCAATAGTATAAATGGAAGACAAGGTGAGAGGAGAAGACACACAACACAATCACTCAAGCATTGAGTTGGAGAGAAGGACTTTCTAATTTCTAGTTTTTGGTAGAGAGAGAGGATAGCAATCATAAATCTATTTGCAAGGGATCGTACCAGTAAGGCGGAGATCCTGAATTTTTCTACAGGGGCAGCCGTACAAGTTGTACGAACAGGCCATACAGTCGTATAGACCAGTCGCACGGATTTGTACAGGTGTACAGATCAAACCGTACAAAGATTTGTACAATCGTATGGATCCATACAACCGTAGAGGTTCGTACTGTATAGATCCATACAGTCGTACAAACCATACAAATCTGTACAGGTTCCGGTTTGGTAAGTTGTTTGCAGCAAAATTTTGTAGGGGGGGGTTTGAGGCAGTTTTGCAGTTAGAGATATTTTCTTCTCTGAGGCAGAATTTGTCGGGTTTGCTATTGTATTTTCTAAAGGCCATTTTCCCAATAAGGGATCCCTTGTAAGCATGGAAACTAATGAATCAAAAGTTGATTTTGAAGGGAAGAAATTATATGTTTATGATGTGAATGAGTAGATATGTTTTACTACATTTTGCTTCCGCTATAAAATCTGTTAAAATAGTTCAGCAATTCAAACTATTCAATGAGTTGTAAAAGGTAATTTTCAATAAAGAAATCACTAAGAAATGTTTGTCTAGGCCTGGAATAAGAAAACTTAACATGATATCAAAGCTTGCACCATAAAAACGAAGCAAATCTAAAATCTACAACATTAGATCTTGGTGGGTTGTTGAAGGAATAAGCACATGACAGTTAATTTGTTGAGATCTAGTTATGGTAACAACCAGTCTTAGATTTGAAGACAAGTTAGATGGGGCATCTAACTTTCGATCATGGAAGCAAGGGTTACAATACTTTTGAAGGAAAAGGACCTTTGGGATCATGCATCAGAGGTTATTCCTAAACCAACATATCTAGCTAATTTTGCAGCACATGAGAAGAAGGACATCAAAGACCAGAGAGTGATCATGGATGTTGGGAAGGATCACTTGATTCCTCATGTAGCAGAGAAGATGTCGGTCAGAGACATGTTTAAAGCAATGAACGGATTTATTCCAAAGTGATAACAAGAACAGGAAGATGATTCTGAGAGATAAACTCAAAGATGTCCAGATGGCTAGATTGGACAATGTTACTAGTTATCTCATGAAGATCGCTCAGATTCGTGATCAGCTTGCAGCTATTAAGGAGGAGGTAGATGATGTAGAGCTCATCTGAGTGGCGTTGAATGGATTCAACAAGCATTGGGAACCATTTGTAAAAGGACTCTGTGCACGATAGAATATCCCCACCTGGGAGAGGCTATGGGACGATTATATCCAAGAGGAGATTCAAGAGGGGTCCATAGCATTCAAGCAAGAAGATAGCAAAGAGAACTTGGCCCTTGTCAACAAAGCGCGAAAGGGAAAAGGAAAGAGTTCCATCGAGATCGGTAACTGCGAGGAGGAAGCCTCATGACTAAGGAAGAAGAAAGACTCGAGTAAAATCAAGTGTTTCTTGTGCCATAAGGATGGGCATTATGCATCTCAGTATCCGAAGAAGAAGAGGGGGAAGGGAAAGACACAGCAGGTAGCAGCATCTGCAAAGTCTTAGTTGAGTGAGTTTGTTGTGAAGTTCGAATTCTCACTAGTTTCCTACCTTTCTACTAGCACAATTGCTAGGAGTATGTGAGGAACCTGCAACAATTAATTAATGAAAATGCACGAGATATCAAAAATAAAAGAACTCAGAATCGATTTATTGATCGTGGGCCACTTCGAGGGGGCAACCTCCTTTGAGCAAGCTCAATACAAATAACTTCACGATGCCTTCATTGGCCTCAACACGCACTTATATACTAAATCTATGCCCAATACCATGGAACATATAATACTAGGGGACAACTTACAAAGCATATGCGTCCAATACTATGGGTCAATACCATGGGCTAATACAAACTATGAATCAACAAATACTGCGGGACGACTTACAAAGCATATGCGTCCAACAACAATATACTAACAAAGTAAAGAGAAGGGTTGACAGGGGTTCCTAACATCCCCTCTCCCTTAGAAAAAGCTTTGTCCTCAAAGCTTTAGATGTGGAAATTGATGCAGCATCCGAAGGAGTGGTTCCCCTGTAGCATCCTCTGGTAGCATTCCGTGCTACTGAATTAATACCTATGTGAGAGATTGAGAGAGAAGATGATGCCTTTTGAGTTTCAAGGAGGAGTGCTTGGAAGGCTGTAGACAAAGAAGAACCATATCACCTGCTTGAAAAGTGCGCTCAGAACGGTGTTGATTAGCGTGTTGTTTCATTCGAATTTTTGCCATGTGAAGATTGTCCTGCAAAATGAGAAGAATCTGATCGCGGTTGCAAAGAACCGAGTCAATTGCTTGAACTGGCGAACTGCTGAGGATGTATGGAAGAAGAAATGGCGGTGCCTAACCATAGATTACTTCATATAGAGTCATTCTAGATGTGGTATTGTACCACCGGAGCGCTTCAAGGAAATCCATAGTAATATATGTCCAAATTTGTGTAGGGATGGGCAAGGGTTCGAGCAATACCAGAAGGAGTGTCATTTCACCCTTGTTGATCTAGAAAGTATCACATTCAGCCACTATCTGTTGAATTGTCATGTTCAATCCCTGCCAAACGAAGTTACACTGTTCATGGTCATACGTTTTGAGCAACCCAGAGTGCCCTGCCGATGGAGAAGCATGGAGTTCATAGAAGACATAGCCTCGTTGAACAGATTGCAACCAATTTGGAAGAAGCATAGAATTAGCTGAAAGAGAAACTGGGTCATCAAATGTGCGAGAAGGAGCATCTGCCACCAGATTGTCTGTACCCTTCTGGTAAGTGATCTCAGAGGTATAACCCATGAGTTGGATAACCCATTTCAGGTGTGATGGGGAGGAGACCCGTTGTTCCAGGAAATTTTTTGGACTCTGGTGATCAGTCGTGATGCAGAAATAATTCCCTAATAGGTATGGCTGCCACTTTTGTACTGCATGCAAAATAGCCATCATTTCCTGCTCAGATGTAGAAGCGGCTAAATTCTTACCGAAAAAGTCTCTTGAAGGCGGCAAGCCCACTGGTTCAGTAAAGACACCTGCATATCTATCCAAGGGAGTAGTGGAGACCGTTGATGGATGCATCTGAATGGAATGGAGCTGAGCGATGACACCATGTGAATTCTTCTGAAGGATCTTTTCCAGGCGATGTGAACTGATGATGCGGAGAGACCGTGGTTGTAAGCCCGTAAATGTGTTGTTGCCCATTGACTGAAAACTGCATCCAAAGTTCAGCAAAATCCCATAAGATGGGGCCAAGTGTGCGTAACCATTGAGTGCCCAAAACCACATCACATCCACCTAAGGACAAGGAAAACATGTCAGAGTGCAAGTTATAATCTTCCATAGAGATACGCACATTGCGACACTTCCCCTTGCAAGGTAAGGTGCCCCCATTGGCAATCATGACTTCAAAGTTGGAGCAAGGATGGACAAAACAATCAGCATGTTTGGCGATCCGAGGATCAATGAAGTTATGAGTGCTACCAGAATCAATGAGTATTGTAAGAGAGAGCTTCTTGAAGTAACCCCTGACCCGCATTGTTTGTGGGGTGGTGCTCCGGCTAAAGCATGGAGAGATATCTCTGGGTGGTCATCCGGAGACGGAGGGTCAACAGGAGGTTGCTGAATGTCGACCTAATCATCTAGTGTATCTAGAGCTTTTGCACCAAGTTCAGAGGCAGGAGAAGAATCCACATCCAAGAGATAGAATTGTTGCTCAACACAGCTATGTCCCTGAGTGAATTTCTCATCACATTTATTACAAAGCCCTTTCTTTCTACGTGCCCGCATCTTTGCTTCAGACAAATGCTTGATAGGAGTTGAGCGAGGAGCTGGCGTGATGAGAGGTCGTTGGGAAACCATATTTCTGAAATGAACAAAAGTGGATTTGGAGCGTTGTTAGGTTGTGATCTTGTCCTCCGCCAACTTAGCCAACCCCAAGACTTCCATCATTGTGTTGGGACAGAACATTTTAACCTCTGAGCGGATTTCATCCTTAAGACCACTGATAAAACAACTCCTGTAGAATTCATCAGACAATCCTTCTGTGTGATTGGGTAGTTTCTCAAATTCTGTCTGATACTCTCTCACAGTGCCAATTTGGCGATGTTTACTGAGTGCTCCTGTGAAGTCATCAAAAGCACTAGGACCAAATCGTTGTAAAAGGAGTTGGCAAAAATCTGTCCATTTTGGCTTGTCATGAGCCTTCATGTACCAACGGTACCATTGAAAAGCTTCTTGTTCCAAATGAAAGGATGCAAGTGGAACTTTCTGGACATCAAAAATATTATGCAAACTGAAATATTGTTGTGCCCGGTATATCTATCCAGTCGGATCATTACCATTGAAGTGAGGAAAATCAAGCTTCGGCCCACGAAAATTGCTGGAAGAAGAGAACCCAGTGTTCATGGTTGAATGTTGAAGATGAAGGATGAGAAATGTTTCATCCAAATCTTGGAGTTTGGTTTTGAGGGCTGCAAGTTCTTCCTCCATGATTTGTGCTTCGGAGCGGGTGACAACCATAACCAAGAGTTTTTTTTTTTTTTTTTTTTTTTTGTGAATGGGTAAAAAAACACAAACAGAAGCTTATTTAGTAAAGGGAAATTTGGATTTGGGAAAAACTCTAATGGGTAATTGGAGTTTGACTAGGTTTTGGACACTTTCGAATGGACAAGAAAGCATAAAATGCGAATTTCAGAAGTGGGGTGAAAGAATAGTAAAATTTGTCAGAAAGGGACAAAGAAGCAGAAATAAGAAATGAACACAGTGACAAAATTTGAAGGCGATTGGGTGAAAATTGAAGAAGTTATGGCAAACCCTAAAAATAGACAAATGTGAGATTTCTGGCTTTAGGAAGTGGAATTTGGGATAGGGTCCTTAGGAATGAAATATGCAGAATGGGATTGCAGGGATGTCAGTGAAGTTTCAAGGGAAACGGAGTTAAAACAAAGGAGATATGGTGAAGTGATCGGCAATAGAAATGGATCTGCAACTGCTCTAGATCTGCAACGGATCTAGATTTGGATGTGCAATGGATCTGCAACGGATCTGGATCTGGATCTAAAACGGATCTGCAATGGATCTGGATCTGAATCTGGATAGATGTGATCTGTTCTTTATCAGCTGGCAATAGATATGGACCCCAGGTATGCTCGGCTTCCTGACGGTGCAGAGGATTCACTCGACCACCAATGCTGTCTGACGGCTTGCGTATTGGGGTAGTACCCCTCAATCCACGGCTCAGGTAAAACTGATAACCACTTTTCCACAAACGACAGCTCTTGGTTTACCTCATGGGTGGGAACTAGTCAATCAGGTAGGGGTCGTGGCCCTTTTCGCTGGCAGGTCCTCTCAATGGGCCAGCTACTTCGAGGTTTCTGTGGAACTCCTCACAATGAGTTTTAGGGATTATGCCCAAGTACTTCCCACAGTTAAGCGGATAGGGATTATTCCCGGATCCGAACCTACAACAAATGCGAAAAAAACAATTGGCAGAAATTCCACCCAACGAGCCCAAGAAAGTGCTATGATACCAGATGTGAGGAACCTGCAACAATTAATTAATGAAAATGCACGAGATATCAGAAATAACAGAACTCAGAATCGATTTATTGATCATGGGCCACTTCGAGGGGTCAACCTCCTTTAAGGTTGCTCAATACAAATAACTTCACGGTGCCTTCATTGGCCTCAACACGCACTTATATACTAAGCCTATGCCCAATACCATGGGTCAATACCATGGAACATATAATACTACAGGACGATTTACAAAGCATATGCTTCCAATACTATGGGTCAATACCATGGGCTAATACAAACTATGGATCAACAAATACTGCAGGTGGACTTACAAAGCATATGCGTCCAACAACAATATACTAACAAAGTAAAGAGAAGGGTTGACACGGGTTCCTAACAAAGTGCATGGTTCTTGGATAGTGGTGCATCTCGTCATATGGTAGAAGCACGGGAGCCATTGAGCAGATTGACGAAGCCAAACTCACTAATCCATGTGGAGCTTGGTGATGATGCCAAGTATGTAATCAGAGGAGATGGAATAGTTTCGTTCCAGCGTGGGTCAAGAGGTTTGTTTGATGACCAGGATGCGCTATTTGTACCAGCCAATGCTGTTGGGAGCGGGGAGCGGGAGCGGGAGCGGGAGTGAAAAGCGAAATTTTCAAAAGCTTCCGTTTCGGGAGCGTTTTCGGGAGCGTTTTTTATATAATATATATTTTAATATATTTTGATGCATATAAATTAAAAAAAACATGTATTATGCCAAATTAGCTATAGAAAACATCAAAACATAAAATCTAGATATTGATATAACCATTTAGTACACATTGATATAACATTAATGATTAATCATCTCGTCTTCTAGATTCTAGGAGCTATAACTTATAACATTTTCATTAAATGAGCATCATCAAATCATCAATCATCAACAACATCAACCTTCAAATTTCAACATATAATATTTGCCATCAAACTAGGCCATAATGTTTACAAAATAGGCCAAGCCGCCAACCGCCAAAATAAACATGAAAATGAAATACAAACTACAAACTACAAACTACAAAGTACTATGAATCTACTAAGCTTTCCGCTTGCCACGAGTAACTTCCAATTTCTTTTCCTGTGTTCTAGGTGGAATAGGTGCTGGTGGAAGTGATCGTGGAACATGAGTAGAAGATGAATGGCCCCCGCGGGCTGAAATTGGATGTTGTGAAGCTAAAGGCAAAACTCCTACATCTGGAAAGCTGCTTCTGCTTAGGGGTGGCATCTCTGTAGGGGTAGTCTGAATTGGATCATCATGATCACCCAATAGTTCAGCCTCCAAGCGCTCTAATGCTATGGCTCCATCCTCCACATTAGCCTCCTCTAGATTGTTGTCCCAAGTCAAAAATGTTCTATCATTCTTGGCCGCCTCACAATAATGGGACAACAGCCTCAAGTTGTAGTGCACATAAACCAAGCTTTCTGCGCGATCTACATTCAGACTGTTTCTCTTTACACTGTGGATGAAGTTGTAGGTGCTCCAACACCTCTCTGCAGAAGAGCTATTAACAACCTGTGATAGCACCCTCAGTGCCAATTTATGCAAATATGTGGCTCCAGAGCCATGCATGTTCCACCAATGGATAGGATCCAATCTGTCTCGATCTTTGGTTGCAAACAGCGAACCAAAGCGTCCATGCTCACTTATGTATATGCTCAATTCACTCCGTACTTGAGCACACTCTTCCTCATCAGGGACCAACTTTTCTAATGCAAGCATATACCCAGCAGCAACCTCTGGATTTGTGTGGGGTTTTTTCCTGACTCCACCCCTAGGTGCAGGTTGGGCCAACCAAATTGGAGAATAGTATTTTGGGGTGAGGACATATGCAAGGGCATGGAGTGGAACATTTAGATTATCCCACCTTTTGACCACAAGTTTATGAATATGGTCATACAAGACTGCATCTCTTTGCTCAACAATGTCTTTGATTTGACCAAGCCTGCTATCCATCTGCTCATATACCTCCCCAATCACCGGCTGATCTGTATCTGCAAAACGAATCATGTTATAAACTGGCTTGGTGAACTGCAGAACATACCTAACCTGTGACCAAAAATGACCTTCAAGAACGGTGTCCTCCACCTCCTGAAAGTCACTTCTATCCGATGCACTTGCAACTCTGTCTTTCAATTCCTGCCATGGATCACTTGATACCATACTAGCCAATGCCTCTCTTACCTTCAAAAGCCTACTGAAGGTGAGGTAGTAGCTAGCAAATCTAGTCTTTGCAATCTTCAATAGCTCCAACTTAGAGTGATTGCGAAAAATGTGGTGGGCCATGCTATGATTGGTAATAAATTTGATCATTTTCTTACCTCTCTTGTACAAGGCTCCAATCCATCGGTAATTATTGTCCTTCATCTTAACAATATCACGCATCAAAAGGTTCAATGTGTGAACCAAACACCCTGACCAAAATATGTTGGGATACTTATCCATAATGATTGCTCCTGCTGCCTTACAATTAGCAGCGTTATCAGTGATAACTTGAATGACATTGTATGGCCCAATCTCCTGAATGGTGTTAAGTAAAGGTTGTGCAATATTAATAGCGGTCTTGTAGCGATCTGAGTAGTCATGGGCTGAAAGGAAGACCGCACCGCTAGCAGAAACGCCAAGAATATTTATCAACGGCCTGCCTTTAACATTTGTCCACCCATCAGATACAATGGATACCCCATAGTTGGACCAATCATTTGTGAACTTTCCAAGAGCACTATTGATTTTGGCTTTTTCCTTGTCAAGTCCCACGGTTCTAGCTTTGTCATACCCAGGGCTTCTGTATCCTTGAGGGCCACCATTGATGGCTTGTACCATTTCATGCCAATAGGGTGAGCGAAGAACATTGAATGGCACACCACATGCATAGAGAAACCTATAAACTTTTGAATCCACATCATCTCTACAACCTTGGTCAAGGAAATCGGATAATGTTCTTCCTCGTATAGGCGAGACTCCATGGGGAGATGAGGCTCCCGATCGAGCCGATGATGATCCAGCAGCAGCTCCACTACCAAACATTCTTTGCGGGGATTCAGAATCAACCCTCGATCTCTTGGACTTGTTTTGAGCGGCCTCTTCTTCCATCCTGTATTTGCTTCTCTCTTTAGCTCCCACTTTGTCACAAGTTTTGACTCCATGAGACTTACCTACATCGCATGGCATAACCCCACACAAATGCTTTCTCACCCGGGTATATGAACCTGTGTATGTTTTCCCACAATGGGGGCATCCAAACTTTGTGGTTCCACCCCCTCTCCCTCCCCCTTGCCTTGTCACATACTTCCACAAAGGTGTTGTGTCTTTTAGTTTTTGCCCCACATCACCGTCACCTTCATCCTCATCATCATCCTCTTCCCCTTCCTCCTCTTCTCCTTGGTATGCATCACTCTCTACCTCTTCCCCCTCATCACTACCACCACCACATCTACTTCCCAACACCATCATAATGAGAAGAAGTGGAATGAAAAACCAAAACCACATACCCATCGTGTTTCTTGATTCAAGATGAGAGTCACTTGTTCCCTGCAATAGAATGATGGAGAAGAATATATTGGAAAGAGTAGGAGAAGAGAACATTGCAAGTTTTCCATTTTTTAACATAGTGAAAAAAAAATTGCAAAAACAAACAAAGAAGAATTTATAGAGCCTACCTTTTAGCTCTTCAATGGTGGTTGAATGTCTCTATGAAAGCTTCAATCTCCCTTGCAAGCTCTCTCCCCTTCAATCTCCCCTTCAATCTCCCACTCAATGCTCAAAGCTCTCAAAACTCAAAGCTCTCAAACTCTTCTCAATCAAACAAATGAGCAATGGAATGAGTCCAAATGGACTCATTCACCTTTTAATGGCCCAAAGTGACCTATCCCAACAAAAAAAAACCTAAAAAAAATTCCAAAACTCAAAAAAAAATTTCAAAAATCCGCTCGTCCGCGGAATCGGTCTGGGAATCGATTTAGGAATCGATTTTTTTCTGCGGGTTCGACTGGGAATCGATCCGGGATCGACCCGGGATCGATCTGGGAGCGACGATTCCCCAGCGAATTACCATTTTCCAGGGATCGTTTTTTTTTACTTGAATTCGCGAACTGGAAAATCGATTCCTGAAGGAATCGATCTGGAATCGCGCTTCCAAAATCGATCCCGCATCGATTCCGTCTGGAGCGCGATTCGGGATCGATTCGAGGGGGGGGGGGGTCGATTCCCAGCTGCTTTGGTACCAGCACTAAAGAAGAACTTGCTCTCAATCTCATTTATGGAGGACAGGGGTTTTTTCATTACCATTAGGAGATGGCAAGTACTCATACATCCAGAGGGAGATAGCTCTGGCCCCTGACACAGTAGAGAGGATTGGGGTTAGAGAGGGCAACTTATATAGGTTGCAAGGAAACCCTACTTAGGCTTTGGTACGTGACAGTGACAACTTGTGCAATCTATGGCATAGGAGGATGGGACACTTGCATTACAGGGCGTTGTTGATCCTGAGGGAGGTTGTCACTAGTCTTCCATATTTCAGTGTTGAGCAGCAAGGCATATGCAGAAGATGTGCACTTGGCAAGAATATCAAGACTGTTTTTCCAAGCAGGGAAAGTAGGTCCAAGGGGATCTTGGATCTTATTCATTCAAATGTATGTGGGTCAATGTCTGTAGTATCTATGCAGGGAGCATCAAACTATGTGACGTTCATTGATGACTTTTCCAGGAAAACCTAGGTCTTCTTCATGAAGACCAAGGATGAGGGATTCAAGGTTCTGGGAGTTCAAGGCTTAAGTGGAGAACTTGACAGGAAAGAAGATCAAGATCTTGAGGTCACACAATGGGGGAGAATACACCTCAAATGAATTCAAGGATTTATGCAAGGAGGCAAGAATCAAGAGGGAGAAGACGGTGTCATATAACCCTCAGCAGAATGGGGTTGCGAAGAGAAAGAACTGATCCATCATCAGTACTGCAAATGCTATGATTCATGATCAGGGTCTTCCTATGTTTCTTTGAGAACAGGCATGTAACACAACAATTTATTTGTAGAACAGGAGTCCTCACAGGATATTAGAGGACAAGAATCCCGAGGTGACAATCATAGGAGTGAAACCAGAGATCGGGCATCTCAGGATCTTTGGTTGTCTAGTCTACATCCATGTGCCTAAGGAGAAGAGGACGAAACTTGAGCCTTCCAGAGAGAAGAGTGTGTTTGTGTGGTACAACGAGACCTCAAAGGCTTACAGGATCTTCATGCCAGGATAGCGGAAGATAGTGGTGCACTGAGATGTTAAGTTAAAGGAGAACTTGGCATCTAGGAAGTCTCATGAGTTACCACTAGTGGCAAAGGACAAAGATCAGAATGCTCTGAAGGGAGAACAGAGTTCACAGACTTGCAATTCAGGGAGTTAGCCTTCAGTTGAGGAGGAGGAGTTAGCTCCTTCTAGTTCTATCAGGGGACCCAGATGGTTTTAGCAGACATTGAGGGATGCTCGGGAGCATGTTGAGGCTCCCGAGAGATCATTCAATGAGAATAGGACTTTGAATATGTTTATGAACTATATGGCATTGATGAGTAGCATCATTGATTCCACTGATGAGAAGGTTGCAGACATTCTCACCAAGCCCCTAGAGAAAGGGAAGTTTGTCTTATTCATAGATAAGCTAGGAGTGGTGGAGAATACCTTCCTCGCTAAGAGGGAGTCTTGATGTTTGTAGCTCGGACAGGTATTTCCATAGGTTAATGTCTTATGGGAATCGCCATTAATACCTCTTAGGAACCTTTGGAAATTCACTTTATGAAAGTGATTATTATATTGATGCCTTTTAGATTAATTGAGGGCTAATTTAATAAAGTGCCTAAGTTTTGGGCACTAGGGACTTATGTTAATTAATTGAATCTTAGCCCCTAATCCCAAGTGAATGAGATCTAATCTCTGCCATTGAAGTTAGGGTTTTGGTTCATCTCAATAGTATAAAACGCAGCCAACGTGGGATGAGAAGACACACAACACAATCACTCAAGCATTGAGTTGGAGAGAAGGACTTTCTATTTTTCAATTTTTGGCAAAGAGAGAGGGCAGCAGTCAAAAATCTCTTTGTAGGGGATCGTACTAGTTATGCAAAGATCCTAAATTTTTCTGCAGGGGTAGCCGTACAATGCATACGAACATGTCATACAGTCGTACAAATCCATATAGGTGTACGGATTGGACTGTATAGAAATCCATACAGTCGTACAGATCAAACCATACAAAAATCCATATAGTCATACGGATCAATCATACATGGTTGTATTGTACGGATTCGTACAATCGTACGGGCAGTACAAAGCCATAAAGATTCCATAAAGGGCAGTTGTTTGCAGCACAATTTTGCAAGGGGTTTTGTGTTAATGTAATTGTAACTTCGGAAGATATTCACTTGTATTTTATATTGTATTTTATTTGTACCTCCGACGGAGATGTTTATTCCTCCGGTCGGAGAAGTCATTATTGTATTTGGGTCATGTAAAGTCATTGAGGTAAATCCTCCCATGTAAGTCGGGGCATTAGTTCCCCTAGAGTCATTTGTATTGGGGTGTTTAAGTCCCCTAAAGGAGTCGGCCTAGTCAACTTTAGTTGAGGCCAACTTGTCAAGTGGTAAAGGTAAAGTGAAAGGTAAAGTATAAACAGAGAGCTAGGCTCTCTATTTATTTATTCACTTACACTCACTCAATTCACATTAGTGAGAAGAAGGACAAGTTCGCACAAGTGGAGAAGAGAGAAGCTGCTGAAGACCATTTCTATTTTTGGGTTTTACTTTTGTGGCATTGTATTGGTGATCATTCTATCTCTGAGGAAGTTGCGTGGTTTTCCCCGAGGAAAATCTTTGTGTCTCTTGTGTCTCTTGTGTTTATGTTGTACTTGTTATTCTCTCAGTAAGATCCTAGATAACTATTGATTAAATTGTGAAAAACTAACATGGTTTCAAAGCTAACCCGAGAAGAAGACACTGTGCAGCTGCAGACGCTAGGGATTCTTATTTTTTGGACTTCTCTCCACAGATCATCAACAAAAAGAGGCTAGGCTAACTCTCCTAAGAAGGGCGCATCTTTCTGTCCAAGCAGAAGTTGATTTTGAGCATCTTCACTTTTTGGCCTGTCACTACTGCGGGAAATTAGGGCTTTTCACAGAAGTGGAATTTTAGAGTGCAATCAACATAGGGAAGTGATCATCCTCAAAATCAAAATTTAGAGACCAAGATCGAAGTTTTTGAGTGGGTGAAACTCCGGGAAAGTCAAACCCTAGTTTGACTTTAGACCAGAAAAATCAGAAAAAGCCAGAAACTGCAGATCTGAAATTCGCAAGTCAATTTTCAAGGATGAATTTTTGGAATATTCAGAAACCAAGTATACCAGCATACTCGCCTCATCCAGGCGCATCTTTCTGTGAAAACATAATTCAATTCCGAAAATTTTCACTTTTCGGCCTGTCACTACTGTCGGAGGAAAACTAGGGCATCAGATATTTTGGGTCTCTGTTCACTGATTTAGGGAAGTGAGTACATTGGAAAACTTGCCTTGAAGAGGCGCATCTATCTGTCCAATCAGAAGTTCCAAATTCCAACTTTGGGAAATTAGGGTTTCTCTGACAAACCCTAGGCCAACCAACTCCAGATCCAACCCGGGCATCTCAAATTTGTAAGATCTAAATCTTTTGTATTTCCATTTGAGGTTCTCATTAAAGATGTCTCACCACACCAAGCTTGAGGATAAGCTTGAAGGGGATGATAACTTTCGAGCATGGAAGTATAGGATTACACTAGTCCTTGAAGAGAATGAATTAGACACATATGTAAATGAAGAAGTTCCAGTTCCAGAGGGAGATGAGGCTAAAGATTTACACAAGAAGAACTTGGTCAAGGCCAAGAGGATTATTGTTGATTCTATTAAGGATCATCTCATCGCACATGTGTCTTCCTTAAAGACACCTAAAGAAATGTTTGATTCCTTGACCAAGCTATTTGAACGGAAGAATATAAATCGGAAGATGACCTTGCGAAACCAGTTGAAGAATGTGAAGATACAAAATGCAGAGACCATACAGTCATACTTTACAAGGGTCTCTCAAATAAAGGAGCAACTTGAAGTTGTGGGAGAAAATGTAGAAGATGGAGAAATTGTGATGACCACCTTGAATGGTCTCCCTAGATCATGGGACTCATTCATTCAAGGAATATGTGCCAGAAAGAAGTTGATCACACTTAGTAGACTATGGGAATAATGTACACAAGAAGAAGCTCGACTTGTGGCACGAGAAGAGACGATGGGAGCAAATGATGATCAAGCTCTCATAGTTCACACTAGAAGAAACACAACAAGAGGGAGAACCATCATCACAGCAAGAGGGAGAACCACCAACAAAGTCAGAGGGAGAACTGCGATAGACAAAGAAGACCCAAAAGAGATCTATCCAACATTAGATGTTATGCATGTGATGAGAAGGGACACTACTCCAGAGATTGTCCCAGAAACAGAGGCTCCAACAAGAAGAGACATCATGCTCACACCATTGAAGATGATGAACTCGCAAGGAAAAGAACCAGAGAAGAAGAAAGAGAAGTTTCTTCAAGTGATGAAGAATATGTATTGTAATGAAGGTAATCAGTTACAAGGGTTCATTCAGAAGGTTCCACCTCATCAGGTGAAGCTAAAGATGACTTTCAGTATTACATGAAAGGAGTAGGAAAAGCTCCTACAAAGTTGGACTCCGGAAACAAATATGGATCAATGCTCTATGGAAGAACCTCTCATCCATTTCGGCATTGGTTAAAGATGAAGAAGAAGGAGAACACAGAGTTTGCTCCAGTACAAAGAACAAGTGATCTACAATGTAGAATACTTGCTCAACATTTCCGATCATAAGCAAGAAAGGCATAGGACCTCAGAATCAGACGATGAAGAGGGAGCACAGTGTCAGAGACTCCAGTAGTTTCTGCAAGGAAGCAAAGATCAAGAGGGAGTCCACCCAACAAACAAACAAAGATAAGTATTTGAATTTTCATTTCTTATATATCTATTTATTTAAACAATATTGTTCAGTGGTGTACATACTTATGTTCCTAGATTTAGGTTGTGTATTATGCATATTAGGATATTTGCATTAATGAACAATATACTACTAATATGCATTTGATGGGTAACTAATATGCATTTGATGGGTAAGTGGCCTATGGTACTGTACAACATTCCATTGCTACTTATCTAGAATGAAACCTTTTTGCTAACATGTTGGGAGTAGTGCACAATCTTAACAATGTTCTGGTAGAGATGGAAAGCATCTAGAAAGTTACGGATATGGATGAATGTTGTATTGAAGCATTGGCTAAAATAATTGCATGACTGTATGACCTATGTCTTTATGCGTACGAATTTGTTCTGAAAACTATGAGATGTTTCTAATCATGCAATTGAACTTGACTTGTAGGAAAGATCGTGTACCATCACCTACAAGAGAGACTTGTTTCGAAGAACAAGCGACGAAGATCAAGAAAACTACCTATTGAAGATATTGAAGAACCTGAAGTTCCCAGGATTAGGGATGCAGTAATGGAAGAAGCAATTCCAGAAGATAACGAAGACCGCAAGATGGAAGAACCACAAGAACCTGTAGATCCACCCCGTGAGACGAACTCTCACAAGAGGAAGCCAGCATGGGTACGAGAGGCAATTCAAGATGCAGAGAAGTATGGCGCTCCAAAGGGGATGCACAGAGAAAGCAAGAGACCTAGGCCATACTCTAGTTATGTAGCCCTATTGTGTGACATCATTGACAAAGAACCTTCCAACTATGAGGAAGCGACAAAGAAGAAAGAATGGAAGGATGCCATGATTGAGGAGTACCAGACAATCATGAAGAATGATGTAAGGGATGTAGTTCTGAGACCAAAAGGGAAGTCTATTGTGACTTCCAAGTGGATCTACAAGATCAAGCATGCTGCAAATGGCAGCATAGAGAAACACAAGGCAAGATTGGTGGCACGTGAATTCTCCCAGAAGAAAGGCATAGATTATGAGGAGACATTTGCACCTGTAGCCAGATATACTTCCATCAGAACAATACTTGCATTGGCTACAGTAATGAAGTGGAAGGTACACCAGATGGATGTCAAGACAACGTTCTTGAATGGTGTAGTAGAGGAGGAAGTGTACGTGGAGCAGCCACTCGGATTTGAGACACATGACAGGGAGACTCGTGTGCAAATTGAAGGCCTTGTATGGATTGAAACAGGCACCTAGGACGTGGTACGGCAGGATAGACAGCTTCCTGACTAGTTTGGGATTTACTAAGAGTAAAGCGGATTCCAACCTTACTACAAGGTTGAGGAAGGGAACCCAGTGATACTTCTACTCTATGTAGATGACCTGTTCGTGACAGGTGAGGATGGGCTTATTGCAGATACGAAGAGGAAGCTTTCCGAAGAGTTCGAGATGAAGGACCTGGGCATGATGCATTATTTTCTAGGTATGGAGGTGTGGCAGAATGCGGATGGAATCTTCCTTGGACAAGGGAAGTATGCAGTAGAGATCTTGAAGAGGTTCGGGATGATGGACTGCAAGGCCATGGCCACACCTATGGCATCGAACCTGAAGCTATTGAGTGATGCTTCATCAGAGTCGGTTGATGCCACGATGTATTGTCAGATGATTGGATCTTTGATGTACCTAACGAATACAAGACCAGATATTTGCTTTGTTGTGAACACATTGAGCCAGTTCCTGATAGATCCGAGACATGTTCACTTGATTGCTGCAAAGCATATTCTGAGGTACTTGAAGGGTATAGTTGATTATGGGCTCAAGTATGATGTGAATCAGAAGATTAACCGGGAGGGTTATGTTGATTCGGATTGGGCAGGCAATGCCACTGATAGGAAGAGCACTTCGGGGTATTGCTTCAGTATGGGATCAGGTGTGATCTCTTGGTTTAGCAGGAAGCAGTCCTACATGGCACTGAGTACAGCCGAAGCAGAGTATGTCACAGCTTGTTCGGCTAGTTGTGAGGTAGTATGGCTGAGGAAGCTACTGTCTAATTTATTTGATCTCCAGTTGGATGCGACTTGTATATTCTGTGAAAACTAGAGTTGTGTGAAGTTGTCCGAGAACCCAGTGTTCCATGACAAGTCGAAGCACATTGAGATCAAGTATCACTATATCAAGGATATGGTGCAGAGAGGAGCAATGAAGCTCCAGTATGTTGCGACGGACAAGCAGATAGCTGATGTGTTGACCAAGCCGCTAGCCAGAGTAAAGTTTGAGTACTTCATAGAGAAGCTTGGTGTACTTCAGATAGAGGTTCCTTCCAAGGGGAAGTGATGGGTCTGGAAGACACAGATGCACATGAGCCATTCTCACATGGTGGTAGGTGTGTCCTCCCATGGTGTAGATTTAAGGGCTGAGCCATTCTCACATGGTGGTAGGTGTGTCCTTCCATGGTGCAGATGTAAGGGTTAGGACCATTCCGACATGGTAGTAGGTTTGTCTTCCCATGGTCGTTGATATAAGTGTCGGGGCCATTCTGACGTGGTAGTAGGTTTGTATTCCCATGGTCGTTGATATAAGTGCCGAGCCATTCCAGCATGGTTGTAGGTTTGTCTTCCCATGGCCGTTGATGTAAGGGTTGTGCCATTCTCGCATGGTTGTAGGTTTGTCTTCCCATGGCGTAGTAGGTTTGTATGGCAATATAGTAAAAACCAATGGATGGACCCCATACTCTCTCTATAGCACCCTAGGTGAAAGGAATGAAAAGTCAAAGTGCTCTGCCAGGCCATTTTAAATGGCAAATCTGCACCAAAATGATAAACTGAAGAATAACTCAACTGAAACTGCCCAGAACTGCAAACTGAGCATCCCAATGGACTCAGAAGATCCAAATGCACTAAGAATGTGTACTCATACACCATGTGGATAACTGTATAATCATATAATATCATAACCATGCCCAGTCAGATTAAAAATAATAATATGTAAATGATCAAAATCATAAAAATATACCAAATCATCATCTGAAACCTGTAACTGTTGCATGGAACCACCTGGTGGACAATGTTAGACCATATATCATCAATCTCTAACATCACTGGTCTAATACATCCCATGTCCTATGGTTGACTTGGTCAAACTGGGTTTGACCAGGTCAAATTGACCATTAATATGACCAAGGCTAACATCAACAAATGCTGTAAGTGTAATTGGATATGACATGCTTCATAATTTATTCAAATAGCAAGACTATAAACATACAGTAGCATTCACTGGCAGTTAAAACAAGATATTCAATGTACACTGTAATAATAATAATTATAGCTCAGGACTGAACCTCAAGAATATACTCACTTCATGGCTGTGATCAATTTGCTAATGATGGGTGAAGATGGATGGATGGAAGGCAAGGCTAAGGGATGACTAAACAATCTTAACACCATGATACTTTGGATAAAGGACACTCGAGCATATGCTGGATAAAAATAACACAGGGGATGGCAGTGTCTCACAAATGGGTAAGTTGCTTGGGAAGTGCTTATTCAACCTTGGCAGAAGTCTACAACTCACATCCAAGCTAACATAGCTTCGTGAGGATCTTTTCTAGAGCCGCCATGACTAGGTGTTCGACAAACCGTAACTCGAGACTCTAGGGGACACTTAGAATTAGTTGTCCCTTACTCCATCTCATATCACAACCCGCAGGCTAATGAGGAATAAATCATTACAGTCTAAGGCCAACAGATCATTGGATATAGCATACATTTAACCACTGCTTTTTGGGCCTTTCATTCATTTAATTTCACTGGCCAACAATCTTTGAATTTCGCATTCATTTAACCATTGCTTTTATTTGGCCTTTCATTTCCCTTCATTGGAGAGTTTATATTTCATTCATTTCCATAGCCCTTATTTCATTGTGTTTAGAAATACAGGTTTTGACTTTCATTTCAATGGGCATTTACAAAAAGATATACAATAGTTTCCACAGACATGTAATGATGGTAGTCTTATCTGCTTCAGGTTTTAGCCAACACATCTTACACAACTCAGAGCCGAGACACAACTAAACAGGGATGCTATCCAACAAAGAGGCAAGAATGAGGGAATCCTCCATATCATAGGCTAAGGTGTAAGTCAAGGAAACAATGAGACTGGATGGTGATGAATGGATGAGGAATGTGAAAGGTGGAGCCAACACTGGCAAGCCAGAAACGGGTGGGAATGATCACCTCCATTCTCCTAGGGAGGGTGAAACCAATGAGTATAGACCGCCAGGTCACAACCACTAAATGTTAAATCAAGCCATAAGGATAACCAACAAAGCAATAATAAACCAATTCACAACCATATACCTTCCTGGCCATATACCTGTACCAATCACCTGAATCATCATCTGTCAACTAGAAACCTGCTGCTGCAACTCTGGGCACTGCATACTACTTTGTATGGAAAACATGGCTACATCGGTCAACAAATCTGAGTTCTTGAGACTCATTCATGGCATAAGGCTGATCGTACTACAAATGGGCTGCTCTAAAAATATGAGTGATCCTGGAGTGAATGCTCATCTGATGCTCATCTCAAGCATCTCAGCGTAAAGGACTGGCTAAAAAAAGGATTGGAATCTGCCCTCAAAAATATGGTAGCCCAGCTACTATAATGTGATAACAGGGACCAAACCATTTATTGGTCACGACGACCAAGCAGATCCTGCAAGCTAAGACAGAGGCATCCTCGTCTGGGACCAAGCAGATTCTTGGTCTAGGACCAAGCAGTTTCTACATGTACATACTTGGTCAGTTAGCTAGGTGGATCTTGGTCAGTTAACCAAGATGATGATGTGTGATGACCTCCTCTCCTAGGTCTTCGAGATGGTTGAGCTAGGTTGTATTCTCAAGGGACTGGTCACCCCTTGACGGAGTGACTAGTACTTGACCTCAGGAGCAGTCGTGAGGACCACAAGATCACATCATCCAGTGTGGACCTTCCTTATACGATGATGATGAACTTTCAGTTAGTGTATGGAACACTTGTACATTTGAGAGAGAGATGAATGGGTTGTATCCCCACCTTGCTTGTATACCCTTGGTCTTCCCAGCTTGTTGTTCTTGGTCTTGTGGTTAGAAGGTTTACCACCTTGTCTTGTTCACCACCTTGTGTTGTGGTTAGAAGGGTTTTCTTCCCACATTGTGGGTACACCTTTGGTCTTGTGGTTTGAAGGGGTGTTTACCTGTGTTGCATGGGTACCCATACTAAGGGGTTGGGTACATGAACCCATACCGGGTACTTGGGTGCTTCAATGGTACGTACCCAGCCGTACCCAAATCCAACCTCATGTACTGGGCACTTCATTTATGAAAACATGGTACTTGCATGGATTTCGGTACGCTGTACCGTGTGTTTGGGTACACGGGAGGTACAGCCGTTGGGCAATTTACCTTAGCTCGTCGGTCGGGGGGGTCGATTTGCAATGTTTGAAGTTTAAAATTTTAAAAATTAAAAATTAAAACATTGAAACACATGTTATGTGGGCACTGACCCCTTACCTAAACTTGCGGCACTCCATTTCTCACTGCTAGTGCTCTGTGCTCACTACTCCAGCGATGCCTATCTAGAGAGCTTGCTGACAGAGGACCTTACTATTGCTGATGACATTGATCCTGAGGATGCTGATGACATGGGTTGAGGAAGCCAAATCAACTATCTTGTTCATTGTTCAATGTTTAATGTTTTGAACTTTCTTTTTCATGTCTGGAAATGCCATTCAGTCTTCCACTTGATATCTACTATGAGTCTATGTCATATGATTTATCAAATTTATTATTTTATGTTTCAAATTTTCAATGTGAATGTTCATATGAATCACTGAATTTAGAAATATCAAATATACATGTATGATGTGACTATGACATGTTTTATTTATATATATATATATGTAGTACCCCCGACGTACCCAAGCACCCTGTTTCAAAAAGTGGCGTCCCCGTCCCTGTCCCCGTACCAGTACCCGTCCCCGTACCCACGTTTCCTGGCAACTTAGGTACTAGCACTTGAATCCTGGAATCATTTCTGATTATTGAGTCACTGTGCTTAAACACTATCCTATCTTTCTTAAGCCTCCACAGCGACCCTATTTCCTTAAATCTAGGGTTCTCTACCTGTCACCTTACGTACCCTATTGACATAGCTTGATCTGGTGATCTGGTTAGATCTCTCCTGTCGGGAGTAGATCAGGGTCTCCCCCTTTACTATCTGTGGCTTTGATAGTATAAAGTAAAGGGTGCCTCGATTGGCGTGACAACCAATCCTTTTGGGAATCGAGGCTCTAGAGGTTCACCTCTTTGGTTGCCTATCCTTTATTGGATCTATCATTTTGGGGCAACTGCAAGCAGTGTGATAACAGTCCCAGACCAGAATACCCTAGAGAGAGATAGGGGCCCTAGCCACATGTTAGGGACTTTTCCATGGCATCAACCTGCTTGGTCCCAAACCAAGAACCCCAGTAGACTACTGGGGGGCCTAGGGTACCTTCTAGGGACTTACTCTGCCTGGTTAACTGACCTGGAACCCTAATTAACCGACTAGGGTGCCATCCTCTCAAAGAATGGGTCTCGCAACTGCATTAACTTTAACAGATATTTCATTCGATCCCTTCCCTTGTAAACCCTAATTCATCTTCAATCCACCAAGTAGATTAGGCTTAGTGGATGCAATTCTTTGCTCTTGGTGACCTATTTAGAAAGGCCCTATTAGTTGGTGATTTTTGGGGGGTCAAAACTTTGCAATCTTAGCACCAACGTATCGACTCTATTCTACACATTGAGAGCTTTCCAATGACACAAAAATTACTTCAATCAGACTTTGTATGCAGAAATTATGCCTCCTAGAAGTTTACCTATCTTGTTGACCACCATGGTAGCAATTGAATGGCGCGTCAGCTTCCATTACTCACACATGTGGAGCTAGTCACATGTGGACCTTCAATAAGATTGTAGAGCATCCAAAACCGTAACCCTAATTGGGGGTTGAGGCATGCAAGAAACCTTACCCTAACCCTAGAAAACCATGAGGCTTCATTAAATACTGGACTGTTATGAAAATAAGGCATTTCATTCTATTGGTATTGTTATTGTTCCATAGTTGAGCAAAGCACCTAGGAACCTAGGATTGCAATATTGAAGCATACCAAAGCAAGTAGAAGATCCTATAGCACCCATTCAAGCCACAGTGTCCATGGAAACTCCATACTGAGTGCACTTTGAGTTTATTTCAGCTTGCTTCTTTCATTCCAGTTTGAGTTTATTTCAGCATTTTGTAGTAATATTAAATCTGAAGTCTAAAGTAATACATTGCATAATATGAGATTTCCAAATATTATGAGATCTGTTGTGACAAACTGTTATAGTGAAAAATCCACAGCAGTTTACAGATCATTGCTCCCCAATGTGACCTGTTACAGAAACCTCCCAACACATTCTAAAAGGATCATCACCAAGCACCAGTTAAAGAGCTAAATAAAACTCGCAAAGCAACCCACCCAGTGCTGGAGATTGTCCCTTAGCTATGTCTTAAAGCCTGAAACAACTAGTGTTTGTCCAATGACTGACCAAAAGGACCACTAATACTTGGGAAAATTAGCAGGAACAATGCTACTAATGAACTTCTTATCAACAAGCAGATAGTTATCACAAAACACTAGAAGAAAATTGGCTTTGAAGATGTGCATTTAATATGTCTCTTCTTCTAGCCTAGTCACCCGTCATGCCCTCATCTAAGTCCTTATGTATGAGAATTCTTCCAAGTGCATGTTTCTGTTTCAACTTTCAAGCATACAAAGTACATTTTCATTGTGTTGTGTCCTTCCTCCCAATTGGTGAATGCCTTGATATTTCTCAATACCACAATGTTGATGTTCATTATCCCAAACACAAGTCTGCATGGCAACATTAAAAGGATCTTCTTCCAGTTCCTTTTGATCATGATTAAGTAATTGCACGAGATGAAATTCCTTGGCTCTATAACTCCATGCAATCATTTGCTCCCAGACCATAAGAAACTTCCATGCCCTTTCAATGGCATATTATGTACCATGAAATTTCCTGAATACACTATTGGGACTCCAAAAGTGGAACATTCAGTTTACAAGGCAAGGTAAATGCAAATCCAAAATTACCCTCAGTAAACACAGAAGTGTAAATGGGTAAATGATCTAAAGCACTTAAACATCGTTTTATTGAAACAGCCAACCGAGACTAATTGGTAAAGGTGGCCTTGTGCAAGTTCATGTAGACTATATCCAAGTGTGCATGAACCCTAGACAGACATTTTGCCAATTGGATGAAGTACAGCGTCCACCAATCTCCAGAGATTTCTTTTTCTGTATTATTGTTTGGTATTCCGTAGAACAAGTTAGTCTTGCTTTATCTTTTAACAAAAGCATAATTAACAAAGAAAAAAAATTATGCACAAGATTAGACAAAGTACACCATCCACCTATCCCCAGAGATTTATTTTTCTGTATTATTGTTTGGTATTCCGTAGAAGCTATTCTTGCTTTATTTTTTAGCAAAAGCATAATTAACAAAGAACAAATCTCCACACATCAACAGGTTTCAAGTTTGGGAACGACCCTCTTCTTCCCTGTATAATTTCCCTTGTGTAAACAGAAGATAATCTTCTAAATGTCTTAACCTTTCAAGTTCTCAATACTTGATCTAGTAGAATCTTAGCTACTTCATAGAAAAAAAGCAAATGTATCCCAATTATTAGGGAAGTTCGGTGTTTTGTAATTGGGAATTAGTTCAAGCCCATTGCCCTACAGCCAACACCAATCTTTGGGACATCCAAAAATGTATCTCCAGAAAAACAGTCACCTTGTCTATTCTATAATAAGTTCACAATTCACTTTGAACAACCCATATAAAGTTATTTTTCTGTATTTGTATTCTTTGAAACCATAATTAACAAAAATACATCACTCATATTATTTATGCTTGTCTTGCACCTACCGTTATGTCAACTTAATTCTCAGAATAGTCACAATTTGTAGGCAACCATATCACTAGATTAAGTTTCAAATCTGTGTACTATGAACCTGGGAAAATACTTTTTTATAAAACACTTTTTTCCACCATGATATAGAAGTTAATGTGGTTTCTGATAGTAAGCTTTATAATCCAATATCTGCTACAAATCAAAAGATAGTTCTGCATGTTAAGTTCATCTTAGCTAGTATTTCGCAGCACTGCCTTATGTTTTGAATTTAGTTGTATTTTTAAGGGGCAATGTAAATATTATTCCAGGACAGAAAACTAGCTTACCTCTCGATAAAGGACCTTTGCAAAGATTAACTATCAATATAAAGTACAAATTTGAACAAAAATGTCAATAAGAGACAAAAGTACTACCACCGATGCATGAGCTCTGAATGATGAAACAACTGAACCTTCCACCAGATCCCAAAAAAATATGCGACCATCCTCAGATCCACCAACAACATGCGCATCTGTATTTGTGAGGCAGCTATCCATTTTATAAGACTGAAAAAATGAAAGAAGACTTCAGGCAAGCTATAGAATCTCGGCATATAATTGAACTAATATTCTCTTGAGAAATCATACCTCTATAGCCTACACAATTAACAATTTGCAAAATTGCATTGTCTTTTATGACTAACCAGTTTATCCAGAAATCTAAAGTTTATTAATATCATGAAATCATGTAGATTATTAATATCAAAAAAATATCGCCAGCATTTTCACAGAGAGAATGCACCCTGCTTTATGCTCAAAATACCTACACTACCCACAACGTAGATGCCACCTTGTACCGTATGTTACCGGGCAAACTAGCAAGACTAGTTCCCGATAAGCAAAAATAAGAAAAGTGATCCAATGTCACCTCGATCACAATTCTAACTTCTTCGGGGCGTCGGAACCCCCAAGGAGCAGTATCCTTTTGTAACCTGTAGAACACTGATGCAACCAAAACACTATGTTTTCTATTAATTATTAGTTAGACCAGTGCCTAAATGGAGTCAAGATAATATAACGATTAATGATTCAGTAATAGTATATGCAAATTAGGCAAAGTGAGATCACTAGGAATAATCAATTAAGCTCTAATTCATCAAGAAAAATCATTCAAGGTCATTTATCCAAGAGTCATTTCACTTATACCAAGCAATTAATAACAATACTTCAAGAGATAATAACCATCTACCAATAAGAACATGAGTGCAAAGATCATTCACCAAATAAGAATTATTAACTAAGTGTAAACTAATTCAGTGTTCAACATCATTCAATAAACACCATTAACCAACAATCAGAAGAATGTAATATTAATCCGAAATCATTATATGAAATATGGCAAGTAGATATTCAATTACCAAGTTTAACAAGTCTGAAAATTACCAAGCAAGATCAAAGCTATATCAATCACTTTAGCACTCAATAGATAGCATTATCACAAAGTAGATTTTCAATAGAACATATGTATTTTTCAGATCTCTAGGTAGGTAAAAATCAGAATTATAATTACACAGTAAATTACTTTAAAAATGCACAGACCAGCATATAACCAATAACCATCATATCCTTAATAACCAATAACCAGCATTCATGAGTTATAGTGGTGTCTTAGGTCAATCTTAGAAGCATAAAAAGTATTCTAAGTGCAGTAGATGAAATGTAACAAAAATCAGATCTTATGATGAACAAATTCAGCCTTCCAAGAGTAAGATCTTCACCACAAAATGATATACAACTTACATCAAGCAACTTCAGTTCTGTATTAACTACTTTAAAGAGTTAACCTTGTCCTAACTTTAAAAGATACCAATCAGATCTATGTTTGCTAATTCTGTTTTAACTTTTTTATTTTTGTGTGTGTGACAGGTGATAAGATGGAACTAGGGTTAACACACAGGGTCTGCAATACTGCAGACCTGTGTGAAGGTGGTAGAAGGATTCGGATAGGGCAGCAAGGAAGAAGGAAGGCAAAGGCGATGGGAAGAAGGGAAGAAGTTTGGAGGGCTGCGGATGGAAGGAAAGGGATGGAAGGGCAGCGAAGAGGGGGCCGCTAGGGCAAATCAGATCTGCAATTAGGGTTGTTAGGTTAGCTTTTAGGGTTTTTTATGCATAGAAATGTTCATAAAAACATAAAAAGAAAACTAATTTAACCAAATAATCAGAAAATTAAATTAATATCTACACAATACACAAATTAGGGTTAGAAAAACGTAAAGAATGTAATCTAACATAATATGTACATAGGAAACAAAATCAGGGTTTTTTTGAGATTTTTAAAATTTTAGGGCTTCCTACAATTTCGCTCTAGGGTTTCTAGGAACAAAAAGGGCAGGCCGAATTTATAGAAGGAAGGACCGAAATTTTAGGGAGGCCAAAAATTGCAAAAAATAATTTTTTTTACTTTTAAGGTTTTTTTTAGGAATTTTTGATATTTTTGAGTTTTTAGGGCTTCATAAAATTTCGCCCTAGGGTTTTTAGGACTAAAGAAGGCAGGGATAAATTGTAGGAGAGAAGGCCAAAATTTTAGGAAGGCCAAAAAATTGAAAAGAATTAAATTTTTTTATTGTTAGGGTTTTTGTCATAAAATTGCAGACCTAAATCTAACCCTAATTCTACCATGAAAATGCAGATTTACACATGAAGATGCAAAATTAAACTAACAATAATATTTACAAAAAATACAAACTCAGAAATTTAGGTTAGAAATGTAGATGAAGAAGCTAGGGTTTGCATGGATGAAATTCACCTAACCCTAGAGCATAAATGAGGATGGCCCTCCTCTTAAGATGGTGCTTACCAAGTTTGGAAAGCTAGGGCTTCTTCAACAACTACAAGGGTTGGTTGAGGATGCTCTAGCTAAGACAAACTTTGGAGACCTAAAACTCAAGTTGACAATGCTAGGGTAACTAGAGGTTAGAAAATGACTTATGCTAGTACAAAATGCAACTCCAATGGCTACCATTCAACCTTAGAGGAGCATACATCTAACATTTAACAAAAAGACATCAAGAGAAAGACTTAGATACCTTCTTGTGCATGTGTTAAGCAAACAACTCTTAGCATCACCTTAGCAAAGAAACAAGAGCAAAGACTTCAAAGATTTGTCCCCAAATTAACAGGCATGATCATCCTCAAGAGGTGCACATCACTCAAAGAGCCCTAGTTAGGGAAAAAGTCAAAAATAAAAGTGTAATCCCATAAAGTTGATGTGTAAAAATGAAGTGAGGAAAAGTTATTTATACTTTTCACACTCACTTTTACAAAAATTATTAAAATCCAGGCGACATGACTTTTTAAAATGTCAACTTGAAATTATAAATGTCAACTTAAAATTAAAACAAAAATAATATAAAATAATCAAAGTAGTGGGTAAATTGGGGTGTTTTCCCCATATTTGATCCATACACGAGCAAAATGGCTAAAAATGAGCACATCGGACTGAACTGAAGACCAGACTGCATAGGGGGGCTTATCATGCCCTAGCTAACCCCAACAGTGACGAAAACCCTCAACATCCCCCCGCTTTATCAAGCATACAGTCTGCCAAGAAGGATGACGCCATCCTCTACAGAGGGGCCCAGAGAGAGGACGCTAGTGAGATGGAGGGCCAGGAGGGTGCTGGAGGTGCTCTGAAGGATAAATATGCGCCTCAGTGATAAAGAATCTGCTGCCAAAGTGATAAAACAAGGTCGGGGTCATGTGACGCAACTATCCACCCCTGGAAGCCCTGGACACCAACCTCAGGGTTTCAAACCCTTTCATGAGGCAGTCAGCGATGCCACTAAGCCATAGTACTTCCAAAGGAGAAACCAGAGGGTCTGGCCATAACCCCTACCTCAGAATACGCTGGCTAAACACCCCTCCTGGTCAGAAAAAAAGACACCCTCTCCCTGGGGCACCTCTACAGGTGCGCTGGTGCTAGTACCATCGTAACACCATCAATTAACTGGCAATATTTTGCAGTTAACCCATAACCATCCTGATATTTCCTTTTATGTTGCTTGTGTTGTTTGGTAGGAACTTAATGCACGACCAATAGCAAGTCAGTTTTAACTTACCATGGTGGAAAACACTAGAAACTCTTTCTAGAAGAGCTAATGTAAATTAGATGAGAGAAAAAAAGAGAATTTTATTAATGTCCAACAAATGATGACAAAGGTAGGTCAATGGGTCTCCAATGTATAATATAATGCAAATCCATAGTAGGATTGCAAAAGAAACTACTGTCACTAATCTACAAAAAATAAAAAACACTAAACAATATTAACTAGAATCAATACAAAACACTGTTAATGTCAAGCACAATAAATGATGAGGACAAAATAGCTACCCATCACCTGTCAAAAGAGAGCATCTCAAGGGGTGTCAAGGCTAGAAATGCAATGGGAGGATGAAGAGAAAGACAGCACACCCATAGAATCATCAATCATAGGGAAGAAGTCGATACATTGTCTGATAAAAGCCCCCAGAAAAAACCCTGGGTTGAGGGGACTGGGTTGTGCAATCTGTCAGAATGTTATTAATGATTGTCTAGTGCTCTCATTTACAATTGTATGACCTAAGGAATTTTGTAAACACAATGAGTCATACTTAGACTATCGGTTATGTTATTCTTCAACAACTCACTAACTTATAAAGTGAATTTATCCCAATTCATCATGGTATATGTTTTCTTGCCCCTATACCCTAGGGCCTGTATAATAGAGGTGAAGGAGGCTCAATTGGATAATAAGTGTGATATGTTCAAATGTGGGGAGCTCAAGTATTTAAAGATTGGAAAGTTTACCTAAAGAATAAAAGACCAGCGTCTGTGGATGTTCCCCATTTTGGATTTTTACCACGTAAACACTCTCTCCTTGTCTCTTTCATTTCTTGCTTTTTGATTCACTATTTTCATTTTGTTTGATGCTTTCTATAGGAGTTTAGACTGGTTAGGTCATTGGTTATGTGTTATTGCATATTTTCCTGATCTAAGACAATCCAGGGCAAGTGTTGAGCATCGGTTGAAACTCTTCTTAACACTCATGGTCTCTGAAAAGAACCTGGAGATGCAACTTTAGGTGCTCGTGAAGAAAATCCTCATGCACAGTCAACTAGGGCGCATTGGAAGGAGAAGAAAAGCAAAAAGGCATGTGAAGTGAAGCGCCCTCCTTCCATGGATTAATAAACAACCAAGTCGCCACTTGTAAAAGCACTGGAATCTCCAAAAATAAGTCTCCTTGATGCATGTGGATCTAAACTAGAATCTACCTAAAATAATGTCAAGTAGAGCACCCTCCTCTTGCTTGGAGTAGACTGCATGCATGGTGAAATGGTCAAAGTGGATGATTTCCAAGGTAGGGTCCACTCCTCCTAGCTTGAAATAGATAACTTGCTTGAAGAACAAGTTAACTTGAAATAAAACTTGCATGGAGTGCAAGTCACACTGAAATTGGCAATTAGCTCGATGTACAAGTCACTCTAGATAGGTCATAATAAGCGAGACAAGATCAAAAAAAGGAAGCTAGGAAGGCTAATCAAGCCATGTGCCTATTACCAACTTTTTTGTACAAATAGTTGAAACTCCATTGAGCCACCAGTGTTGGAACACTTCAGTGTTCGCTTCCAGAGTATCAGGGTTTCAAATGACAATAATTAGCCAGTTTTATTTTTCAGTCAAAATAACCATGGACCCACGGGGTTTGTAATAAGTGTGCCAGTAGGATTTTTGAGTGGCTTGGTCCCCCATGACTTGGTTATGCAACTAAGGCATTCCAGGGAGTTTTTTCCCTTGTCAATTATTCTTTGCCTATAGCCGAGTAATAATCGGCGAGGTTTTCTCCCACCTCCTCCAAAGCTGGAATGCCCGATTTTGAAAATTTGAGCCTTGGGGGGTTATTAGAGTCCAACTGATGCATATAAGCCTACTAGACACCATGTATGTCTTAGATGGTCATTTTATAGGGTCCTCGTCCAATAAAAACACTATCCGAAATTTTTTTACCAAACGCGTTGGATGAGTTTTTTATTATTTTTTAATTATTTTTCCAAATATTTAATTGGAAAAATCTAATTTGTAATATGTCAGTCATCCGAGGTCCGAATTCAGAGTTTGAAGGCTTAAATCATAAGCCAAAAATCATACATGACCCCCGGACCAGCTAATCCTAAGTTTCGGATGTCAATTCAGCCTCATAATTAATAATTTCTCAAAAAAACCACTTACAGAGAAATTATTAATTAAAATATTAAAAATGAATATTTTGGAGATAATCCAAATCTCTCCAGAATAATCCAAAAAGATGAAAATAAAAGGCTAAATGACATGGCACAAGGCATTAAAGATGATTCCAATCAACTCCACTCAGATTCAGTTAACTATCCAGTCAACACAAGTGATCTCCTTCAAGTGAATTCGTCCTCCTTCATGCAGAATTCGATTTGGTTGATGTGGCAAGTAATAAATGGTTTGTTGGGAGTGCATTTACTCCATGGTAGGTGCCCTCCTTGAATAGTGGCCACATCACTTGCTTTGGCTCCCTTTGATGCGAGTTAGCATTGAGTATGACTTAAGTGAGATCTCCCATGATGGATCACACATATCCTTGAGATCTCTCATGTATTACACATGGCATTCACGTAGTGGATTGTTGAGAATGTATTGAAGGCTATGGTAGGCACCCTAGCCACCTCATGGCTTGGCTCCTATTAAAACTCATTTCATATCCCACCAATTGCTCATGCATTAAACCATGAAGGCTCACGTATATCTCCATGAGGCTCACGTATTACACTTGGCAACCATTCACTTGAGTGGTGATACTTCCAAGAAAGGGATGGGGGGCGCCTTGCTTAGGTGGAGGCCACCTCCCCACCCTAATTCAATGCAACTCGAGTTGATGGATGGGATTCGAACTCCAAAGCTTGATTAGATTGATTCTTGACATGGATTTGACTGGATTTTGGTGGGGAATTCGAATTTGTCTAGTGCCATTGGCTTCTTTCAAAGCCAATTCGAATTCTCTCATGGATGGCTTGTATTTTGTATAAATAGAGGTGCAAGGCACTCTATTCTTCATGGAATTTTTATGTAAACTTACTCTGCTAAATTTGTAAGAGCTTGTAGCTATTGCTACTTTTGGAAATAAAGATTGACTTTGGAGGTCTATGATGTGCACTACATGTTTATGAGGAAAGCTTCACATCCTTTGAGGTGATATTGTACCTTTGTTTCACTTATATCATTTTATGCTTGATATTGTTTAGCTTCGATCTCTTTATCAAGAGCATAGAATAGATATTTGATGGTCCAAGTTAATTATTTGTATTAGGCTTGATATGATTTAAGAGCACAAACTATAGTCGGATATACTTATGTGCCTTTTATTTCATTTTTTGTCTAACACTCTAAGCATGATCTAGTATATTTGTGTAAGCGGTGCTTGTGTGCAAGTATTTCAAAAGTTAGAGTGGAGGTGAACTCGGTTGTCTCTCCCTCCTCTCCATCAACATTTTGCTCTAACATTGTGTGTTTTCAGGAAGCTTCCAAAGGATAACATTCAAAGTTGCATTTGAAGCTAGAAGTTTGCACTTTCCATCCAAAAGACACATTTAAACTGGTTACTTGGTTACTTTGTTGAGTAGTGGATCTTCAAGATTATCATTCCCACACTCTTCCTCTTCTTTGTCTTCTTTATGTAAGTTTTGCCTTGAGAAAGTAGCTTGGGATTTGATCCCAAGTGCCACATCATTTTGTGGCTACTTCTCTTTCCCACTAGCATCCTTGCGTGCATCCAGCTAGCTGGAAGGTTTTCGGGACTAGTGTTCTAGTGGTCACCTTGTTCCAAGATTGATCCTACCTTGTTGTTTTTGCCTCTTCTTCATCTCGTCTTCCTAGATCTACCTTCTCATCCTACCTCTTTCTAAGTCTTTTTCTTTTGTCTTACCTTCTTCTAGCTTTCGTCTTCCTTTCATCCTTCTCTCCTAGCTTCGTTTGGTCTCTTTTCCTTGCTTTTTGTCTCTTCTCTCTATCTCTGTCTTCTCTTCTCTTTTGCTGCTATCCCTTCTTTCTTTTTGTACAGCCTGCTGGTCCTTTGTTTGCTTACCTTGCTGCCCTCTCATCTCTGTTTTTCTCCTCTTTTCCAGCCTTCCCAAAGCCTCTCTTCACTCACCGTTTTGGATGACTTCCCATCTCTTTTCAGTCTCTCCTTTCCTCCTTGTTTGCAGCTACCTCACTGTTAGCAGCCCACTGTTTGCTCTTTGCTGCGTTACCCTTTTCTCCCCTTTGCTCCATTCGCATTCTTCCATTTATTCCCTAAAACACACAAAAAGCAACAAAGGTTTTGGTTGAATAGTTAGTTGCATTTCTTTAAAAAAGCTAGTAGTTAGATCTCATACTTTGCATTATTTTGTTTAGGATCTAGTTTATGTTGTCAAGTTAGTTCTTAGCTTTTTATTGATAGATCTTAGTTAATTTTTTGCATCTAGTTTACTTGTTGGATTGCTTTGGATCTCTTTACAAAGTTAGCATTCAACTATTGCATTCTAAGCTAGTTTCCATTTGTTAAGCTTGCATATAGTATTAGATCTCATATTTAGGCTTTAGACTTGTTAGGTTTCATTTTGTTTTATTTGACTAATGCTAATAGGTTATTGAGTTCACCATTGTGATAGGTATTTGAAAAAGAGGAACTCAAGAGATCTTGAAGCAAGAGGAAGATAAAGAAGGTCTAAACCAAGAAAAACATCAAGAAACCATAAGGATGATCCAAACCAAAAAGTCACTACTGATAACCATTATCCTTTGTAATAGCTCTTAAGAGCTTGTTTCAAGTATTTCCAAGTTTATTTCTCTCAAAGTCCTTTCAAGGGTGTTAATCCCAAAGGCATTTGTACTCTCATAATAAAGTTTGATTAGTGGGGTTTTTAATCCCCCACACCCGACTTCCCCTATTTGGGGAAGCCTTGTAGTGTTCTTGTGTGTTTGCTTTCTCTCCTTAGCTTAGCTCATTTCCGCAAGTAGCTTAGTTTCAAATTTTGTTGTGGAACATTAATTGCTAGATTAGTTCAATTTTGCAAGTAGTATATTAAATGTCTTTCATTGTTTCATTATTTATTTGAGCCATCATTTGGTTTCTTGTTCACAATCTGCTTGATTTTTTTTAAAAGAACCAAAGACTCTTGAACGTGTTATAATACAAGTCAAGAGCACTCTCTATTGGAGAGCATAAGCACTGCATTTTCCTTGCATTTAGCATATAGATTAGTTAAAGTCTCTTGAACTTTTGTCATAAGACAAAGTCAAGAGCACTCTCTATCGGAGAGTTTCACTGTGTGCTCTAAGCTAAAATACTTTCAAACTCACATTCCCCTTCTTAAATTTACTTCTCCATCACCAAGTATGCTTTTCCAACCCTAAAAAGTTGGATTCATACTCAGAACGGTGATTGGATTTGTTAATCTTACAAGTGATAACCATAATAAAATCTTTACCCCCATAAACCGACGAACTGGCGTTGTTTCGAGAAATACTTAGGTAGTGGGGAAATTCCTAACTGGTGGCGTCGGAGAAAGAATACCGTTGTCATAGAGTTCTAGTGTTGGTTAAGTCCCTTGGACACCTAGCCGAGAATACTGGACGGTCCGTCAAGTCACCAAGGGGAGCCACTGAAGGTATACTTTTCCGGTTGGATTCATACCTTGCTTTTTCTAGCCCTAATAATTAAGAATTTAAAATCACTAAAATTTACTTTAAAATTTACAAAGAACACTTGCAAAACGATCTCACGAACACACTGAACTCTTGTATCAAGCATCCAAACACTCTACCTTTTTGACTCCATTGCCCAATGGATAAGGCACTGGTCATTTGTTTATTTCAATTATCTGTCTAGAGTGCATACTTTGAATTTATTGTATTATCTAAATTGTGGATGCTCTGCTTATCAATCAGTTGTGTTTCTTTTAAATAATCTTGCAAGTATATCTTTGTGTTGCTTAATTTCCAATTATTGTAAAGCTGTGATCTCTCATCATAAAACTCCTAAACAACACTCATCCGCATCACCACATACAAAAACACCTAAAAACAAGAGCCATAGAAAACTCTATGTTAGGGACAACCCCCCTTGGCTTCGTTAGGAGTTAGCCTAAACGGAGGAGCTGGGATTCAGGTGACAGTACCTGGCTCATTGCTTGCCCCCAAGGCCACACCTTCCCCACTCGTAGTGAGGGAACATCTTTCGAAAGATTTCTGCTGCTGGTGTGCATCTCAGCGGACAACATGCCCAACTTGGAGAAGATAGAACAAGGGCATGTATAGGTCCAAGAAAAACACTCTCCTAGTGCACCTAGAATATAAGTATAACCTCCAAGAATTATGACCCTCCCTAGGGGTGTAATGGGGGGCTCGGAGGGCCCATTAGAGTAATAATGGAGGCCGTTCAATGTAAAGTGGACCAGGTCCACTATATTGTTACTAGTAAATAAGGCCCACTATGTTATTAAGTAAATGTAATGGGACCTCATTAAAGGTCCACTAGGTAATTAGGACGTTAGAGTGTATTGTGATTCTGTAAATAAGAATTGAGTTCTCCTTGTGAGATGTGTGGAGAATATTGTATGTTGAGCTTCACTCATTAGGAGGTAGCCCCCTCAAAGAGCCATGTGAACAAGAGTTGATTCCTCCTTTAAAAGAATTAATCTATCAAAGTGTGGATTATTTTTTGTATCCATTGTGTTATCTTGTGTGATTACATTTCCATATCTTGGATCCCAACCAATGTGAATGCACCCTCTTCAAACTAAAAATAGATCATGCATAGAACTCTCAAATTGAGCGACCTACATGGTTGAATAGATAGATGTTGGGTGAAGAACAACTTACCAAAGCCAACTTCCTAGAATATAAGCTTTCTTGGATTACAAGTCAACCTAAATTAGACACTACTTGAAGTGCATGTCAGCTAAGAAAAAGATATACTTGTAGTGTAAGTCAAGCTGGAAAAATCTTGGAGTATAAGTCAAAGATACACCTCTCAAGAGGGGCACACTAACCAAGAATAGATGACACATGGCAATTAACTGACAAGCAACCTCTGCCTTCATGAAACCTCTCAAATTGGGTGCACTCCTCTTCTACTCAAAATAAATTGTAATGGATTCATGAATAGGGTGCACTTCATCTAGGTCAAATACAAGAAAAGATCATGAAGAAAGCACATGCCAAAAATAGACTAGGGTGCTCCTCTCCACTACAACATAATATCAAAGTGCATTGAATCTTCAAAAAATAATACCCATTTCCACTACTAGAAAGGCAATCTTGAGTACCTACTGTTTTAAGAATTGGGAAAAACCATAATTTTGACCTAACTTTTTTAATTGCTCAAAATCACATGAAGTTTTTGGATTTTCTTCTCTATCACCATGAACTAACCCATGTATACAATTTTCCAAAAATAGAAACCCTAATTTTGACTTAATGTTTCATGTTCTCCAATCATCACCGAATTGACACACCCATTCTCCATAAGAGGGGTATCTAAATTGTAATCAATTTCTAAAATACAAAACCCTCAATTTTGCCCTAATTATGTACTTTCACAACCATTCACCAAAACTAAGCATATGCACATCTCCATAAAGGGTATCAGAAAATATGATCAGTTTCCAAAAAGAATGAACTTTCTAAAAATAGAAAATATCCGAAGATAACAAATCTTGGAAATCTGAAATCACCCTTTGGAAGCTCTCTCCATCCCTTGCATGTGCCATGTATTTCATGTCACATCCAAGCATGGGGAACTTGCTAAACTGAACAAAATTGTCAAACCTTGTACTAGGATGAATATGGACTGATCTTGAACAAAATTGCTCTAAAGATCTAATGTCAGAAACATGTTCAATCTTTAACTCTGAGAATGAAGATCTACAACCATATGTTAACTCTCGCTAAAGCACTTACAAACTGTTGTTGAATCAATCAAGATGTATCCACGAACCATCATGCTAAATCAACCAAGATGCATCCACAATTTGTCGATGTTAAATCAATCAAGATGAACTTTTGTGTAGTTCATTCTAAGTGATAACATTACCTCCATCTTGGTGAAAGAATCCCCTTGTGGGATGTTGAGAATCCTAAGACTCTGGAGCTAATGAGAACCTAAGAAACAAGACACAACCTCCCAACCTTGTGTGTTTGTATCCCACGTGTCAAACATAGATACATAAGGACATGTGTCTGACATTGGTTTGGCACGTGTCCTATGATAGGAGTCTAGGACACATGCCAAATCTATGTCAAACACGTGCCCTAAATGTGTCTGACATGTGTGACGGAAAAGGGACCCACGGGCTCTCTTAAAAGACAATTTCGCCCTCTTTTCTTCACATTTTTAGTTAAGGAACAAAGTTGTAACAGGTTTGCAAAATACTAGTGAAGGGATTTGAAGGATCTGCAGGTGCATTTGAAGGATTTGCAAGTGGATTTGTAGGCAGAATTTCCAAGCTGTTGTTTTCTTCATTTATTCCACAATTTTCATTGCTCAATCATCAAAGGCAGCTGGTAAAGGTCCAAGGAAAGAGAGGAATGCCATTGTTGGCATGCCCCCCCTCCTCTAAGATCATCTACCTCTGCTATTGCTAGTGCTCCATTTGTTGCAAGTGGAGCTTCTTCTAATCCTGAAAGAGACCCTGTTGTAGCAAGACAACGAGCTAAAGAAAAGAAATATCCATTGTAAAAGTATGTGACAGGACAACAAGGGCCCAAAACAAAGCTTACTGGGGGAGGGAATGTTCTTTGGACACGTAGTTTCTGCAACAATACATACAAGAGCACCTACTTTTAAGTTAAGGGCCAGATGTTGGCCACTAATTCTGGACTTGGACCACGTAAAGGGGTGAGTGCTACCAAACGAAGAGAAATGGAAAGAGAGGATAAAATTGACATGGGGAAGGTGGCAGAAACAAGTAGGAAAAAAAATGAGGATCCTCTTCCATTCTTGAGGAGACCTACTAGTAGATTTGAGAATGGGACTGCAAGTCAACCACCAAGAAAAAGGTCAACTCCAAGTGGCGGTCCAATGGACAAGATAATTCAACAAGAGAGGCAAAAGGAGATTGACCTACCATTGGGTTTTTTTTCTATCTCAACTTCATTTCATTTAATGTTTACCGGTAACCTTTGTTTATTGAGATGTTTTGAGCTCTAGTTGAACAAGCTCCAACACGGTATGCCTCCTAGTTCAGAGAAGCTTAGAACCACATTGTTGGTTAAGGAAAAGGAGGTAGATAAAATCCTAGAACGTGTTATCCCTTTTTCAGCAAGGGGTGATTTGATCAATCTTTCCTGAGATGAGATATGTGGCTCCACCATAGATCATTGGTTAGAGTACCTTTAGCTTTGTCAAATGATCCATGTGCCTTAATGTGCCTAGTCAGAAATAGTGTCAATTCCTCTAGTGTTGTTATATCTCTAACCCTCATTTCCTCTTAGCATGGTTTTTGGTATGACAATATGTTTGTTAGCATTTTGTAGATCGAAGGCACTCCTGCATCAGGGGCCTAGGTGCAGGGGTCCGAGAACTTATGAAGTCTCATTAAATAATTCATAAGTGACTTTCTGAGTTTTATTAAAGTCATTTATGATGTGACTTTTAATTTAAAAGTGAAAGGTACTTTATAGTGATTATAAAGTGACTTTTAAATTATAAAGTGACTTTTATGTGATAAAGTGACTTTTATATTATTTAGGGTTAAGTGACTTTTCAAAAGGAAAAATTTGTTATATAGTTCACTTAGGAGTTTTAAGCTATGCATGGGAATGCCCCCCACCCCCTCGCTCCCGCTCCCGAAGCTTGCTTCCTTCGGAAGCTCGCTCCCAAAACGCTCCCAGTTTTGAGAGCACGCTCCCGAGGCGCTCCCTACCTCTCCTATACTAAAAGCTCTTATACTAGGTTAATCATTTGATGATAATGTTATGGTACCTCCCTTCATTGCCAAGCTCATATAAAAGTAGTTGTGGTTGATCATTTTATGATAATGTTATAAGTTATAACTACTAGATGATTGATGTTATATGGTTTAATCCATGTTTTCTATAGCTAATTCAACATCCCACATGTTTTCTAGATATAAATCCATCAAAATATATCAAAATATATACTATATAAAAAACGCTCCCAAAATGGGAGCTTTTGAAAATTTCGCTTTTCGCTCCGCTCCCAATCCCGCTTCTCGCTCCCAACAGCATAGGTTTTAAGTGAATGTGAGATTATATCCCAGCCCTAGATCTCTTGGCTTGGACTTGATCTCAACTGTTGAAGTTGAAGAGTCAAGGGGAGTTACCCTAATGAGGAAATAAAAGATGAGTTTGAGCCTTCACTTACACACATCTCAAGAAAGGAAGTGGAGAGGCACGAATTTCTAGAGAAGAAGAGAGAGTGAGGGTTGGGCTGAGAAAAGAGGAAAAGAGATTGAAGGCTGAGCCAGTGGGGGCACATTTCCCTAACTGTGAGAGGGACTCAAATCCCAACAGTATCAGCAGCCTTCAGTTGCAGCAAGTGAAGAGTACGGTTCTTAAGGAAAAGGGCACGAATTCCCAGGAGAAATTGCAGCTGAGAGAAACTGGTCCATACAGAAGAGAAACAGGAAGACTGTACTACTGAAGATGGCCACACGCAATGAGGATGCACTGAAATCGAGACATCCTGAGAGGCACGATTTTCAAGGTGACATTTGCTGAGTTTTGCACTTCTTTCTGCTCTATTTTCGAGATGTATTTCTGCTGTTAGGGAGGCTGAATTCTACAGACCATACTGTTGAAAACGGAGCACAGTTTTCAAGGCAGGAGACTGAGTCTGTTGTGTGAAATGTTTGGCACAGTTTTCAAGACAACTGCTGTGTACCTTCTGCTGTTTATAATTGCTGCTGTACTCTTTGATATTTTCCTAGAAGCTCAATAAATCTCTCTCTTGACTGGTTTTCCCCAGGAGGTGGGGTTTTTCCAGGTTCATGGTTGACCAAAACTTCTGCGTCTAAATGCTGCATGCTGGTATATTTTCCTGTGCATAAACTTTTATGACAGTCTGCTGTAAATTTATCTTTTTCCGCTGCTAAAATATGGTTTGTAGACAGTATGTTAACTTACAGACTTACTAAAGTTGATGCCATTAAATTGTACTTCTTTATGTGACTGTAGGAAGTTAACATCAGTGGTCTATAAGTGTTTGACATCATTTTTCTCAGTGGCTGTTTGAAACAGCAGCAGAATTATTTTGTCTTTTTCTTCAATGTTAGCATGGGATGTTACATGTATACTTCTATAATTACTCGTATGCTTAAAATAATAAAATTGTTACTCATTACTTAGCCTAACCTTGTTTTTATTCTTCTTGCTTAATAAGTGTGTTATTACGAAGGTTGATTTGTACCTTGGTGAACTAAGTCAAGTGATTTCATCAATTTCATAACCTTTTACCTAGCCACTTTTCATTTCGGTAACCAATTCACTCATCCCCTTCACTTTTCCCCTTTGTGAATGTGTAATGTCCCCATTTTTGGATTCACCCGTTCGGCAGTCAGTGGTGGCTTTCTGAGTAGTAAAATAAGGATAACAATGGATTCAGGCAAATTGTGTTGAGATATTGTAACTTCAAAGAATATTATATTTGTATATTATTTATTCCGGAGATGTTCCATACCTCCGATGTGATTATACTATAAATCCGGAGATGTTTATTCCTCCGAGTTCGGTGTGGTAACTAGGGTTATTAGACCCACCATGTGGGGGTCGGCCCAGTCAGTTATAATGGGGTATTTAACCTAATGGTTAAATACGAGCCTACATGTACTTGTGTAAAATACATATCAGAGTAGTGTATAAATAGAGGAGGTGTGTTCCTCATTTGACACACTCACACACTTGAGAGAGGCGCACTTGTGGAGGAGAGGTCTGCTATAGTGGAGGAGGAGATCATGTCTTTGGTTTCATCTTTGTATATTGCTAGTCATCTATATTGAGGAAGCTTTGCTGGGTTTTCTACCCCATGAGGGTTTCCCAGGATAAATCTCTGTCTCTTGTGTTTATGCTGTACTTGTTGTTTCTTCAGTGATCCTGTATATGCTATTATTGTGAAATGGAATGTAATGCTGCTATTTTCTGTCTTAGCATATTGAATTTTAACATGGTATCAGAGCTAACCTGAAGGAAGACAAGGTATGGCACTTACGACACTTGCTTTACTTACGATAATTTGAAGGTTAGGGTTTTACATAGCAAAAAACCAGTCTTCGTGGAACTTTCGCTATAAATCCATTTCTGCAAAGGTTCAGGGTCTGAAAAGTTTACAGGTCGAAGATAACATCCCCAGGTACCTTGTGTCCAAAGGGCACCCTCAGATTCGTTGTACTTTATGAGTTATGATCAGTACAAGTTAGGGTTTCTGCCTCTTCCAGATCTCAGTCAAAATCGGGTAACCTTAGCAAAAAGGTCATAACTTGGGCTAGGAAGCTCCAAATGAAATTTCGTAAAAAGTGACAGGTAGTACACAGACTGTACTATCTCAGGAAACTTTTTCAGAAGCCTAAGGTGAACCAGTGACACGTGGCACGCCGTACAAGTTCGCTCTCCTGTTTTATCCCATAAACAGGTCACGTTGTAACACTTGGCATAACTCTCTCCCAGAGAGTCCAATTGAGGTCAGACCTGTCAATATGGAAAGATAACAGGGCGAGCTATCTCAGAAAAAGTTTTCAGAGGCCGAAGTTCAAACAGTGACACGTGGCACTCCGTACAAGTTCGCTCTACTGTTTTATCCCATAAACAGGTCACGTTGCGACACTTGGCATAACTCTCTCTCAGAAAATCCAATTGAGGTCAGACCTGTCAGGATGGAAAGATGACAGGTCAGGCTACTGCAGAAAAAGGGTTTCAGACCCTGTGGAGCAAAAATGTCAGAGTTATAGCAGAAACAATCAGGTGCATATTTCTGTCAAAACAGAATTATTTTTCGAGCACCTTTATTCATGGCTTCCGGAATTTAAGGTTTCGGAGAAAGTTAGAATTTTTGGAATCGGAGTCCACGGCTGAATGCTACTCAGGAAAATCGAAATTTAGAGACCAAGATCAAATTTTTTGGTTGGGTGGAAGACCGGGCTTGATCAAACCCCAGTTCGGGATTTTGATCGGAAAGATGGAAAATTAGGGCTTCAGCAAAAGTTGGAATTTTTGAAGTCTGTAACCACGGCTAGAAACTCCTAAGAAAAATAAGAGTTTAGAGCCTTGGATCGAACCTTTTGTTTGGGCAGAAGGGTGGGCTTCATGAAACCCTAGTTTGGGACCCTGTCCAGAAGATCCAGAAGTTTCAAAGGCAATTTTGAGGGGTCAAATTTTGGAAATTCCAAAATTGAAGTATGCTAGTTTGATCAGCTCAGCAAGACATATTCTTTCATTCAGAAGTGTGAAAGTCAAAGATTGAATTTTTAGGGTTTCTCTAGAAAAACCCTAATCAAGCTCCAGATCAAGTTTCAGGGGGAGTTGAGGCTAAGGCCTTACATAAGAAGACTACAAGAAGTCTCGACAGGTATGACTTAAGGAGGCTCAGGTATGTCTTGAAATCTAATTCTTGATTAAGTTTATGATGTGTTTGTCTTCATATTATTTATTAGTACAATCTTGATTAATGTGAGAATTGTCTTATCACCCTAGTAACAGTATGAATGCATGTGAATGATCAAATACATTCATTGATTAGGGCTATATGATTGTACTAATGCATTATGATGTTGTGTGAGGTTGATGTTGTCTGCTAACAAGATACAGGTACATCACAAAAGACAAATCAGGTTCCATGACCATGAAAACATGAAGACAAAGACTCATCCATAATCTTTGTTCTACTTACAAGGTATGTATGACTTTGTTATATTATGCTTAACCTATGAGACATGCAGGTTCTAGCTCAGGATCTCTAAATCATTGAAGAGATTGTTTAGGTATGTTGTACATAACTAAGTAGGTATACTAATCCAGGTATGTTTCCCATGAATCTTACCTTGTGTTAGGATCCCTTATATAAGTATACTTGGTATGATTGGTTATGCTTATTCATAAAGTTAGTAATCAAGGGATTATGCATATTATGTCTTTTATCTTGATTGATGATATGCATGAGTAAAAGAATACTTCCCTGAAATCTTGAATACTAATGTTTATTAACTATAATCATGACTATACATTTTTCAAGAATTTAGAACTATAATGTTTTGATAACATTTAGAACATACTAATGGGTGTATGTTTGTGTATGAGATCATGAGGATGACACTTGAACATGCACAGTGGTACAGAATGAATAGAAGTTCAAAAGACATACAGAAGATCAAGCGGGAGGCAACCACACAAACATAAAAGATAAGTATTTGAGTTGTTATTTTAAATAGTAAATGATATTGCCTGTAATAGGTTGTATGCATATTTGTATTCCTATAATATATCATGCTGAGTGTAAATATTCATAGAACATTGAACAGTATACTACTAATATGCATATGATTGGTAAGTTGGACAAACATTCCATTGTTGCTTGTCTAGAATGAAACCTCTTTGCTGACATGCTGAGAGTTGTGCACACTCTCGATAGTATGTTCTGGTAGAGATGGAAGGCATCTAGATAGCCACTGTATGCATACAGGATATGGGAAAGTGTTGTGCCAAAGTATTGGTCAAAATAGTTGCATCACTATGTAAATGATATCTGTATGCATAATAGGTTATCATGTCAATATGATTTGATGATTATGAAGTATTACTAATCATGTACTTAATTTTGATTTGTAGGAAAGGTCATGAAGAATGATGGACACCGTACAAGTGGTGGATGTTCAAACAAGAAGATTTACAAATCAAACAAAATATAGAAGGCTCATGGCTAGAAGATTCTCTTAGAAAGGGGAAGAGAATCACGACAAGATGTTTGCTCCAAGTATGGTGTAATCAAAGAAGAAGTGTGAATCAAGTTCTGTATAGGTACCTAGGATCGATAATAAATTGATAAGCTTAATGATCACCATGGGTGATGTGGATCTCAACCTTTGCTACAAGGTTGAATATGATTTCTATACACATATGACATGGATGCAAGAAGGAACTCACCACAGAGTTCGAATGATATTGAGGCTCATATCAGTAGACCCATCTAACGAGAGATGGCACAGATAGATATGCAGAAGATCATTCAATGCAGAAATGAAAATGAAAGATCTCAAATTGATGCTTTACTTCCTAGGTCTGGAAGTATGGAAGGCTCAGAAGGAATATTTCTCAACCAGAGAAAGTATGCTGAGAAATCTTGAGAAGACTTGATATGTTGGAATGGCCACTCTTATGGATTCCAACTTGAAACTGTTAGGAGATGACTCATCAGAGTTAGTGGATATAACTCTGTACAGTCAAATTATTGGGTCATTGATGTATCTAACATATACTAGATTAGAGATATGCTTTGTTGTGAACACCTTGAGTCAGTATCTAGTGGAAACTAGATGTGTTCACCTGATAGTTGCAAAGCATGTGATGAGGCACATAAAGGACACGATAGCATGCTATCTTGAAGATCATGACTTCAGATGGTTATTCAGATTCTGATTGGGCAGAAAGTGTATCAGACAAGAAGAACACATCAAGAGGATGTTATTGTCTAGGATTAGCCATGATCTCGTGGTTTAGCTGGAAGCAGTCTAGTGTGGCTCTCAGCACAAGCAGAATATATGGCTGTTTGCTCTGCTAGTTGTGAAGAAGTTTGGCTTCAGGATTGTTTGACTTAGAGATAGAACCAACTGTGATCCTATGTGACAAATAGAGTTGTATCAAGATGACATAGAATCCAGTGTTCCATGATAAGTCAAAGATCATAGGGATCTAACAAGATATGACACAGAAAGGAACTATAAAGTTTGAATTCGTAACAGGTTACCGATGTACTAACCAAACCTCTACCTCGAGTGAAGAAGTTACCAACATACTAACCAAGCCTCTGTCTCGAGTGAAATTTGAATACTTTCGAGACAAGCTTGGTGTAGCTCAAAAGGACCCTCCTCGAAAGGGGGAGTAGTATAGTCACTGATGATGAGATTGTCTCATCGAACAACAAGGTCGATGATGAGGTAACCTGTTCTCTACACCTAGATACTTAGAAATATTTAGATTTAGGACTCGTATACTTAGAATACTTAGTTTTACTTATACATGCTTTTGATGTTATATGTATTGGTGAGAATACATGCTTTTGATGATAAGATGTATTGGTAAGAATACATACTTTTGATGATACATGTATTGATTAATGTACTTGTATGGTTGAGGATACTTGTACTTGTATTGATGAGAATACATGTGAGGATTGTATCATCCTTGAACACTTGTTCTAAAGTGAGCCGTAGACAGGTATCTCCAAGAAAGAAGAGGGATTGTATCATCCCTGGACTTCAGTTCCTGAATTGATCCGTAGACGTATGGTCTCCGAAAATGAAGTCCTTAGTGGACAGATAGGGATTGTATCATCCCTGGACCTTGGTCCCTGAATTGAGCCGTAGACGTGAGGTCTCAGAGAATGAAGTCCTTAGTGGACAGATAGGGATTGTATCATCCCTGGACCTTGGTCCCTGAATTGAGCCGTAGACGTGAGGTCTCCGAGAATGAAGTCCTTAGTGGACAGTTGAGGGGATTGGATCATCCCTGGACTTTCAGTCCTAAAGAGAGCCGTAGACGTGAGGTCTCTGAGAATGAAGTCCTTAGTGGACAGTTGAGGGGATTGGATCATCCCTGGACTTTCAGTCCTAAAGAGAGCTGTAGACGTGAGGTCTTCGAGAATGAAGTCCTTAGTGGACAGTTGAGGGGATTGGATCATCCCTGGACTTTCAGTCCTAAAGAGAGCCGTAGACGTGAGGTCTCCGAGAATGAAGTCCTTAGTGGACAGTTGAGGGGATTGGATCATCCCTAGACTTTCAGTCCTAAAGAGAGCCGTAGACATGATGTCTCCGATAATAAAGTCCTGAATGAACAGGTAGGGGATTGTATCTTCCCCGGACTGAGGTCCCAGAATTGAGCCGTAGACTGGGTCTCCGATAATAAAGTCCTGAATGAACAGGTAGGGGATTGTATCTTCCCCGGACTGAGGTCCCAGAATTGAGCCGTAGACATGATGTCTCCGATAATAAAGTCCTGAATGAACAGGTAGGGGATTGTATCTTCCCCGGACTGAGGTCCCAGAATTGAGCCGTAGACTGGGTCTCCGATAATGAAGTCCTGAATGAACAGGTAGGGGATTGCATCGTCCCCGGACTTTGGTCCCTGAATTGATCCGTAGACGTGTGGTCTCCGAGAAGTGGGGATTGTATCATCCCCGGACTTCGGTCCCTGAATTGATCCGTAGACGTGTGGTCTCCGAGAAGTGGGGATTGTATCATCCCCGGACTTCGGTCCCTGAATTGATCCGTAGACGTGTGGTCTCCGAGAAGTGGGGATTGTATCATCCCCGGACATTGGTCCCTGAATTGATCCGTCGACGATTGGTCTCCGAGAAAGTGATTTTTTTTTATGATGATGTGGTTACTTGTATCGGTAGGATACTTGTATTGATGATGTGGTTACTTGTATCGGTAGGATACTTGTATTGATGATGTGGTTACTTGTATCGGTAGGATACTCGTATTGATGATGTGGTTACTTGTATCGGTAGGATACTTGTATTGATGATGTGGTTACTTATATCGGTATGGATACTTGTATTGATGATATGGTTACTTGTATCAGTATGGATACTTGTATTGATGATATATATACTTGTATTGGCATGAATACTTGTACTAATGATGAGGATACTTGTATTGTTATGGATACCTGTATTGATGACGATGCTGATGATCGTGTGATGATGATGCTGATGATCGTGTGATGACGATGCTGATGATCGTGTGATGACGATACTGATGATCGTGTGATGACGATGCTGATGATCGTGAGATGACGATGTTGATGATCGTGTGATGACGATAATCGTGAGGATCCAGATGATGATATTATTGTAGCTGTTCAAGTGCTACAGAAGATAAAGACTCAATACTGAAGATGTCGATGTCCCAGTATTGAAGATGTTCCAGTAACTGCTTGAGTTACTGATGATGTTGAGAAAGCTTCCAATGATTTATAGATGTATCATGTATGATGTTGATGACTCCTTGCTCGTGCAGATGTTGTTATAATATCCTTCTCGTTAAGGGGGAGTGTTGAGATATTGTAACTTCAAAGAATATTATATTTGTATATTATTTATTCCGGAGATGTTCCATACCTCCGATGTGATTATACTATAAATCCGGAGATGTTTATTCCTCCGAGTTCGGTGTGGTAACTAGGGTTATTAGACCCACCATGTGGGGGTCGGCCCAGTCAGTTATAATGGGGTATTTAACCTAATGGTTAAATACGAGCCTACATGTACTTGTGTAAAATACATATCAGAGTAGTGTATAAATAGAGGAGGTGTGTTCCTCATTTGACACACTCACACACTTGAGAGAGGCGCACTTGTGGAGGAGAGGTCTGCTATAGTGGAGGAGGAGATCATGTCTTTGGTTTCATCTTTGTATATTGCTGGTCATCTATATTGAGGAAGCTTTGCTGGGTTTTCTACCCCATGAGGGTTTCCCAGGATAAATCTCTGTCTCTTGTGTTTATGCTGTACTTGTTGTTTCTTCAGTGATCCTGTATATGCTATTATTGTGAAATGGAATGTAATGCTGCTATTTTCTGTCTTAGCATATTGAATTTTAACAAATTGGAGGAGTTTTATGGGTCTAGGGCCCCAGGCTAATCCATTCACCATATTTCATCATCAGCAACATTTCCACACAGTTCGCTTCTGGTCTCGCAACATTCCGACGATTTCCATCATTTTGGGTTATTATTGGGCATATTTTAATTAGATACCCTAGAAGCAACGTTACCGGATTCGACCTCCAAGCCTCCGAATCAGTATCCGAATCGCACAGGAATCGGAGATCCGGAGACAGGAATCGAAGATCCGGAGATCTGATTCCGATTCTAGGAGGATTCGGCAGATTTTTTAGGGGATATGGATCACGTTTTTGGAATCGGTTCCTGTCACTGAGGATCCGGTTCTGTTTTAATGAATCTTTTCCATTATTTAATGAATCGGTTCCTATTTGAGGAACCAATTCCTCCCACCCAAAAAAAACTCACGGATTGGGGAAACATTGGCGCGGGAAGGAGTTTATCTGATCGGGCCCACGAGGAACGTTGTTCACTGTTAGTGTTCAGTGTTAAGTTTTAACGTTTTTCATTTCTCATTGTTCAACTGTGAGAGACCTCTCAAACCGAGACCGAGAGTCCGAGACCAACCCCATTCGCTGAAGAGTGTGACAGTGAGAGTGGAGGAGGGTTCAGTTGCATCCTGCAAAGCCGACGGGTTCAGCGTCAGTTCCAAGGGGACACGGGTCACCAGGGCGAGTGCTAAGAAGCCGACGGCCCAGAGGTATCACCGTAGCAAAAGATCCGATGGGTTGAGCGCTAGAATGAATGTATAACTCTACGAGTCTGCCCACAAAGAATGTTTATATTTCATTTTTTTATTTTTTTACTATACTAGTGAGTCGTGGCTCAGTGTTGTCTACGCAATTTTTTTATCAGTTATAAATTTATAATTTATAAAGTTATAAAGTTATTTTAATTTTTAATTTTTCAATTATCACTTTACCACATCATTTATAATTTATAAAGTTATTTTAATTTTTAATTTTTCAATTATCACTTTATCACATAATTTATAATTTATAAAGTTATAAAGTTATTTTAATTTTTAATTTTTCAATTATCACTTTATCACTATCAGTATCCCTATCAGCCTCAGTTTTCAGCTTGTGCCTTGTAATACTAATATAAAATTTGTGATTTTTTTGTAAAATTGTAGATCTATAATTTTAATTTTTAAATACATATTAATTTATTAAATTATTATTATTATTTTATTATATATATTATAAAAATATTAGGGTTAGGTTTCCGAATCCCCGAATCCTAATTTTGGATGACTGCCGAATCCCGTATCCGATTCTTCAGCCGAATCCGATCGCACCCACGGTTCGTGTAACCTTGCCTAGAAGTGTTATTTGGAACGTGTTATATGAGGGAACACCCTCGTGCAGTAGCTCGTTGGAAGCGGAACGGAAAGATCTAAAGGATGGGATGATGAAAAGGAGACTTCCAGCATCTGGGGATGCCTTAGAATCCAATTAATCACTTTCCAGCATTAAAAAGGAGTTAAATAAAAGTTATAAAGTGATTTCAATAAAGTGAAAGTAACTTATGAAGTTACTTTATTAAAATAAAGGGGGAAAAGTTTTATTAAATTTAATTGGGGAAAAGGACAATAAGGGAAATAAATAATTATAAAAAGGAGAAGAATGGTACGATGGGGCATTATTGTGGATTCGACATTGTGAAAAAGATTTTGGGAGAGCGTGAGCTCTTTGGCCAAGGTTTACTGAAGCCCTTGAAGAACCAATTTCGAGAGTGAAAGATTCTCCCCTAGTTGGCAAGGAGGATAGAACACTCAGTTCTATCAATGGGTTTATTTGTGATTTAGAGAGATAAAGGGCAGATCCATTTTGATATGTTTCCAGGCTAGATGATTGAAATTTGCTAAGATTTGAGTTGCTTGCTGGAAGAGGATATACTCTCACCCATGGAGAGGGCACCATTGTAGAAGTTGAGATACACCAGTGGTTTGATCAGATCCATGGGTTTAGAGTGAATTTTCCGCATTTGTTTGGAAGGATTGGCTCTTCTCTAGAGGGTGCACTTGTGGCTTGGTCTATGTTTTGGGGGAAGGCACATTCTTGGAGAAAGAATCATTTATCTCAGCCATTAGATCTGGAGCACAAAGGAGGGCGCATTCTCTGTTCATAGGACCAGTTGTGGGATGGAAAGACTGAAAGTTTTCTGAGATTTCAACCCAACCCAGTTTTCATGTCACATTTTCATTGTTTAATGCCCAACCTAGTTTTTGTTAATGGCTGGAAATAACATAAAATTTTCAGACTTCAAAAACACTGCTGAAACTCAATTTTTACAGACAGAAAAATAAATATTCATGCACACCATAAAAATTTCAGACTCAGAATTTTTTGGCCGATAGCCCAGGAGAAAACCCACAAGGGGAAAACTTGTCACAGAGAGAGAATTATATATTTCTTCAGAAAATTTCAGTACATTAAATTTCAGTCAAAACCACTTATCTCAACCAATAATTTTTCACCCAGAAGCTGCCTCGATTTCTGTGTAGTCTTCTTCTCGAAAAATGTGCAAGAAATACAGCCAAGTACAGCCCTTGAAATTCGTGCCAGTCTGCTATACGGATTTATAGCATTAAATGTTGTTGTACTGTCCTCGATAACTGTGCCACCAACCTCGAGAAATGTGCCCAAAAAAATCACCTCGAAAATCATGTACAGTTCAGCATTTAATGTTGTTGTACGGATACTCAATTTTTGTGCCTTGTACCTTCACGCTAAAGCTGCCTCGAGATTTGTGATGTGATATTTTCTTGGGAAATGTGCCTTAATTCTCCTCCTCGAAATCCGCGTTATTGCTCAATAAATGCTCATGGAGTTGCCTCGATTTCTGTGCCCTCTCTCTTTCTCTTCATTCACTCTCTTCTTCACAAAGTGAGTCAAAAATGCCTTCCCTTGCTCTTTTTGAGTAAAACCCTAGGGTGAGTGAATGGTCATCTAATCCAATGGCTCAGATTGGTTTAGATGAGTGGATGAGAATAAATGCTCTTTTAATTCTCATAAAAATTAATTTCACTCACCTCACTTAAATTTATCAAAAAGTGACTTTAATCACTAAAGTCAAATTAAATGCTCATCTCGAGTCATTTAATGCAAGGGTCACTTTATTTCCCCCTTTTAAGTGACTAAGGCAAAAGTCACCTAGGGGAACACTTTCCTAGGTACAAAATTCAACACTCCCTCTTACCGAGGAAGGTGTTCTGCACCACTCCCAACTTGTCCCTGAAGAAAACAAACTTGCCTCGCCCCAAGGATTTTGTCAGAATGTCTGCAACCTGCTCATTAGTGGAAATGTACTGTAACTCCATAGCTCCTCTCTGAACATAGTCTCGGATGAAGTGGTATCTGATCTCTATGTGCTTAGACCTCTTGTGAAAAACCAGATTCTCAGATAGCTGGATGCAACTCTAATTGTCACAATAAATCATCGTGGGCTTCAGCTCCTGACCAAATAAATCTACCAATAACTTGCAAGCCACAGTGCCTCACAACTAGCCTAACTGGCTGCCATGTACTCAGCCTCAGCAGAACTAAAAAGCAACAGACTTTTGCTTCCGACTGAACCACGACACTGCTGCTGAGCCCAAACTGAAGCAACAACCAGAAGTGCTCCTCTGATCCATCACACTGCCTGCCCAATCTGAATTCATGAAGCCAACCAAACTAACACCACCCGAACTCCTGTAGTCCAAACCAAAATCCACTGTCCCTGCAAGGTATCTCAACACATGTTTCGCGGTTGTCCAGTGCACTCTCCTAGGCTCCACCATGAACTGACTGAGAGTGTTCACCGCAAAACATAAGTCCGGTCTGGTGTTGACCAAATACATCAATGAACCAATGAGCTGACAATATAATGTAGGGTCTACCAACACTCCCTCAGAAGCATGAAGCTGCTTCCAGTTGGTAATCATAGGCGTGGACATAGGCCTGCAATCATCCATCTGAAATCTCCTCAGAATATCAGTAGCATACTTCCCTTGTCCCAGGAAAATATGACCAGGCTCCTGCCAAACCTCCATCCCCAAAGAATAGTGCATCAACCCAATATCTGTCATCTCATACTCTGAAGCAAGATCTCTCTTGCAAGCTGCAATGAGACGCTCCTCCCCTATGATAAATAAATCATCAACGTACAACAGAAGAATGAGTGGATCCCCATGAACCACAATGAAGTAAAGATTGGGATCAGCCTCACTCTTCTGAAATCCCATCGACATCAGATAAGCATCAATCCTGGAATAACAAGCTCAGGGAGCTTGCTTCAGACCATACAAGGTCTTCTTCAGCCTACACACATGAGAATCTCTCCCATGAATCTCAAAGCCCTGTGGCTACTCCAAATAAACCTCCTCTTGCAGAAGACCATTGAGAAATGCAGTCTTCACATCCATCTAGTGGATCCTCCAACCCATCTCTACTGCCATGGAAATCACTACTCTAATAGAAGAATATCGTGCAACCGACGCAAAGGTCTCATCATAATCTTCTCCCTCTACCTGTGAAAACCCCCGTGCCACAAAACGAGCCTTGAACTTCTCCACACTGCCATCTGCAGCATGCTTTACCTTGTAAAGCCACTTGGAAGTCACCACTAACTTCCCCTCTGGTCTCGGTACAATCTCCCATACATCATTCTTCATGATGGAATGGTACTCTTCCATCATGGCATCTCTCCAAACCTGATGCTGAGAGGCCTCCTCAAAAGTAGAAGGCTCTGACTCACAAAGACTAGCAACTAATGCCATACCCAATCTGTCAAGCATCACAACTGTCTGAATAGGCTCCTGGGGCTTACCAAATGACTCTACTTCCTTCAAGATATCGCGAAGCCATTTAGGCTTCCTCTTTCCTGAAGGTGGTTCCCAAACTGGTTTGTCCTCATCTGAAGAACTGCCAGAAGCAAATGGCAAAGCAACTTGTGAACCAGTAGCTGATGAAATAGCCACTGGTGAACTCAGTGATCCAAAAGCTGCAACTGGTGAACCTGTAACCTGAGATCTAGAACCTGTCCCCGAAATACCTGCTGGTTGTACCACTGTACCTGTAGAACTTGTGCCTATAACCTGTGGACCTGTCACTGCGAAAACCTGTGATCCAATACTCTGAACTGAAGATACTTGTGTCACCTGAGGTGTGGATGCCCGTGACTCCTCATACTCCAACTCTCTAGACTTCTTGAAGGCTCTCTCCTCCTCAAACCTCACTTCCCGCCTCACAACAACTTTCCTGAGTGCAGAAAGATAAATGCGGAAAGCCTTCTAAGTCTTCATCATAGCCCACAAAGATACCTCTCTCTGCAGTGGGGTCCAACTTTGTCCTCCTCTGAAGGGACATGAGAGTAAGTCAAGCAACCAAATATGCGAAAATGACCAACCTTAGGCTTCTTGCCTGTGTACATCTCCTTAGGAGTCTTTCTCCCCAAGGCACAGTGGGGACTCATGTTTTGAAGGTAAACAGTTGTACTGCAAGCCTCTGCCCATAGAAAGAAAGGAAGACTCTGATCATGAAGCATAGCTCTCGCTGCTCCCACAATAGCCCTGTTCTTCCTTTCAGCTACTCCATTCTGCTCAAGAGTATATGGTACTGTCAACTGTCTCTGTATGCCCTCCTGTCTGCAAACTCATCGAACTCATTGGAGGTATACTCACCCCCATTGTCTGACCTCAAAACTCGAATGCTCCTCCCTGTCTGATTCTCCACAGGAGCTTTGAACTCTTGGAAGGTCCGCAAGACATCAACTGACTTCTTGCTCCTCAAGAAGTAGATCCAAGTTTTCATGGAATAGTCATCGATGAAAGACACATAATACTCAAATCCTGTCAAGGAAACAGATGACATAGGACCACATAAATCTGAGTGAATCAAGTCAAGTACCCCTGCTGACCTACTGTCACTGCTCGAAAAAGCAGTCATGGTGTACTTTCCCAAAGCACACCCTTTGCATACATCATTGTGCTCTATGCTGAACTCTGGTAGACCTGTAACCATACTCCTCAACAATCTCAAAGTTGGATGATGCAAATGGGCCATCCTCCGATGCCATAGCTCGCAAAGCTCACTGCTGCTGCTGTGTGCCAAAGCATGCTAAGGCTGAAATAAGAGCTTGTATAGTTTCCCACATCTAACTCCAATGTCCAAAGAGGTAGATGATCCTGCAGTCTTGGGGAATATACGCACATGTCCATCCACTAAACAAACTCCAAGACCCCTATCCTCAATAGTAGAAACCGATACCAAGTTCTTTTTTAGCCCAGGGACGAACAACACATCCCTCAAAATCATAAGACTCATGGACTCCCTCCGAAAAGTAATGGTCCCACGACCAACTGCTCTAACAATGGTGTCATCTCCCAGTACAACCTCCACATCTACACCTGTCTGTGAAAGCTCAGAGAACATCTCTCAAGCACCTGTCATGTGACTCGAAGCTCCACTATCAATATACCAAGTGTTGGTGGTAGATGCACCCATCTGATGGCCAATCAACAAAGAATACTCCATCTCAATATCTAAATCAGTGCTGGTGACAATAGAGGCTCTCTCTCTCTCAACATGTCCAGCACAAAGAGAAAACTCTCTCTAAAATCTCTCTCCAAAATCATCAACCTCTGCTGAGGCTACGGTCTGTTGCTTCTTCTTCTTCTTTGGACACTGTGAAGCATAGTGCCCAAATCCCTAACAAGCAAAGCAATTGACTTTGCTTAAGTCTTTCTTCTGCCCACCCTATTGTTGCTGCTGCTTGGCCCCACCCTGCTTGGTGCCCTTCTCTTTCTTCATGCCTTTTGCAGTCACTGCCACATTCTCCTCATCCTCCCTACCCTGTGAAGAGCTTCCCTGCACAGGACCTCTCCTGGTCTCCTCCTATACAAAATCATCCCACGGTCTATCCCAGGAAGGTAAGTTCTCCATGCCAACTATAGCATGTACAAAAGCAGCCCAAGGCTTGGAAGCCCCATTCACTGCTGTCCGCACAAGCTCAGTAGCTGTAACTACCTCCCCAACTGCTGCAAGCTCATCTCTAACCTGAGATATCCTGGTAAGGTAAGATGCCACTCCCTCTCCACCATTCATCTTTATACGTTTCAGCTTCTCTCTTAAGACCATTTTTCGGTTCTCATTAGTGCTCTGGTATAAGCTGGTTAAAGCATCCCACATTTTATATGCACGGTCTTTACCTGAAATGTGTGGAATGATGTGGTCTTTAACTGCATCAAGAATAATTCTCCTAGCCTTACAGTCTTTCTTGTTGAACGCTGATAATGTTGCTGCATTTGTGGAAGCTGGAATTTGAATTGGGTTGGTTGTAGTGTTCTTTACCACTTCATCCCATAGTTCATTTTCCTCCAAAATCAGCATAATCCTAGCCTTCCATGGAACAAAATTCCCTGTCCCATCTAGCCTATCCTCCAACCTAAGTCCTATAGCCATCTCACTGCCAACTCAACAAGGTGCTGCCCACTGACAAAAGAAATCACTGACTGTCTGAAATAACTTTAGTTTTCTGCCCACCAAGCTCTAACACCATGAAAGTTTTCTGAGATTTCAACCCAACCCGGTTTTCAAGTCACATTTTCATTGTTTAATGCCCAACCCAGTTTTTGTTAATAGCTGGAAATAACATAAAATTTTCAGACTTCAAAAACACTGCTGAAACTCAATTTTTATAGACAGAAAAATAAATATCCATGCACACCATAAAAATTTCAGACTCGGAATTTTTTGGCCAATAGCCCAGGCAAAAACCCACAAGGGGAAAACCTATCAGAGAGAGAGAATTATATATTTCTTCAGAAAATTTCAATACAGTAAATTTCAGTCAAAACCAATGTTGCAAATATCTCCGATTTCTCTCGATATTTCCAATTTCTCCCAAGTTTTTTGTGTTGCCAATTTGTCCGATATTTTCATAATTCTTTAGGTCTGAGTTTAGGTTTGGCGATATTTTCCGATAATTCCTGATATTTTCCGTGATATTTCCGATAAGTTTTTTTCGAGACCCTCAGCGATATATTCCCCGACACAATATTTGCAACATTGGTCAAAACTACTTATCTCAACCAATAATTTTTCACCCAGAAGCTGCCTCGATTTCTGTGCAGTCTTCTTCTCGAAAAATGTGCCAGAAATACAGCCAAGTACGGCCCTCGAAATTCGTGCCAGTCTACTGTACGGATTTACAGCATTAAATGTTGCTGTACTGTCCTTGGTAACTGTGCCACCAACCTCGGGAAATGTGGCCAGAAAAATCACCTTGAAAATCGTGCTGTACGGTTCAGCATTTAATGCTGCTCTACGGATTCTTGATTTATGTGCCCTGTACCTTCACGCTAAAGCTTCCTCAGGATTTGTGCTGTGATATTTTCTTGGGAAATGTGCCTTAATTCTCCTCGAAATCCGTGCTGCTGCTCAATAAATGCTAATGGAACTGCCTCGATTTCTATGCCCTCTCTCTTTCTTTTCATTCAGTCTCTTCTTCACAAAGTGAGTCAAAAATGCCTTCCCTTGCTCTTTTTGAGTAAAACCCTAGGGTGAGTGAATGGTCATCTAATCCAATGGCTCAGATTGGTTTAGATGAGTGGATGAGAATAAATGCTCTTTTAATTCTCATAAAAATTAATTTGACTCACCTCACTTAAATTTATCAAAAAGTGACGTTAATCACTAAAGTCAAATTAAATGCTCATCTTGAGTCATTTAATGCAAGGGTCACTTTATTTCCCCCTTTTAAGTGACTAAGGCAAAAGTCACCTAGGGGAACACTTTCATAGGTACAAAATTCAACAAAGACCCCTTGCAGACTGCTCCAGATCTCTGTTAAAAGCGTCTTAGCATTCTCAGAAGGACGCGCCACTGAGTTACACTTCATGTTGTATCAGATTTGACATCTAGTTGGGGTGCAGTGGACTCTCTGATTTGTTCATGCAAAGGGTGGTCACAATCTCCATCATTTCCAGATCTGAAATCATGATGAAATCTGTTATTAGATGCCTGTAAATGACATAAATCCAAGTTCTGGGCATCTCACTGTACATCTGGGCACATACTTTACTTGTGGGCAGCAAGATTAAACTGCCGGTGACTTCCTCAGTAAGGGCATACCCTTTGTTTGTGTGCTGGGGAAGATTATTGCTTCAAATATGCAGATGGACACCTACAGGAATGTATGTTATGCTTCCTTCATTTAAATATCAGACTTATGTTTTTGCTGTTAGTAGATTCCAGTGTGCCAATTGTGTCATGTATGTCCATTCTTGTTAAGAAAGTACATTATTATTTGATTGAACAACAACTTTATGATCACAAACACATATACACACAGCAAACATACACAGTGTTGCATTGGACAGACCATGAATCTGATTTGAAGTACAAAGCAGAGAAGAAATTAGTGGGTTAAACATTTGACGAAAGTCACCAACCAAAAAACCTGAGATATACAACCGGCACCAGGGAATTTTTATATCAGATTTGAGTTGGTACATCACAGAATGATCTGACATTAGTGATAATCTAGGGTCTCATTACTATACCCATGTATGAATGCCTCAAATAAAATCAAAAGGATCTAGTGCTCTCAAGGATGATGCTAATAAATAAAATGCAAATGGAAATGGAAAGTTATGAGACATACTCCCCTTGCAAAAGGCCAGGTTCCCAATGAAAGGGCTAAATGAAATGTAAATGAAATACGAAAAAAGAAATGAAAAGGGATCGCAATATGAAGGATCAAACATGGATGACCCATACAACACTTCCTTAGGAACACATAGAAGAAACATCATAAATCCTAACTCTTGAAAGTTAAGGATAGACCAACACACTTATATTCTTAGGATGGTTAATTCAAAAGACCCTCTTTCTTCCCTTTGTACATACTTCACTTCATGTACCCTCACTTGACTTACGTAGCTAAGCTCTGCATGTTGGACTCTCACATGTAAAAGGGTTCTAAGGGTCACATCAATGTTAGATTAGATTACTAAAAGTTATATAAGTCATTGAGTTGTTAGAAAAGTGTGTAAGTATATCTTGTGTATTATTGTCATATTAGACTAACATTGCTTGAGTTTTAATGAGCTTGAGTTTTAATGATGCGTTAACCTTATACACTAGAGCGATTTTATTTACACTCATGCTATGACTGAATATAGTACGCTGGATGATTATTAGGCACTTATCCTGGGAGTGCCACACTTGGTGATGATCACATTTGATGTTCCTAGCACATTTGAGGGGGATGTCACTGTAAATTTTTATTCTCTAACACCAACCCAGTTTCAAGTCTCAATAAATCATAGTTTAATGCCCAACCCAATTCTGCTGCCCCGAGAAAATATATAAGCAAAACAAATATTTATAACTAGAAACACATGAAGTATTTTACTCTTTTACATCAGCAATATCCACGCACACACAAAGAATTTACACAAAGATTTTTGTCAATAAGACCTTGGAAAAACCCTTGCGGGAAAACCAGTGAGAGAGTAGAAGTTCTTTTATTATCTCAAGCAGATTTACAAAGAAGTACAACAGAACTTTTTTCAACAGACTTATCTCTAAACCTCCTACCTCGAAGTTTGTGCCTGATATTAGTTGGATGATTTCTTGGGAATCGCACCCTTCTCTTTTGTTGGACATCTTGGGATTTGATTCCCTCTCTGTCTGCTCTCTGACGTGGGTTTCACACCCATCTACTGCAAAATTGCCCTCTCAACAATTCGCCCTCTCTCTCAGTCCCTGGTAAATTCACTTCTCTGAATTTGCCCTCTCTCCTCTACTGAAGTACGCCCTCACTCTCTGAAGTGTTCCCCCTCACTCTCTGAAGTGCGCCCCTGCTCTCTAAAGTGCTCACTCTTCTTTTTCTTCTTGCTATTGTGTGTTCACCTTTACTCCAGACTCTCTTTTATAACACTTCAATTCATTTTAGGGTTCCAAATCCCTAATTTACCTTTCATGCAAAATTACACTTCTGCATTAAAAAGTTACACTTCCGCATTAAAAAAAAAATACACTTCTGCATTAATAAAAATCACTTTTACTAATAAGTAATAAGAAGTAAAGGTAAGATCCAAATAGAGCACTTGTCGTTAACGTTTTCAACAGTCACACCTTCTAGCACATTGAAGACCCTTCTTTGGCACGTGGGAAGCTTACGCAGGTTTATAAACCCTTCCTCTCATACATTGGACCTTGCACTACATGATTGGACCATTGGAGATGACACTTGGCAACTTCTAGAGGGCTGTTGGGATTTGTTTCATGGAGTCATCCCATTATTTGGGACTTTGAGTTGGACTATTGGCTATTTTGAGGAGGGCGCTCTAGCATTTGACTATTATTTTGACATCCCCTACCACTTGGCACATGATTGGAGGCTAATGGACAATTTTTTAGGGGGTTGGTTACATGATTCACCACATGGAGGCTAGACTTCACCTTTCTTTGACCATTTGAGGCCACACATGTGGGTGGTTAGAGGAGCACAATAGGTTTTTGGGCTAGTTTGTTGCATATTGGACCTAGTTCACTTAAAAGGTAAATTTACTCAAGTGGAATAACGTTTGTTTATTTTGTGGTTTAGCTTTGTTGTTTGTCTTGTGGTTTGGCTATCTTAGGAGGGACTGCAAATCAAGTTGCATAAACTAGATTACAAGGGAGGGTATAGGTTGGAGTTGTGTGTCAAAGAAGCTACCCTTGGTGAGAATTTGCATGGAGTTTCAATAGCTTGGAGTAGGAATTTGTCTTGCATTTTGCAGAGATTCCAGTCAAGCATTTACACAAGGCTACAAGGAGGACTGATCCCAAGACCCTATTAGCCCAAGAGTTTGAAAGGCACTAGTCATTTCTCTAATTTCTTCAACCAAAAAATAAGAATATCTTTTCATTTCCTTGCATTTTTACGATAGATTTAATTTCAAAAAATCCAAAAATATTTGTTTCAATATTTTAGATTAGTTTTACTAGTTTCCTAGGTTTAGATTCTTGTAGTTTATTTTTTTGTTAGTTGGTTTTAATTTTCTGCATTTAGCAGACAATAATAACAACCCTAAATACTTTTCTTTTCATATCATTAGCAAGAGTTTTTATCCTAGAACTTGTCAGTAAAAATTTCTTGAGTGTCAAATTCAAATTTTCTTGAAGTTTTAGATAGTTTCAAGTGGCGTAATTCACAATCTCTAAATTCTGGACATTGGCACTGCAAAATCACTGATTCTGGGAGTTGTTTTGAGTTATCTAGCATCTAAAAAAACTTGGATTTTTATAGCACAATTTTCTGCATTTAAAGTTTGATGAAATCTGAGTTTTTCTTCAAGTATCGCACTGTTTTTATTCACTGCAGTTCACTAGGACAGCAAGCATTTATTTCTGGAAATCTTGTGGCTAATAAGTAAATCTTTTAACTACAAAATCACATGACTATTGGCTTACATAACTTTTTATAATTCTAGAAATCGTGGGTTAAAATGTCCTATTGAACACCTTATGAACAGTAAGATATCTTAAGTGTAAATGCTTAGATAAATGATGGTTTGATTTTCATGTCTTGGCTAAGCAATTACACCTTAAAGTTTCAGGATTAATATCTTGGTTTCATAGTTTAATTTCAAGTGTTTATCTTTCATAATCATTAACTAAAAGATTCTGGAAATTTCTCTTGTGCAAGTCTCATTGATTTACTTTTATTTGGCACATTGCTCTTGATGATATATATAATCATGGATTATGGATGTTAAAGGCAAAGTCATTAATTAATTAAATTTAAAAGTTTGTGGCATCTAAATCACTAAGAACTAAACACCACATTTTTGAAGTGATTTTAGCCACATTTTTGAAGTGATTTTAGTCACTTCAACAAGTTTGGGCTATTGTGATAAATTTCAGTGACTCGCTTTTGCAAAGATTTTCTCTCCAAGAGGACCTCATTCAAGGAATAATCTTCACAGGCTAACTACTACATAATTTCTATGACTTGCCTCCATTAAGAAATTTCACTTGTGGATGTATTTACTTTGGCAATGAGCCCACTTATTAAACACGTCTTAAATTTCTAAGTCCTGTGGTTTGTTGTTCTTTTATTTCCATGAGTTGTTATTGTTAATGTCCATGGTTCATTTCATTTTCATATCTTGAGCAAATTATCTTTAAGTTTTTGATCTATTGTTTATCAGTTATCACATAACTTGGATGATTAAACACTTAAGTGGGAAATCTAACGTAACACACAATTTACACAATCAAACAAATTAAATTTCCTTTCCGTAGGCTCTCTAAACTCAAATATAGATTACCCTATAGGGAAGCCTCCCTTGGCCTTCATAGCTGGACTAAAAAAGGGAACTTAAGCACTAAGGTGACAGCAGTGTTTTTCTTCCAAAGTTGCACTTGAAGCACTAGTGGATTAGGACTTTTCCACTTAAGTGCTAAATCAAGATGTAACATAACCCATTAAATCATCACCATGGCCTCCATCCGGTGTCAGTATTGTTTCTAACAGATGGACAGATGCAGCACGTCATCCACTCATCCATTTCATGGTGTCTTCCCTAAATGGACCAGTCTTCTTGAAAGTGGTGGATGCTCTTGGAATATGCCAGGATATTTAATATATTTTGGACACCCTGCATTGTTCATTTTTTAATTTAACGCTTAAATCTATTACTTACAATGTGACATGGATAGGAAGCCTTCTTGATGATGCATGCCATATTTGCAATTTTGTATAAAACCATACCAATGTCCTCGCAATCTATAAAGAGTACACACATTTATCATTGTTGAAGATTGCACATACTCGGTTTGTCTCCTCATTCATCATGCTCAAGAGGTTGAGGGAGGCTAAGACCACTCTTGGTTCAATGGTTATTTCAAAGTTTTGGTCTTTTTGGAGAAAGTCAGATCAAGCTTCTTCAAAAAAGGTCAAGGATAAAGTACTAGAAGATTGTAGGTGGGAGAGGGTAGAACTTACCATTAAGATCGTGGATCCTATCATTTCTTTGTTGCGGTTTGCAAACACAGACTAGCCCTTTTTAGGAGATGTTTATGAGGGTTGGGATTCCATGATTGAGGCAGTGAAAACCAATATTTTACATAATGAGTGCCCTGAGTATGGGACATCAATAGAGAGATTCTTCATCACCATACGAGATATTCTTATCAGCAGGTGGGATAAGAATTGCACACCTTTACATTGCTTGGGTCTCTCATTCAATCCCAAGTACCACAGTAATGATTCATTCAATGGTGGGACTTCACGTAGAGTCCCTCCTCATAGGGATGGAAAGATTTCACAAGGGAGGCAGAAATCTTTTAGAAGGATATATCAGGATAGAGCATCATGTGATGAGGTGGAGGAGGGCTTCATAGAGTTTTCCACTAGCATTGGGAGATTTGGAGGTTATGATGTGCTCAAAGACAAGAGGGTTAACAAGTCCTAAGCTTGGTGGGAAACTTATGGGGCAGCATGCCCTTTTCTACAGGATATAGCTGTAAGGATCTAGGTTACTTCATCCTCTTGTTACAAGAGGAATTGGAACACATGGGAATTTGTACAGTTTGAAGAAGAGCATGCTTAAGCAGTCCAGGGCAAAGACAATGGTGTATGTGCACTCCAAGCTCCGTCTTATTTATAGAAAAAGGGAGGAGTGGTTGAAGGGAAAGACAAAGATGGGGATGTGTTTCCTAATGATATGGGTTTGGACAGCCGTGTTGAGTTGGCATTAGCTAGCATGGATCTCAATGAACCAGTGCTAGAGCTAGTCACTTTTGATGATGCAGATCCTCTTGAGGGGTCATCCTTCACACCAACAGAATGCAGATCTCAGATTGGATATAGTAGATGATGACAAGGAGGAGGAGGAGGAGGATGGAGGAGATAGGAATGACAATGGTGATGATGATGTTGATGATGCTGACATGGAGGAGGACTACTAAGTCTTGACAGTGACAACTTCAATCTATGGCATTCTTCCATCTATGATTCTATAGTATCTAGATTCTACCCTATTTTGTATTTTCCATTGGCATTCCCACCTATAGTATCTTACTATCAATGACTCGGCATCTATCTAACACAGTTTCTTTTGATTGCATATGTTGACTACATGAGAAAATTGTAGTTTACAATTCAAGTTCTAAGTTTTAAACTTCTATTTTATGATGTGTATTGAATATTCCAATTTCTTGTGTGTTTAATCATCAAATCATCATTGATGTTACATGTAGTTACTAGTTAGTAAGTGAAATTTGCAACCAATCCAAGGTTGTGTGGTGACATTGGCAACCAATCCAAGGTTGTCTTTGGCTTGTACCCATGGGTTGGGACCTTTTCCACTTAGGTACAAGTTGGCAGGTAACAAGGACTTTGACTTTACTCAAAAAATCGAATCTAGCACTAAATTGAAAAAGAAAATTGATCTATCTTTATCCTTCGCTTTAAATCAAGCAAATAAACTGAGCTCGTCTTTTAAAACTAGAAAATCAAAACCTAGCTTCGCTTGAGTCTTTTCTAAAACATGGCTTTAAACCATAAAATGAAGCCTAGCTTTCGAAGCCCTTTCAATTTCTCGGTGTATATCGAAATGCAATTCCTTGGTCCATTACTAATCTCCACAAGCCCTCAATCTGTGACTAATCTCCACAATCCTAAGTCGTAACCCACTTCATCTTCGACTTCCCCTCACCATAGCTCCGATGCCATATTACAAAAACAAGCACATATAAAGAAATCAAAAACACAAGAGGGAACTTGAAAGAGAGAAATGCTTCTTGGATATCAAATGAAGAGAGCAATCATCTTTTTATAGCAAAGGAATGACATAAAACCTAGATGTATAAACCTTGAAATCAATTAAGTGTACTTTAAGTCATTAATTCAACACTAAACATAAATTAAAATAAGTCATAAGGTAGCTTTATTATTATGACTAAGTCTATAGTCTAGATGTTCATTACACTTCTAAAACTATTTCTAAATGATATGTGCCAACATAGGATTTATCAGCCACTGTTTCTAACAATAAACCTTTGCATATGCTTTCAAAGTAACCACATGTTTAATTAGCTCTTTCTATAAATCTAAAGATCATCATAGCTCCATGTGAAAATGTCTTTTGATTCTCTGATTAAGTTTTCAGTCTTCTTTCTTTCATCTGGATTGCAAGCCTTACCAATCTTCACAACTTTGGGATTCTCGTCTATACCAACATTAACTACATTATATTCATCACCAACAATAGAAAGCTTCGAGCATACCTTGGTGTGATCATCTCTGTCAAATTTCTCTCCCAAAAGAATCTATCGCTTTGGAATCTTGTTCATCCTTAGCTATACAACATCTTGGCATCCCACTTTATCTAGATCATCTCCAAAATTGTTTTCTTGCCTCCCGAGTCCCATCCATACCATATGAAACAAATTCATGACAATTCATCAAAAATTTCAAAATATGGTCGTCGCCTGAAATACCTGCCACTTGTCAATGTTATCCAACACTGAAGGTCTGAAAATTACTTCCACTTCATACTTACACAAAGGAAGCCAACGGCATGGCTGAAAATTAGTTATTGAAAAGGCCATAACATCCATCCATTGGTTTTGTTCTTTTGGGATCACATAAATAGAAAAAGCATCAACGTATCCTATGCAATCCCAAACTACATTCCTATAAGGTTTCAACCTCGTATTTTTATCCAAACATTGACCCCTTGCTTGTTGGACAACTAGATCAGAATCTCCAAACTCACACAAAACTTTATTTCTCAAAACCTTAGCTAAATTCAATCCAAGAATCAAAGCTTCATACTCAACATCATTATTTCTGCAATCAAACTCTAATAAGAAAGAAAAGGGAAGTGATTTTTCCAAAGGAGAAGTGAATATGATACCAAGATTGTAATATCCCTGATACAATTATAGGCCAAAATTGTGTGCTTTTTAACAAACAGTTTGCAAAGCATACAAGAAATGGAGAGACAACATAAGAATTTTTTATTATAATGAAAGAACTGAGTTACAAGCTCTAATGGCTGCTATGGCAGCTGAAAACACACAATAAGCAAACCAAACACCGAGAATATGCCATGGCTCTTCTACTACTAACTAGTCACTTCACCAAAATGATGCCAACCCAAAAGATGAAGCTCAGGTGAAGACCCTGGATGGATCCTCCTCCTTGTCTAGCTAGGGTGGATATCTCACCGCCGAAACTAAACCGCAATGGATGGATGGAGTTTGTCAAAACTAAATGAAAAGTCTGGATAAACCCCTAGACGATTACAAGAAATCAATATCAAGTCAACATGTCCCCCAATGAGGCGTTGCCCCTCTTTTAAACTTTCTTTGGACTCCAATACCATGGTCAATACCATCCACCATGCTAGTAGTCACTTTTCTAGAGATAAACAATACCATGGTCAATATACCATGGAACACCCAATACCATCCTCCATGCTATTAGTCACTTTTCTAGAGATAAACAACTTTTCTAGGCTAAGTGACATCAATAGTGACCCCCTTTCTTCACTAACTATATCCTTGGAAGCTATCCCAACTGCAGAACAAGTAGCCCTAAAATTGGGGACATTACAGTCCTCCCTTCCCAAAGATTGCAATGCCACCATAACCTAACACTCCATCAAATGAACCTGGAATGAGAGCAAAAACTAGCTCTCGCCTCTGTGTCAACTATTGAACTGTTTGAAATCCCAGGGTCACAAGCTAATCACAAAAGGGGACCACCATGTTGATGCCACGCCACTCTGATCATCATCCGACTGTCATACCTCGTCTACATCCTCCTCTCTTGGGAATCTGAGCTGAAATGACTGTATGAACTAAACCAACCACCGTGGAAGATGGTCTGCATAGGCACCCAGGTAAAGTCACGAGGATCCCAAACTATCCTGTAAGGTGTGAAACATCCTCTACCCATCGCGTCAATCTTCCAAGTGTTAATACAAGCCTCCATGTGTCTACCCCTAAAGAGCCAAGCAATCATAAGTTTCACAAACACCTCAAAAGACGACTCCTCCATGCATCCAAGCCTAAGCATCCCAAGAATAAACTCTGGAAAGCGAAGACTAGCCATCTAATCTATATCGGCTCCACTGTCAAGTTCGACCTTGCATACTGGAAAAGGAAGTCTACCTTGCCATAAAGACGAATTATGAATCTCTCCTCCACTGACATCCCAAAAATATAGCAGACTGACCACCGTCACAGCTCTGTCGACCATCGCTATACTCTGAAGCAATCCATCGCTCGGATGAATGTCGGAATCCCACCACCAAATAGGAAGTCCATCAAACCCAACTCCTATTGACTGTTGTTGTGCCATGCTGATAGACATAGAAGTCTCAAGAGCCAAGCCCACGAAATGCAATCTTCTGGTGGCAACCAAGTATATGTCATCGACTCCAATCCTGCTAATCTATTCGGCTCCTGCCAAACTGCATCTAGTAATCTGCCATCGCCATCAATGTGCTCAAATAACACATGGAGTCGCTCCCTGGAGAATAGCTCTACCACCTGCGGTGCCTCATACTCATGCAAATAGTAAGAATAATCTACCAAATGCGAATCCCACATAGCCCTCATGATCCTCTCCCTAAGTGAGGACTCAGGGTCTAAACATGGGCTATCTTTGTAAGAGATGATGTCATCCCCTACTTTATTAGCTGTGATCCCTGCGAACCAATACAATCGCTAATGTGCACTCTGTGCACCAATCCCACAATCCAAATGAAGGACATTTGTTGTGGCCAAGATGCCACCCGTCTCATCCAATTGTCTCAGGTGAACCTCCCAAGCCTTGTTGTCTAACAACAATAAATATCTCTGCCACTGCATGGGTGACTAGGAATGTGTTGGTCAACCCCAAGAGCATGACCCAAAACCTCTGATGAAGTCTGGGAGCATACCTATGGGCATCAAGCTCCTTAGCTCTCATTTGATGATATTCTGGATAAAGATAGATCATTGAAAGATCTATTTCTCCTTGAAGCTCACCCATCCACTAACCGATCGTGGGTAAACCAAACTCAAGTGTATGCTCGTGAACTCTGTCAGGTGGTCTCTTTGCTGACATGTTAGGAGTAATGCACACTCTTAACAATGTTCTAGTAGAGATGGAAGGCATCTAGAAAGTTACGGGATATGGATGAATGTTGTATTGAAGCATTGGCTAAGATAATTGCATGACTGTATGACCTATGTCTTTATGCGTAAGAATTTGTTCCGAAAACTATGAGATGTTTCTAATCATGCAATTGAACTTGACGTGTAGGAAAGATCGTGTACCATCACCTACAAGAGATACTTGTTTCGAAGAACAAGCGACGAAGAACAAGAAAGCTACCTATTGAAGATATTAAAGAACCTAAAGTTCCCAGGATCAAAGATACAGCAATGGAAGAAGCGATTCCAGAAGATAATGAAGATCGCAAGATGGAAGAACCACAAGAACCTGTAGATCCACCTCGTGAGAAGAACTCCCACAAGAGGAAGCCAACATGGGTACAAGAGGCAATACAAGATGTAGAGAAGTACGGCGCTCCAGAGGGGATGCACAGAGAAAGCAAGAGACCTAGGCCATACTCCAGCTATGTAGCCCTCTTGTGCGACATCATTAGCAAAGAACCTGCCAACTATGAGGAAGCGGCAGAGAAGAAAGAATGGAAGGATGCCATGATCGAGAAGTACCAGTCGATCATGAAGAATGATGTCTGGGATGTAGTTCCGAGACTAGAAGGGAAGTCTGTTGTGACTTCCAAGTGGATCTACAAGATCAAGCATGCTGCAGATGGCAGCATAGAGAAACACAAGGCGAGGTTTGTGACACGTGGCTTCTCCCAGAAGGAAGGCATAGATTATGTGGAGACATTTGCACTTGTAGCCAGATACACTTCCATCAGATCAGTACTTGCATTGGCTGCAATAATGAAGTGGAAGGTACACCAGATGGATGTCAAGACAGCATTCTTGAATGGTGTAGTGGAAGAGGAAGTGCATGTGGAGCAGCCACTCGGATTTGAGACACATGACAGGCAGACTCGTGTGCAAATTGAAGAAATCCTTGTATGGTTTGAAGCAGGCACCCAGGACGTGGTACGGTAGGATAGATAGCTTCCTGACTAGTTTGGGCTTTACCAAGAGTAAAGCGGATTCCAACCTTTACTACAAGGTTGAGGAAGGGAACCCAATGATACTTGTACTCTATGTAGATGACCTATTTGTGACAGGTGAGGACGGGCTTATTGCAGATACGAAGAGGAAGCTTGCCGCAGAGTTCGAGATGAAGTACCTAGGCATGATGCATTATTTTCTAGGCATGGAGGTGTGGCAGAATGCAGATGGAATCTTCCTTGGACAAGGGAAGTATGCAATGGAAATTCTGAAGAGATTTGGAATGATGGACTGCAAGGCCATGGCCACACCTATGGCATCGAACCTGAAGCTATTGAGTGATGCTTCTTTAGAGTCAGTTGATGCCACGATGTATCGTCAGATGATTGGGTCCTTGATGTACCTAACGAACATGAGACCAAACTTATGCTTTGTTGTGAACACATTGAGTTAGTTCCTGACGGATACGAGACATGTTCACTTGATTGCTGCAAAGCATATTCTGAGGTACCTGAAGGGTACAGTTGATTATGAGCTCAAGTATGACGCGAATCAAAAGATTAACCTGGAAGGTTATGTTGATTCGGATTGGGCAGGCAATGCCGCTGATAGAAAGAGCACTTCGGGATGTTGTTTCAGTATGGGATCCGGTATGATCTCTTGGTTTAGCAAGAAGCAGTCGTGCATGGCACTGAGTATAGCCAAAGCAGAGTATGTTGCAGCGAGTTCGGCTAGTTGTGAGGCAGTATGGCTTAGAAAGCTATTGTCTGATTTGTTTGATCTCCAGTTAGATGTGACTTGTATATTCTGTGACAACTAGAGTTGCGTGAAGTTGTCCGAGAACCCGGTGTTCCATGACAAGTCAAAGCATATTGAGATCAAGTATCACTATATCAGGGATATGGTGCAGAGAGGAGTAGTGAAGCTCCAGTATGTTGCGACGGACGAGCAGATAATCGATGTGTTGACCAAGCCGCTAGCCAAAGTGAAGTTCAAGTACTTCAGAGAGAAGCTTGGTGTACTCCAAATCAAGGTTCCTTCCAAGGGGAAGTGATGAGTCCGGAAGACGCAGATGCACATGGGCCATTCCGGCATGGTGTTAGGAAAGTCCTCCCATGGCCGTTCATATAAGTGTCGGGCCATTCCGGCATGGTGGTAGGAAAGTCCTCCCATGGCCGTTGATATAAGTGTCGAGCCATTCCGACATGGTGGTAGGAAAGTCCTCCCATGGCCGTTGATATAAGTGTTGAGCCATTCTGGCATGGTGGCAGGAAACTCCTCCCATGGCCATTGATATAAGTGCAGTGCCTTTCCCGAATGGTGGTAGGAGATTCCTCCCATGTCGGTTGATGTAAGTGCTAAGCCTTTCCCGTATGGTGGTAGGAAAGTCCTCCCATGTCAGTCGATGTAAGTGTTGTGTCTCACATGGTGGTAGGTTGGTCCTCCCATGTTGGTAGACTTGTGATGTGCATCTGGGCTGTGCTCCGTGTGACGATGAGATGATCTGGACGTGATGAGGCAACAGTAGGAGACACAGGTGTTCGCAAAGGCAATGTAATGATTGGTCCTGGGTTGTACTTACTTGATGGCTTGCTCGCAGAGATGATGAAGACCTACATGGAGGCTAGGCCTCCATCCAGCATGAAAAAGAGTTGGCTCTGTAGAACTTCCTATGACGAGTAGATTCAAGATATGTCACCAATCGATGATCGAGATGATGACGATTGTAGCAGCAGCGACGACGATGATCCAGTGAAGATAATCCAGCATTGAAGACTTGTGTTGATGTATGTGTCAGAGAATGGCTTCCTAGTTAAGAGGGAGTGTTAATGTAATTGTAACTTCGGAAGATATTCACTTGTATTTTATATTGTATTTATTATTGTATTTTATTTGTACCTCCAACGGAGATGTTTATTCCTCCGGTCGGAGAAGTCATTATTGTATTTGGTCATGTAAAGTCATTGAGGTTAACCCTCCATTGTAATTCGGGGCAATAGACCCCAGAGTTAGATTGTATTAGGGTTAATAGAGTCTTCTAGAGAAGTCGGCCCAGTCAGGTACAAATGGGGCCAACCTAGTAAGTGAAAAGGTCAAGTGAAAGATAAAGTATAAATAGAGAGTGGAGCTCTCTCATTTGCACAACACACTCACTCACTCAAGCTCGCATAAGTGAGAGAGAGGACAAGTTCGCACAAGTGGAGAAGAGAGAAGTTGTTGAAGACCATCTCTATTTTTGGGTTTTACTTTTGTGACATTGTATTGGTGATCATTCTATCTCTGAGGAAGTTGCAGGGTTTTCTCCTTTATGGTTTCCCCAAAGAAAATCTTTGTGTCTCTTGTGTTATGCTGTGCATGTTATTTTCTCAGATAAGATCCTAGATAAATATTGATTAAATTGTAAAAATCTAACATATCCTTCTATGCCATTGGGTATCTTGTATGTGCTATTGTAGCCAACACTCCACTAATGTCAATTGAGCCTGTATCCAAGTGTGTCCCCAAATCCGTCATATATTTGTCCACCCAATCCATAGATGCATATACTCCCATGTTGGCTGACCCGCACGCAATTTGCTCAACTACGTCCTCCGTGGCTAAGCCTCTCTCCCACACAGGCAGCTCATGGTCCACATAATGCAAAATATGCGCCCGGTCCAAACCCTCTTTGTCAAATCTCAACTCAAGCACCTGCAACTCTGAATGCTCCGCGTGCGTAATCATCATCAAAGATTCTCCCCTCAAGCCATGAGTGCCACTCATGCCCTCATGTGTCACTGATGTCAATGATGGTGAATTCTATGTTATTGTCAATGATGAAGATCATGCCAAACTCAACTGATAACTAAGTTCCTCAACTTGCCTTGCCTTCAGCGAACTTAAGAGCAAGGTCCCTATCCATGAACAGTTGCAAGTAATCAAACTTCAACTGTTGTAGTGCTTCTTTGATGATGCGCAATTGGGTACTAATGACCCCTTTTGCAACTCCCTTGTGCCTCTCCTCCAACTGGGACTTCCAAATAAGGTATTCAATAAACTTATGAGCACCATCTGCTCTCGTCAATACCTGCACAATCCGCTCCTCTATGACCAATAGTTGGCTCTCCAAATCATGTACTGTCATCTCATCAACACGGTATGGGTTGTCATACAAAGGATCAATTGACTCATGTGGATTATTATCCCCGTACAAGCTCTCATCTATCACTTCAGCCCCTTCACTGTCTTTCTCCTGAGAAATGAAATCATCCTCAAAAGGTAACTCATCCCGCGCTAAGTTCTCCTCATGCTTAGGTGCACCCTCTCCCCACTCATCATCTCCGAGTACAATCATGCCTGCACCATCATACCTATCATAAATAGGATGAGATGTTGAAACCATGTCATCATCAGCATCATAAGTTGGCTCATGTCCCTTGACTAAGTCACTCAGTTTCCTGAGCATACTCTCCTTGGAAAGATTTCACCTGTCTCCCATATCCTCAATGTCTCATGCAATATCCCTATCTACTGAGTTCTAGGTTGACTCTTATGTGGAATTTGCTTGATTTTACCAATAACTTTCAGATCTCAGACATAAATATTTCTAACATTGGGAGTTACACTAAATTTGTTAATGGTTGTAGATAGCAGTCCCAATGAGTGGTGAAACTTCCTCTTTGTTGAATCGGTGTGTCATGTAGTTGACTGGTTGGATTCACAGTTCTACTTTGAAATCTGCAACACTCTCTTAACCCATGATTCGAACTGAGTGAAGGTACCAATAGCTTGTGGTGACAAGTAAAAATACCGAGCTTTGTAAATCGGCCCTCTTGTAGCAATATTCAACAGCACAAAAAATGTATAGCAGTATTTTAGCCCGAGTCTTCCCGCAAATGAATGTGTCCACTACTGAGTGATGTCCGCACCTTCTCCAAAACTAGAAATGGTTAGAAACGAAGGGTTAGGACTAAGATCCCTTTGAGATCACGACTGAACTGTGTATTAGCAATGACAGCGTACAAGAATATGGGACTGTATTCAGATAAGGAAGTCGCCCTTCTTCAACATTAAACAAGCAGGCAATGTTGTTTCCCTTAACCCCCACGATTTGGCAGTCTCAGCAATTGCATACATTCCTCCAATGATGATAGCCAGCCTTAATTCCCTCAATCTCCCTTGAATAAAAATAGGCCTTCCTAAATTGCTCACGACCTCCCCCCAGCAACTCGACCTTTCTCAAGGGTTCGACCTCTCCTCTCGGCCCTCTACAAATGATACGGAGTGGCCTCACGGTCCCCTTTCTACACCCCACGACCTGCTGCAAATCCTCACTGCACACTGGGAATCCTTGAGGCCTACTGCAATGTATACTCGGCCCTCCAAAAGTGCCTCTAGTTCCTCCCTCCCCCATAGTGTTGCAAGAGAGGAAGGGCCAGCCCTTAACATCTCCCAACGAGTCTCACAACTCTCCTCTAAGCCCCACACAACCCTGTTGAGTGGTGAAGCGGCCTTCAAAGGTGGCCCCACGGCCCCTCCAATCCTCACGACTGTGCAAGAAAGGCGTTTGGATTTCCCACACTCCCCCACGATCTCCTTAAAGCCACAATCCTCCACAAAAATGCCCACAATCCTGCAAGAAGAGGACTTCGATCCCTCAGTGGTGAATTTGGTTTCCCTCCACTTGAGAAATCGTCCCTTCAAGATGACTTCGGTCTCTTCTAAATAACTTGACCACCACCAGTATATTCAACCTCCGCAAGAGGTTCAATTTTTCCCCAATGAATAAATCAATTCCTTCAGCGATTTGCCCCAAACAAAACTTGGAACTGGACAATATTCATCAAATGAATCTCAGTTGGAAATCCTAAATAGATTTCCCCTCAGGCTAGCAGGAAAACCAGCTCTGATACCATTATAATATCCCCGATACAATTATAAACCAAAATTTTGTGCTTTTTAACAAAGAGTTTGCAAAGCATACAAGAATAGAGACAACATGAGCATTTTTTATTATAATGAAAGAACTGAGATTACAAGCTCTAATGGCTGCTATAGCAGCTGAAAACACACAATAAGCAAACCAAACACCAGGAATATGTCACAGCTCTTCTACTACTAACTGGTCACTTCCCCAAAATGATGTCAACCCAAAAGATGGAGCTCAAGTGAAGACCCTGGATGGATCCTCCTCCTTGTCTAGCTAGAGTGGATATCTCACCACTGAAACTAAAACACAATGGATGGATGGAGTTTGCCAACCCCAAACGAAAACTCTGGATAAAACCCCTAGACGATCACAAGAAATCAATATCAAGTCAACATGTCACCCAATGAGGCGTTACCCCTTTTAAACTTTCTCTGGACTCCAATACCATGGTCAATACCATGGAACACTCAATACCATCCACCATGCTATTAGTCACTTTTCTAGAGATAATCAAAACCATGGTAAATACCATGGAACACTCAATACCATCCACCATGCTATTAGTCACTTTTCTAGAGATAAACAAAACCATGGTCAATACCACGGAACACCCAATACCATCCATCATGCTATCAGTCATTTTTCTAGAGATAAACAACTTTTCTAGGCTAAGTGACATCAATAGTGAACCCCTTTCTTCACTGACTATAGCCTTGGAAGCTATCCCAGATTCCCAACTGCAGACAGGTAAACCTAAAATTGGGGACATTACAAACATCCATACGTTGCCCAAACCTCGTCAAAATGCATAGACCAAAGTTGGCACCATTACATTATTTGAAGGTCTATGAAGATCCATTATATCTTACAAGTTACAACCATATATCGGTTTTGTCTTAAATGAGGAATAAAATTTGCATATCAAATGTCAAAATACAATGAGAAAAAGTCTCAACACTAACCTTGCACACGTGGCCCTTATACTCTTGAAGAAGCTCCCCAGTTGACCTATATTAAAATCAATTATTAAAATGCAAAAGATTGTTCCAAGTCTCCAGCACAGCTCTAACAACAACTGAGTAAAAACAGAGGAGAACCTGTCAAGAAGGCGAAGTTTTGAATCCAAGCAGCTAGCTAGAACACAGTTATTGTCATTTGACATTGAGATACAGTTAACTGATTGTCCCAGGTTGTCAACAATCTCCCTGAAATCTGAATTTCCATCAGCAGTGCTACAACAAAAGCATCAATACATACTAAAAAACAACCCATGTGACAACTATCTCCATGGGCTAGTAATCTGCAATTTACAGAACCCATCCAATCTATGCTATATCTTGCAGAAATATAAAAGAACACCAAAAAGATTCAAGAAATAAGAATCTGGTTCAATCTAATTTACTATGCATTGGCCCATACCGTCCTATGCGAATATCAAAAGTGCGAATAGTTCCATCCACACACCCTGCTAAGATCTCAGTTTTTGTTAAACAAACTGACATCACACTGTCTGCAAATGTGTCAATTACCTGCAACAGCAAATACAAACTTCAGATTCTGAGAAAAACAACTAGCTCCTGACAATGAAGGAAGTTTTAGCGTGTCAGGATACCAAGAAACAGACAGATAATACCTGAATAGGCTCTGTACTATGCGACCTGCAGTCCCATGCTCTAACTGTACGATCATACCCAGCTGATATGATTGCTGCACCATACTCGTTGAATTTTACTGAATTCACCTGTGAATCATCCACTTTAGACCTAGAACTTTCCCTACCACACATGGATCTGCACAGACCCATTCTTGAACCTAAAAATGTAGCATAAAGAAGCATTAAGGTAAAATCTTAATAGTAATTATCCAAAATCTGCCTCGTGTACCTTTATAGTTAGGGTGCCAGAAATAATTTGCCCTCTTACATGAACTCAGAGACCAATATCCATGTTCCTCAAAGCACATTGACAAAGAAACATGCAAGCATAGTGAAATTTTTATCACTGAGTGCATTTTATAGTCCTAATCACTGAAACAGAACCTGCAACTCCAAGCTAACTAATGAACATTCAGATGAACTCAATCAAGTTCAATGAGACAAAAAGTGTGAATCAACTGTGACCTGACTACCAAATGAGGTATCTATACAAGAAATACCCTAATATTATTTGATATATGATTGAACCCATACATCATGGATATGTTAAAATTAAGTCGTAGGCTGACAGATTCTAAATAATCCAACCACAAAACTTATATAGTCCACTGTCATGGTGTTTCGCCTCAGAGTATCTGAAGCGTTCCTTCCAGATGTACCAGAGTGAGGGGTTTCTTTTTCTTTTATAAATGCATGTTTTTCGGGCTATATTGTGTACAGTGTTGATTTTGGGGTTAAATACCCCTGGTCAGGTCATGGCAGGTCCCCTTGGTTTCCACCTCAAGGAGGTGTTGGCCTTGTGGCTCTGCTGACTACCCTTTGGGTGGGTGTCCAGTGCCCTTGAGACAAATCATTGGGACACATGACCAACTCATATTTTGCTTTGTAAAGGTGATTGCATGTGTAAGGGTTGTCATACCCGTCTTAGCACACCTCATTTTGCCCACTTGGACCTATTGTTTTGATATAAAACCCCTCCTCCTAGTCTCCAGACCCATAAACATCATTCCTTAAAAAAGAAGCCTACATTGTTAAAAAAGGAGGGCGTTGAGGGAAAAGCATGTGTTGGGGTTAGTTGGGGCATGACGTCCACCTTTCGGCTCACCTTGCACTTGGACGAGCCTAATTGCATCTTTTTATTGTTATTTTATGTCATTGTGTGGTTTAGTCCCTAGTTTGTGGGTGCACAAACCTAAAATTTTATAATTTGTCATTAATTTTGAAGGCTTGAATTTGTAAAAGGTTGAAGGTTGTCTCATATAAATAAGACAACCTCATTGCATTTCTAAATCATGGACAAGGGTTCAAATATGAGATCTTTTCTTTTTCTCTTGGTATATTGAAGCATTTGAAGCTATGCGCACCTATCTCTTGGATGTCCTTTTTGCTTGAAGGATGAATTGATGATGTTCCAGGGTTTGATTTTGCACGTGCTAAGTTGATGCTAAGACTAGTTGTAATAGCTCATGCTAAAGGGTGACCTAAGGTGCAGTTCCTTGCTCATTCTAGATTAATGTTGGTAAGTTTATCTCCTAACCCTAGTTTAGCGTTGCTCTTGAAGTGCTTTGGACTGAGGTAGGGTTTGTTTGCTAGCATTTTATCAACTCGCTTTAGGAGACCATCCTTCCAAGGAGCTCTCCATTGTTTTATTGGGCTTTGGACTTCTCCATTTGCCCTAATTAGGGTTTCTCTACCTAACCCTTGAGGTTGCTAGCTTACCCATAGTATTGAATACCATCTTAAGAGGAGGCAAGTTAGCCTCGATCTCTCATATCCTGTGTTACTGGATCCGTTGGGGGTGATTGCAAGATCCGCAGTTCCAATCCGAATCCGCCAGAATCCACAATGGAACCATGAAGATTACGGCAGCACTGTTTGCGGATACAGATCGTGTCATCGGAAACGGATCCCGTGGAGAAAAATCAGTCAACGTCGTTTTTCAGTCGGATCCGCCACGTCGAAGCCCCACCACTTAGGTTACACGCACTATTCAAGGTTATTGTCCGCCTTACCCTACCCCACTTCACGCCCTACTCCACTTCCAACAAGACATTACGTGCACTGAGCACCGACAGGAAAACGACACAGGAGTGGCGACAGGAGAAAACGACCGCAAGAGAAAATGACAGTTTCAGAGCTTGACACTGGCAGCAGACACAGACCAGGAACGACAACTCGAGCTAGACATCGACAGAACTAAGGAGAGAACTGAAGCTCGAGCTTGACGCCAGCAGCAGAGAACGGAGGTTTGACCCGACAGCAGAGACCTCAACAGTAGAGAACCCGAGCTTGACGCCGGCAATAGAGAACGAAAGCTTGACCCGACAGCAGAGGCGGTGGACCCTTGAACCCGAGCTTGATAACGTGTGGCCGACAGCACACACCAGGTTAGTGCAAAAATCAAGTAATTAATAAATTTTAGCATCCATATGCAAATAATTAAATTTAATAATTTTTTACCTTATGATTATATTAAATTTATTAAATTTAATTAAATGGATTTTAATAAATTATAAATTTTAGCATCCATATGCAAATAATTAAATTTAATAATTTTTTACCTTATGATTATATTAAATTTATTAAATTTAATTAAATGGATTTTAATAAATTAAAAATTTATTTAATTTAAATTTTAGAGCAACATATTAAATTTATTTAATTTAAATTTTAGGGCAATTTATTAATTTATGGCAATTTTAGTTTCATAATTGTAACAATACTTTTAAATTGAAAATAATTTATTAGTCTTCCCACCATGCACAGGCTACATGACAGACTGGCAGTCAGTAACATTTTGAATTTTCTGATTTTATTAGAAATTCTAACAGTTAGTCTCATTAGTTTTTGGCAGTTTGCTTTTGTATAAATTATAAATTACTAATTATTATTTAGAATACAGTCAATACACAGTCTGATATAGTCTGTACAGTCTGAAATTTGAATACACATACTGTACAGACTACATATCTGATATTCCTTAATTAATTTGTACAGATTACATACTATTGTGAAGTGTAAAAATGGCATCACAGCAACAAAGTCAAGGGGCGAATGTACCAGGAGAACCCATTCTCAAAAAAGACCCAAGGTTTCCATTATGGGAGTTTGTACAAATTATTGGCAAAAATCATGGGGGCGGTTCGTATAAATGGAAATGTAGTGAATGCAACGGCATCCAAATTGGTTCATACACTAGAGTAAAGGGCCATTTCACTGGGCAAACTAACACGGGGGTGTTGATATGCATTGATCTAAATGGTCCCAATGGCCAACCTGGACCAGGTTTGAGCCCTGAAAAACTTATGTTCTATGCATCTTTGTAAGATGTTGCTGATAGGAGACATGCTAATAAAGGAAAGCTCCCTATGCAAAACACTACAACTAGGCCCCCATTGCCATCTAGACCGGTTGCCACAAGTAACAAAAGGCCTACCTTTGGGACCTCTTGAAATAGCATTCAATAATCAGGGCAGAGAAGTAGCCTATGAGCATGTAGCTCGTTGCATCTATGCAAATGGGCTAGCATTCAATTTGGTGCGCTCCCCATATTTGCAAAATATGATTAAAGCGGTCAATGAAGCACCAAAAGGGTACAAGAGCCCTGGGTATGAAAAGGTCCGCACCACACTGCTGACATCAGAAAGGCAATCCATGGATAGACAGATGCAGTCAATCCGGGATACATGGGCAGAAGCAGGTGTGTCTATAGTTTCTGATGGATGGAGGGATCAAAGAAACCATCCTTTAATCAATGTTATTGCAATATGCCCCCAAGAGGCAATGTTTTTAAAGGCTATTGATTGCAGTGGAGTGGAGAAAGATGCAGCATTCATTTCCAATATTCTTATTGATGAAATAGAAAGTGTGGGACCACAGAATGTTGTCCAAGTCATCACGGATAATGCACAGGTATGTAGAGCTGCAGGGCTGATTGTGGAGGGTCGATATGATCACATCTTTTGGACTCCATGTGCAGTGTGTTGTCCATCGAGATGCACACCAGCCGCAGAAATCTTTCTGAAAGTTGTTTCCTCAATACAAGTGGGAAAGGTGTGGCCTTGGGGGCAAGCAATGAGCTAGGTACTATCACCTAAATCCCAGCTCCTCCATTTAGGCTAACGACTAATGAAGCCAAGGGGGGTTGTCCCTAACAAAGAGTTTTCTATGGCTCTGAGTTTTAAATGTCTTTAAGTGTTGGGTGATGCGGATGGGTGTTTTTTAGGAGTTTTTTGAATGATCACAAATTTATAATGATGAAATAAAATAACCACAAGATAATTGCAAGACTACAAGATTGAAAATACAACCACTTGATAATTTAAAGCAAGACAACCATATGATACTGAAAGATAAGACAGATAACAAATAATCAGTGAAAAAGGACCAGTGCCTTATGGAGTCAAAACTGAAGTGCTTGGGTTGCTTGATACAAGAGTTCAGAAAATGGTAGTGTTTGTGAGATCTGTTGTGCAAATGTTCTTGGTTTATTTTATTATAAATTTTGAGTAATCTTGTTTTAGGTGAAGAAGGCTGGAAGCGAAAAGAAGGAAAGAGGACAGTCAAGAATCAAAGATGAGGACAGCCAAAAAGATGGACGGGGTGACTAGAACAAACATGCAAAAGAGCGCTGCAAAGATGGTAGAAGAGGCAGCCAAGCAAATGAGGAAAATGGGCAGCAAAGAAGAGAAAACAGTGAGCAAGAAAAGTGGACTGTGATGACAAAAAAGGGGCAGCAAGCAGTGAATGAAAAGCAAACCAAAAATGAAGAACAAACAAGAGGTCGTGAGCTAAGAGGAGGCAAAGCCCAAGGCAAGCCACAAACAAGAGGCAAGCTTTGGCAGATTTCTAGGCTTGGAGATGAATGAAACCTTGGGCTTTCCACAGCTTAGAGGTAGATCAAGAAACTAGTAACCAAAAAGAGAGTTTTTATGTTGTTGATGGATGAGGAAGAAAAGCCTTGTATTTCTCGATTTTTGAAGTAGAAGCCTATTTGGGGAACCTGCAAGATGAATGTGTTAATCAAAAAGAGCTCTTGCTCGATGGATGAGAAGAGATTCAATCTTTTCTCCACCTGAAAATGTACCTGAAAACCACAACACTCAAACGATAATAGTAGATCAAATGCTATTGTGCTAGATTGTTAGCCTTCCTATCAATGATCATACAATTAAAAATTAAGAGAGTTGAGATAAGAAAGGTATCACCTCACACAAGATGAAATTGACACACAAAGAACTCCAGCATGGACCTCCAAAGTCTTCCTCTTTATTAAATCTTAAACAATTGATACAAAATTCTCCAGAGTTTCCTTGCACTAATCTCCATGAGAAGAGAACCCAAATGGCTTCTCTTTATACAAAAACCTATCACCTAAACCCTAACTCGAATTTGGCTTGAGAAGAGAGCCAAAGGCATAGACATGAATTCGAAATTCCAATCACAACCAAAGCTTGGAGTGATAACACACTAGATAACCATGAGTTGAAGTAAATGAGGGTGGGGAGGTGGCCTCCACCTTGGCAAGGCGCCCCCCACTCCTCCATTGGAAGTATCACCCATCAAAACATGAGCCTCCACCTTGCAAATACGTGAGCCATCAAAGGAATGTGTGAGCCTCTCTAGAGGCAAGCTTGAGTGAATGTAGGGACAACTCGAGCTTGCATGAGTTAATGTTATGTGAGGTGGCCACCAATTGAGGAAGGCGCCCACCTTTTAATAAATACTTAACCAAGAATCCATTTAAACCATGCCACATCACAAAATCGTGAATCCTCATGAAGGGAGGCGAATTTCCTTAATTGAGATGACTGGTGCTGACTGGATACTTCACTTAATGATCTTGGAGTTGATTGGAATCATCCTGAATGCCCGTTGCCATGTCATTTAGCCTTTTTAAATAATCCAAATGGATTATTTTGGAGCAAATTGGATTATCTCCAATTTATTATTTTTTGATTATTTTAATTAATAATTTCTCTTTTATTGATTTTTGAGAAATTATTAATTATCAGGCTTGTTATCACACCATAGTAGCATGGCTACTATTCTTGTACAGCAGATATCTGCACATTCCAGAGCTTCCATTATTCCAGAGCATGGCTATATATTTTGGATCACTCATGATCAGAGCAGTACATTATTCAGATTTTATGACCTTGTGTCAAGGCTGAGCCTTGAGAGTTCAGATTTGATGACTGATGTGACCACTTATCCCATTACAGTTTCAGTTCAGTGTCTAGACATGTATTTCAGCAGTGTTTCAGATGATGCATGATGATTATTATTATGATGATGTATGATCTATGGATATGTTCTCACTGACTGTGGATTATTATCTTGTTGATTTAGTCATGATCATAGCATGTGCTTGGTATATTATTCCTGATGTGGCAAACTATTTAAAATGAACTGTAAATCATAAAATGGACAATTGCTTGCACTTTTAGGTCACTTAACAAAACTTACTGGTATTTCACCTTACATAGACATGGTCTTTCCCCGACACCAGTTGTCTGCTAATGTAGGCTCCATATTCACTTGTCTCCATCCATACATGACCTTCCTGTTTGACTTTAAACCCTGACTTGTCTCATTTGATTTTCTGATACTGAGGACTTCCCCATTTTTCTACCTCTGTGTTTGGACCGCATCCCTGTTTATTCAGTGTCTCGGCTCTGAGTTGGTGACAGAACTTGCCTTTGGTGAGTTGGATTGTAGGCCTAAATCATTCTGATCGGTTGTCCCGATGTTTGGCATTGGCTCGAACTCCCCCTAGTCACTTGAGATGTTGTTGGCTAAAACTGAAAGCTCATGTTCTACCTGTGGAAACTAAATAAATTCGCCCATGGAAACAAAAAAGGGCAAGAGCAATGAAAAGCTAAAGATACTCCTCGAAGAGTATAAGAAAGGTCCAAAAAGCAATAGTTCTTAAAAGCTATATCTAAACAATTGCTGACCTTGTATAAATATATGAAAAACATGCCCTGGATGCAAGCTGCAACTAGTTGTGCTTCTCAGCACATCTGAAATCCGAAGGGTTATGTAGGCCAAAAAGGCCATGGAATAAAATTGAATGATCCTAATGAACCTGGATCAACTTGATGTAGACATGATGCCTAAGTTGAATAAACACTCTCTAAACAACTTATCCATTTGTGAGGCACAGCCATCCCCCGTGTTCTTTTGTCCAGCACAGAGTTTGTAGCTTCCCCCTTTTTCCCAGTCCAAAGTATTTTTGAGTTAAGTTAGACAAGTCAAACCCTTGGCCCAACCTTGCTCCTAGCCTTCATCCTTCACCAGCAGTTTGACCATGTCCAATGGGTGAGTTTGTCATTTGAACTATTGTGCAAGTAATTTTATATAACCACGGAATATGTTAACTTGATTAATGCCACTGAGTGGAATTTATACTTTGAGCTTAGCTGTGGGAATGATTAGAGAAACATTGTCTTAGTCTACTGATGTGATTTATCCTTGATTATATATTCTTGGGATCCGTGATGATGTGGACCATGTATGGATGATTATTGATGATGATTTATGGTCCCACATGTTTGATGATGATATCATATGATGGACATATGATGCAGATGATGTTTGATCCAGTTCAGCAGGTTTATTATTATTTCAGATCAGCAGATTATACATTGTCCATATATGGTGGACCCTACAGCTGGCCCATTAGGGCAACCCAGGGTGTATGAGTACTCATGCCTAGTGGATTTGGGTCTTCTGGATCCATTGAGACACTTATCTTTCAGTTCCGGGCACTTCTGACAGTGATTGATGCAGTTTTACACTTGTTGACCAGATTTGGGGCTGATTTCCCAGCCTGAGCAGCAGGGGCCCCGAGAGGCCAGTTCACCTAGGGCGTTGATGATGGAGGGGGTGGTCCAGCCACTTGTTATTACCATTTACCCCCCCTTCCGGAGAGCCTGGTGGGCTCAAATGGACAGCGCTAGCACCCTAGGAGGCATTTTTGGCACTTTCACAGTTCCCGAGGCAGTTAAAAAATGGGATAAAGTGGTCACTGAGGAAATCGATTTGGGCAATTGAGGTAAGGTTTTGGCATTTGGTCTTCACAGAGGTCTTCTAGGGTGGCATCACTATCTTCCAGTCAGTTTTCACCATATGGGTATGCCCAGATTGATCACAGGAGGACATTTACTGCTTGACTGTCATGGATTCTGAGGACAGTTTTGATCATTTATATTATATTGGACATATTTTATTATTTTATTGTGCCTTGGGGATGAGCTAGTAAGGATTAATACCTCCTAGCCCCACCATGAGCTTATGATGTCATGTCCTAGTCACCATGAGGTGGATTGTGGGTGCTTATCTTTCTCTAGTGGATGACGTCACCCTCTTATTGTACCATTTAGTGAGGGCGCTATTGTTATTTTGAGTGATCCATGTGATATATTGTTATGGGTCATCTTAGCCATTGATTGTATGATGAGATCTTTTAATCTCAACCACTCATTTGATGTAGTATTGTAGAGTGGTATAGGGTTTTGGTCTTTATTATCCTATATAAGGAGGAGACCCCCCATTGTAAAGCTCACCTTTGGAGCTCTGGAATATTGGAATAGAAGATTTTTTGTGGAGCACATATCTCTTGCATTGTGGATTCTCTTGCATATTGAATATACAGTATCTCTTCTATGTATCATTGTGGATTTTGGTGCTTTTGCTAACCTTTTGACAGGAAAGTCGAATTGGAGAGAGGAGGGTGACTTCATGAGGGTTATTGTTGGAGGGATCCACATATTCTCTCTTGGGTTGATCTTGTGACAGGGAGTATCATTATTGTATCTTCGTGACATAGTTGATGCTTTCTATTACATCTTTCTACCATTTTCATAATCATCTTGCTTGACTTGTTTCTTTGATCTTGTCTTGTAGGAGGAGGACGATTTGGCTATCTTGGAGAAGGGCAATTTGGTTGGAGCACTTGGATCTCACTCTTGAATATACACATAGGAGAATGCTATCAACTTGCAAGGTGGCCATAAGCAATTGAGGTAAGATCTACAAGGTATGTGCCTCTTTCATCCATTCTATCTTCATTGGTCATAAAACCCTAATTAAATCAAAACCCCAATTTTGGTATTTCTTAGATCTACTTAGATCTAGCCTTGTAATTGAAAAGATATTAAAAACCCACCTCTATAGGATCCACCCCTAGTTGGATCTATAGTTTGGTGGTGATTGGCTAAAAATTTACACACTTTTCAATGCAAAAAGCCTTCTTGAACCTAAATCGATTTTCCTAAGAGAAGCTTGTTGGGTTAGATCTAGCACATGGGTAGGTGAGATCCCACTTGATTTGACATCTAGACATTTGATAACCTATACCCATATCTTTACTTTGGTGAAAACTACCTTGTGGACATCTCTCCATGTTTTAAGGGGTTGAAACCCCCTTTTGACCTTCTTGGCATCTTAAAACTTAGATCTACTAAGATCTAGCCATTGGATTCACTTGAAACTTTGAAGGAACATAGATCGGGGTACTAACATCCCGGATCTGCATTTTGGTGGCTATTGGACTTGATTTGGTCCACCAAAACCCATTTTTGGACCCTCCTTGAGCAAATCGCACCCCCTTGATTTTTTGAGTTGGTCCACTTCTAGGAAGTGGGTGTTGGAGATTTTCGTGGATTTGGAATGCCCATGCCTTGAAACCTAGGTCTATACTGTCCTTTCGTCAAGATCCGCCTTGGGGATTGCATTCCTTATTTTAAGGGATTGTGGTCCACTTTTGGTCATCACTTAAAAACCTAGATCTAATAAGATCCAACCATTGGATCTCATTCAACCCACTTTACTTGGCTTCTAGGTGTCCCGATCTACAATTTGACATACTTTTTGACCCCATTAGCCCACTTAACAAGGCACTAGTCCATCACCAAGCAAGTCGCACTCCTTAGGATTGGTGTCAAATCCTAGATCTAGCACATGGGTATCCTTGAAATCAATTTCAACTCATAGATCTAGCCTACATATAACCTATAGTACCTACCTCACATCTAACTTCACCTTGTGGGCCTACCTAGAATCACTTCACACTTCCCAAGAAAACTAGACCCACTTGTGTAAACACATGGTACTATACTTTGTCATCATACCCCATCATGTGGCCTAGACCATACATAGGTTGAAACGTTAAAAATCTCTTATATTTCCCTCAACCATACCTTAAACCTTAGGTCCACTTAGCCTTGCATTGGTTTCCGTAACTCATTACTTACCTACACTTAGAAACCTTTGTTTGGGTCCAATCAACTGTGATTGGGGTATAGGGTCTCCCCCTTGGTCTAGTTACACTTTGACCTAAAGCGAAGAGTGCCTCGGTTGACGTGACTCCCACCTGCATTGGGAACCGTGGCATCTCTTGGGTCACCTCTTTAGTTGCCGAGCTCCTCTACCGTCCCGGATGGGATACCACTAGGGGCAACTACAAGTTGTGTGATAACAAGGCTGAATGACTATCCAAAACTTAGGATAAGTGGGTTTGGGGTTTAACTGGGATTATTGGCCTAGGAATTAAGCCTCCAATCTCTGAAATCCACCCCCAAACGATTGACATATTACAAATTGAATTTTTCCAATTAAATATTTGGAAAAATAATAATAAAAATTAAAACCCTGTCCAACGCGTCCATTAAAATTTTTTCAAACATTGTTTTAAATGGACAAGGGACCTAGGAAATGACCATCTAAGACATACATGGTGTCTAGTAGGTTCATATACATCAGTTGGACTCTAATAACCCCCCAAGGCTCAACTTTCAAAATCGAGCATTCCAGCTTTGGAGGAAGCGGGAGAAAACCTCGTCGATTATTACTCGGCTATAGGCAAAGCATAATTGACAAGGGCAAAAAACTCCCTAGAATACCTTAGTTGATAGTCAAGTCATGGGGAACCGAGTCACTCAAAAACCCTACTAGTACACTTATTACAAACCCCGTGAGGCCATGGTCATTTCAGCAGAAAAATCAAACTGGCTAGCCAAAATTGGCCAATTATTGCAAACTGAACCCCTGATACTCTGGAAGTGAACATTGATCGTGTTCAAACACTGGCAGCTCAATGGAGGTTCAACTATTGTACAATATAGTTGGCAACACAGTGCATTCATTGAACCTTATGCTTGCCAAGATTGGTGAGATTGAGTGGATCAACGAAATTTATGTGGCATTGAAGGAGATCCAAATGTTCATAACTAATCATTCGATGTCTAAAGCCATATATAGGGGTTTTGCAAAGTTGGAGATATTGAAGGTACTCCATTTTTAATTAGTGTTATTTGACAATTTGTATTATGAATTATGAATTTTAATCGTATTTGAATATTATTTATCATTTCTAATTTGAGATTTGACTTTTCAAAACTTATGTAGGTTGTTGAAACTAGTTTTGCCTCCCACACTCTAGTCATAAAGAGGCTTGTGGAAGTCAGACAAGCATTACAGGCAATGGTCATTGACCCTCTTTGGGAATCATGGAGGACTTCCACTTCTGATAGGGGGCAAAAAATCAAGTCTATCATTCTTGATGATGCATGGTGGGACAAGGTCCAATATCTTTTGCAGTTTACAGAACCAATCCTGACCAGGATCAGGACATTTGTTACAGATATGCCTTGCTTGGGAGAAGTCTATGAAAACATAGATAGTATGCTTGAGAGAATAAGGGAAATTATCAAGGCAAGTGAAAGTGACCCTTTTGAAGTATTTTACAATGAAATAAAGGACATAGTTACCAAAAGGTGGACCAAAATGACCACACCATCATACCTTTTGGGCCATGCACTCCACCCCAAATATTATCATTGCAAAATTTTGTCTTTACCTGGTAGGACAACGCCAAACAAGGATTCTAAAGTGGTCCAGGGATACAAGACAGCGTTGAGGAAGATATATAGGGATGTGGGCATTGCATTGGAAGTACGTGAGGAATTTGGAGGATTTGTACAATCCATTGGTAACTTTTCAGATCCACAAGCCATGAATGATCGAGGGCATCTTGATCCTATTACTTGGTGGGGCTTCCATGGCGGGGATAGCATTCATCTCTTGACCTTGGCCACTAGGTTGTTAACGCATGTTGCCAGTTCCTCATCAGCTAAGGAATTGGAGTACATATGGCTTCATCCATTCAGTGAAGCAAAACAGATTGGGAGCAACAAAGGCCGAGGATCTTGTGTATGTTCATTCCAACCTCCGCCTTCTATCACATTCTTGTCCAGAGTATAAGAAAGGTCCGAGCAGGATGTGGGATGTGGAGCCCGAGATTTCTGATCTAAACATGACATTGCATGCCATGACTCACCTCAACCTACTTGAGGAGGTTACACCACCAGTTCAACCTCCTCCTACAGATTACAACATTTCCAACCCCCCACCATCTATTCATGATGTAGAGATTCAATATCCAGATGAGGATATAGACTCATTTCATGATATGTAGTGAGATCTACTTTACACTATCATATTAGTAGAGTGATCATTGATCACTCATTTTTGTAACTATCATCATTTTCAATTTTCTGAGGCAAGATGTTATATTTCAATTTTCACTGTTTCAGTGTTCATATTTATATATGATTTTAGTTCTAGTGATGTGATTCATGAATGGTTTTGAGTATAGACTTTTAATATGTTTTTTAAAATTTAAAAAAAAATTATTATATTTTTTGTTGACGTATCTTGGTCGTATCTGGATCCTGGCTTTTCAAAAAACTGGCGGATCCGTATCTATATCTGTATCCTGGTAACCTAGCTCATATCCTAGTGTTTGAGACAATAATCTAATGCCCTATCCTTCAACTCTCTCTCTCTCTTTTTCAAATTTTTACATGTTTTTATTTTATGCAAAAAATACAAAAAAATATAGTAATGTCGAAAAATCCCTAGTTTTTCCTAGAAAATTAAAACAGTGAAGTTCTAGCTGTAAATATGTCTTTTCTGGTCCACCCTAAAATTTCGCCCCAGGGTTTTATCCACAAACCCTAGAGGGAATCCTCTTCTGTGGAAGTGCATTGTGATATGTGAAACCCTTGTAATTGGTGAATTAGAGGGCGTCTGGTATTTCTAGCTTGACCTACTATTTCGCCTTAGTCCAATAGTCCTCTTTTCCTTGAGGGCGCAATTTTTGGAGTGATTGTTTTGGGAAGTGTGACATTGTCTTGGGAAGTGTGACAATATGTAGGGAAGTGTGAATTTTCCTTGAAAGGCGTAATACTATTTGGGATTTGTGATAAGGTGAATAACTCCATTGATATATGATTATTGTGTCTTGCTTTGATATTGTTTGACTCTGTTAAGGCACTGATCATAGTCATAAGGTGTGGTGGAAGGTATTTGTTGCTTGTGGGTGGTTGCAGTTGTCTTTCATCCATTAGGCACTCCCCTCGAGTTTGGAGTTACTCGAAGTGCTGAGAGCTTAGACTATGGTGACATTGGGTCTAACCCCTCCTGAGCTTGTTGTCACTAGCACTCAGTCTACATAGCCTTGATTTGCATAGGGGTGCTAGTTTTGTTAAATTAATGTAACTTCAAAGAATATTCTACTTGTACTTTATTATTGTAACTCCATCGAGGATGTTTTAACTCCGTTTGGAGATGTCATTATTATATTTGGTCATGTAAAAGTCATGAGGTAAAGCCTCCATTGTAAGTCGTGTCGTTAGTACCCTAAAGAATGTAATATAATATTATTTGAGTCTTTCTAGGAGAGGTCGTCCCAGTCAGTTAAAGTGAGGCCGACCTAGTTGGGATAAAAGTCAAGTAAAAGGTAAAGTATAAATAGAGAGTGAGTTCCTCTCATTTGCACAATCACTCACATGTGCAATTCTCATTAGAGGAGAGAGAGAGATATCTGCGGAGGAGGAGGATTGGCTTGGGTCTAGAGTTTGGATTTGTCTCTCTTACTTGTGAGACCTATTTTGGGCATTGTACTTTGATCATCTATATTGAGGAATTTCTTGTTGGGTTTTCTTCTCCTTGAGGGTTTCCCAGGCTATATTGTTTTGTGCTTTGTGATTGTGTATCTTTCAGAGACCTTATTATGCTGTTATTGTGAATAATGTATTGAATGCTAATGAACTTGGAATCTAGTCTATAGTAGCATATAATCTTAACATGGTATCAGAGCTAGCCTGAAAAGAGCAACTTTCACAAGGTAAAACTCTCTCTCTCTCCGAGCATAAAAATTAGGGCTTCTCACAAAGGTGGAATTTTTTAGTGCAATTGGCATAGGGAAGTGCGCCTCTCCAAGATCAAAATTTTGGCACCAAGATCGAAGTTTTTCAGTGGGTGAAACTCCCAGAAAGTCAAACCCTAGTTTGACTCTGGACCAGAAAAACCAGAGAAAGCCAGAAACTGCAAACCAGAATTTCACAAGTCAATTTTCAAGGGTGAAATTTTGGAATCTTCAGAAACCAAGTTTACCAGCGTACTCGCCTCAGTCAAGCGCATCTTTTGGTGAGTTCAGTTTTCAATTTTGAGAAAATTTAATTTTTGGTTATTCTCCGCTCCCCGGGATAAGATGACCCCAAGCACCAAGCACTAACCTCTGGATTTTTCCTTCACTTGTGTTTTTTTGCTGCAGAACAATGTTTTTTTTCCACTTCCCTGGAAAGTGCAGAATATCTGATTTTCAAATGGCCGAAGGCCAATTGGTGGTCAAAGACCTGATTCAGAGAAACTCTGTTAATTTTGATTGGCCAAAGGCCAGATCGACACAAAGCTCCAATACCAATGAAACGAACAGTATTCGTTTCTCGAATAATCATATCCAATTTATGTAGGATAACAGGCTATAATCCGTAAAAGACAAGTATAATAAATGTATAAAATATGAGATGACAATACACTGACCATGTGACGGTGTACTTATAGCATTGACTGGTCACAATGGTAAGTAATGTCCTTTCAATAGGTCATGTCTTTTAGATAAGATACGTCCTTTCATTAATCATTAATTGTTAATTATTATTATTGTTATTGTTATTATTATTATGATCATTATTATTATATATGTTACACAGAACCAGCAAGATAATCCCGCTCTGAAACAAAAAAGAAAATGTATACCTACATTGCATTTGATGATATCAGTGATCATCTATTTCGCTATTTTACATCTCAAATGAATGTATACCCAGAACTTAAATGATATAGAGAAACATCATTTGCGTGAATATATCATATGAACATGAGAAAATACACAACGAACAAAGCATACTCAGAGAACTCAACAAGCAAATAATTAACCTCATTATCATGTCCACGGAATTTTCGAATCACACGCCCAGTTGACACATCCCAATAAAAAATATTTTTATCTCCTCCGCAAGAACATATCTTAGAATTGTCTCTGCAATAAAAATTCAACAAATAATTGTTTATTAGTTAGTTGCCCTAATTGAATCAATCATGATTTTTCAGACCTAATATTAATATCAAAATGAAAAATACCCAAGTGGCTTTTGTCCCCAACCACTTACTTATGGGAACTACCATTTCCAGATATCTTAAACTTATTATAACCCTTATTCAACAACATTTCAAGATGTATGCATCCATAACCATGGATAAAATCCCATGATACAAAACAGTCTAAAGATTCAGAATTAAAAGTGAAAAAGCTCACAAACCAAAATACCTCTGTCAAAATCAACCTGAAAAGAACATTGGAAAAGAAAAGAGAATTGAATTAATCCAAACCACATGCAAACCATACATGATACAAGGCAGCTTTACAAATAAAATAGATTGCATAAAACAAATGAAGCATACAGAGAGAAAAACTCAGTGTATGCAAGTAATGGCGAGAAACAATAGAAGGAATAATAGAACTCAAATAATCTCAATAAACTCAATTGACACTTTTAGAATCTACAATTTTTTAAGTTGAAAAGATATTAGAAGATTATGCACAAACATAATGTAATACAAAATTATAGAGAGAGAAATAGTTGGTTATGTTACCCCTCATATTGGATGAGAGGTAAACTTTTGATTCTCATCACATGATAGGAATTTCAGGATGACATATATGGAACATTGGACGGACTTGGGGTACACATCTTCATGGAGTTTCTTCCATTCATGACAGTTTTAGCTTACACCCATATGCTTGGAGATGTTGCTTTATTTGATTTGTTGGTGTTTTGGTGGAGGAGACTCACTTTTCCCTTGGTGCATTGTCATGGTCATAGCTCATCTATTAGTTTTCTTCATGTTACATGGATCACCCTCTTGGTATATATTTGATGGTTCATATATCATGGTCCTAGACCCCCAAGGCGTGGGGTAATGGTGATATGCAGTACTGACCAATGTTAGCAGGATTCAGAACCAGACCGGTCATCAAACTGGTCAAGCCCAAAAACCTGAACTGGACCGGAACCGGAAAAAAACCGGAAAAGAAAAACGGACCAAAAAACCGGTCGACCAAAAAATACATAAAATATTCAAAATTTGATAAAAAAACATATATATTCATGTGCATCCATAAGAATCCAAACCATTATGGAGGTCTGTTTCAGGGTCCGAACCTGTGGCACAGTGGCAATGACTATTGCAATTTTTATTAAGGGCGAGGGTTTTTTCCTATGCTGCACAGGGACCCGTGACCCCAAAAAAAAGCCTCGTACCCATCGTCCCCACGTTCTGAGGACTTGGGGACCCCTAGGAAACATCCCCAATCTGCTGGGGACTTCATCGGGGACTTGGAGATTTGCTTTCCATACCCAAAACCTCCCCAACAGATTTCCGGGACTTCCAGGCAGATTTTGGAGACATTCCAAGCAGATTTCAGAGATGTCCCAGGCAGATTATGGAGATGTTCCAGGCATGTATCTTCAGTTTTGACAATCGACATTGATGATTGGACAATATGATCATTTATCCATCCATGTTTTTCGTATTATTTTGAATCTAAATCTGGATCTATACAAGTAGCTGCTCAAAATATGGGTTGTGTATGATGGATTTTGATTTAAGTTTTTAACTATTGTCTTTTTAGCAACATCATTATTACAAGCAGCAAAGCCTCCATGTCAACAAACTAAGAAATGCAACAACTCAAAGGTTTGATCCTTCTGGGTGTTACCGGACAAACTGGCAGGGTTAGTGTCCAATGAACAAATGCATGGAAAACGTGACCACTGTCACCTTAGTCACACATCCAACTTCTTTGGGGTGTCGTAACCTCCAAGGGGAGAGCCCTTTAGATGTTCTGCAAGACACTTAGGACAAAACAACTATGTCTTCTAGATGACAATGTTAGTGACCAGTGCCTTTTAATCAATGAATTTATATGAATGAAGAAGACATACTAGATAAGTTAAGTGCTTGTAGATGCTAATATAAATGTGTCCAAGTCAGTGTATGCAATTCAAGATATTGGAAAATGGTAGCAAAATCATTCAATGGCACTTTAGCATAAAAGATCATTAACCATGTAACCATGTAGCATTCAATAAGCGCGTAATGTCGGCAGTATATAATCAACCAATTGCTTAATCACCTATCCAATAACAAGTATGAGGACTAATATTTATAGAAGCATTAGTACAGTATGACAGCACTAGGCACTCAGAAAAAGTATGTATGACATGCAATTTTATGCACTCAACATTAATCAAACAAATTCAACCTTAAGTATATTTTAACAATGCAAAGCAGGTCTGAATTTGGTCTTGTTCAGAGTTGAAATTAGTGTTTTGTGCATACGATTAGTGTGGTATCAAACATCAATATTGCCTCTTCCAATGATAGCAGTATGATTATGACAGTATGTAACAATTAGGAGCAGCAATTGATTAGTCCTTCTATGATAGTCTTATAGCAACACTTGAAAAACCAATGAAGAAATTTGTAAATAGTATGATCTTTGCATTCAATGTAAACAATATGACTTCAACCTTCAACCACTACTTCTCGGCAATATATGACGTCAAATATAAGTAGATTTTAGACTTGTATTTAAGCCAACAATGTGAGTTTTCAGACCTTATATTCAGCTGTGTAAAGTGTGGTTTCAAACTTTATTTTTACTTCAAACAAGACAGCCTCTGAATAGTAGAAAAGTTGCAAGTAATAACTAACTTTTGTTCGTTGTTTCTGTGTAGTTGAGAGGACTATCAAGTATGACAGTTTGCTATCTTTTACAGCAGTAGGAAGAGGGATGTCTAGGACTGTTGCAGCCTTGGACAGACCCTGAAATATGGGACCGAGGCAAAAGCTAGGCCTTAGGAGGGAGAAATAGCAAGGCCACTAGGGTTTTAGGATTGAGGGCTAGGGTTTCAGTTTAGGTTTTAGGTCTGATTTTTGGAAGTTCTTAGGGTTTTTTTAGAATTTTATATTTTTTAGGCTTTTAGAGCTTCCTAAAATTTCGCTCTAGGGTTTTTAGGGATAAAGAGGGCAGGCCGAAATTGTAGGAAGGCCAAAAAGTTGAAAAAAAAAAAAATTGATTTTCCAGGGTTTTTGACATAAAATTGCAGACCTAATCTAGCATGAAATCTAATATTTACACATGTACAAGCAAGAGCAAATTGGTAGAAAGATGATAACTTAGGGTTTTTATGGATGAAACCCTTAAACCCTAGCCCTAGAAGAAGGTGACCAACCTTCCTCTTCGAGTTATTTCTCCTTGTCTACTAAATTAGGGCTTCTTGTAACAACCTCTAGGGTTCGTTACAAGAACCTAATATAAGGAAAAGTTGGAGATTCAAGGCTAAACTTTGTGAAACCTCCTCTAGGAACCGTTTCCACCATGCAAAGAGGATAGAAGATAGATAAAAGGCCCTATTCAGAAAAAATGTAGCCCTAGGGCCACCATTCAATCATTCAAGAAGCAAAACTTTCACCTATCATTCACCAAGCAAGGCTAAATGGACTAGACTTACTTGAGCATGTGTTCTTCCAACAATTCTAGCATCCACCAAGCATTTGCAAACCAGGAGAAAATCCAACTTTCATCCACAAGAGCAAGAAAAAATCCCTCCAAGAGGTGCACATCACTTCACTAGAGCTATCTTGGGTAAAAAAGTAACATATTGAATTTTATCCCATGAGTTATGTTTTGAAAATGAAGTGAGGAGAGTTTATTTATAGTCTCTCACACTCACTTTTACAAAATAACCAGGCCGACATGTCATTAAAATGTCAATTTAAAAATATAACATGTCAACTTAAAAATATAACATGAAATAATATAAAATAATCATATATGTGGGTAACTTGGGGCATTTTCCCCACAGTTTATCCAAAAATGACTAAACTAGCTAAAAACAAGCAAATTACTCCAAGCTGAAGGATGGAGTAAGCAGGGGCCATCTAACCCCAAAAATGTTGATAATCCCTCAACGCCACCCCCCCCAAATCAAGCAGTACGGCCTGGATGAGATGATGACGTCATCACTGGAACAGGCCCAAGGAGGGAGGGCCCTAGGCTGAAAAGGGACCAGGAGGGTGCCTAAGGTGACCTGGAAGAGAGGCAAGAGCTTCACAGCTGTAAGAAATGTCACCGAAGTAGAAAACAAAGTGGGGGGTCATGTGACCCAGTGACCCACCCCTAGGAGCCTCGGACACCAACCTCAGGGCTACAAGCCCTATAATGAGGCAGTCAGCAATGCCACAAATCCATAGTACTCCTAAGAGAAGGACCAAAGGCTCCGGCCATAACCACCACTCAGAAAATACTAGATAACACCCCTCATGGTCCTGAAAAAAAAATGACCCTCTCCTCCTGGGCACGTCTGAAGGTGCATTGGTACAAGTACAGCATAACACTAAGTATTGCTCTTGTTATCATTTTTAGGGTCATCTTAGATTTACATATTGTACATAGGTGTCCAGGAGTTACTCAAGTCCAACTCTTACACCATCCCAACCTCAAGCACTGTGAAAACAATTGGATAGTAAAGGCTTAGATTGGGTACTAAACATTTGAATAAATTCCTATTCAATATCCTTCTTAATCTAAAATATGAATCCAATCTCCTTACACAATGTAAGCATGTATATCCCAAAGTGTTTTGTAGTTGTTTTCAACACAGCTGTAAAATTTGCAGAACCTGTTGAGAAGGGAATGTTTTTTAACCCAATCATCATAAACAAGTATAATGAAGAAAAGTTGTTATAGAGATGAGCATTCTTCTCATAGACCCTTATGGACCTTAATGCAGATTGAAAATAGTTAAACTTAAGTTTCCTAAAGCTAAACTGCATTTTCCTCATATCCAAGTGCCAATAATGGTCACTCGATCATTTTGTTATTTGCTTGAGTTTTTTTCATAACTAGCAAGTGTAAGGGATATGCATAATACTATATGTATAGACGATTGGGCTTACAAACAACTAATTGTCATCCCTTGAAAAATTGGGGGTGCGCTCTAGCCATCACGAGAACTCGCCCCCCCATCCCCATCGTTCCCCTGTCCCCAAAGCCAATACAACATAGGTTTTTTCTTACGGACATGGCTCCAAACGAGGATCTATCTGACTATGGCAAATTTGAGGATGATGCAACTCTCTCTTCACCTACCATCTTCTGCACACAAGAGGAATTATCTGAGATTTGACAATGTACTCGAGCCTTTAATGCGGATCTCTTGGAGCTATCTTTGGGAACTAGTTCTGACATAGCTTAAACAAGTGGAGCTGAATGTGCCCATTCATCCTCCCTTCCTTCTGTCCTCCCTCCATGTGCCTCTGAATTCCCCTCGCATCTAGCTCCCTCACCTCCTCTGTACACCGCAACCAGAGCATCGCTAACTCGGCAAAGGGATGGGACCAGTATCCATACTTTCCCTACTATTCAATAGAGTCCATTGCCTCAACTAGCCCTTCAAGCCACATTCATTGTTGGAATGCAAGGGTCTCGGATCTTTTGGAGTCTGTCGGTATTGCAATGGACCGCTTCCTCTGTTTAGACACTCCCTGGATGCACCTAGCCACCTCTTACATACCACACAGGAGATGAAAAAGATCATCCGAGATGATATCTACAAGCAATTTGTGCAAGTCACTCGGATCAACTCTCAGGGCAAGGTACTGTTATCACATATATACTAGCCGGGCTACCATACATTATTTTTCTGATTCCAGTACACTATTCAGCCAGTTCCCTTACATTGAGATGCTGAGATGAGCATCTATATTGGATCACTATCAGATTTTGGACAGCAGTATATATTCCCCATGCCATGACTGAGTCTCAGGACACTCAGAGAGATGACCGATGTAGCCATTATACCATTTTTACAGAGCAGTCAGTAGTGCCCAGAGTTGCAGTAGCAATTTTAGAGGACAGATGATGGTTCAGAGGATGAGCACTCAGGTATATGACTCAGCAGGTATATCATTGTGTTATGGTTATATTGCTTTTATACTTATTCTTATAACATGTCTTAGCACTTAGTGTCATGATCTGGCGATCATATAGATATGTGGACCTGGTTGATCTTATTATATATATTATATTGTCCCTACTCAGACTTAGAAGTTCACTACTCATACTCATTGGTTTTACCCTCCTTAGGGAGAATAGAGGTGATCATTCCACCATACCTTGGCTTGCTAGTGTTGGCTCCATTATTCATTGTCTTCATCCATCCATTGCCGACCTTTTAGTTTATCACCTTGACTTACTACTTGACTAGTGACATGGAGGATCTTTTCCCCAACTATAGCCTGTGTATTGGATGAGCTTCCCTGTTTATTGTGTCTCGGCTCTGAGTTGGTGACAAAACTTACCTATGGTGAGTTGGAGTTCCTTGTGAATTCCCCCTAGTCACTAAAGTTGTGTTGGCTAAACCTGAAACCTTTAGTGCTGCCATGAATACAAAATCTAGAAAAATGAAATGCTATCTCTTGTATGAAAAGCCCGTTCATGCAATGTGTTTTTCAACACACATGAATGAAAGGCATGCTAAATGAAAATGGCCATGAAAATAAAATGTTATATCTTTTGGAAATGTAAATACCTAGGTAACCAAGTTGTCTGTGACACACCTAGAAGTGCTCAGGTAAACAAGTGCCTTAAAAACACACCTGCAGCAGAAAGCCTAAATAAATGTAAATCTATGCAATGTGTTTATAAACACACATAGATCAAGGCTATCGAAACTTCAGGCCCAAAAAGCAATGGAACTTAAATGCTATATCTAAATTATTGCTGGCCTCTTTTGTATTATGGATTGTGTGCATCTGTTAAAGGTGAATAAACCTTCTTTAAACAACTCATCCATTTGTGAGACACTGCCATTCCCCGTGTTGTTGCTCATTCAGTATATACTATGGTGTGTATTCCCTTTCCCTTTGCCAAAGTGTCACAAAGTTAAGTCAATCAAGTCATCTCTTAGCCTAGCCAGTTATTTTATCCTTCACCCTTCACTAACAAATTGATCACAGCTATGAAGTGAGTATGGTCTTGAAAGTCTAGTCTGAGTAATAATAATAATTAATGACATTATATATTTGGATTTAGATCACCAATAATGATTACTTTGTGTTATAATTGTTATTTGAATAAGTTGTAGAGCATGCATTAACCTTTGACACTTTGCAGCAACTTCTGATGATGGTCTGAGTTATATTTGGTCATGTTGATTTGGTCAAACCTAGTTTGACCAAGGTCAACCATAGGACATGAGATGGTTGGACCTTGTGATGATATGGATAGGTGATATATGGTCCATGTACATGTACATGATGGTTCTATGCAGCAGATACAGGGTTATGATGATGATTCATGGTTTACAGCATTATTTGATCATTTACAGATTATTATTATTTCACCTGTTCCGGTATATTGGATATATTTTATGAGTACACATCTTGGATGGATTTGGACCTTCTAAGACCAATGAGACGGTCTGTTTTCAGTTCTGGGCACTTGCAGTGATGATTGAGCCTCAGTAGGCTAACCCAGTGCAGTTTTGGTCTGTCGAAGACCCTGTCAGGGTAGAGAGGATTTTTATCCGATTGACCTAGGGCGCTGTGTTTGGAGGGGGTGGTCCAGCCACTTGTTTTTACCATATTACCCCCCTCCCGGACACAATGGTGCCCTCACCTTGACAGCGCAGGCACTCCAGGAGGCAGTTTGGGGCAGTTTCACGCTTCCCGAGGCATTTCAGGATTGGTAGAAATGGCTATTGAGGAATTCGATTTGGGCTACTGAGGCAATGTCTTGGCATGGGTTGATCAGTGATGATGGATTGATGTCTTCCACACCTCCTCCAGCAGTTTCAACTTCATCGGGACCCGCATCCATCACTTATGGCACTTTCTGATGATTTCTAAGGTCTTTTGAGGCCTACGATTTGTCCATAGAGGCACGATTTGGTATATTGATGATTATTTTATTATTATTGTGCTATGGGGATTGACCAAGGGTGGCTAAAATTACCCCTTGGACCCACCATAAGCTTCTTATTATATTTTATCATCATGATATGGTGGGATTCCCCTCTTCAAGGGCGATTTTATCCACTTATGTTATATTTTATGAATGATCCATGTATTTTATTGTTGAGCTCATCTCAACCATTGATTAGACATTTTATCTTTTAATCTTAGCCACTCATTCAAAAAGTGGTTAGGATTTTGATGCCTCCTTCCTATTTAAAGGAGAGAGCTTCTCATTGTAAGGGGTCTTTGGCTCTTGGATTATTGGTATAGAAAAACTTTCTTGTGGAAATTCTTGTGGTCTCCTTTGCATTTGGTGTTCTTAGATGGTGATTGTAAAATCTATTGCAACCTAGCATTTGAAATTTGTGGTAAGATCTATCTCTTTTGGAAATCATTGTCTTGTCTACAGGAGGGCGACTTCAACAAGGGCGATTTTGCAAGGCTTCTTCAAATTGACTTTCTTGGCATTCGCTTGTATCAGGGGGTTATCATTAGTATCATTGTGATCTATGCTATCTTTCTGTTACTTCTCTTGTGGCATTAGTCTTATCTCTTGATTGCATCAAATCTGATATTGTTGACGTTTGTTGTGCAGGAGAGAGGGCGCATTTGCTTCTTGGACTAAATCGACTTCATAGAAAACTACCTCAAAGCTTCTCAAATTGATCGGGTTTGCATAGATCATCATCATCAAGGCATCTACAAGGTTACCCAGGTAAGATCCACAGGTTTGTTTCTCTTATCTTGATCCAATACATTAACATAGCACATAAATTGATAAAACCCTTATTAATTCAAACCCTCATTGTTACATTTTCTCAGATCTACTAAGATCTAGTGGGTTGTTGGGTGTAATATTGAAAACCCACCTCTATAGTATCCACGACATCCCGGATCTATAGTTTGGTGAGGATTGGCCTCCATTTGGCCCCCTTCCCAAGCCAACTTAGCCTCTCCAAGTGAGGTCGCACTCCTTGGGGAAGGTGAGTTACCCCAGATCTAGTTGATGGGTAGTTGAGATTTTGCCTGATTCGTAATCTACACATCCTAAAACCTACCCCTACACTGTCACTTTTCTGATTCCTACCTTGTGGGCCCTATTCCACATTTTAAGGGATTTATTCCCCATTTTGGACCACTTGGTATCTTTAAACTCAGATCTAGTAAGATCTAGCCATCGGATTGCCTTGAAATTGTAGATCCACACTCTCACTTGATCAACCTACTTGGATCTAAAGTTTGGATGCCATTGGACTTGTCTTGATTCATTTATCCCACATTTTACCCTCCTTGGGCAAAGTCGCACTTCCTTGGGAGAGTGAGTTGGTCCACTTCTAGGACATGGGTACATGAGATTTTGGTGGATTTGGAACGAGCATAATTCAAAACCTAGGTCTAGTATGTCACTTTGTCAAATCTTGCCTTGGGGATAGCATTCCTTGTTTTAAGGGATTGTGGTCCACTTAGGTCAAACCTTGAATCTTTAGATCTAGACTTACTCCTCCATCAAAGCTTTAATTTCCCACTTGTCCCATGCAATTGGAGTCATCAACCACAAGTTAACTTCACTTTGACTCCATTATCCCAATTCCCAAGGCACTAGTCTCTCTCCAAGTCAATTCGACTTTCCTAGATTGTTGGATTAACTTGTGGTTTGACCCTTGTGTGGTGGACTAAACCCTTTGATGTCATCATACTTCATGATCAAGCTTGTCACTTGTACTAATTAGCCCCAATTCAACCCCTAAACTACCCGGCATTGGACACGGTTCCCAAGGCAATGGATTTTCTCACAATTGACTGGTACATTAATCCTAGATCTCATTTCAAATACTATAAGTCACTTTCACATCGACAATGAACCAAAGCTATACTCATTGAACCCCTCACTTGTCTTGTGACTTCATCCTAAGGTCTAGGATAAACCATACACCTTACTTCACTTAGAATTAACTTGATTTGGTGTCTTGGTTTTGATCTCTCCTGTCGGGAGTAGATCGGGTCTCCCCCTTTGTTGTCTGGGCTAGATAACATAAAGTGAAGGTTGCCTCGACTGGCGTGACAACCATATATTGGAGGTCGAGGTGATCGTGGTTGCACCTTTTGAGTTGCCCTTCCCTATTGCCATCCATTAATGGATACATCCATAGGGTTAACTACAGTTTAGGTGATAACAGGTACGTCCGAATATGGCCTTCTACGTTGAGCATTTCATGGATCTGAGGTACAGGATCATTGTTCAGCCCCATTACACAACCTACCATTAGGTACACCCCCTTTGTATTCCCTCAAGCCAGTTCATGGTTGGCTCTCATAGACTTAGGGTGGAGACAAATCACCAGATTGACCAATCTAATAGGATCTTCTAAGTGTGTCATATTTGGGAGGTTGAGACTGAGGAGTACTTCATTTTGCATTGCCCTATCTACTACGATATCTAAGGGCGGTTCCACTATCTTTTCAGGGAGTTTCTTATTCGAGAGCTTCAAACTTTGTCCAGTTTCTTCAAGTGCCCCAACCAGAGATGTCTAACCTCATATTTGCAAGGGGCCTCCAGCTTCGCTCCATCCTCCAGCCACATCCACATCCTAGACCAACTTTCATTGAGTGGATCATTTCATTTTTCACAGTGCTCCCATCTACTAGGGGTACCAAGAGGCAAATGGATAACGATCTTGTTTCCAACCCTAGATCTGTGCAGACTCAAAGAACCACCTCCACTTCCAAAGACTTGATCGTCATTGCCAGCCCTAGTCCCATACCAGCAATCAATCGATATCATCTAGATCACAAAAATGAGCCCCCTCCTCTAGGCAGCACATTACATAGTCTAACTCCTCTTCCATTTCTTCCTCCAGACAAAATTCTATTTTGAGATTCCACTATTTAGCCTCTAATGTTAGGAAAGATGGTTTTAACGGACCATGACAAGCTTGTACCATTTGTATCACAAATCCTAGATCCATTCTCTTCGTACATCTCTCTCTCGAATTGACTCTCTATCTTTGAAGTTGCCTTTCCAAGATTTAGATTAGATTCATACCTCAGTGTTTGCATCTTGCTTTTCATAGGACTCATTATAGTGCTCCCACTTTGTATTGACATCATTTTATCCAAAAATCCCTTTGACCTATTTTAGTGGCCATTTGTTGGACATTAATAAAATAATATTTTCTTAATTACCCAACATTGTGAATAGGTCATGGCTCATTTCTGCAATTGATAAAAACTATGAATAGGTCATCAAATCCACCGCCAAATCGGTTATTTCTCCATGGATCCGACCTCGAGTCATCGTGTTGATCAATTCAAGTCGTTTTTGACGCACGTCAATGAGAATTTGGCTAATTTTGGGGATTCCCTACCCGTGTAGCAAATTTTCAGAGACCGTGTACTATTTTTGCGTCCTCGACATGGCAAAAAATATTAAGAACCGAGGTTTTTAAAGAAATCTACCATTCGATCATATTTTGAAGCTTTAGCATGGATTTATGTTGAGGTTCGTGAAGAAATTTGAGACACGATCAGGTTTTGAAAGCTTCCCGGCTATTTTTCCCATCAAGAAACCTTAATAATCTTGAACTTACACAGCTTGTTTTTAGATCCCGTAGAAATTTTGTGCTCATCGTATTTTCTAAACCATTTTGTGAAATTTCTTGAGAAGGCAGAGTTAAGAGCAACAATGGTAGCGGCACATGTTGCCTATCCCCAATCATGGTACAGTTGGCGATTCTTATAGTATCAAGTTTTTTTTTCTAAGATGCCTTACAACAAGAATATCTGCATAGGTAATGATGCATTCAACACCGAAAATCACAAATCTCTCCGGTGACAAACATTCTAGTGACGAACAATCAATTCGAGTACCTTCGAAACTGCAACAACACTCAAGGACCAATTTACAGCCCCACTGATATAGCCATGGAATTAGATTTCTCAATTTGGACATCCCTAGTTAAGAACCTGCTACAAAGAATGGAATCTCTCCAAACCGAGAACAATCGGCTCCATTCAGAGGTGGTAGATCTTAAACAATTGCTCTCCAAAATGAAACACCAAGAAAACATACAATTGCAAAACCTACTTGTAGATTCCCCCACTCTCCAATCTGAAATCTCTATCATTAAAAATCTACAAGAGGAAATGAGATCCTAGTAGGCCTTGTTCAAACAAAAAACGTAAATGCAACAACAAACCCTTAACTCTTGTGTCCAAGTGGTCCAGAAAAGGGAGCAACCCCCTGCTCATCGAGGTGGAGGAGGTGATACAAACCAAATTGCACGAAGAACACCTCTGCATATTTGAGAACTTAATCTCAGAGTGCATGGGCTCCCCCCCTTGGTGGCCTCGTTGGACCCTTTACAGATTGGCACCTCCTTCCTTCACGACACATTGGATTTGAAAGACCTCAACATCGAGCATGCTTGGATGGGCGCCAACTCCACACTTACCCTCCATTATTGGACAGGGGGGGATCGACTCAGAGCCCTTCGGGCTAAGAGATGATTAAATTCCCTCCCACAAAGTCTTCCTCGTTGTTGACCTCACCAAAGCCCAATAGGTTGGGCTCAAGCAGTCTAGAGATCTGGTCACAACAGCAAGGAAAGAAGGAAAATGGGTCATTATCCAAGACCTCAGAGATATCATCTGGGACTTTCCCCCTCAAGGATATTCCCACCCTTGGTCTAAATGACGGGCCCGTCTAGGAGGTGGACAAGAAAGCGGGGCCTCGCCTACCATCCCCATCTCCATTGGTTGTTGGAACTACAATGGAGCATTTTGGTCTTCCCCGAGCACACTTGTATAGGCCCACCATCGCTCTTTTGTTGCTTTGTAGACTTCTGGAATGCATTTGACATAGTCCTTTGACAGGCATTGCTCCAACGACTTCGTGATATCGACATATTTAAGATCATCCTAATAGCCATCTTGAGATTGTACGAGTATGTTCTACGTCGCCTCCGATTGACACATGGTCTTTCTAACATCATCCAAAGTACCATTGATTGGGGTAAAGCAAGGATGCCCCCTTCCGCCAACCCTCTTTGGGATCTATATTAACAAGTCGAAGTCCTTCCTCCATGAGCACATCCAGGAGAGAGACGATTTACTTCTACATTAGGTGTTGATTTCCTTGCTCCTCTTTGTCGATGACATGATCTTGTTGGCCTACACTCTTGAAGGCCTTCAGAAGTAGATTGGCAATCTTGCTAGCTTCTATGATCTTCGACAGATGACGATCAACCTAGCTAAAACCAAGGTTATGATCTTCAAGTCATCGAAAAGCCTCCTTTCTAAGTTACATTTCTACTTTCGAGGAGAAGAAATTGAGATCATGACAACGTACACCTACCTGTGGGTCCAGTTCATAGGACCCTGTTTCAGTTTGCGACAGGCCCTCCAACGTAGGCTGAACAAAGGCTAGGCTCCCTAGCCCTTATCAAGAGACAATGCTTCTACGGCCAGTTTCAAAGTTTTAGGACATCTCGTCCAAACTTTACCTCATGGAGGTGATTAACAAACCCACGGTCCTCTATGGTTCAAAGATTTAGGGATCGAGTTTGCTTCAGTCAAACTGTACCCATATTGAGAGAGTTCAGGTCATGTTTTAGGCACATCATTTGATGCAAACGTACAGTTCCCCAACCTATCATCTAGGCAAAGTTCGGAGTCCACCCCTTTCACCTCGAGGTCATTTTTCGTCTGGTCTCCTTCCTACATAGAGTCAAGACCTTCAAAGACTCAGCCTTCAAGAGAGAGAGGTGCCCCTACCTTGCACTCTGCTCCTCAGAGACCCTTGCCTCATATTGCCACACTAGTCATGCATGAGGTTGGTTTTCAAAGGCCTCCCAGCTTCTCCAATCGATGGCCATCTCCCTAGAGCACCTTCCCCCCTTCTGGTACTCTCTAGAAGCACCGAGCCATCTATTGTAGACTAGACAGGAGTTGAATCAGGCCATTCGAGAGGACATCTACAGACTATACATCTAGGTTACTTGGACCACACCTCCAGAAACCCTGGGCATGAAGATGTCTTTCTACCAAGAGCACTTCCTAGAGTTCTGGAATGGCATCATCGTTCTCCCCCCATACACACACCAACACTAGCTGCACTCACTTAGGATCCCTCTGGGCTAGCTCTGGGTTGGGTCTCACAAACTCTGGGTGGAGACCAATCACCATAGTCCTTGATACCTATTTATAGTGGCTATGCATATGATTCATATAGTAAGACAGAATTATACATAAAGCAATGGCACACAAACACATCAACACAATACACAGAAATTACCCTAGAAAACCCTCTATCGAGGAAAACCAACAAACCAGTAAACTTTACCACTCATCTATTAATCAACACTCTTAACGAGCGTTTACAATTGTGATTTACTAAACAACAAATCACACTTCGTCTCATCATGCTATTTACATAGCCATTACATCTTATATATAGATGCAATACATACACTAGCTAATGGTACCTGAGTTAGTTACAACCAACTGCTCATTAATGGCAATCCATAACTTCCTAACCACTTTCAATTATTTTGTTACAGTCGACTTGACTGGGCCAACCTTGGTCGATCACCCATTGAACTTCTGGTCGTTCCATCGACTTCCCGTCAACCAATCATTGTCTTCGACAAAACAACTATTATGATCGGCCAATCAACCAAACTTCCATTGCCTGCTGACTTTCAACTCCAGTCGACTATCAACTTCGACCTTCAATTTCATGCAAAGAATATAACATTCCCAACATTCTCCCTGTTACGCACCAAAGCTGCTGCAGCATTCCACCAAGGCTAAGCCTAGAGTAAGGGGTCAAAAAAAATTATTGTACAGGCTAAAGTGGGTTTTATTGTATGGATATTTGGATTGGGGGTTGTTTACCCCCTAGATTGGTCATGGCCAGCCCCCTTGGTTTCACTCTCAAAAGTACTTGGTTTAGTGGCTTTGCTGACTGCCCTTCGATGTGATGATATCTCCACCATGCAGGGTTTTTAGCCCATGGGTTGGCATTCCAAGGCTTTTCGGGGTGACCCACTAGGGCACATGACCATCCTAGTTTTATTTATGCAAAGGTGATTGCATGTTGTAAAGGGTTATTATCCCCTATTAGCACACCTTCTACACCCACTTGGACCTATTTTCAGCATCCAGAAACCCCTACTCTAGTGCTACTAGCCTATGACATCATCCTTCCAGCAGATGAGCCTACAAGCCCTGGAAGGGGGGTCATTGAGGGACAAGCATCATTTTGGGGTTAGATGGGGTATGGCGTCCCCCCTTGGCTCACTACTTCATCCAGTGAAATCCTTTTCTCAGGTTATTTTAACTTATATTTACTATTTTTGTCTATTTTGGGGTAAAATTTCTTAATTGTGCAAAATTTACCCTAAAAATATTATTATTTTATTTTTAGGACTTGTAGGCTCAAAAATAAATATTTGAGGATGAAATAGTATAAATAGACATCCTCCTCTCATTGTAAAATCACAAGACAAGGGTTCTAATATGAAATTATTTATTTTTCTCCTACTCTTTGAGTCTTCTTCGTGATGTGCACTTCTCTTGGGATGATCTTATTTGCTTGATGGTGGATGGATGAATGATCTAGGGCTTCTTTCTTGCACATGATATGGTTGATGCTACACTTGTTAGAATAACACATGCACAAGTGTGACCTACAGGTGTCTTCCTTGCTCATCTCTTGTTGAATGTTGGTGAATAATGTTACTATGTGGATTGAATGGTAGTTTTATGCTACATTTTTTCTAAATTAGGGCTTTTTACCAATATTCTATTAACTTTGTATGAAGGAAACGTCTTGCATAAGGGTTTCCTATTGCTTTTGGTGCCTTGGACTTCTCCATTTGCCTTAGTTAGGCTCACCTACCGAACCCTATAGATTTGCTAGTTGATGCCCAAGCTTGCAAATGCTAGAAGAACACCTTAAGAGAGAAACGTTAACCATAGGGATTGAGACAATAATCATATTCCCTTCTCTTGTCATCTTTTTACTCTATTTTTCAGCATTTATTGAATTATATTTGTGGCTGCAATTTTATGCATAAAAAGACCTAAAATTTTGAAAATTCCAAAAACCCTAAAAATTAGAAAATTCATAACTCCAAAAATAGCCGTGAGTTTGTAATTCTAGTCCTCCCTACAAATTCGCCCTAGTGGATATCCATAGATCCTGAAGAGCGTCCTCATTTTATGTATTAAAAACCCTAAAAATCATATATTGCCAAAAGGGCCCTAAAAACGATTACTGATTAAAACATTGCCAAAATCTTTAAAACATTTAACTGATTAAAACATTGCCAAAATCTTTAAAAGTTTTGAAGAGTAGTGTTAGATCCGATTTAAAAGTTTATCTGGCTGTTAATTAGAGCTTGTAATTTGCAGCTCATAAAGCTTGCAAAGATTCCAAGTAGACAAGCCCCATAGCTTGTTTGCTTGGTTATTTTTCGGTCATTTTAACTTAGAAGTTTAACTTAGTATTTTTTGAGTTTTAGGGAGGTGTTCCAAAGACACTCTTAAAGTGTTTTTGGGCATCTTTACTGATCTTTTGCTTGCTGGTTTGCAGCATTTAAAGAGCAGGTAGAGAGAATTGCTGGCCAATTTTCGAGGATCCAGGCCATCCGGGGCATCTAGTTCGAAAATTTCCTGAACCGGTCACTTTTTCTCTTCTTTTTTGTAAGCCACTAAGTCGATTTAAGACTGGGGCATTTCTATCATATTGTAACTAAAGCATCAAATGAGAGCAAGTGGGCTAAAACAAGCGCCCACACCCCATTCCCCCAGGGAGGAAAACTGTGTCGACTCAAATTTCGTGGTTTGCAATTTTTTAGTTTAGATTTCTTTTTCTGCAACAAATAAAATCAAACTAAGATTAAAATCAACCTTGTTGGTCTGTTCCACTGGCGGGCCACAAGTTCACTCAAAACGTATTTTTATCATTTTTTTTTTACAAACTCAAAACGCCCCCCTTGCTTTCCCGAAGTAGGGTTTCTGTACAAGGGCTTGCCCGAGTACGTGCCTGAAAAGAGACTCCTGGGGTTTAAAAAAGATAAAATTTTGGTTCATAAAAATTTCCTAAAAAATACCAAGGTCTTCTCCCGTATGCTCTGTGGCCGACTTGCAGCTCAGTCTGATTCAATTGGTACACATCAGAAAGGGGGAGATGACTAGTAATAGGAGCTAACACCACCCCAAATAAAAAACCCTTTATGTGAAAATCCGGCACATCACGAACATTTTGTTGTCGTGGGGAAATTTCTCAGAAGGCTTGGGACAAAACTGAGTAGTGACCTCTTGAAAACCGTTAGGCTTGCCCTCGTTGGTACAGCATCTGAACACCTTCTTGAGACTCCGATTCAACCCAAGCCTGAGAGGGAAGCCACGCATCAAAATTCCGGACATGTTCCCCCGTACCTTGTGTATATTGGGAACCCACCTGCCATAATAAAAAGATCACTTTCACATTAATTTTAAAATACACCAAGAACATTCGCACTACATTTATTTTTCTGCTCATGCATTTATTTGACTCCATTACAAGGCACTGGTCTATATTAATGTTATTTCATGCTATTATGATGCAAATGAATGATAATGATAATGAATGAGAGCAAATGATGTATTGATAAATGATTGCTTTGCTTTACAAAAGTATATGCTGCTTTGTCTTGGTTATAAAAAATATTTTTCTAACTCCTAGATTAGACGCCTTAGTTTTGTTTTCATTCTTAGGGTCCACCCCCCTTGGCTTCGCTAGGAAAGCCTAAACGGAGGAGTCGAGTCCCAAGTGACAGCACTTGACTCTGACTTGCCCCCAAGGCCACACCAGCAGCTTGAAGACTTCTGCTGCGTTTTCCCCAGGTGTGGAACTAGGCGGCAACAGCGCCCAAGCAGAAGGATGATTCCCTCAATATCTCATAAAATATAACTCTGCAGAAGATGAATAATAGATGTACCTGATGCTGAAGCAATGCTGAATCTGAATGATCCAACCTGATGATGAACTAGGGCAGATAGATTTCGCTGTCGAAATACACCAGTTAGCTGAGTGCATGTACTCAACCCCAACTTCGCTCACTGAGCTCTCCAATTCGAGATCACAAATCAATAATCATATAAGCATGTCTTTTCCATTAGCTTTACCTTTCTTTTATAGCTTTCACCTGTCAAACCTAACTTTTGACCTAATTAGGTCACTTTACCTTCTAATTCGCAATTGACTTGCATGCTGGTGTCTGGAGACTCAATCCTACATGCATCATGAAATAATGCTCGGATGTCATGCATGCAGGTGGCCTTCAACTCTGGTGGCCCTTGTTTATCTACTGGTGATCTAATAACCATGCTAAAGATCCTCTAAAGGTGTATATGGCATCAATCCTCAGTAAATTCCACTATAGTAAAAAAGGGAACATTACATTTTTTCAGCTCGAAAAATTGGCAGCCAAAAAAAATCACAATTTTTTGGGATATTGCCGATTTTTCACCAATTTTTTCAACTATGATGGGGGATCACATGATCCTTCACTACATCTAGAATGATCCTCCTGGCCTTCACGTCCTTTTGGGTATGGGTGACCAATTGTGTAGCATTAGTAGGAGGGGTTTGTTGCTAATTAGCAAACTCCCAAATCCCATTCTCCATTAACACTAATGCTATCCTCTCCTTCCAGGGAATGTAGTTGGATGCACACCCTACAACCAATCTTCAAATCTTAGTTCAGTTGCTGTCATTCTATCCAATCAAATATTTGACCAAAGAGCATACTTTTTTTTTGTTTCTACTATAAACCCTTGCCAATCAATTTCCTTATTCTCCAAGTTTATTGTGCTCTGATACCATGTTAATTTCTTAATCCAAATCTGATTTTTGTTCTCAAATAATTTTTATGCCCAGAAACAAAATACTGTTGTAGCTTAGTATTGAAATTATAAACATAAATACACTGATAGTTTAACCAATAAAATGCAATGGAACAAAAACAGGAAATCAACCATAATGACACAAGTGTTTACCCTGGAAAACACCAATGGGGAAAAACCAGCATTTAATGTTTCTTTTATTAATTCTTGGTTCACAGAGAAATTCAAATTTTACAATGGAACTTGTACCTCAGCCACTCTGAAAAATCGTCCTACTTTGGCAAATCGGCCCCTCTGAGAAATCGGCTCTCTCTTCAACAAATTGGCCCCCTAGAGAAATCGGTCCTCTACATCACCCTGCGTCACCCTATACGGCTATCGTATAGATCCGTACTGATCTCTCCCTGCGGTTGTACAAATCAATTCTCTCTCAATTTAGCTGGTATGGCCCACTAAACCAACCCCTCTCTCTCCTTTTGATCTTCTTGCTGCAAATCATTTATCTCCCTCTTCAGCCACTGAATCTCTCACTCTTCTCTTGAAAAAATCACTCTCTCAAATGATCTTGTGTTGTTGTGTCTTTCTCCTCTCCTTGGGCTTTCTTTTATAGCTTTTCAATGACTAAAACCCTGACCCTCAATCTCCAAAGTGATGGATGGCTAATATTAAATCTCAAGCCTCACTTAAGATCAACAACTGTGACTTAATTAAAAGTTCATTTTAGTCATTAGCCAACATTAAATTAATTAATGTGCTTTTCCTAAGTTAGACTTAGGAAGGAAACATAAAAAGTCACCCACTCAATAAATTGAGCAAGTACCTAGAGAGGTAATGGGCAACTTCTGCATGCTTGACACCAAGCCTATGCAGAAGCACCTGTCTGAGCTATAACCATCAACAGGAATCCCAGGGTTGCAGGTTGAAAAAGGTCTTGCATGGAGTCAAGTAGGCACCAAGAGAATGGTATTCTAGGATCAATGGATACCTATGGCCATACCTATGATCACTAATTTGAAGAAGGTAACAACTTCATATTTAGATATGGTGGATCCCACATTGTACAAGCAGCTAATAGCTTCCTTGACGTATTTGGCAGTGTTTTAAAACTTGAACTTGACCGAGTTGGTTGAGTGGACCCTCTAGATATTGACTCAACCTTCGAACCGGATTGGGGACCAGGTTGATACCAAACCGTCCGATTCAATGTACAAACCGGTCCAAACTGTCTGATTCAATGTACAAACCGGTCCAACTCAGTCGAGTTCATATCGATTTGACCATATTGAAAATCTTTTTTTTAATGTTTACCTAAATCATAGATTCTCACACCCTAAATCCTAAAATCACACTATATAGAGACCCCCCCACCCCCCAACGATTTGCCTCACACCTCTCATTGGGCTTTTGTGAGCATTTGGAGGACTCTAAGCTAGAGGATGATCCTATAGCTCATGTCGATGATACCATTTCCAATAGTGGTGATAAGGTTTGACATTTGATCATATTGATCAATGATATGTAGTAGGCCACTAGCTGCAGCATGTTGTTTTTTGACTTCAGAGGCCATTTAAAGCCTCATTGATTGTCTTTTGTTTCAGATATGTATTGCACTCAACGCCATTTTGATATATTCACCCTTACATGGTATATAAATTAGCAGACTTCGCATATTTTGTCTCTAATGGTTTGGAATCTTTAAAATATTTTTCCATTAAAATATTAATATTTTATCTATTATTTAGTAAACTGAGTCATAAAATTCAAACCGATCTGAGTCATAGCCAAGTCTAAGTAGAGTCTGAGTGGACCCTCAACCAATTCCTAGTCCAAGTCCAAGTTTTAAAACATTGTTATCTAGTCAACACTAGGCCATATATATGTTTTGTAGTGATCACCTTGAGTCAATTCATGGTTGAGCCAAGGCAAGAGCATTGGATAACAACAAAACATGTGCTCAAATACTTGAGGGGCACAGTGGAGTATGGTCTAAGATATCTTGGAGATGGTGAGGTGAAGTCGCTAGGGTATACAGACTCAAATTGGGCAAGCAATGCATCAGACAAGAAGAGCACCTCAAGGTGTTGTGTTAGCTTGGGATCAACGACGATATCCCGGTCCATTAGGAAGCAAAATTTTGCGGCACTCAACTCAGCGAAGGTAGAGTATATGGCATCCAATACTACTAGACTCTGGTTGTGAGACCATTTGGCTTCGCAAGTTGCTTGCAGGATTATTTGCTCAGGAGTTGGATCCCACAGTGATTTACTGTGATAATTAAAGTTGTATCAAACTCTCCGAAAATCAAGTGTTTCATGACAAGTCCAAGCACATCAAGATCACATATCACTTCGTTCGAGACAAGATTCAGAAGGGAGCAGTAAAGCTCCAATATTACCCATAGATCAACATGTTGTTGATATCCTGACCAAGCCCTTAGCAAATGGGAAGTTTGAAGCACTCACAGGCAAACTTGGATTGGTGCAGAATTCCTTCCTAGCTAAGAAGATTTGAAGAATGTATCTCGGAGAAGAACTTCTGCATAGGTTCAGTGTGAATGTGCCGAAAGTAGTTTGAGTTAATTCTATTTTGTAATTCACTTTAGGAATAAAGTGAAAGTCTTATATTTAGTTGATTAAGTCTAATAAAGTGTATTTGTACATCAGAGATTTAGATTAATCTCAACCATATATCTCACTCAAGATCAGGGTTTTTGTAGATTATAGTTTTAGCTCGAGTGTAAAGGCAGGTCAAGAAAGAGTGTTAAGAAACAAGTTTTGACGGATAGGAACAGCGACCAAAGAGAAAGCAAAAGTGTATCAATTGGGAGGAAGGTACCATACATCATTACTATATAATATAGTCGTACAATAGAATCATACAATCATATGAATCCATACAGCATGTGTGTACTCATACGGACAAACCCATACAATCATACGGATCAATAAAACAGGTTTACGAACAAATACGTACAGGGCCATACAGTAGCAATAGGTGATTTCCTCACTTTTTGTGCATGTCGTACCTCTCTTTAGCAAGTCGTACACCTCAAGTTGGGATGATTTTTGTATACCGTGCAGCTGTTGGTTTAAGCAATCGTGAAGGTTGCCTTGTAAGCTTTGATTAAGTTAATGATAAGTCGATTTGAAGGAGAAAATCCCTATGCAAGTGTGTAATTTGTTTACACTTCCGCTATTTACTTTCCAACTATCTGTGTGATTTTTGCTATGTGAAGAAGTTAATTTTCTGCAATTAAATAACTTGTTTGTTTAGTTGAGAACATAAGGACAACAGTCACATAGGGTTTGGATTTTTCACAAACTAGGCCAATGATCTTGATGGGCTACAATCCACTTTAAGCTACTTATTCACTCTTGGTTCTAGACCAAATTCTTGGTACTCCATTGGTGTTCTAAGAAGTCATAGGTTGTGGGTCTCTCTTCCTCAGAAGCCGAATATGCTAGCACTGTTCTCGTTGATAAGCATCGTCTCTAGATGCAGATGATTCTTGACCAGTGGGGTCTTACCTAAGAATCAAAGCACCATTCAACTTATACACAATCGTATCAATCATCACAAGACAAAGCACACTGATATCTGGATCCACTACATTTGGTACCTCCATTCTCAAAGACAGCTTGTGCCAATCTTTGTCCCTTCAGCCAATCAACTTGCCAACGTATTCACCAAAACTCTGCCCAAGGCCATCCTCACCAACTTGCAAACTCGTATTGGTTTGGGATATTTTCCATTAAGGGGGGATGCAGTGTACTGTCTTCTCTCTGTGGCCTCCATCTTGTGCTTGGGTTATTTTTCCCTCTGGTGCACTACTAATGTTTATTTCTCTCTCTTCATTGCAGAATTTGGGTTGGTTTTTATTCCATTGAATTCTCTTGCTAACACTTGTGAATCTAAACATGAAGCCCATACATTAAGAACCCTTCAAAATCTTAAAGAAATTTGGAGAAGCCTTTCAGCTGAAGTTGCCACCATACATGCATATGTGCTCTTGTAATAAACACAGAAAACCTAAAGGCATTTGAACGTTCAATGTTGGATGAAGATGGATCTACTCCATTACTGCGTCCAGTGAAAAATTTGTGGGTTGGAGAGCAAACACAGTTGGAAGAAGATTGTATTGTGCAAAGAAAAACTAGACAAGCCCTCAAAGATGCAAAGATTAGACATGAATTCATGAATCTTGGAGAAATTATCAAGTTGTTTAAGATTTGCCAAAATAGAGAAAAATCCCAAAAAGGGGAAATGGTATACTCTGCAGTAGGTAGAGGATAAATTCCCTTGCCTTCTACCAAAATAAATCAGTTTCTGGGACTCAAAACCCCCAAATCAGCAGTCTAATCTATATGAAACCTTGTATTTTTACTTTTATTTTCATCTTTGGATAAGTGTGGGTCAATGAGAAATATTTTACTTTCTACATAAGATAAGCTAAGATAAGATAATTTTATTAATGTCCAACTAATGACCACATAAGTAGGTCAATGGGACTGTTGAGTACAAAGATGTTATTACAAAGCGGGAGTACCAAACAGCCTCCTATAAAAAAGCAAAAGATAGGAAAGCAAAGGAAAGTAGATCAAAGCATGAAATCTATGCTAGGTCATGGAAAACATGAGGAACCCTCGACCCCAAGCACGGGAGACCGCACAGCGGTGGAGATGAGAGTAAAAGATTTGGGAGCAAGAAGATCTAGTAGTAATGAAGTAGGTCTATTATAGAATAGACCCGTCTCTCCTAACATCCAAGGCCGAATGAAGGAAACTCAAGATAGTATATTATCCAAAGGAAGAGCTGGTGGAAGACATGGGTCACCCACTATGTTGTTGTTGAGAGGAGGTAGCCCATCGCTGAGGCCTAGGGGGGTCTCATCTGCCTCATGGGGAGGGGTGGTCTGGTCTTGTCATGCCGTTGAGATCCCGAGGGACGTAGGGTCTTGCGGGTCTGCACGAATATGGAAGTCACGGTTGTGTTGCTATCAAACTGTCTCTTAGTGCCCCTTCCTGAGGGTAGTGCTGTGAAGTAGGAAGTAATACGCTGTGTCGAATTTGGTCAAGCAGAAAGATGAAGAATATGGGCTCGAAACCTGATGGTCTCCTGCATGTATAAAGCCAAGCATTTCTGGTCAGGATATCTAAAGAAGCTAATGAGGGTTTGAGTCCCCTTGAAAAGGAAATAGAAACTCCCTTCGATCTCGTAGTAGATGAGGCACAGAAAATGAAATGCTCCTCTATCTCAATCTCCTGAAGATGACACAACCAACAGATCCTATTAGAACGGTTGATTTGGTGGTCTGTGACTCTGTCCTACCCAAAGTTTGTACTATGAACTGGCCGAAGGGAATGCGGAGAGCAGGTAACCAACGATAGAGGGTATATTGTAGTCTAATAATGAGTTTGTCTCTCGTCTCCAAGAAGTGCTCAACATAGAAGACCATCTTAGGGCATAACTTGCCCCAAGGGTTAACCCAAGTAATCTAGATAAACTACTTGTAAATGTCATCTTTGATTATCTTGTTAAGTCCCTGTCTAGTAGGTAGGAGGTGTCTAGGTGCATCCAGAGAATATCTAAAAGGAGGGATTCAATCCATCTAAATGCCCACGAAATCCAACAGAACTGAGACCCCTGCAAACCAACCTCGAGCACGTCCCGGAGGACTAGATGAGGCAATAGCTTCTAAAGAACAATAGGCCAAGTACGGATATTAGTCCCGCCCTGTGGCTGAGTCGATAAAGCTCCAGAGGCAGTGCAGAAGAGACCAGACTAAACAGCATCTCAAGTCGGAAAGGTCGAGCAACAAACTCTGCTAGGATTGATGTGTTGAGGAGTAGTTTGTTTGCACCTAATGATGCATTAGAGGAGAAGAGTTTGTACTCTTTCAACTTAGGCCCAATCAAAATCCAATATACTAGGCCCCCAATTCTCAGAGCCATAGAGAACAGTGGGTCGGATAAGAGAGTCCATGAGGGGCCATCTTGAACGAGATGTCCTGAAAGTGGTGCCAAAAGCACTGCCTCTTGAGGAGGGCTAAGGATCCATAGTCCTTGTTCACTCGAAGTTGAAGGGCATGTCGCAAACTAAAGTGGGGTGCCAAATATTGCACCCCCAAGTATGTGTAGGAGCTAGTGATCTCGATCTCCTCCCCTCTGAATAGGAAATGAAGGTTTGAAAAAGTTTTATTCATCCTATTGAAGATCATAACCTTGGTTTTGCCTAGATTGATTGTCAATGTCGAAGGTCACAGAAAAAGTTAAAGCATCCAACTGTCTCTACAACCCCTGTAGAGATGAGGCCAAGAGGACTACATTGTCAGCAAAAAGGAGAAAAGATATCAGTACCTAGTGGAGGAGGCCCTATCTCCATCATAGATATCGCTCATGAAGGAAGGTCTCCAACTCATCAATATAGATCCCAAACATGGTGGGGGATAGGGGGCATCGCGGCTTAACCCCAATGGTATTTCAAATGAAATTAATACCCCGTGAACTGTGCAAAGACGACCAAGGACCAACTCATAAAGGCGCATGATGGCAATCAGTAGGGTCACGGCAATGCCAATGTCTCTAAGCCTCTGGAATAGGGCCTCTCGAGAAACAGAATCAAAAGATTTTTGAAGATCTTATCAAAAAATTACTTATTATTAAACCCTTTTAAAGGTGATAGTGTTAGGTGACAATAGGGTTTTAAAAATAGGATACCTCTGAGAACCAATAGTGTACTCTCCTCAAGGGGTGGTAAACCGAGCAAGTGACTCCAAAGAGCAATGGGAAACATATGGATGTTGGCCCCTGCCATCTACCAAGTCAACAAATCTCCAAAGGCGATGGCAACTCTACTATTCTAAAGACAATCTCAACCTAGAAGGGGTGAGCTAGAAACTCTACTTTAATTATGGGTTAGGATACCATCTTCTTGCATCTAACAATGCAGCAAAGCAAGAGGGTCTGGACTCTCTCAATCTAGACCCAATTCAACTCAACAAGTTAGGCCCCCACACCTTTGAGCCATACAAAGTTATTGTTTTGATGATGGATCCAAGAGGTCCAACTTGGACAAGATGTCCAAAACATGGTGTTGAAATCACTCCCTCTCTAAAAGGGCAAAGGATCCAAACCCCTTATTAAGGGCCTACATCAATTTGAACCTAGGCCGTGAAAATTGAACCCCCAAATATGTTTATGTTGTGGTAATCTCAATTGTCCCCTTACAATAGAACTAAAGATCTAAAAGGAGCTTCTTTGAGCAATTGAAGATCATAACCTTGGTTTTCCCAAGTTTGATTATTAACTGTAGAAGATCACAAAACCTCAAAAGAGCATCTATTTGTTTCTATAGACTCTCAAGGGTAGAGGCTAAAAGAACCACATCATCAGTAAAAAGGAGTATGGAGATCACAACATGGTGGAGGAGGCAATCATTACCTAGTGGGATGTGCTGGTGCAAGGATGACACCAACTAGTCTATGTAGAGAAAAGTGAAACCAATTCAAGTATAAAGTCACCGTTTAGTTTGGTAGGTTAAAATGGAGATTCCAAAGCATATTCTATCTATGATCCTTCCACTCACAAAGTGATTGAACATAGAAATGCTTTTTTTGATAGAGTTCTTACTTATGGTCTGCCACAATCTTTTCTAATGCTTCTTACAGATGATTTACATAAAGATGATTCTTAGCATGTTTTAGGGGATCTCTCTCTTCACATCCTAAAGATGATCCATCATCCTCACTTTATGAGTCTTTACTCGAGCATTCCTTCTATAGTCACTAGGCAGATAAATGATGATGACGAGGACTATATTGATGACTCATCAACATCCTCCTACAGAAGTCTCTTTCTTCTATACAAATTGCTCCATCCAACATTCCTCTTCCAATAGGTGTGCAACTCCATAATGTTGAAGACAACCTCTTGACCAATTTCTCTATGCTAGCTACTCTTTTCCTAGCTAGGTCAAGGCCTATTCTAAAATGTGTTGTCTCCACTCTTAAGGAAGATTTTCTTCCACCTGAAGGAGAACTGCTATCTTGCTAGAAGCCTCCTAGTCCATAATCCTTTCTCACAAAAGTGGATGATGACAAAAATCCCACTACTTATAATCAAGCAAAAGAATCTCCTAAATAAAGGGAAACCATGCTTGTTGAGTATTATGCTCTGATAAGGAATCAGACTTGGAATTTGATTCCCTTACCCCCAAGGGTAAGAATATTGTGTTGGGTTAATCTTGACTCGGTCATAGAGCAAGTTAACCAACTTTGGTTATTGTTGTAATAGACCCATGATATTGAGAGGTCTACACATGGTATTCTTGTAATGCAATGAAGTGTGATTTGTGATCTAGCATATCATGGTTGTAAACACGGGTTGAAGTGTTGATTAATAGATGAGTGGTAAGCTCACTGGTTTGCTAGTTTTCCCCCAGTAGAGGGATTTCCACGGTAGTTTATGTGTATTGTCTTGATGTGTTGTGTGTCATTGCTTTATGTTAATTGTGTTTAACTATATGAATCAACTTGTAAGCTCACTGTAATCAGTATTAGAACCAACATTTGGTATCAAATCCTAGTAGAATCTAACTCTCCAAAGAGAGCGATCTGATCAAGATCTGGTTTCCTAGGTCTACATGGTAGAGTGTAGATGGAGTCATTATGAGAACGGTTGAAGAAAGTTTTCGGTCGTCTAGATTTGCATGGCGAAGTGTGAATCGGTGTGGTTGGATCCATTGGCGTGATGGGTCGGCTTGAGAAGCAACATAAGTGCTAGATCTAAGGTATGCAAAAGAAACATGGAGTGCAGGTATACAAATCTATCTCTGAGAGGTAGATTGAAACATGTTGTTTCTGGGTACTCTCAGGATAGTGCTAGATCAATGAATAAAAGGCAGATTCGAGCAAAGGGGGGTTTTTTGGTCCGTTTTTTGTTTGTGTTTTGTTTTCGACCATTGAAAAATGGTGTGAAGTCGGCGATTGGAAGAAGTGAATCGTGGTATGCATGATCCAGTTTGAGGTCGCGTGAAATGCTTCAAAAGGTTCGAATCTGATGGGAGAGATTTGCGGTTGAAGCGGTCGAAGTCGACAAGAGTCGTGGATGGTCAACTCGGTGTAGTCGATGGAGCGGTCAGAGTCGTGGTCTATCACAGTCAAGGTCAACAAGAAGGTAGATCAACCGGTGGTCGACAACTAAACAGATGGTCAATGGGAATGTGGATCGACGGGTGGTCAATGACTCAACGTCTGGTTGACGATAAAGTGGTCAATCGAGTAATCAACTGGTCAATTGGTCGACGAGGTCGACTGAGTATTGCGATTCGACCAGAATGCTTCAGGATAGTCGAGTTCAATATCAACTGAGGAAGGTCAATTAGGTGGACAAGCTCAAGTCGACTGAGCAATCATGGTTAAAATCGACTGAGTAGTCGATTGGTTCCGATCGACTACACAACAGAGTTGTTTTGGCTTCAGAGGGATGCCTATGTTACTAAGCGTTAGACTCTGTTGGAAACTATTGCAATTCTTGATGCAGATGTAAACGTGATAGAAGAGGATGTGCTAGCAGCAACTGAGGAAGTAATTGGACCAGCATGAAGAGAAATCAACTTAAGCAGATGATGGAGTCTGTTGTCGACTGTGCAAACGGATCGACTTGAGCAGATGGTGAAGTCTATTGTCAACTGTGCAAAGGGACTGACTGGATCAGACAATGAAGTCTGTTGTTGACTATGCAGAAAGATCAACTGGAGACGATGAAGTCTGTTGTCGACTATGCAGAAGGATCGACTGGAGCAGACAATGAAGTCTGTAGTTGATAAGTACTTGATTCAAGAGTACTTGGTTATTATTTTGTAAAGCAATGTTTCATTAATGGAGTTGTAATCACTATAAATGGGCATACAGTTGTAAGGCCAATAGAGGCATGCATACCCCAAGTAACTCATCGATAAAGTCGAGTTGTAGACCTAGGTGATAGGGGAATGTCAGATTCCCAGCGGATAGAACTTGAAGGGGGGGAAGGTGTCATTCCCAAGTCAAGTTTAAAGGGGGGAATGTTGGGTTAATCTTAACTCAGTCATAGAGCAAGTTAACCGACTTTGGTTATTGTTGTAATAGACCCAAGGTATTGAGAGGTCTACCCGTGGTATTGGGAGGTCTACCCATGGTATTCTTGTGATGTAATGAAGTGTGATTTATGGTCTAGCAAATCACGGTTGTAAACACTCGTTGAAGTGTTGATTAATTGAAGAGTGGTAAGCTCACTGGTTTGTTGGGTAATCTATGTCTATTATCTTGATGTGTTGTGTGCCATTGCTTTATGTTAATTGTGTTTAACTATATGAATCAACTTGCAAGCTCACTGTAATCGGTATTAGAACCAACATATTGTTGGTTGTAAATGGATCTACACGACTAAGTTTGGTGCTAATGGACCAATATAAACGCGTAAAGCTCAACTTGTTGCCAAGGGTTTTTCACAAAAGGAGGGTGTTGACTACATTGAGACTTTTTCCGGTTGCTAAGATTGACTCAATTCAAATGATTCTATCTATTGTTGCTTCAATAAATTGGGAAGTTCATCAAATGGACGCCAAAAGTGATTTTCTTCATAAAGATGTTCTAGAGGAAATTTATATGCAACACCACCAAGATTTGTTTAGAATTGGCCTACACCATTTGTTTGCAAGAACAAGAAGTCTTTGTATGGCTTAAGCAGGCACCTCGAGCTTGGTATGAGAAAATCTAAACATTCTTTCTCAATTGTGGCTTCTCCAACTACAAGATTGGGCATGATCTCTACATCTGTCATCATGACAACCAGACACTCGTTGTACTTTATGTTGATGCCCTCAAATTCATTGGTCATTCACCATCGATCATTAAAGAATTGAAGTTGCAGCTTCAGGACTCCATTTAGGTGACTGGTCTAGGTCTACTACACTACTTTCTCAATCTCCAGATTACTTGATTTTCCTCTGGGATATTGCTCTCTCATCCTCAATATACTTGGATCTTTTGTAACACTTCAAGATGGAGGATTGTAAGCCTGTCGGCGACTCGGCACTCCTCTTGCAGATTGTCCTCCTCCATTATTTGATGGTAGTGACATGATACTATATAGCAATTTGTGGTAGGCAATCTAATCTACCTTACTCATACTTGTCTAGGCATAGCCTAAGCTATTAGCATGTGCTCCAAATATATGCAGGAGCATCACAAGAGCCATTGGGAAGCTGCCAAACGTATCTTGCGCTTTCTCAAAGGCATTACTCACATGGGCATCCTCTATTCAATCGGCGCTCCTAACCTCCTTCAAATTTTTTCTGACTCTAACTGGGCCAACGATCTTGATGGGTAGTGATCCACTTCAGGGTACTTATTCACTCTTGGTTCTAGACCAGATTCTCGGTGTTCTAAGAAGCAACAGGTTGTGGGTCTCTCCACATAAACCAATTACGCTGGTTTTGTTCTCGTCTGTAAGCATCATTGCTGGATGTGGATTATTCTTCACCAATTAGGTCTTCCTCGAGAAACTCACACCACTCTATTTTGTGACAGTCAAAGCACCATTCAAGGTATTCACAATCCGTCAATCATCAAAAGAAAAGCACATTGATATCTGGATGCATTACATTCAGTCCCTCCATTCTCAAGGACGGCTTGTGCCAATCTTTGTCCCTTCAGCCAATCAGCTTGCCGACATCTTCACAAATCTTTGTGCAAGGCCACCTTCATCAGCATGCGGAGTCAAATTGGTGTGGGCTATTTGCCATTAAAGGGGGATTTGATGTAATGTCTTCTCTTTGTGGGCCCTATCTTGTGCTCGGGTTACTTCTCTCTCTAGCACACTTGTGATAGGGTTTATCTCTCTCTTCATAGGTTGGTTTTAATTCCATTCAATTATCTTGCTAGCAATTGTGAATCTCAACATCAAGCCCTTACAATAAGGACACTTCAAAATCTTGCAGAAAATTGGAGAAAATGCCCTTTGGCCGAAGCTGCCGCCATACATGCACACATACTCTTGTAACAAACACAGAAAACCTGAAATCATTTGAACCTTCAATGTTGGATGAAGATGAATCTACTCCATTACTGCCTTCAGTGGAAGATTTGCAGGTTGGAGAACAAATGCAGACGGAAGAAGACTGTATTGTGCAGAGAAAAATTTGACAAACCACAAAGATGCAAAGATGCAAAGATTAAACATGAATTCATAAATCCCAGAGAAGATATTGAGCTGTTTCAGATTTGCCAAAAAATAGCAAAATCCCATAAAGGCTAAATGGTATACTCTGCAGCAGGTAGAGGATAAATTCCCTCACCTTTTACCAAAAAAATTAAAAACCCCCAAATCGAGAGGTCTGATCTGTATGGATCCTTGTATTTTTACTTCTTTCTTTTCCACTTTGGAGATAAGTGAGGGTTACTGAGAAATATTTTCTTTTTACTTATCAAAAAATACTTGATATTAAACCGTTTTAAAGGTGACAGTAGGGCTTTGGAAAGAAGAGCAAGGGTCGCCATGTGTTAATAGGGCACGAACCATCTGTAAGACACAGTGATCGAATGTACTCTGAGGGAGTAACAACTGTGATTCTGAGACAGGGGAGCTCTGTAACTTGTAATCTTCATAATAAAAGCTGATTTTTTTGGGTGCAGTGGAGAGTTTTTATACTTCAAGAGGGTTTTCTCTACGTAAATTTTGTGTCCCTATATGCATGAAGGTAACTCTGTTCTCTTGTTTGATTCAGCTGTTAATTCTGCTCAATAGATTGATTGCAAATAGATAATTGAGGCAAGACATATTGCAGAGTCTCGGTTATGCATGGAAATGCAGTGCTAAGACAAACTCAGCAATCCCAAGAGATGAAACATTAAGGAATCCTGACTGTAATTCAGACCAATTTTGAATTTATTAATCGTAAATTACTCTGCCAAAACATTAAATTATGATATCTTGCAAAAAAATCCTCTAGTTGACAAGGTTATTTAAAAATTGCTTTAAAAGCAAAGAACTTAAATCCACTTATCATTGACAGATGCTAGATGAAGTTAATAAAAACAACGAGTTTATATTTAATTTATCTACTAGTGGGAAGTAGACCTTAGTCCTGTAATCCAACCAAAATCAGCCACAGAAATCTATTGGTGGGAGCTCAAGTAAATATTGATTTAAAAACAGCAGATAATGAGTGGACGCTCAAGAAAATAGCTGCATGAAACGACCCAAACAACTTGGTTTGAAAACTTTCAATTTGGCTCCGACTCTTTCCTACCACAAAAAGACGCATGTTTTTGGATCAAGTTTCTCAATGTGAAGCTACATACCGATGAGATTGTTCATATAAATACAAAGTAAGGTTAAGGTTCTGTTTCAAAAGCCCTCCCCATGGAGTGAAGGATACCATGTAAATGTTTTGAAAAAGTGTATGAAAAGGGAAATGAATTTTGTGAGAAAGAAAAAATACGGTACCCAGTAACATGAACATCCCGAACATCTCTGGCATGAGCTTTGTAGGTTTTGATGTGAAGACCCCTGTGAGGATTCCAGAGGCGAATAGTCCTGTCTTTGCCGCAGCTGAGGCAATAATTCCCATCCGAATTGAAGCGCACGGCCAAAACTGCACCTTCATGCCCTTTCAGAACGCTCGTCTCCTTCGTTGGAAGCACATCGCTGGTGGAAGATGATGATGAACTAGCCATTCATGCATTTACCCTCACGACCCTTCTTTTTTTCTATTTCTGTTGCAGCAGATTGTTTAATTGCCTTCGTAAGTTTCAATCACAGAGTTCTCTTTGAATCCTCGTGCATGATCTCACAAGCCCAAACATCTTTTTACATGCACGAGATCTGAGAACCACCTTCCAACCATTATGCACATGTTTTCATTTGTTTAAATATTGTTCATATTAATATTAGTCTTTGCATTATATATTTTCTTAAACCATTAATTTACATTATATATTTGAAAAGTTGAGGGTTTTTTTTCTTCATTGAAGAATTGAAGAATGTCAACACGTCATATTTGGAGAATCAAGGATGGTCAGAAATATATCTATTCAAGCAATACATAGTCAAAGTCGGCTCCCAAGGAGCAAGTGTTGTAAAGCGAGATTTGAACCTAAGTGAGGAGGATAACAACATTTCTCCCAACCACCCAATCTACACTCAATTCACATAAAAGTTGAGCTTATATATGTATGGCAACGATACATCAAAATGGTGGCATTGACTCTAAACAAGACAAGAACAACCACCATTTTCAAAACGTTGTCACCACACTATGTTTCCAAAACATAAAATCAATTGGTGTAATTACAGACAGTTACCACATAACATATACATATAAAAAAACATACTTGGTTGCATTAACTTAAGAAACTTATTTAGACTTTGGAGGCATCTTCTTCATCCCTATTTCCACTAGTGGGGTATTGATCAATGGGATCATCCTCGGCTAAGCACAATCATATGGGCCTTAAACAACGGTATTGGAATTTCTCCAAACGCTTGTCAAGGTATCCTCCATCTTACCCACTTTTTCTTAGAGGGTCATCACTTTTGTTGCCATCTCATAATCTTAAACATCAAGGGAGTTGATGTGTTTTGATGCTTCTTCTCGTAGCCTTTTCATGGAGAGTTGGGTCGATAATGCACTTTTCTCAATGTCCTAATTGACAGAGACTATTAAGGTCCCTTTCGTTGTAATTGTTCGTCTCTAGTCCTATAATTCTTTAATAACATCAGTCAATGTCATGTCAGATATCATCCACGCCACCCAAATTAATCATCTTACATCTACAATGAATGATATCTTCAAACCCACCAATGAATTTAGAAGAGAGCTAGTAATACACAAGAGAGCAATTGGATATCTCTAGTGAATAGCAAAAGGAATGGAAAAAAGCTTTCTTAAGAGGCCTAGTAAATACAATGCCCTTCATTCTACTCCACCACTCAAGGAAAAGTCCTTGGAGGGGTGTCCAAGATGGAGGATGATGCCACAAGATATGAAGGATCTACCATTAATACCTATCGTTGTGAACTTATGGAGGAGAATGCCTCAACTAAAGGGAACTAACAAAATTTAACGAGGATGGGCCTTTACCTTAATTTTCCCTGTGTTCGAATGACAATAAACATGTAGTACTCATTATCCAACCCCTGCCACATAGTTGAGGAAGACATTATCTTTTTTTTTGACAAAATGCACATCACAAGAAACCCTCTAAGCACTTCCCCTTATTTTGAGGATGGTACTAGGAGGAAATTGTTTGGCTACAATTTTGGAAACCTAACCCAATGGGAACATCAAGTTAGGCCCACAATATTCATGGAGGTAGCTAGCCCAAAGACTTGACCCCATGACCTTCTACTTTCATTGCATAGTATTTCATAGTACTCAACCACTCGATCTAACTCATTGTGCTAGGTCATCACATGACCTATCAAACTCTTCCATTTTATTATCATGTGTTGAGCATTGAATGCTCTCCCAACTTGTCGAACCATCTTCTTTTATTTTGTCAAGTCAACGAGGGTTTCAATAATTTCAACTTTCCATCTACAACACATAAAATTTCTTCAAAGTCATTTGTTCCCTTATTCACATTCATGTCTACCTAGGATTTATATTTCCTCTTTACATGTTTGAATTTGACCACTAAGAATGAAGGAAACAATGCTTGAATTCTCATCACTAGTCATCCCAATGTCTAAGAAATTGGTATCTTTAAGGTATAGAAGGCTTTGATGATTGTTAAACAATCTTCAATAATCATGATTCTTCCTTGGGTTAGGGATTTTAGTATGGATATGACTTGATGCCATGTTAAATCTTAGCTTCATTATCAATGGCCATTCCCATGCGCCAATGGTATTAAAGAATCAAAATTCCACACACAACTCAAAAATTATGCCTCTTCTCTAGCTACTCTTGATTTGCCTTTAGAGACACCATTAAAAAATACAGTGTATGATTTTTGCTTGAGAATTCACTCATTAATATTCTCGTTCAAAGGCTCTAATTTTCATTTTGACAAGGGTGGCATAATTATTATCATCATCACTTTAGAGTCAACTCTTTTGGGAAAAAGGTTCTTCAACCAAATCCTCTCTAGTGGAGAGTATGACCATGGTGTACACACTAGCTTGAGATTGGAGGAGATAGATTGTCCCATCAATGATACTACGGACTTGACTATCTTTCGTGGAACCATATGGGAACCTTTGAAGATAATCTTTGTTTTTTCCTAACCATATCTTCCAGGCTAAGAATTTGGGGAGGAAAATCCATGCTTTTACTGACATAGGTTTACCCTTAAGAGAGAAAGGCCACACTCTTTTTCAACTTACATATAGTTGTGACTGGTTTATGTTATTTTTCATCTCTACTTGGAGCCACATTAGAGATTTTGTGTCCATATTTATTTTCTATGTGGACATTGAAGGAAGAGATGAATATAGCTCTCTTCCTCCCTTTTGCAAGAGACACAAATTAAAGCCTCCTAAATCTCCCTTTCCTTGACATTTTCGATTGTCAAGAACCTATTATGGGAAAAAGGTGAACAATTAAATCAATCTTAAGAAGAAAATTTTCCTTAACCTGGATCAACCTTGTCATTCACACTTGATTTGGTCCACATAGGTTAATTAGAGATTCCATTTTCAAAGTTCCTAACATCCTTGTACCCATTGTGGGTGCACACAAGGATTGCCAAGGTTAAAAATGATCTCCCTCTTTTATGTTCCTCTCTTGTCATGTCATTGGTTGTACAATTGATATATGCATGTCTATCATGGATTTGTATGATAATCGAGGATCCCTCAATTTGGCCACAAATTAGTAGTTGAAGACCTTGGACTTTTCCTCGACAATTATTTGTCATGTCTTGTGCATCTTTGTGGGTTTTCTTGGTCTATAAATAACCTTCATTTAGCATTGTTTTCTACATTTGTTTCTCATTAAAAAAACATTATTATTATGTTTGGTTTTCATTTAAACGTCTCACAAATTTTACTCAAGTACCTAAGCTACTTGAAAATTAAGTCTCCATCAACTCCCTCATATTATGGACTTTCCCTCACTATTATGCTTATCTCTTAACTTGGATTCTTTCATTGACCATTGGTGGAGTTAGATCTATGGTTTTCCCTTGTGGGATTCTCTTGGATCTTCTTGTCCTTTCTCCAAGGAGGATCAGCAACATTGCTATTGTAGGGAGAGAAACTCATGGATGAGGGGCATCTTATATACCATTTGATAATATTTATCTTTTATTAGTTAGTATACATATACATCACATTGTTCAAAGACTTTGTTTTCAAGTACAAAGCAAGGAGATCAACGATGGCCTGGAGAATTGTGGTTATAGCCTTTGCCTTGTTCATGTGTGTTCATCTTTTTCCCCTTTTCTCTCAATTGGGTATTTCCTTATTTCTTATTTCCATAATTAGATTTCCTTTTGTGGATAAAATATTCCCCTTGTTAAATAACCTTGAAACGAAGTACCCATCTAAAGTAAACCAAACCCTAGCCAAACATGTACTCAAGGGTAATGATTAACCTAGTGGATTCCTTTCATCTCCCCCCATTTCTCTGCTCCCTTCCTCCTCCTTCCTTACAATGGTGGCATGGACATTTGTCTCATGTGTAGTGGTTCACTCTAACCATTGCTCTGACTCCACTAGGTACTCCTTGTCAATGTTTCCTTTGTTCAAGCAAGATAATTCCTATTTTATTGTGCCCTTCTCTCCCCCACCATAAGGAAATATTTTTATTTTTACATCAATCTCTAGTGGAATACCAACTCTAAGACCCCCTTAACAATGGCATAAGGAAGTGCCTGAGATCGTCCCGTCCTTCGGTCTTTATCTTTTATCCATGGTAGACCGATAGACTAACCCTGTAGACATTAAATGTATCTTAAAAGTGATGTGATGAATATTCATCATTCCATTTGCATTCAAAATTTTAAGTCCAAGCTCCCTTGGGGCCTTAGTTTCTTGTGAGACCCTAATGTTCAATTCCTTCCTTCCCCATTGACCCTCTCTAATGTGCCAAGAATGGAAGAGCCTAACCTTTCTACCTGCCAAGTATAATGAGATAGGACTTGGATAGGTAAGTTTAATGTTTTGGGGCAAAAAGACGCTTTGTTTTCATTAGTAAGTTATGACTATTATCTCTATTTTTTGTATTACAATGTTGTCTAGTTCAACCACAACCTTTTCTTATACAAATATACATGATATTGTAGTTAAAAATAAATAAACCATTGTTATATAAATTTCATAAGAAAATTATATCATATATGGTATAGAAGTCCTTATTTTATAAATGTGTCTTTATTTTGAGTAAAATAAGCAATGTACAAGTGCTTCCCTAGCCACTAGGTTTACTAGGGAAAGCAATGCTCTCACACATACAAACACACACACGCACATGCATATAATATAGAAGTTGAAGCAGAGTAGTAGATAAGTTATTTTAAGATTATGATAATGAAGAGCTAAGATTGTGGAGTGATTGTAAAACATTGTTTGAGACTAAGATAAATATTTTATCTTATTTGAGAGTGGGTTTTTTCCTCTATTAAGGGTTTTCCCACTATAAGCTTTGATTAGGATGTTGTTTATGATTTAGAATAAAATTGAATGCATGCCAGATAATTCTTGATTACTAAGTTATGGCTATAACTTGAAGCGTTGGTTATTTTGATGATATGTTGTTATTTTGATATTTATTAATGTCATGCTTTATAAATTGATTATCATGATAAGAATTATGATTTTAATTTGTTAATATATCCATATAGTGTTTGTAAGGCCCAATGGTCATTAGTAAAATTAGTAGCCAACAACTAGGGAGGAGTTCATTCATATCACAAATATTTTTATAGTTACAAGGGCCACACCACTAGATATTAGGAATGGGATATATCGATTTTTGAACTCATATATACTTCCGGGAGGAAAATCCATTAGAAATAAGGTTGTACAATGATGTTCACTATAAAAAGAACAATATGTGTTACATAAACTAAATGGAAAGGGGAGAATGGCCTCTTGATCACAAAACGAAGGATTTGACACAGAATGAGCCAAGAAGAATAACGTATAAATGGTATCGAGAAAACATGCCACCAAGAAGAATGGTTACCCTTAACCAAGTAGGTGCTAAACCAAACCCTATTGAAGAAAGGAGGGAAGAAGCAACTAACATACCAAACAAATGGACTAGAGTGAGAGATGAAGTTGACCATGAGTCCAAGCATGAAGAAAAATCAAAATCATTAGAGCAATACATATCAAAATTCCTCAATGAGTCATTAAATGAAATCCCATCATAGAAAAAGATTTTAAAAATGCAGGGAAAGACATAATAGAGAAAACTTCAATGGACAAAGAGGACGTATACCAATGCCTCATAAATACATTTCCAAGGTTACGTACTGATATATAACAAAGATACCAATATATAACAAAACAACAACCCTCACATGGCATCTAAAAGAATAAGATAAAGTATCATTTAATAAGTAGAATGATGTTTTAGAGAAATTCCAAAAAATATATGGTTATCCTGAAGAAATTGAAAGGAGAAAGTGTAGTCTATGGTGAAGGCATAAATATAAAAGAACTATTTAGAAAGTTCATATATGTACAACTAAAGGAGATAAAGAAATTGAAAGGAGAAAGTGTAGTCTATGGTGAAGCCATAAATATAAAAGAACTATTTAGAAAGTTCATATATGTAGTGCCCTACTCAATAGCAGATGCTTCCTACTCAATAGCAGATGCTTTATATTGAGACTCAATGTTAATATTAGGGAAAATATGTGGATAACTAGACCAAATAATTATCATGATGTGCAATATGCACAACAAAAGAAATGGAAGGTGAACTTTGTAACAACAAACCGCAAAAGAAAAATAAAAAGGAAAAAAATATGTTAAGAGGTTCCTAAGATTAGAAACAAATTTGAAAATTTTGAAAAGGTAAAAGGTATGAACCTAAGGAAAAAAGAGGCAAAAAGAGATCGCAAGTTACATGATTATTAGTGAGAACAAAAAACATAATTTAAGGAAGATCAATGAATCAAAATTTTTAATAACCTGTAATGATTTTGATCACTGTTGGAACAACTGCCCCAAAAACCTGATAAATCAAGGAGTAGTTTTCAAGAGGACATGACCCCAAGGAGTTAATCAGAATACGTTTAGAAATTAAGGATAAAAGGAAATAAGAGAGTTAGAATGTATTTAAAGCTCAAGGTTAGAAATAAAAACCACATCCAATCCTACCAAGGGGGATGGAAGCACACAATTGTTATGCATGCGGTATGTGGGTCATGCAATAGAAAACGATATCTTTATCATCCTAGGAGTCATTGTTTTCTCATATGCAAACCAAGCGATTATAAAAATATCAACTACTCAACTTTGAATGAGATTTATGAATGGAATTGTAAGATTATGTGAGTGATAGTGGTACTATACCAAAAATAAGTATTTATGGCAATAAGATCCAGGCATGGTGGATATAAAAGAAGACAATCTGATGAAGAAAGACAAAATATTGATGATGGCATTTAATTTGCACCAATCCAAAAATAAATCTATGAAGTAGCTCGCAACACAATATGGGATATAAATACACATGAAAGGAAGAGACCTTGGAAAGATAATAGCAACATAGATTCGAGCTATGGTTACCTAAGATATAGAAAGGTGTAAGAACTACACAATCAACTACAAGACTTGGACCAATACAGCCAATGTTTGAAGAAGGACATGGATTTCCCAATTGCCTTCTAAATGTCAAGGAGGATTAAGACAATGATTTCAATGTAGCACATGTATGTAAACTTAGTATATTTGTAGTAAAGAGTTATGAATTCCCGTATTAGTCATAGGTAAATGTAACATACCCCTTTTGCTGAAAAACACTTTATGTTGGAAACATTATGTTAACTTTTATTGTAAAGTTTTATATTGGACAAGTGTCCAAGGATGACTGTAATTTGCACAATATTTTATTATTAAATAAATTAAATAGGATACAAACACCTAAGGAGACTGTTGAAAGAGTGTTTACTGACCCACTAGGTGGAATGGAATATGGGGTAGAAGGCAATGGACAAATGGCAGCTTCATGAGGCAACTAACTAGCTGTTGGTATGGGACAACTCCCTTGAAATGTGGTCATAGTGCCCTGAAAGATGGGACTGAAGCTTGAGGCTCATTTATTGAAAACTGACCACTAAAGACCTAGGCAGTCTATATAAGAACCATCGAATTATGAACTGAGGTTCATCACTTTTCCTAACGAGGAAATTTACCTTGGGGTTTTGCTGTGCTTGCACCCAAGAGATTCGATGAGGGGATATGTTGAGCTTTTGATCATGGTGTAAGCCTGCCTATTATACTGTTGAGTGCAGAAGTTTCATTGTTGAGTGCAAAAGTTATACTATTGAGTGCAGAAGTTACATTGCTGAGTACCTTGCTTCTACAGAGAATCTTCTACCTAGTGGTTCAGTGAACAGGCTCGGGGGTCCAAACGAGGCAAGTAGATTGGTTGCTTCTTCTGGAGAAGGTTGGGAGGAACATGCCTCCTTGGGTGTTTGTCGGTCCTATCTACAATTACAGGTTTTTCTTGTCTTTTCTGATTCTAAGTAGTTAGATTATCATCTGCAAATATTAATTTAGTGTTTATAAGTTATAGTCAAACAGATGTATTTGTTTCAGTTTCTGACCTGATTAGGATTCTGCATAATGATGATTAAGTACGTAAGATGATTGAATAAATATCTTCTCTGCATTTTCTCCATACTGTTTTTCTGTATCGTACTCTAGTACAGAGAAGGAAATTAAGATAGATGAATGATAGGCAGAATGCCAATTGATTGAATAGTTTAACACTGTCAAGTTTTCCTAATATCTCCTATCATCTATCTACTGCAATATAAATTATGCATGTATAGGTTCGGGAATTTTAACAATATATCGTATCACAGGTACTATAACCCTTCTTGCATAAAAACATATGTAATTATCTTATCCCTATACGAAACCTAGGGTTTCCTTTTTGTAATTTAATTCTTCACAAAAGATAAATGATATGTTTTTCTCTTATCATTCTTTTCAACAGTTTAGTGTTTAAAGTTCACTGTATTTTCTTTCACAAGTTTTCATTGAAATATAACAGCCACAAAAATAAATATTTCCTAAGTACACAGTACTGCTATCAAGTATTTATATTTACGAAAAACAGAACTCTTTTCAATTACAAACAAATGTATGATTATTTCGCACTAATTTTCAACCACAGTATTCATATCTTTTATATTGTTTTATTATTCAAACTACAGTTTATTTCAATCACAGCTATCGTAGGATTAGAAACCCCAGATTTTTGTCTCATCATTTAATATTCATCGCAACTGTTAACAAAAACAAATATGTTATCTAAACAGAGATTTTGCTTAAACTTAAACATTGTGACAGGCTCGTAACCCTTCAGTGATCAAACCCTAGTAGTATTAAAACGTCTACCTTTCGAGTTAAAAGCCTATTTAAGATTCAATACCATCATTTAAAACATAAACAAGAATTTAGTTACGATTCCAATACATAGTTACAAACAAAAACATTGAGTTTTGGCTCTCGGCCACAACCATAAATCGATGAAACAATGTCAACATTCTAACTACATTATAACCTATCAATACTTTTATACCAAACAAGCAAGGGTTTGAAGTTTAAACCCCTTTGAAAAGTAAAACAATTATTTCAGTATGAGCAAGGTTTGAGCTAGCTCTCAGGCATAAAAATCTTAATCTTATTATTTCCACAGAGTCAACAAGTAAAGCTTTCTACATCATTTTTACCAATACATAGTCATATACACAAAAACAAGGCGTTTAGCCTATGGCTCATGGCCATAACTAAAGTATAACTTTGATAAACAAGTCCACAGATCTCTAGTGCTTGGTGAACATAGTCAACGCATTTAAAACTCCATTTTCAAAACAAACTCATAACCTCCATTTTAGATGAAGATCGAAGTTCTTACAACAAACAACCCTTGAAGATTACAGTAGCAAGACGAGTTCAAAACTTCAACATTAATTCTACAGTTAACACAGAGTTGGATAACCAAAACATTATCTTATTACTGTTCGATCCCATCAAAATAACTGAGGGTGAAACCCTTGTTACATTCATAACAACTTTGACTGCTAGTAGCATAACAGAACCCATTATAAGGGTATACCGAGGATTCAATCCTCTTTACATATGCTTCAATGCATGTAAACATTGCAAACGATGGCCACACCATTTAGATTTCAAAGTGCTCCGGCTAAATTACACACGACCAATAGTTGCAAGGAAATCTACAGGGGGGAAAACCACCGAGACTTACCATTCACATTAGTAGTTTCCATCAGCTTGAGCGTAGAACCCTGTAGACATAGGTACCTGTCATTTTAAACAGAAGAGGGTTAAATCTAAAGTTCCAAGCGTAAGCCATATTAACTATTACAATACGTGGAAATTATAGTAAAACGTTACCTTAATAAATACCGAAAGATAGAGACGCTAGCCTCTGCAACCAGCTCGGATCCTGAGACATCATACTACGAATGTTGAATGAAGTTATCACTTGTACACCAAGAACACAACTCTTAATGCTATCAACAGGTATCAGACCTCACTCACAAGATTACGAGTTCGAAATGTGGCAAGAACTCTCAACGACCTGTTATTTGCAAACCCTAAACATCTGCAGGCCGGTCGGCCTCCCTCCTAAACTATCCTCTATCACAATGAATGCTCATGGAAACAACAACGCCGAAACATAGAGGAGTTAGGGTTATTTTCCCCAATTATCGAGATCATCTCCAAATCGACGATGTAGATCATAGGTTATAATCCCAAGCACTCGTTACATTAAAGACATTTCATTATACTTTCCACTACACACTCCAACTAAGAAGGATACTAGGACGAGACCCATTACATCTCAACATTTTCGGTATTGACCTCACAATCTTTCACTTAACACTAGACACGTAGTCTGCCACCAAGGTCTCCCACGAAGGTGGTAGATGGGGAAGTTAAATGCCAAGATTGGATTCTGAACTTCTGCCAGCACACTTATCCATTACATCATTATGACCATGTCCTTGTTTTACGTTGGCACGAAGGTGCTTATAAACCTGCCACATTATATATACATAGGTTAAAATAAGTATTAGTACACCCGTAAATGTTGAACCAACTACTTACCAAGTGTATGATAAAAGTCTCACGTTAATACCTATAGATTTCCTATAGTTGGTATATAGGACCCCTGCATAAAACTCTCGGCTTATAGTTAATAATATAGGAAAAAGCTTGGAATTAACATATAGTTTATATGTCATAAGTAAATATATATATGTTTGCATCTAGGTCTTATGCCATAATACTTACATATAGTTTAGGTGCTATAAGAAATATATAGAAGTATATATAAAGACTTCCTAGGAACTAAAGTGTGAAGTATATATGGATTATACTCTAGGAAAACAAATTATCATGTATTTAAGCCTATGAATCTTAAAGGAACATTATCTTTCTACAATTATTTGCATCGTATATTATCTCTAATCAATGCTTTAAAGTTCAAATTCATCCTTTGAGTGTAAACCAGAAATGCATGAGAGGTTAGTTTATAGCTGCAACTGTTAGACGAGTCATTTAAGGTACCTTGATACTCTAAACAAAATCTTTGACGATTATCTGAAGTGCAAGTTAATTTATACTTGACCTGTTGTACGACCCTTACCTGTAATCTGCGAAAAAAGGGAAGGTCCAAATGCTTTCGTGTGAATGCTAAGTAAGCCTCGGGGTACCCTCATGACCCCTTTCAACATCAAAAGAATTACAACACTTAACATTTTAAACACTATTATCCAAAGGAGCATTGACATAAGAAATATAAAAACATAGCTGAATATCCAATAGTACTTTAACGTAGGCTATAATATCAACGTACATCATGATGCAAAACAATACAAAGATTGATCATTATAGACATTTATTTCAGTATGACAACATAAAAGCATTAATTACAATTCCGGACAGTTAGTTTATGCATTAAATGCTACATTGAAAAATTTTAAATTTTTGGTAAATTTTGGGATGTTACAGAAAGAAGTTTTCAATGTGGCGGTAAGCATATGAATAGAAATAAGCATAATCTTATAAATATTTTGGGAGGAAGTATTGGTGAAACCACATATGAAGTATAACAATGTTACCATAAGGGTTGTAAACCATATTATGTGTAGACCCATGTGGAGACTAATGGTAGTAAATATAAATGTAATTACAAGTTCCTATGGAATCAAATAATATGCAACATTGAAATTCCTAAAATTGCCTAAAGAAGCATATCCAGTATTGTTTGCCTTGGTATATGCATTGAGAATAAATATGTGTTTTGAAAAAGAAGCCTTGTTCTTTAGAAGGGTCACGGAAAAGTGATAATTCCTTAGACAAAATCAAAAGGGTGGCAGAGGCTAAGACAAGTGCCATAGAGAAAGACGAACCATCGAGGCCCCATCTCAATATGGAACATTCATATATGATGATAAGAGATGAACAATAAAATCATGATAAACAAGTTGTCCTACACATGGAAGTTACATCAAAAGAATATTTTGCTAACATGTTTCCAAAATGGACATAAGAGTCATGATGTAGTTTATCCAAGGTACATAAAGAATATACATAGAATTGAAGCTCAAACAACAAACTTATGAAGGAATGTGAAGATGGTTAATATCCAATGAAGCACATGCGATAATTTGAAGAAAGGATGAAGTTTTTAATATATAAATAAACATAAATAAATTTTCCAAACACCTTTGGGATTACAACTTTTCAATGGTGAGTGGCACATTTCATCCCTAAGCTTGACTTGACATGGAATAGGGTGAAATTAAGACAATTTTCCTATGCATATTTCAAAATTTTGTAGGAGAAAGTGTTGTGGATATTATGGTGTAGTAAGGGTTAAGTCATTTTAAGAGGTTGAAAATTATACAATAGAAATAGGTAAAAGATGGTGAAACTCTTAAGGAGACAACAATGCATATATATAGCGGATTTATTTATGATTTTTCTTACAAACAATATTTCCATCAAGAGAATATAAGAGAAACAATGGATTGGAATAAGTTATGGCAGAAATTTTGTGAATGTTTGTACAAGGGGTCTATAAACCAATATGTTACCCTAAACGAATGATCCAAGTGGCTTCAAAAAAGCTCAAAATTCACAGTCTTCAAATCCTACACAGAACAATATCATCGTTAAGAGCTCCTCAAGCCAGTTCCAATGGTGCAAATGGCGTGTCAAACATACTTCGTATGTAGAAGATATCACGTTCTAAAGTTTGGACCAAACAGGGAAAATGGGCAAAAGAGGTGCCACATGGAACCATTGGAAGGATGACATGTGGCAACACCATACATATGATTACGTCAGTGGGTGACACATGGCAACACCAGAGGGTGCCACGTGTCACTCATTTTTGGCCTTTTCAAGGATCCAAATGGACCAATAAAAATGCCATGTTAACATGGACTAATGTATCTTGACATGTGGCAGTCCGTAATAATTATGTGGCAGTCCATGTGACGTCTATATAGATGATGTGGCTGTACATTTGGCAGGCACCCAATGAGAAGGACCCACATGGCATCCAATTTACCTCTATAGGTATTGAACTCGTAACCTCCTTTCATGTAAATCTTTTGACTTACCACTATGCCATGACCCATTCTTTTAAAAGTAGTAGAATGGAATATTATTTTACGTTTTATTCATGGTGCAAAGAATATGTAGCTCCGCTAAAATTGGCGGTAGTTCCACCAAATCTTGGTATTCCGCCATATGTAGTTACAACCAACTAAAGTTATCCGAAAAGACAAAATTTGAAGAATCTTATGGGATTGAGTTGGATTTATTGGTGGAATTTGTTTTGGGAATTGTAACCATGTGCCATATTAAATGGTATTTGTTTGACCTATGGTATATTTGGAACATGGGTATTATAAGATTGGTTATGCCACGAATGTTGGAGTGAGTACAACCATGTGGTTGTAACAATGTCTTTAATGGTATGTAATGCCAACCAATGTAATGGGCTAATGGGATTAATGAAAGATGAAACCACCGTGACTTATTTAATTGGGAACAATTTTTATATGCTTCGTTATAGTTGGAAAAACCAACATACCATTTGTAAAAGGGAGTTATAAGTTTATAACCAAGTTGGTGAGAGTCCAAATTTGGGGGCTCATGTGGAACACACCAAGGAGGCCATCTTCAACTATTTAATCCCTTGTCATTTGCATTGTAGGGGGGAACTGAGAGCTCATTTTGAGGCTCCATTGGAAGAGAGAAATCCATGGTGAGAGAGAATCCATTTGAGGGAGAACTCCATTGAGAGGAGACCATTTGGAGACTTGAGAGAGAGGCTCTTGGAGTGCTCTTGGAGGAGAGCTTCATGACTCTTGTTGGAGTCTTTTGTTGTGTGAGCTCCATCATGTTTTGAGATCCATGTTGTGAGTGTGATCACTCTCTTGTCTTTGTTGTTTGAGATGATTTGAGAGATCCCTTTGAGGCCATGTTAGAGACCATCATGCTCGATAATAATTATGGAGAATGTAGGTTTGCTCAAGGCTCGAAGCTCGTAGGAGCTGATGAGAGAGCATGGATAGGTTGCATTGGGAGAACTCCATCCTTTTGATGTCTAGAGTAGGTTCATTAATGTGAAGCGGCTTCTTCAGGAGAAGTTATTTTTTATGTAAACATTGGTGAGAAGGTCCCAACATCTGTTACAAGAAGGAATAAAGCGATTCGCATTTCAAATGGATTCGAAGACGTAGCCAGGGGGTCTGGTGAACTTTGTTATCAATGTGTCTCTCAAATGTGTAATGTTGTCTTGCTTTTTCCTTGTGCATTTTTTTTTTATGCCCTTACGCTCATGATGCTTAGTATGTGATGATGAATGAAGTAAATGGCATGTTATAAAGTTTAAGATGCACATGTGGGTGTAAGCCTTTTGAAAGCAATCAAGTTAAAAAAAAACAATCCTTCTATATTGATCCCTTTTGTTTAAGTGAGTTTCGAATTGTGTTTTCAAGCTCACCCTGGGCTCAGATGAAAGAAGTCCTTGAAAAGACGCATAAGTTTGCAAGGGAATACGCACTATAAGGTAATTAAAAATTGACCTTAAAAATATAATATAAAAAAGAGCAACTTATGCCAAAAATTTATAGAAAGGAACAACTTGACATTAGGGATATAAATGACAAACCAACACACTAAAAAAATTACATGCAATAGGAAGTACTTCAAGAAAAAAGAATTTATCTAAGGAAGGAGAATAACCAAAATAACTAGAAATATTTGATAGACTAGATGAAAAAATAGCAGCACAACAAATATCATTATGTAAAGAGTTTGTTGATGAGCTTGCTTACAAATATCATGATCTCAAAGGCTTACCAAATGAACTTGGACAACTAAGGATTGAACTTATAAAGGCTTACCAAATGAACTTGGACAACTAAGGGTTGAACTTGAACAAAACTAGTAAGACAAAGACACTACAAGATGAACCTCAAGTACAAACCAAAAGAATTACTTAAGTTGTTAGATGCACATAGTAATATTTCCAATTAAGAAAAGTGAATGGTTTCAAACATTGTTGTGGCCAAAAAGAAGAATAATAATCTCAATATATGTGAGATTTTATAAAGTTGAATAAGGTAACTATCATAGATCGTTTTGCAACCCCTTTTATAGAAGAATCCATAGGAGTAGCAGGGGTTGAAATACATTATATGCTTATGTAGGGTACAATCAAGTTTCCATAAGCAAAAAGGATCAACCACTCACTACATTTGCAAATAAATGGGGAGAATTTACATAGAGAAACATGCCTTTTTTGTCTAGTTAATGTAACATCATTTTTCTCCAAGGACCATTCTTGAAATATTCAAGGACTTTATTCATGAGTTATTAGAAGTATATTTAGATGAGTGGATATTGTTTGGATTTCATAGTAATCATATTTAAGATCTCATAGTGATGTCGAACATATGTAGCGAAGCCAGAGCATATTCCTATCCATAGAAATTGTAATTCTTGCAACCTTTGGGAAAACTCTTGGGGCATATAATCACCAAGGTTGGGATTATGGTATACATTGATAAGGAATACGTGGTAAAGACATAGAACCACTCCAAAACCCAAAAAAGTTAAGGCTTTCTTAGGACATACAAATTACTATGTGAAGTTTGTCAATGGTTAAACCAAAATAGCACACATGGTGGAAATGTCGTTTCAGAAGGAGACACTATTAAAATGGACAAAAAATATCCAACAAGGGTTTAAAGCAATAAACGATAAGATTACCAATGCACCCATATGAAGTTCCTCAATTGGAATAAGACATCCCATGTTCATGTGGGTGCCTCTTGAATAGTTATCGAGGTTATTCTCACACATCTAGTGGATAAATGAAGTAAACAAAGTTCACTCACACATAAATTTTCCAAAATATCTAGAATATAAGGTAATCCATTTACGAAAAATAATATATTGAGTAAATATATATAAATGAATGAGATTTGAGAGAACCGAAGGTTTTGATATCAATTAAGTAAACAATCTTGTTTACTGTAAATTGTGAACAATTCATGTTCAATATGTATGAAATAAAATATATTTATAAATAATGATAGATAATAAAGATATTCTTGAATAACAACGGGGTTGCACATATATATAAATCACAAAGGCACTGTAACCATTCATGGAGGGATTCGTCCCTTAGATAACAATTTATTATTATTATTTATTATTATGATTGTTATTATTATTTATTATCATTTTCTATTAATTGATACTTATATTTCATTTATGTTCATAACAAATAAAGGTATTAAGTACTCACCCTACAACCCATATCACCAACCCTAATCCCAAATCCTTATCACCCCTGTCACTCCCAATCCCTTACACTAATAAACCATGTAACCTTTAAGCCCTATATTTCCTAAAACATAGCTCCTATTAGTCATATACCCCCTATCCCATAACCCATATAACTTGTAAGTCATACTATTTATAACTCCTAATCCATAAAACAGTATAAAACCTAACCCACAATCCTCATAACCCCCAACTTTAACTTATAAAAGTATTAAACATTATAAATTCTAACATTTAAACCCTAATCCCTATAACCTTTAATCCATAACAATTAACCTCCACAACCAAAACCTCTATAAACCCCAACCCATAACTATTAACTCATATAACCCTTATATCCCCAAAAACCCCACCCTTAACCCCTAACCATTATAACCCTTAAACCCTATATCCTTATCACTCTATTGATGCCTCGAAAATCGTAGCATCAATAACAAGGGATTCTCCCCGGTAAGCAGTCCCAATTAGATTGTCCACCGTTTGGTCTGGGGAATACGTCCGGTTAACGGTTCCGGCTACCGTAAGATTTGAAGATTTTGGTTCTTTACACCGGTTGCGGCCCGGTTCACTGTTTATGTATTTTATTTTAAAGATGATATGCAAGTGCCCTAACTAAGTGTATGCAATTAACCTAAGCCAATATAAAGCTGTGTAAGCAAATCTATTCTATCCTTGCAAGGAGCAAACTGTAAAGATGAGTAATGCGCTGAAAGAAACACCTTAAAGATTATTACAGATAGTCCTTTTAATCATAAGATACATCTACAACAAGATATAACAGATATTAAAGATAGCTTTAATTCAGTTGATACAATCCATTACTCATTTGGGAAAAAACATTTTGCACAGGAAAGCACAAGAACATTCATTACACAGAAAGAATTCAAGATAGCAAGGAATGATCTCACAATAATATGCAGATGACACAGGAATAATCCAGCACACATTTGACACATCTTCCAGGCAAAACGCCTTCTCCCAGGCTTTCATTAGGCAAAAAATTTGTTTCTTGGAGCAAGTAGCAAAGTAGTTCACGTATAAGGAAGAAAAATCTTTCACCTGCTAAAAAAGTCCTTAACTTCTCTCCTATTCTCCTATATATAGTTTTACAAAATGCTCCTTGAGCTGCCAAGTGTACCTTAAACCTAGGAATTTTGATTTATCATTAAAAGTCTCAAATATCAAATTTTGATGATTCGTGCCAATCCTCTTTCACAAGAGACAAAAAGAAAGGACAACTGTCTATATAGACATTATACAATTAACGACTTTTAGTTACTTTACAAAATCGAATAAGGCAAATTACTGTCCAACTGGCTCTGCTGTCTCAATGGGTCATTCCTCTTCTGCTGACTTGTCCTCTTCAACAGGCTCGCTTGCTTTTGCAGCCTTATTTACCTCTTCTATATAACTGGCCCATTGACTTATTTCCCTTTGTATTGTTTTACTTCTCGCTGAGATCATTACTTTCCGCGCTATATCATGTTTGTACAAGTTTGATTTGATATTTGCCACCTCTGTGATAGCTTCTTGCTCAATATTTTCCAGGAAATAAGTGTGAACAACAGTTTGTTCAATGAATTGATGGAGGTCTTCTGGGGTTATATGTTATATTTTATTCAGATAATCTAACTTTGAGGTCAACTTTCCTTGCAATTCTTCCAAGCGCGATTCCCTCTTTGGGAACTCATAAAGATTCTGAGGTAGAACCATATGACACTTGCCGTGGGCTTCCCAAATTTTAGAGTAAATAACATGGAATTTCTTGATGGTTTTCCTGATTTCAGTACTCAATCTGCTACCGCACCTCAAGCAGAATTCGAGGACTCCTGTGTCCATATCAAATTCTTCAGCTGTTTTATCCCATAGGTTCGAAGGGAAACCCGATCTCCCTTTCCTCCATTCAAACTGTTCTCCAAGTTCTTCCACATGTTGCTCATATTTGTCCCTTAATCTTAGTGCTTCAACTTCGATATAAGTCATCTTTGTGATCATTTTCTTCATATTGCAGACTTCTTCATTAATCGACACCAGCAATTGATGAATCCTTTCCTGCACTTCACAAGCTCGCTCATAGAACGTGGCTAGATCCTCCTTTGTTTTATTTTCCTTTTCAAGTTGTTCCAATAGTTCAACCTTTTCTTGCTCCAATTCTTCGAATTGAGGTTTGAAGAAATTGACTGGTTGGGCATTGTTGGATTCAAGCTTTTCCAGTTCAGATATCCGAACTTTCAAGTTCTTTTGCTCATCTTCTGAGATTGCTAGCTGCATTTCAAGTGAATTCTTCTCATTTTCAATCCACAGGGCTTTTGAAGTGATTTCTTCCTTTTCTTCCATGAGCTGCTTGTATTTGTTTTTTATCTCGTTGCTTTCTAATACCTCATTCTTCCTGTCAACTTTTATCTTGAGACACAGCTCTCTGTAGTTCTTAACAATTTCAATCAAACGATCGATATTGACTTTGCTTGCTTGGGTTGAAGCTACGGTGCAACCTTCCTGGAATGACGGATCGATGTCAGTCCCTTGGACCAGTGTGGTCTCCGATATTCTGAATTCATGTAAGTCCTCCCCAATTTCCATTTTCCTTACTCTCCCGTCAACAATAGCCCTCTTCCGTTCATGAAAATAGACGAAATCCAGGTTGGCCACTTAGCGCTGCTTCCTGGGGTTGTATGGGGTGAGTGCTAATTCTTCGGTGGAGACAACCCCTTCATGAGCTATCCCTGGTTGGCCAGTCTTTGCTAAACCCAAGTCCATGGTCACTGGGTTGGGCGGGTTTTGTTCTGGAATTTTCTTCGCTTCTTCCTTCTCTTGCCTTTCTGTTAGCACTGCCAGCTCTGCTTGCAATCTGTCCGCTTCTTCCAATAATAATATTTCTTCTTCTTGTAATTTGGCATTTTTTTCTTGGAGGATTCGGTCTTCTTCTTTTCTCAGAGCTTTTGCTTCCTGCTATTTCTGTATTTTAGCAGCTTCCTCTTTCTTTCGCCTTTCGGCTATCACTGCTTTTAACCTGCTTGCTTCCTCCAACAAGGTTCTTTCCTCTTGCTCCTTTTGAATTCTAACAATTTCCTCCTCTTGTTGCAACTTAATAACTTTCTCTTGTTCTTGTTGCAATTTGGCAGCCTGCTCATTTTGAATTGTGTCACCTTCTTCTAGTTCCATGTCATTTGAACCCCCGGCTTGGGATGTTGCTGCCTCTTGCTCCAGTTGTATCAGACCAACAGGCTTGGGGGCAGAAGTCTTCCCACCTTTCTTCTTATTGTAGCGCTTTCCTAGTTCTGTTAAGTTTTTGGCGCTACGGAAGAATTCTTCATTCAGGTCAATCTGATGGGTGTATTCAAAGGAGTTTTTGACATCAACAACATGTCTGACAACATTTCCACAAGGGTCATGCCTCCTGTTAAACTTTGTACCAAAATGAAAGCTCTCCAAGTCCTGAACATAGTTTTCTCCCTCTTTTGCCCTCAGGAGGCTGTATGCGCCAATAGTGAAACGCATTAGCGGATACATCCCCTTTTTCCTTTCAATGAGGATTCTACTGATTCCCCCAACACTGAAGAGTTGCCTTATGGCTTCCCTATGTATCACAAAATCTGTAGCATATCTGGGAAGCAAGAATGGAGCTACGGATCCTCCACTCATGAGGATGTAGGTGCCTTCTTGGGCGTGGTAATAATTTCCAAATGTTTCAATAATGGGCATGGTGTTCTCCGACATGCAATTTGGTTCTTCTACAAAATTAAGCTAGTGTAAGGGCATGATGAATTTCTCGTAGACCTGCTTGTAGTAGTTTGCATACTTGCTTGCCCAAGTTGGTTGATAGGCTATGAAGAGAGGTGTCTCCTTTATGTTCCATGAACAACCCAAGTTCGGGAAGGTGTGTTTGCTCAACAGGCAGTCTATCAAATAAGAAGAGATAAAAAATTATGCTTTCTTCTAAGTCATTCCTCCTTGGGCAGCGGTTAACTGTGATTCTAGGCTTTCTGAAATAATATCAGCCCAATTAAAAATTGTGCCTGACATGGCTATATAGAATATTACCGGTACCCAGCCCAGTTTGAAGATATTACCTTTGGGCATGCCGAAGATCTGGCTCAACATCAAAACAATGAGTCTATAGGGGGTTTTCAGAAGGTTGCTTTCATATTCATTGGTCTGTCTTTGCATTATCTGTCTGTCGGCTATCATCATTTTTCTAACAGACACCAGAGGGTCCATGGGATGTTCTGCTATCCAGTTACTGTCCAACCAAGCCCTTGCCATGGGCAATCTGTAAGCGGATGCGATATGTTCCGGTGCGAACGATGCCAGATTCATTCCATTCTTGTCGTTTATGAACCTGGTGTCAGTTTTGGCACGAGGGATCAACCAGCCAAGGACCTCAGAACATGGAAATAATTCAGGTCTGGTTGTTGCTTTATGTATACAAGACTTCTTGATGTTTGCATATACCAAAGTATCTTCTAGGGAACCATTGGGGTATTCCTGATCCCTGATGAATCTATACAAGTCACCCCATTGAAACTCTGGGGCAAAGCTTCCTGGAGGTACATTATAGGTGGCTTGCGTATCACCGAACATAGTTTCAAGTGACGTATCCAACAGGATCTCCATGTCTGAATCTGACTTTGCCTTTTGCGCAACCTTCTTTCTTGCAGACCTTCTATGCATGTCAAACCTGCGTCAATTAAGGTAGCACAAAATAAAGATTCCGCATATTTGTAAGCAATTAACACCACAGGAATTATCTAATTATTCGAAATAAGCAACAACAAGTATGTTAGAAAGTTTGCAGGAGCTCAAAATAGTCGTACAACATCCATGAAAAAAATTTAATAGTAAGTATCTTTACCATATAATCGGAAGTTGGCAATTTTCTTAAATGATTTGAAAAAACAAAGTTGTTGCATAAGTGTTAACTTGGAATTACATGGGAAATGCCACTGTGGTGGGAGGCGGAAAACCAACGCACGTTACGGTTCATCAGTGCGGGTTTTGCTGCTTAGCAGTTCGACTTAGCGCTTGCGCATCAGACGAACGCAGCATTATAGGCATTAGTGGCGTTTTCATCCTATGCTAAGGGGCGGTATTTCTCGCTGGTGGCGTGCAACACAAAGCGAGGAAGATACAGTCTCACCATAATGGCTCACAAATGCATTCAAAAGAAAGGCGACCTGGTTTTGACGTCTCAGGATGCAGTCTTCTTTTGAAAACAATGTCATAGGTAGTGGGATAAGTGTCGTTGCACAGGCGAAGGAGGCTATTACAAGCCGATACGGAAATTGGCATTATCGACGCAGTATTTAAGGGCCTACGGAGAAAACACACAGGGTGTATAGCCAATGAAAAGACAAAACGAAAATGTGGCGACTAAAAAAAGCTAAAACTATGCGTGAGACAAAATTCGTCTTTTAGACTGTCAAAATACAGCCTCGAACGGAGTCAATCCTCCGAACAAGCAAACGAAGGAGGAGAGTGCCTACTTGGTGTTTTCAGAGTGGTTTTCCGTGGTTGGCGCATCTATCCAAGCTGATAAAAAATTGATAAAATGTCCACTGTTCGCTCCTAGAAGCTTTCTCGACCTTGAGAATAATGAGCTGTTTGAACTCCGTTCTCTGCATTTATAGGGGAAGAGTTAATTCCCAATAGGTGGATTAATGTGGGTTCGGTGGGCATGGGGCTCGAAAACGGAGCGAATTAACGCCACACAAGCCGAGTTAAATGGCCTCATCAACCCAGCAGGGGTGTATTGAATGGCATCGAACAATGTCCTCAACACTCAAGAGTTGCGATGGCGCGAGATTGGTGCAGCGACACTATTAAGCGCAACGCTTGCGATCGCGACGGGGAAACCATCATTAGGTCTTGCGCCCAAGAGATGTGCCAACGGCAAGGTATATTTAAAAGAGAGTGATGGTGGCGGCGATCTTAAGGTTAGGTTATGCGTGCCAGGAGGAGGAGCTATTGTTAAGTCTTGTGCCCAAGAGATGCGCCAATGGCCAAGTGAACGGGATCGCGAATGCAGTGGCGACTTTAGCTTAAGTTCTGCGCTAATGACGGGGACTTCAGGGATAGATTTTGCGCTACGGGTGGATGCGTTGATATGGCGCGAAAGTTATGTTTAGAGCTTACGCCTTGTGGCTCAAAATTAATCTTGCAATTTACACATTGGTGATAAAGTCTAGACCCAAAACTTGCGCCTTTTGGCGCAAAGTTAATCATGCTATCTGCGCCACGCATACTTTGAAAATTAAAAGTGTGCTCTGTGTTTTAAGAAAGAAATGCCTTAGACAAAAATCATCAAGGAAAAACGGAAATAATTAAAGCTTAAGAAAAGTTCGAATCAAAGGAGTAACTAAGACTTGGACAAAACCAAGCTTCTCGGAAAACAAATAAAAAGAGGGGCCCTAATATTTACAAAAAATTGGGGAGGGATGTTGCAACAACAACAATTGGCGATTCGCTGGTGAACACAGATCTCTGAAACACAATCTTGTCAAGATCAGACTGACTTTTAAACTGATAGCCACAAGTGTAACAGATGCCTCACAGTTCAACCTTCAAGGATGTAGTGATCTCTTTATCATATTGGTCACTTGGGAAAGGGGACGTAGACTTATGCTTCTTTCAAACTCTCTCAAGGCCAGAGTATGAAGTTAATTCCCTTAGAATCTGTCTTTATGGTACTCTGACTAAGAAAGGACTCCACATGATCGTAACAATATCTCACAGGGATATTCGTTTGTTCCTCATTCCCATGCTATTTGCGTCCCTTTTGGATGTTTCTATAATTCGGAGCTTTGTTGTTTGAGCCTCCCAGAAATAACTTTCTTAAAAAAAAAATCCAATCCTTTGATTTGGGTTCTTCGATCCATAATGTCCTTTTGTGTGAGCGAGATTTTATTTGATTATCAAGCTTCACGGACGAAGAAGAACTTTGCCTGAGCCGAGTTATTTTAACAGCTTTCTGATTTGAAAATTTTGCTTCATCTCAGCCATGCTTTAATTGAGGCGAGAATTTCTAGGAATTAGACTCTTTGATATAAGCGCTTTTGGCTTTTATTTGTAGCATGGGATCATATAAATACCATACACCTGCGAGGCATGCTTCCTTTCCATGGGTCCATAATAGAAAAAGGACCTTGGGACAGACATTAATATTAAGGTGGATGGGACCTCGAGATAGTGAGAGAGAAGTATTGAATCATTAGTCATTTAATTGGGGTTATTTTGACCAAACAGAACACGACCTCTACATTATAGAAGGATGATCTGTAAAGGAAAAGTCACGGGGCTATTTTCTTTATAAGTAAAATTCTGTCTTTCAAGATTTCGAGTTTTGGTTGGAGCTCTTGTTCTATACTTACGCCAGGATTTGGGCTGGGTCTTATTAAGCAAAGAAAAGCAAACTCAAATAGGAAGTGAAAAGACAAGAAAAATCAGACTAAACTACTGAAAATGTTCAGGGAACAAAAACAAGAAAGGAGAGGACAGAAACGAAAAGAAAACAAAAGAAACCATTTATTTATGTACAAAAGTCTCAATGAGACTATGCAAAGTGTTGCTTTAGGGCGGGGCCATTAAGAGGAAGGATTACTTCTTCTCCCTAGAGGTCTTTCAGCTTGTAAGTAGATGAACCAAGTTTCTCGGAAATTAGATAAGGGCCAACCCATAGATGTTGAAACTTTGTATGCATTCCTTTTCCCTCATGTGGATGATCCCACTTCAAGATTAAGTCACCTACTTCAAAATTTCTTTTGCCGGACTTCCTTTTATCAAATCATCTCTTGACTATGTCTTGATGTTGGTGGAATCGGTCTTTGGCTTTTTGCCGAGATTCTTCAAGTTTCAGTAAGGTGTCAATTCTAGACTGTAAAACTTGACTACTGGTTCCTCGGGATGCTTGGGCCAATTGCAAAGATGGGAGTAAGAGGTTAGGAGGGAGGATGGCTTCTCTACCATAAACAAGGGTATATGGGGAAACTCCCAAAGCATTCTTTAGAGTGACTCTATCTGCCCATAAAGCATTTGGAAGAACAGTGTGCCAACTTCTTTGGTTTTCAATTACAGTTTTCTTGAGAATTCAGATGATATTTTTATTTGAGGACTCGGCTAATCCATTTCCCAGGGGGTATTAGTTGGTTGAATAATGTAATTTAATTCCTCTTTCATAAAAAAATTCCTTTATTTTAAAAGACGAGAAATAAGTTGCATTATCAAAGACTAGGGAAATTGGAACCCCAAACCTGGTTATGATGTTCTCTTTTAAGAAACTAATGACTGTATCTTCATTGATTTTGCGTAATGGGATAGCCTTTGTCCATCTCGTAAAATAATATGTGGCTGTTAGGATATACCGGTGCTACAGAGAAGAATTTGGTTTTATCTCTCCAATGACATCTATGCCCCATTGTTCAAAAGGTTCCGAGATGATAATCGACTGTAATGGTCCTGCTGCCTTGGGTAATTTCCCATCACTTCTTTGGCATACATCACAATTCCGTGCATGGGCATGAGAATCTCTAAACAAAGTGGGCCAATAATATCCATCTCTCAGTATCTTGTGAGCTGTGGTGTCTCCGGAATAATGCTCACCAGCAGGGCCATCATGTAGCTCTTTGACCACCTTACTTGCATCTTCCTTCTCTAAACATCTGAGAAAAATACCATCATAATTTTTTCTGAAAAGTACTCCATCAATGATCTGGTAAGTTGCCGACTTCAAATGGAGTGCTCTTCTTTGCTTAGAACTCCAATGCTCTGGTAGGTACCCTTGTTTCAAGTAGTGCACTAAGTCTTTGTACCAAGATTCAGGCGCTGTGAAGATAGGGTAGACTTCAGCTGTATTTAGTTTGGCCTCATTTTCCCAATCTCGCTCTTCATCTATTGGGTGTTCGGTGAGCAATTTACATAGGCCTTGACCTTTAATAATGATGGCTGGTTTAAATTCTAAATCGTATTCTTGAAGAGTGGTGACCCAATTTCCTCTTCTTTCTCCCAACTCCTTTTGAACGAAAAGGGATCTGACGGCTGGATGGGGAACCACAACTTTAGTTCTGTTCTTAAGAATATATGGCCTGAACTACTTTACTGCTTTGTATAAATCATATTCCTGTTTATCCATGACAGGATAGTTTAGTTCAACGCCTTGCAAACTAGTGCTCATAAAAGAGATTAGGTATCCATCTCCTAATTCCACCTTTTGCGTAAGCACAGCTGCGAGAGAGTCATCCGAAGCGAAGGTATATAAAATAAAGTCTTTGTCAAAATCTGGACTTCTTAGAGAGGGAGCATTGGCTATGGCTGCTTTGATATCCTTAAATAAATCCTTTTCTAAATCTGTCCATTTGAACTGCACATTTTGCTTGACCATCTGCTGTAACAGTTTAACGGTCTGAGCAAAATCAGGGACAAATCTTCGAACAAAATTAATCGTGCCCATAAACGATTGCATAGCCCTTTTGCTGTGGGGCATGGGAATTTTGCTGATAGTTTGCACTCTCTCTTGGTCTATCGAAATTCCCTTTTTTGAGATGATGTGACCAAGAAGCTTTCCCTCAAGGACTGCGAACACACTTTTCTTGGGGTTTAGAGAGATACCATACTTCCTGCATCGGTCAAAAATCTATTTCAAATGGAAGACATGGTCCTCTCTTTTCTTCGAGAAGATTGTCACATCATCCAGATAGACTACAACACAGTGACCTCCCAATCCTCGAAAAGCAATGTCCATTGCTCGTTGGAAGGTAGATCCTGCATTTATCAATCCGAATGACATTCTTCGGTATGCGAACGTTCCCCACTTAGTGCATAAAGTAGTCTTAAGACGGTCTCCTTCCGCTACCAACACTTGATTGTAACCGAAGAAACCATCTAGTAGAGAAAACATTTCTGCTCCTGATACCATCTGCAAAATTTGTTCCATTGAAGGAACAGGATAATTATCTTTATCAGATGCTCTGTTCAGGTTTCTGAAATCTACACATAGTCTTATTTCTCCAGACTTCTTCCTTACGGGAAATAAATTAGCGACCCATTCTGAATGCTAGACTTTAAAGATGATCTTAGCGTCTAATAACTTCTTTAATTCCTTCTGAATTAAAGGCTCGAGAGTAGGGTGCATTCTTCTTAGCTGCTGCTGAAAAGGTTTAACACCTGCCATCATTGGTATGACATGATGAATGATACGAGTATCATATGTTTTTAGATCTTCATACGTCCAAGCAAACACATCTTTATATTGCCGAAAAAGTTTGATGAACTTGTCTCTTTCACCAGGCCAACAACATCTACCAAGATTGGCATATTTTGGTTTGGCCTTTGTGCCTAGATTTATCAATTCATGCTGCATAGTAGAACTATGAGTTTTAACATTTGCGGGTTTCTTGAACTTGCTCTGCAGATCGAACAAAATTTCAAGTGATCTCACTCCTTTAGGGATGAAATTTCCTTTGACTGCGTCCTTATTTTGTAGATTAGCATCATGTTTTTCTTCATCTATAACAGCTTCTTGAAACATGTTTTCATTTGTAGGGAAACTAATGATTTGGTTGTCATTATCGAACACCCTGAAATTTGTTATATTATATGGAATTGAAGGCCTGAAAACCAATTCAATAGAACACTTATTATTAGTAGGCACCAACCTAGAAGCAGAGGTAGCTAACAAGTTAGTGGAAACATTCTGTAATCTAGGAACAGATTTTATATTAAAAGCTTCAAAGTTTGTAATTAGATCCCATACCTCAGACTGATAGCCTTTCAGATGTGGTGAAAGACAATGAATCGTGTTCCTTACCTATTTGACGACTATTTTCGAGTCGCCGAAGACTTTCAGATATTTAACATTCAAATTGATGGCTTTCTTCAATCCATGGACTAAAGCTTCATATTCAGCAGTATTATTAGTACAATTGAACTCTAATCTACAAGACAAGAAGTGCTTGTTCCTCTCGGGATCCATTAGAACACAACCGGCTCCGGATCCTTCCTGAGTTTTGGAACCATCAAAGTACAAAACCCAAAAAACATTCTTTGATCTAACTAAGTTAGTATTTGAACCATCTAAGTCATTAATTAAGTTAACTATGTTACAGTCGATATCGTCATTCCGAGAAAATTGAAGGAGATTGGACTGTTTGTCTGATTCATTGCTGATATCTTTTGACTGATAATTTCCAGGCTCGATTTCTAAGAAACAATTCCCTAGAATGGAAGATGAGAAAGCTATGGATTCATTCTTTTCATCTAGCTGAGTTACGTTCTGTTTCATGTGCGGTTCCCTCAGCACTTTAATTTGGTTTTGCCTGTTCTGATAGGGCAACCATAAGTGGGACCAATCTGTGGCGAAATAGCCGTCTAGTTTAGTTGACCAATATTTGCTTAGGATCAAACCATAAGCTTCGGGGATATCAACTACCATTATATCAATGAACTGACACACCCTAGAATCTGCAGACAACCTAATAAGCACATCCTTCATTTCCCCAATTACTTTAACAACAGTCCTGTCCAGCTGAATAATCTAGGCTGGGGATGGAGTTGGCTGCCCATTGATCCTTTTGCAAATAGACAATGGCATGACATTGGAGCAAGCTCCAGAATGTACTAAACAATTATGCACATTGTGATTAAAAATCTCAAAAGTTAACAGAAAAGGGAGTGTTTGGGATTTAGATTTTCCGCCAATGCTAGCTTCATTTATTTCGGGATCCTCTTGAGTGTTTGCTAACGGAGTGCTAGATTGGGGTTCGAGAGCCTGCAACAACTTCTTTCATCGTTGAGGCAAACTACACATGTCAAATATAGACACATTAGCTTTTACTTTCTTTATGTCTTCGATGATGTCATATCCCATATCACATTCCTTTACAACTTTGGGTTGATTATCAGTTTTATTCAAAGTTACTTTTGGTGGCTGAATTGTCTCAATGTTTGGCTGTTTAGTAGGCATTTGGTTAGGTTTGGGTTGTGGCGGAATGACTGTGATGTGCCTTTTCAGTATCTCTTTGGAGGCTTTAGTCTTGGGTGTGGTTGAGCTTGGAACCGGGTCAACGACTGGGCCTTTACTGCGAGTATTAATGTTAAAAGTTGAGACTTGACTTTCCTTGGGATAATCTTCAACTAATTCAGTTAAAGGTACCCAATCCGATAAAACCATAGTAGTGTCCGTGGCCGGTTCTTCAGGTTCAGGATTTTGATCCTCTGGAGGATTGTCTTGGTCTGAGATTTGTGAGTCTAGCATTTGGTTCATCACCAAGCTCATTGAATTTATCCATTGCGGACAACTTTTTTCAGAGTGTGGTTCTTGATGAAAGGTGCAGAAATGTTCCATTCCTACTTCATTCAAATTTAAAACAAGAGAGTTGTTCATAGGTGGATGAGGCTGATCGTTTTCTCCCTTTTCTTGTAGAAAGATTTAAAAGGATTCCTGGATATGCTAGCTGCCTTATCCTTTTCAAGATCCACAATTTTATTGGACAACTTTTGCATCATTTTGACTACATTTTCCATATCGGCTGATGGTTCTTCCTTATTCCTGGTAAGTAAGAATGGTTTCTTAGTGGTTGTTGTTTTTGTTTCTGCATCAAGCGCATGCTTAGCAATGCTGTCTGCTTCTTCTTCTACCTTCCTAGCTTCTTCGAAATTTTCTAGTAAGGTAGTTTTCTTAGTTCTTTTGACAAACATTGCTAAGGGAGGATAGAGTGTAGTTGTATAGTATTCCACTAAAGATTCTTCTGCGGGTTTAGCTGCTTCGCTAAAATGATTTAACAGCATGGTGAATCTTTGGTTGAATTCTTGCACCTTCTCTTTCTTTTCCATCCTCATGGACAACAATTCTTTCATGAGTGTAGCTACTGTTTTCTGATTTCCATATTTCTTTAAGAAACATTGTTCAAATTCTTCCCAACTAACTATTGAGCTGGCTTGTAAACTAAAGTACCATGAGGATACCTTAGGCTCGAAAGTATAGGGGAAAATTCTACAGACTACATCTTCTTGCTGCACATTTAACAGGTTCAAGGCTAAGTAATAGCTCTTAAGGTGATCTTCAGTAGAAATACCTTTTCCAAGATCATACTTAGGCAAGACCTTTTCAGGATTCTTAGGCAGATTGTGAAAAGGACCAACCAAGTTCAAATCTCCTCTTGCTCTCCAAGCAGGTAAAACCATGGCTCCTCCTGGAGAATTTGGTGGAGTATCGTGAGGAGTATGAGGTGGAGAATTCTTCATAGTACACAGTTCTTCAATATCTAGAGGATCTTCAAGTTCTATTTCTCCAAGAGGTTTTGTAATTTCTTCTAAAGATAAGTCTACTAATTATTCAAAGCTCTGAATAAGAACTAAATCGCGTGTGTACTGTCTTTCTCTTCTAAGAGCTCTTCTTCTAGGAAGAAAGGGAATCGTGTTTAAACCACCAAGTTGTTTAACGTAAGCATGGGTATGTCTTCTCAAGTTTTCTACTTCAACAAAAGGTATAGCATACCATGTTTCTTGATTTTCTTGATTTTAGAATCCAGAGTTGGGATATTCTTTATTTGTCGCTTCCATATTTGAATTGTCTAGGATTGCTGTTTTAAGAGGGTTTCCAGCTGGATCTCCTCTCAAAGAAGAGTCTCCTATATCATCCATGCACTGGTGGCCCTCCTTCTAGCGCCAATAATTGTTGATGCCTCGAAAATCGTAGCATCAATAGCAAGGGATTCTCCCCAGTAAACATTCCCAATTAGATTGTCCACCGTTTGGTCTTGGGAATCCGTCCGATTAACGGTTCCAGCTACCGTAAGATTTGAAGATTTTGGTTCTTTACACCGGTTGCATCCCGGTTCACCGTTTATGTATTTTATTTTAAAGATGATATGCAAGTGCCCTAAGCTAAGTGTATGCAATTAACCTAAGCTAATCTAAAGTTGTGTAAGCAAATCTATTCTATCCTTGCAAGGAGCAAACTGTAAAGATGAGTAATGCGCTGAAAGAAACACCTTAAAGATTATTATAGATAGCCATTTAATCATAAGATACATCTACATCAAGATATAACAGCTATTAAAGATAGCTTTAATTCAGTTAATACAGTCCATTACTCATTTGGGAAAACACATTTTGCAAAGGAAAGCACAAGAACATTCATTACACAGAAACAATTCAAGATAGCAAGGAATGATCTCACAATAATATGCATATGACACAGGAATAATCCAGCACACATTTGACACATCTTCCAGGAAAAACGCCTTCTCCTAGGCAAAATTCCTTCTCCCAGGCTTTCATTAGGAAAATTTTTTATTTCTTGGAGCAAGTAGCAAAGTAGTTCACGTACAAGGCAGAAAAATCTCACATGCCAAAAAAGTCCTTAACTTCTCTCCTATTCTCCTATATATAGTTTTACAAAATGCTCCTTGAGCTGCCAAGTGTACCTTAAACCTAGGAATTTTGATTTATCATTAAAAGTCTCAAATATCGAATTTTGATGATTCGTGCCAATCCTCTTTCACAAGAGACAAAAAGAAATGACAGCTGACTATATAGACATTATACAATTAACAACTTTTAGTTACTTTACAAAATCGAATAAGGAAAATTACTATCCAGCTGGCTCTGCTGTCTCAATGGGTCGTTCCTCTTCCGCTGACTTGTCCTCTTCAATAGGCTCGCTTGCTTTTGCAGCGTTATTTACCTCTTCTATATAACTGGCCCATTGACTTATTTCCCTTAGTATTGTTTTACTTCTCGTTGAGATCATTACTTTCTGCGCTATCTCATGTTTGCGCAAGTCTGATTTGATATTTTCCACCTCTGCGACAGCTTCTTGCTCAATATTTTCCAGGAAATAAGTGTGAACAACAGTTCTGGGGTTATACGTTATATTTTCTTCAGATAATCTAACTCTGAGGTCAACTTTCCTTGCAATTCTTCCAAGCGCGATTCCCTCTTTGGGAACTCATAAAGATTCTGAGGTAGAACCGTATGACACTTGTCGTGGGCTTCCCAAATTTTAGAGTAAATAACATGGCATTTCTTGATGGTTTTCCTGATTTCAGTACTCAATCTGCTACCGCACCTCAAGCAGAATTCGAGGACTCCTGTGTCCATATCAAATTCTTCAGCTGTTTTATCCCGCAGGTTCGAAGGGAAACCCGATCTCCCTTTCCTCCATTCAAACTGTTCTCCAAGTTCTTCCACATGTTGCTCATATTTGTCCCTTAATCTTAGTGCTTCAACTTTGATAGAAGTCATCTTTGTGATCATTTTTTTCATATTGTAGACTTCTTCATTAATCGACACCAGCAATTGATGAATCCTTTCCTGCACTTCACAAGCTCGCTCATAGAACGTGGCTAGATCTTCCTTCGTTTTATTTTCCTTTTCAAGCTATTCCAATAGTTCAGCCTTTTCTTGCTCCAATTCTTCGAATTGAGGTTTGAAGAAATTGACCTGTTGGGAACTGTTGGCTTCAAGCTTTTCCAGTTTAGATATCCGAGCTTTCAAGTTCTTTTGCTCATCTTTTGAGATTGCCAGCTGCATTTCAAGTAAATTCTTCTCATTTTCAAGCCACGGGACTTTTGAAGTGGTTTCTTCCTTTTCTTCCATGAGCTGCTTGTATTTGTTTTTTATCTCGTTGCTTTCTAATACCTCATTCTTCCTGTCAGCTTTTATCTTGAGACACAGCTCTCTGTAGTTCTTAACAGTTTCAATCAAAGGATCGATATTGGCTTTGCTTGCTTGGGATGAAGCTACGGTGCAACCTTCCTGGAATGACGGATCGATGTCAGTACCTTGGACCAGTGTGGTCTCCGATATTCTAAATTCATATAAGTCCTCCCCAATTTCCATTTTCCTTACTCTCCTGTCAACAATAACCCTCTTCCATTCATGAAAATAGATGGAATCCGGGTTGGCCACTTGGCGCTACTTCCTAGGGTTGTATGGGGTGAGTGCTAATTCTTTGGTGGAGACAACCCCTTCATGAGCTATCCCTGGTTGGGAAGTCTTTGCTGAACCCAAGTCCATGGTCACTAGGTTGGGCGGGTTTTGTTCTGGAATTTTCTCCGCTTCTTCCTTGTCTTGCCTTTCTGTTAGCGCCGCCAGCTCTGCTTGCAATCTGTCCGCTTCTTCCAATAAGAATCTTTCTTCTTCTTGTAATTTGGCATTTTGTTCATGGAGGATTCTGTCTTCTTCTTTTCTCAGAGCTTTTGCTTCCTGCTCTTTCTGTATTTTAGCAGCTTCCTCTTTCTTTCGCCTTTTGGCTATCACTGCTTTTAACCTGCTTGCTTCCTCCAACAAGGTTCTTTCCTCTTGCTCCTTTTGAATTCTAACAGTTTCCTCCTCTTGTTGCAACTTAATAACTTGCTCTTGTTCTTGTTGCAATTTGGCAGCCTGCTCATTTTGAATTGTGTCACCTTCTTCTAGTTCCATGTCAGTTGAACCCCCGGCTTGGGATGCTGCTGCCTCTTGCTCCAGTTGTATCAGACCAATAGGCTTGGGGGTAGAAGTCTTCCCACCTTTCTTCTTGTTGTAGCGCTTTCCTAGTTCTGTTAAGTTTTTGGCGCTACGGAAGAATTCTTCATTCAGGTCAATCTGATGGGTGTATTCAAAGGAGGTTTTGACATCAACAACATGTCTGGCAACATTTCCGCAAGGGTCATGCCTCCTGTTAAACTTTGTACCAAAATGAAAGCTCTCCAAGTCCTGAACATAGTTTTCTCCCTCTTTTTCCCTCAGGAGGATGTATGCGTCGATAGTGAAAGGCATTGGCAAATACATCCCCTTTTTCCTTTTGGTGAGGATTCTACTGATTCCCCCAATGCTAAAGAGTTTCCTTATGGCTTCCCTATGTATCACAAAATCTGTAGCATATCTGGGAAGCAGGAATGGAGCTACGGATCCTCCACTCATGCAGATGTAGTTGCCTTCTTGGGCGTGGTAATAATCACCAAATGTTTCAATAATGCACATGGCGTTCTTCGACATGCAATTTGGTTCTTCTACAAAAATAAGCTGGTGTAAGGGCATGATGAATTTCTCGTAGACCTGCTTGTAGTAGTTTGCATACTTGCTTGCCCAAGTTGGTTGATATGCTATGAAGAGAGGTGTCTCCTTTCTGTTCCATGAACAACCCAAGTCTGGCAGTCTATCAAATAAGAAGACATAAAAAAATCTACTTTCTTCTGAGTCATTCCTCCTTGGGCAGCGGTTAACTATGATTCCAGGCTTTTGGAAATAATATTAGCCCAATTAAAAATGTTGCCTGACATGGCTATGTGGAATATTACCGGTACCCAGTCCAGTTTGAAGATATTACCATTGGGCATGCCAAGATCCGGCTCAGCATCAAAACAATGAGTCTATAGGGGGTTTTCAGAAGGTTGCTTTCATATTCATTGGTCTTCCTTTGCCTTATCTGCCTATCAGCTATCGTCATTTTTCTAACAGAGACCAGAGGGTCCATGGGATGTTCTGCTATCCAGTTATTGTCCAACCAAGCCCTTGCCAGGGGCAATCTGTAAGCGGTTGCAATATGTTCCAATGTGAACGATGCCATATTCATTCCATTCTTGTCGTTTATGAACCTGGTGTTAGTTTTGACATGAGGGATCAACCAGCCAAGGACCTCAGAACATGGAAATAATTCAGGTCTGGTTGCTGCTTTATGTATATAGGACTTCTTGATGTTTGCATATACCAAAGTATCTTCTAGGGAACCATTTGGGTATTCCTAATCCCTGATGAATCTATACAAGTCACCCCATTGAAACTCTGGGGCAGAGCTTCCTGGAGGTACATTAGTGGTGGCTTGCGTATCATCGAACATAGTTTCAAGTGACGTATCTAGCAGGATCTCCACGTCTGAATCTGACTCTGCATTTTGTGCGGCCTTCTTTCTTGCAGACCTTCTATGCATGTCAAACCTGCTTCAATTAAGGTAGCACAAAATAAAGCTTCGGCATATTCGTAAGCAATTAACACCACAAGCATTATCTAATTATTAAAAATAACCAACAACAGGTAAGTTAGAAAGTTTGTAGGAGCTAAAAATAGTCATACAACATCCATGTAAAAAATTTAAAAGTAAGTATCTTTACCATACAATCGGAAGTTGCCAATTTTCTTAAATGATTTGAAAAAACAAAGTTGTTGCGTAAGTGTTAATTTGGAATTACATGGGAAAGGCCACTGTGGTGGGAGGCGGAAAACCAGCGCACGTTACGGTTCATCAGTGCGGGTTTTGTTGCTTAGTAGTTCGACTTAGCGCTTGCGCATCAGACGAACGTTGCTTTATAGGCATTAGTGGCGTTTTCATCCTATGCTAAGGGGCAGTATTTCTCGCTAGTGGCATGCAACACAGAGCCAGGAAGATACAGTCTCGCCATAATGGTTCACGAATGCATTCAAAAGAAAGGCAACCTAGTTTTAACGTCTCGGGATGCAGTCATGTTTTGAAAACAATGTCACAGGTAGCGGGATAAGTGTCATTATTACAAGCCGATACGTTAATTGGCATTATCAACGCAGTATTTCAGGGCCTCTGGAAAAAACACACAGGGTGTATAGCCAATGAAAAGACAAAACGAAAATGTGGGCGACTAAAAAAAACTAAAACTATGCGTGAGACAAAATTCATCTTTTACACTGTTAAAATACAGCCTCGAATGGAGTCAATCCTCGTAAGAAGAAAACGGAGGAGGAGAGTGCCTACCTAGTGTTTTTGGAGTGGTTTTCTGTGGTTGGCACGTCTATCCAAGCTAATAAAAAACTGATAAAATGTCCATTGTTCGGTCCTGGAAGCTTTCTCGACCTTGAGAATAATGAGCTGTTTGAATTCCGTTCTCTGCATTTATAGGGGAAGAGCTAATTCCCAATAGGTGGATTAATGTGGGTTCGGTGGGAACGGGGCTCGAAAACAGAGCGAATTAACGCCACACAAGCCGAGTTAAATGGCCTCATCAACCCAGTAGGGGTGTATTGAATGGCATCAAACGACGTCCTCAACACTCAAGAGTTGCGATGGCGCGGGATTGGTGCAACGGCACTATTAAGTGCAGGGCTTGCGATCGCGACGGGGAAACCATTATTAGGTCTTGTGCCCAAGAGATGCGCCAACGACAAGGTCTATTTAAATTTAAAAGAGAGTGATGGTGGCGGCAATCTTAAGGTTAGGTTTTGCGCGATGGGTGGAGGAGATATTGTTAAGTCTTGCGCCCAAGAGATGCGCCAATGGAAAAGTGAACAGAATCGCGAACGCAGCGGCGACTTTAGCTTAAGTTCTACGCTAATGACGAGGACTTCAGGGATAGATTTTGCGCTATGGATGGATTGTTGATGTATATGTGACTTCCAAATGTATTTCATCTATGTATATTGTACTCCAATAGAGATGTTATTATTCGTCTATACGGAAGTGTCATCATTTGTATTGACAAGTGTCACAAGTGTCGTAACTTGTCGACGGGTTATTAGACCACCATGTGTGGGGTTGGCCCTGATTAAGTTAACCATGGGTTATTAGACAAAGCTAGACAAGTCAACCCCATTAGTTTATTGGGCAGGACAAGGAAAGTATAAATAGAGATCGAGAGATCTCTATTTGGACATCTCATTACTCACTTCTACATCACTTGGAAAGTGGCGCACATGTGAGGAGGAGGATCATCTGCTAGGAGAAGACTATCTCTTGTACTTGGGTTGTACTTTGGTTGTATTATTGCTCTATCTATCTCTGAGGAAGTTGTGGGGTTTTTCACCTCAGGGTTTTCCCCACGGAAACTCTGTGTGTCTATTGTGTCTTATGTTTGCCTCTTGTTGTGATTGACATGGTTGACATGCTTGATATGATTGATATGCTGTACATGTTATTTTCTCAGTAAAGATCCTAGATTATATTGAATTAATGCTCAAAAATTAACATGGTATCAGAGCTTCCCTGAGAAGAAGACATTGTGTAGTGGCGGAAACTAGGGTTTCTTATTTATTGGGTTTCTCTCCACAAATTTTGGAAAAGCAGTAAGGTAGATTGACTCTACTCATCAAGGAGAATCTATCTGTCCAATTAGAATTCAATTCTGAGCACTTTCAGTTTTGGCCCTAAAAATTAGGGTTTCCACAAAAATAGGAATTTCTGAAATCTGAAGACATAGCTGGAAGCTCCTTGGAAAAATCAAAGTTTAGAACTTTGGATCGAGATTTTTGGTTGGGTCAAGCTCCGGGAAACTCAACCCTAATTCAGGGTCCTCCCCAGTGAATCCGGGAAGACTAAAAGGCATTTCTGAAGGGTGAAACTTTGCAGATCTCAAATTTTGAATATACCAGGCTAATCAGCTCATCAAGGTGCATCTTTCTATCCTTTCAGAAGTTTGAAATTTTAGGGTTTCTTTGACAAACCCTATTCCGGGACCAGATCTAGTTTTCAGCAAATCAAGTGGTAAGACCTAATTCTTTTCTATTTCCATTTGAAGTACTCTTTAAGATGTCTCACCACACCAAGCTTGAGGATAAGCTTGAAGGGGCTGATAACTTCTGAGCATGGAAGTATAGTATTGGGTTAATCCTGGAAGAAAATGAATTGGATACTTACATAAGGGAAGAGGTCCCTGTCCCAGAAGAAGAAGAGGCTAAGGCTCTTCACAAGAAGAACTTGGTCAAGGCAAAGAGGATCATTGCTGATTCTATCAAGGACCATCTCATTCCACATGTGTAATCTCTAAAGACACCCAAGGCTATGTTTGACTCTTTGACCAAGCTGTTTAAAGGGAAGAACATAATTAGAAGATGACTCTGCGGAACCAATTGAAAGGGGTAAAGCTTCAGAATGGAGAGATCATTCAATCCTATTTATCCAAGGTCTCTTAGATCAAGGAACAACTTGAAGCTGTGGATGAAATGGTGGAGAATGGTGAAATTGTCATGACCACTCTGAATGGCCTACCTAGGTCATGGGATTCCTTTATTCAAGGAATTTGTGCAAGAAGGAAGTTGATATCCTTCAATAGACTATGGGAAGAATGCTCTCAAGAAGAAGCAAGGCTTGTGGCACGAGAATAAAAGATGGGGAATGAAGATCAAGCTCTCACAGCTCACACCAAGAAAGGGAAGATCAAAAGGGAGTCATCTCACAAAAGAAGACCTTCACACCACCATCATAAGAAAGATCTCAGATGCTTCACTTGCAATGAGAAGGGACACTTTGCTGCAGATTGTCCCAAGAAAAAAGGGGACAACAAAAACAACAACTTCAACAAGAAGAAGAAAAATAACAAAAGAAGATATCATGCTCATGTTGCTGAGGATGATGAACCACCAAAGAAGAAGGCTAGGGAAGAAAGTGATGACTCATCAAGTGAAGATGAATATGTTCTAATCTCTGCTCTCACAGGTACTATTTCTCATGGTTGTAATGATTGGCTTATTGACAGTGGGGCTTCCAAACACATGAATGGGTTTAAAGAATCCTTTGCTAATCTATATGAACATGAGTCACCCCATATGGTGAAACTTGGGGATGACTATCAATATCCTTTCAAAGGAAGTGGTGAAGCCTCCTACAACCTAGACTCTGGGAAGTCTTTGACGATGAAAGATGTTCTATATGTACCTCGGCTCAAGAAGAATATACTCTCCATATCTGCATTGGATGCCAAAGGCATGAGGGTTGCATTTGTAGATGGCCAAGTCTTAATGTGGTCAAAAGGTAAAACTATTGATGATGCAGTAGTGATTGGAAAGCAAGAGGGAGGGTTGTATAAATTAAAGAGACAACCTGAACATGCCATGGTACATGAATCCATGGAGCCAAGTGAACTTTGGCATAGAAGGCTTGCACATGTGCACTATAGAGCACTACCAATTGCAAGTAAAGCTGTAGAGGGTCTTCCTGAAATCCAGTTAAAGTATGAAGATGTTTGCAAAGGATTTGCAAAAGGAAAGAACACAAAGAAGGAAATCACAAGCAAGTAAGGAAAAATGAATTATCCACTCCGATGTATGCAATCCGATGTTATCTAGTTCTCGGAGTGGGTATGTATACTATGGTTCTTTCATTGATGATTTCTCTAGGAAGACTTGGGATTTATTTCTTGAAGAACAAGGATGAAATATTCAACAAGTTCAAGGAATTCAAGGCCTTGATAGAAAACCACACTGAAAAGAAGTTCAAGACCTTCAGATCCGACAATGGTGGAGAATTCACTTCAGCAGACTTCAAGTGCTATGCAGTGATTCAGGAATTAAGAGGGATTTCACCACTCCTTACAATTCACAACAAAAAGGTGTAGAAGAAGTTACTTCAGAATAGGACTCCAGCAGCTCCTGCAAGGAAGCAAAGATTCAGAGGGAGTCCAACCAACAAACAAACAAAGATAAGTATCTGAATTGTCATTTCTTGTATATTCTGATTGTTTAAAATAATGTTATTCAGTGATGTATATGCTTATGTTCATAGACTTAGGTTGTGTATTATGCATATTAGAATAATTGCATTGATGAACAATATACTACTAATATGCAAGTAATGGGTAAGTGGCCTATGGTACTGTACAACATTCCATTGCTACTTATCTAGAATGAAACCTCTTTGCTGACATGTTGGGAGTTGTGCACACTCTTAACAATGTTATGGTAGAGATTGGAAGGCATCTAGAAAGTTACGGGATATGGATAAATGTTGTATTGAAGCATTGGCTAAAATAATTGCATGACTGTATGACATATATTCTTATGTGTAAGATTTTGTTATGAAACTATGAGATGGTTCTAATCATGCAATTTAACTTGTCTTGTAGTAAAGATCGTATACCATCACCTACAAAAGAAGGACTACAACATTTGTTCCAGCAACAAAGTTATCTATTGAAGATATTGAAGTTCCTAGGATTCGGGAAGTATGCCATGATCGAGGAGTACCAGTCGATCATGAAGAATGATATTTGGGATGCAGACCCAAGACCTGAAGGGAAGTCTGTTATGATTTCCAAGTGGATCTACAAGATCAAACATGCTGCAGATGGCAACATAGAGAAATACAAAGCGAGATTTGTAGCTCGTGGCTTCTCCCAGAAAGAAGAGATTGATTATGAAGAAAATTTTTCTCCTGTAGCCAGGTACACTTCCATTAGAATAGTACTTGCTCTGGCTGCAGCGATGAAATGGAAGATACACCAGAAGGATGTCAAGACAGCTTTCTTGAACGGTGTAGTCGAAGAGGAAGTGTATGTGAAGCAACCACTCGGTTTTGAGACACATGATAGAGAGTCATATGTGTGTAGGTTGAAGAAAGCCTTGTGTGGCTTGAAGCAAGCTCCTAGGACTTGGTATGGTAGGATGGACAACATTCTATCCAGTTTGGGCTTTACCAAAAAGTAAAGCAGACTCTAACCTTTACTACAAGGTTGAGGAAAGCAATCCTGTGATGCTACTCTTGTATGTAGATGACCTATTTGTAACAGGTGAAGATAGTTTGATTGTTGATACCAAGAGGAAGCTTGCTGCCGAGTTCGAGATGAAGGACTTGGGAATGATGCAGTATTTTCTAGGTATGGAGGTGTGGCAGAGTGCAGATGGGATCGTCCTTGGACAAGGGAAGTATGCAGTAGATATACTGAAGAGGTTCGGGATGATGGACTGCAAGGCCATGGCTACACCTATGGCATCGAACCTGAAGCTTCTGTGTGATGCTTCATTTGAGCCGGTTGATGTCACTATGTATCGTCAGATGATTGGGTCCTTGATGTACCTGACGAACATGAGACCAGATATTTGCTTTGCAGTGAACACATTGAGCTAGTTCCTGACGGATCTGAGAGGTGTTCACTTGGTTGCTGTAAAGCATATTCTGAGGTAGCTTAAGGGTACAGTTGATTATGGGCTCAAGTATGATGTGAATCAAAAGTTTAACCTGCAGAGTTATGTTGATTCAGACTGGGCAGGCAGTGCTGCAGATAGGAAGAGCACATCTGGGTGCTGCTTCAGTATGGGATCAGGTGTGATCTCTTGCTTTAGTAGGAAGCAGTCTTGTGTAGCACTAAGTACAGCCAAGGCAGAGTATGTTGCAGTATGTTCGACTAGTTGTGAGGCAGTATGGCTCAGGAAGCTACTGTCCAAGTTATTTGATCTCCCACTAGAGGCTAATGGTATCTTTTGTGACAACCAGAGTTGTGTGAAGCTGTCTGAGAACCCGGTGTTCCACGATAGGTCGAAGCACATTGAGATCAAATATCACTATATCAGGGATATGGTGTAGAGAGGAGCAGTGAAGCTCCTGTATGTTACGACGGATGAGCAGGTTGCAGATGTGCTGACGAAACCACTAGCTAGAGTGAAGTTCGAGTACTTCAGAGAGAGGCTTGGTGTTCTTCATATTGACGACACTTCGAGGAAGAAGTGATGGACACATTTGCTGGAGCCATTCCAAGCATGGTGAGAGGAGGACCCCTCCCATGGCTGTGGATATAAGCGTTGGATGATGAGCATCAGGATGATGTTCTAGTTTCTACTCTGTATGATCAATTGGATCATTTATATGTATGTATGTATGCATCATGTTGGATGCTGGATATGATCAGTTGGATCATTTATGTGTATTTATGTATGCATCATGTTGGATGCTGGATATGATCAATTGGATCATTTACATGTATGTACGTATGCATCATGTTGGATGCTTGTTATGATCAGTTGTATCATGTATATGTATATGCATCATGTTGGATGCTTGGACCATGTATCTGTATATGTATCAGGTGGATACGTTGTATGATCAGGTAGATCATGTATGTTGATATATATCAGATGGATACATTGTATGATCAGGTGGATCATGTATGATGATATGTATCAGGTAGATACTTGGTATACATCAGGTGGATGCATTGTATGATCAGGATGATCATGGATGACGAGCTTCAGGATGTTGCTCTAGATGACATGCATCAGGACGATGCAATGATGATGATCAGGTTGATCATGTGATGATGTACATCAAGATGATGTATGTGGCCGTGGACAGGTTGTGTAGATGAGCATATAAGTTGACCTGGGAGATCTGACACGTAGAGCTATGTGCCCGTAACAGCCTGGGATGCTCTTTCGAGGCATTGCTCTGGGAGGACATATAAGTAGACCTGGGAGATCCGACATGTAGAGATGTGTGCTCGTAACATCCTGGGATGCTCTTTCGAGGCATTGTCCTATGGCATATAAGTAGACCTGGGAGATCCGATAGGTTGGGCTATGTGCCCGTAATAAGTCCTGGGATTCTCTTTCGAGGCATTGGCATGACCACATGTAAGTAGACCTGGGAGATCCGATAGGTTGGGTTGTGTGCCCGTAATAAGTCCTGGGATGCTCTTTCGAGGCATTGTGGTAGGGTCACATGTAATAAGTCCTGGAGATCTTGACATGATGAAAAAGGCCTCAGATGCTCTTTAGAGATCTTGGTTGGCAAGACACTCTTTTAAGGTTTTGTGACAGTCACATGTAAGTGGACCTGGGAGATCTTGCCGGTCGTGCTTCGGCACATAAATGGTCTTGGGATACTCTTTCGAGGCATTGTGATGCACGTAATAAGTCCTAAGGATTCCACAATATGGCCAATGATGATGAAGACCTGCAGGTGGTGGACCTACATCCAGTATGAAAAAGGACTGGCTCTGTAGAACTTCCTATGACGAGTAGATTCAAAGATTGATTGAGATAGTAGCAGGGATGACGATGACGATGATTCGATGATGATGATCCAGAGAAGAATACTTGTGCTAGCAGATCTGTGTCGAGAAATACCTTCCTAGTTAAGAGGGAGTGTTGATGTATATGTAACTTCGGAATGTATTTCACCTATGTATATTGTACTCCTATAGAGATTTTATTATTCCTCTATACGGAAGTGTTGTCATTTGTATTGACAAGTGTCGCAAGTGTTGTAACTTGCCGATGGGTTATTAGACCACCATGTGTGGAGTCGGCCCTGATTAAGTTAACCATGGGTTATTAGACTAAGCTAGACAAGTTGGCTCCATTAGTTTATTGGGCAGGACATGACAAGTATAAATAGAGATCGAGAGATCTCTATTTGGACATCTCATTACTCACTTCTACATCACTCGAAAAGTGGCGCACATGTGAGGAGGAGGATCATCTGCTAGGAGAAGACTATCTCTTGTACTTGGGTTGTACTTTGGTTGTATTATTGCTCTATCTATCTCTGAGGAAGTTGTGGGGTTTTTCACCTTAGGGTTTTCCCCACGAAAACTCTGTGTGTCTATTGTCTCTTATGTTTTCCTCTTGTTGTGATTGACATGATTGACATGCTTGATATTATTGATATGCTGTACATGTTATTCTCTCAGTAAAGATCCTAGAGTATATTGAATTAATGCTCAAAAATTAACATGGATGCGTTGATATGGCGCAAAAGTTATGTTTAGAGATTGCGCCTTGCGGCGCAAAATTAATCTTGCGATTTGCGCATTGGTGATTAAGTCCAGACCTAAAACTTGCGCCTTTCGGCGCAAAGTTAATCATGCTATCTGCGCCTTTAGCGCATACTTTGAAAATTAAAAGTGCGCTTTGTGTTTTAAGAAAGAAATGACTTAGACAAAAATCATCAAGGAAAAATGGAAAGAATTAAAGTTTAAGAAAAGTTTGAATCAGAGGAGTAACTAAGACTTGGACAAAACCAAGCTTCTCGACAAACAAATAAAAGGAGGGGCCCTAATATTTACAAAACATTGGGGAGGGATGTTGCAGCAACAACACACTCATAACTCCTATAGCATGTAGAACCTCTAACTCCTAACCCCTTGTCACCCTGAACATCTAACCACTAAACCCTATTTGAATTTGTTGCGTGATGTGGTACCATCATATATCTCTGATATAGCACTTTCAAATATCCCATAAAGGAATTTTATATCATAAAGAAAGGGACTTGATATTTGACAAAACTATGTAGGTTGGAGTATAAACAACCAAATGCTATAAATAAATGGTAGGTGCATGTTGGGTTCTAATGCCTATTACAATGAGAAAGCATAATGATTATTAAAATTAAACATAATTAAACAATGGAACAAAACATAGTCACACAATACACAAAGATTTATCCTGGAAAACCCTTTACCGGGTAAAACCAACGAACCCGTGAGATTTACCACTCATATATTAGCAACACTCTTAACCGATATTTACAACAATGAGTTATAATATCGCTACAACTGCAGCATGAATTCACTACTCTTGTAAAAGTAGCATCCCCATTACATAGCCTTCTACCTTGCATCATATTTATAGATGCAACACAAACACTAGCTCATGATACCCGAGTTAATTACAGCTAATTGCTCATTAATGGTGGTCCATAAATTCCTAATTGAATGCAATTATTCTATTACAATTGACTTGAATGAGTCAACCATAGTCGATCACCTGTTGGGATTCTTATCGTCCAAATGTTCGTCGAATCCATGCTTGTTTTGTGCTCGTCGAATTCCCTGCCGACCAATCAACTATACTAGTTGGCCCATCAACCAAACTTCCACCATTTGTTGTCTTCAATTCCAGTCAACTTGTTAAGAAATCAACCATCGATTTCCATGCAAAGAATATAATGCACCCAACATTCTCCCAATTTTTGTTTTCTTTGCATTAATAAGAGATTCAAACCTTCAGTTCACTTAAGTAGGGATAACAAGCCCATTGATTTCCTACACCAATTAAACTTCTCAATGCTCGCGGACTTGGTCAATGAGTCTACAACATTCTTCAAAGTGTCTAACTTTTCTAGCAATACTTTTTGGTTTTCCACCATGTCTCTCACAAAGTGATACTGCACATCAATATGCTTTGCCTTTGAATTATATGTTAGGTTTTTTGCTAAGAAGATTGCACTTTGACTTTCACAATCCAACCTAATAACATGTTGTTTGAACCCTATCTCTGAACACCATCTCTGCAACCAAACCTCCTCTTTGCTTGCATGAGTGGCTGCCATGTATTCATCCTCAATAGTCAACGATGAAACGATTGACTGCCTCCTACTCATCCAACTGATTGCCCCAACGAATAACTTGAAAACATATCCACTAGTTGACCGTCTATAGTTGAGATATCCATCCCAATCAAAGTTAACAAAACCATGTACAATTATTTTCTTGTTGACTTCAGGTTTCCATAGATAGCAAATTGCATAATCCATTGTGCCGTACAAATACCTTATACTCTCTTGATTGCAGTCCAGTGCTCCTTTCTAGGTGTCGACATGTATCTGCTCAATACTCCCACTACATGAGCAATATCAGGTATGGTACAGGCCATTGCATACATTATACTACCTATAGCACTAGCATATCGCACATGTGCCATGTACTTTATTTCTTCCTATGTCTTAGGACATTATTTAGCAAATAATTTAATTCCTACAAGGATAGGGACCTTAATCGGTTCGTACTCCTGCATGTTGAAGCATTTCAAAATTGTCTCAACATATTTACTCTGACTTAATTAGAGCCTTTGGCTTACTCGATCTCTCTTTATTTCAATTCCAAGAATGAAATGAGATGCACCAAGATCCTTTCTGTCAAACTTGGAGGACATATGCAGTTTCACCTCCTTGATTGGATCCATGTTATTTCCTACCAACAACATGTCATTAACATACAAAATTACATATATAAAGTGATCACTGAATTTATTTCCATACACACAGTGATCAACCTGACTTCTCACAAACCCCGGCTACTTGATATACATATCAAACTTATGGTACCACATCTTGGGTGATTGCTTTAAACCATAGAGAGACTTAATGAGCTTGCATGCCAACTCCTATGTAAGACTTCAAGCCTTACATGATTATCATATTTGATAATATATATATTTTTATAATTGAATTGATGATTAATACAATAATAAGGGCTAGTATATATATGCCCAAGAACGAATAGACATGTCTTTTAAGTAAGAAACATGTCATATACCATTTAACTAATTAATGACTTAATGAAATAAATACTAAGTAAACTAATATTAGTAATATACTTTTAGGTATATTACAAGTCATCCTGCTCTGAAAATATTCGTCCACGAATCTTTCTTATGAGCGTGCTGCAACTGGATTTCTACCACGAATAATGGTTCCACGGTTTAGTAGTTCTTGAAATATTTGGCCGCATTTCCACTCAAACCTTTTCATGCTTATGATTCTGTAGATAAACGCATAACAACTATATGGAGTATTCTTCTGATCTTCTAATAGGATGGTGTTCTCTTGATCTTCTAATTTGATGTAGATTTATGATATTTCAACATGTCTTGATATGGTTATCTTACATGTAGCAGAAACTACTAATAATGTACTTACTTCCTTGTTTGACAAGCTTGTCTTTAGTTGTTCCCTGGGAACCTTTTGATATTGAGATTCTAGAACATCTTGAGTTGCGACTACTCGTAGAATGTTCATCTCTTCATTTGTCACAACATATTCTAGGATGCGTTCTTCTACATTATCTTGATTAAGGTCATATTTGACACTTTTATTTTCATCATTGCCTTCTTCTACAACTTCAATTCTCTCATAATTGCTGTTAACATTGACTTTGTTGACTTCTACGACATCGTCATTTTCTTTACAATTGATATTGACACTATGATTGTCAATATCATCTTGATCTTTCATATCCTTGTCTTCTACCTCTTCTATTTCATCGTCCTTAACATCGACTTCCTTAACAAGTCCATGCTCTGAAGTTTTACTAGACAATTTTATAGATTTTTCCGCTGGTGTGTTAATGTGCCTTACTTCTCTACCTTGTAAGAAGCCACAATGAACTTCCGGTAGGCGTGCATACTTTTTACTAAGTATCGCATTTTGAGGTTTGTAGTTGGGATGTCTTTTCTTATCCCACTTGGTGTCTGGTGGTATGGATCTTTTGTGAGGGGGGGTATAAGGAGTCGGTCGGCTAAGCTTCCTTTCCTTCCTGGGGGTAGTAGCGATTTTATAATCATCCCTACTTGAATACGTAGGAGTCACAGTAGTCCCTTGTTCCTCTTGACTTGGTAAATTGAGAGTCACAATTACTTCTTCTGTCGTGGGTGTAGATCCCAACACTTCTTGACCTGAGAACTCAAAAGTCATAATAACTTCTTCCTTTCTAGTCGTAGTTCCTTCTTTTGTCGTGAGTGCCGATGTAGACCCCAGCTCTACTTGACCCGAGAACTCGGGAGTTAACATAGCTTGTTCATTTATGATAGGATTCCATTCTGACATGGGTGTACTTGTAGTTTCTAGCTTTTCTTGACCCGGGAATTCAGGAGTCACTGCAGCATCTTCTTGACGTTGTGTTATTGTCAACTTCAATTCCTTAACTAATTTGATAATGTCTTCATATCCACTTTTTATTTCTTCATGTTGGTTTATTTTTATTTCTTTAGCCTCGATTCTTTTTATATCTTCGAATTCAATTCTTTCATCTCTTCTAGGTTTATGGAACAGGCTAATAATAATTTTATTAAATGATGGGAACATGATTCCAACTTGTCAAAATATTCCAAAAAGAATTTGAATTTGTTTTTTTCCTTTTTATAATAATTGTAATAATTACAATTATTAAAAAAATTAATAATATTAATAATAAATATAATATATTTTCCAATTATTATTAAAAATAATAATATAGTGCATTATTATATTTTTTTTCCGAATTGAGTCTAGAGGTTTTTGAGAGAGACGCAAGAGGAGCTGCGTGGGCGTGGGAAGATGGGTGGCGCAAGATTGGAGGCTGGAGAGATAAGGGAGTTTATCGGGAGTACACATGGCAGATCGCTAAGGTGGAGGGAAGGAGCTGCACATGAGAGACGAGAGTGTAGCGACGAGGTGGGAGCAGGCTGCGCGGGGTGTGGGTGGCACATAGAAGAGGGAGATGGTTGATGGAGGGCGTACAGGGAGCTATGCGATGGGAAAGGGGGATGTGCAAGAGAAGGGAAGAGCAGGCGCATGGCGAGGTTGGAGATGGAGGAGGCTGCAGGTTGGGGGGATTGCAGCGTTGGAAGAGGGCGCAGACACGAGGGGATTGAAGCGTGGAGGTGGGCGAGAGGATGGATGTGGAGGTGGGAGAGAGGGAGAGTGTTGGAGTGAGGGATGGCACGGGGGTGCAAAAGTGGAGATGAGATCCGAGTGATGAATTGGGGGGTGCGTGGAGCAATGGGAGGATTGATCATGAGGGGGTAGCGTTGGACGAGAAGGAGAAATGGAGGTGAGAGTGGGAAGAGAGCAGGAAATGAGTAGTGCATGGAGGGGGGTTGATGGGAGCAGCGGAAAGTGGAGATGATCGGTTGTGTGGAGGAGATGAAGATGGCAGAAAAGTGGGTTATGGGGTTAGAGGAGCCGAACCGAAGGAGTTGGGTGTGAGCGCCGAGAGCCGAGAGCTCTGATACCACTTGTAAGGCTTCAAGCCTTACATGATTATCATATTTGATAATATATATATTTTTATAATTGAATTGATGATTAATAATAAGGGCTAGTATATATATGCCCAAGAAAGAATAGACATGTCTTTTAAGTAAGAGACATGTCATATACCATTTAACTAATTAATGACTTAATAAAATAAATACTAAGTAAACTAATATTAGTAATATACTTTTAGGTATATTACTAATGACTTACAGGAATAGGGACCTGTTGTTGCTGCAACATCCCCCCCAAAATTTTTGTAAATATTGGGTCCCTCCTTTTCTTTTTGGTTTAAGCACTTGTTTTGATCAAATCTTTCTCACTTAATCTTCAAATTTTCCTAAGAGTGTTGACCCTTTCTAGTTCTTTCGTTTTTCAGACTAAGGCATTTTCCTTCTGTTATCTTTAGAAACAACGCGCAGTTTTAAAAGCTTAACTATGCGCATCAAACGGAGCTGGTTTAAAGATTAACTGTGTGCGCTTTCACAACGCAGTTTGAATGTTTATGTTTCTGCGCCAAAGGCGCAAGTGAAAAGGTTTAACTTTGCGCTTTCAAAAGCACAATCGTTGAAAGCGCGTTTGTTTTTGGGTCTTAATCTTCCACCTTTTTCCAAATCTTGACTTTTCAGCTAAGTCCTCCGCCGACGCGCAAACTTTAGGTTTAAAACCTGCGTTGTATCAACGTGATTCTTTTGCAGAGTCTAAGTCTAGCTCTTCTGCTTGGCGAAAGTGTTGAGCATATGAAGGCTGCCCTTTAGCGCAGTTAGTAACCATATCTCGACTGCCATTCGCGCAGGATTTGTCCTTAAGATCGTCGACACAAAAAATCTCTTAAGTCTTTTCTTTATGGCTCATTGGCGCAGTTCCTGTTAGCGCACATTTTGTGACTAAAACATGCGCCAAAGGCGCAAGGATTATCCATATAGCTCTCGCTTCCAAAATCCACGCTTTGTCTTTCCTCGAAGTCCATTCCTGGCGCAGCCCATCAGCACAGAGTTTAACACTAAGACTGTCGTTGTGCACACAGGATATAGCCAAAAAATCACCGCTGCATTCACCATCCCGTTCACTTGGTCGTTGGCGCATCATTTGGGTGCAAGACTTAACAATATTTCCTCCGCCCGACGTGCAGAACCAAACCTTAAGACTCCCACCAACTTCACACTCTTTGAGAAAACCTTACCGTTGGCGCATCTCTTAGGTGTAGGTCCTAGTGATATTTTCCCCATTGCCTTAGCACAGAGCTTAATCTTGCGATCGCCGCCTTGGGCGCAAAGATTTATTTTGGGTTTGTGGGAAACCACGGAGTTGGTAGGGTCATCAATAAGGCCATGTGCCGTTTTTAATACTCAAGGTTTTGAGCCCCGTGCTCATCAATTTGGCAACCCTGATCCTGATCATTCGCACCAAGGCCACATAAAACCCACTGAGGGCTTGTATAGCTTGTTAGCATTTGCATCTAGTGTTCTCACGATTTTCAACTGTTAAGTGGTGGCTGTAACTATGAATTAGTTGATCATTTTGTTAAAACGGCCTCCATGTTATGAAAATGTCATATTCTGGAAATTTTATAACTGTTTTTACTAATACTTGAAAGTCATTTGGAAGCTAATTCTGTCGCGTTTTCTGTTTTTTCTGTAAGAAGCATTGTGTTTAAACAGTTGCTCTAAATGTCTTCTTATTTGTGCTCTCTGGCTTGCCACAGGTTTAGCATGCAAGAAGAAGCTGCTAGAATCAAGAAGGAAGAGAAATTGAAGGCCCAGAGAGAAGAAGAAGAAAGAATCGTCCAGGAACAGGTTACCAAACAATAAGTAGAAGAAGCCAAGAAGGCAGCTAAAAAGGAGCCACTTAGCTCACAGCTCATGGATATGGACATGTCTACGAATGACCAATCAGGGATCGTCGAAGGGGGAAATGTAGAAGTTGAGGAACTTGCTCTTATCACATACACTCCTTCCCGACAGCGCCAAGTGGTCAACCTAAATTCTGTTCTTTTTGACAAGAAATGGAAGGTTATTATTGGGAGATCAGAGAAGCATGCCATGACAGATGAGAGCCGTGTGGAAATAAGGAATATAGTTAGCACTTTCCAAGCCTATACTCAAGAACTCGGGAATCCTTCAGTAAATGCCAACTAGGCCTACCACAAACAATTTATGATATACCCGAGGAAGCAGGCGCAGCAACGGAAGCATCGTAGTCAGCAGTTGAGCCATCCATAACATGATTCGAACCTTCAAAGCAAAGACAACTGTTACTTTGTCTTTTTAAAGAAAAGAGAGCGTTATTTCTATTTTGTTTTAATTTTGTAAAAGACAGCTGCGTTTTGGGCTTTGTCTTATTAACCACTAAAAGACAAAATTTTGTTTCCTCCTAGGTTTAGGTTTAGGTTTTTCGGAATATGAGAAGGATTGTAAAATCTATAAATAGACAGACGGAGGCCAGAATAAGGACTTTTGACAGGCAAAGAAGAAAGGATTGTGCTATGTATGGGAATTATTTTCCAGATAGAAAGATATAGGAGTTTGTTTTTTGTCTATTGAAATCCTGCAGGGCATTTGCTTGGGATCTGTGTAAAGGGATGTGGAACTATTTCAACTCTCTTACCACTGGTTTATTGTGAGATCGTTCTAACTCATTGTGGACTACTCCATTGTTGTGAATGTTTCTCATTTTCTGTTTATTATGCTGTGTACTATGTCATGTCCCAAATTTGGCATTGGGTCACAATGGCCTAATCACATTGGCCCTATTCATTAGAGTTTGTCAAATTGATGCTAAAGGTCAAATAATTGCCAAGGAGGAAAATTACTAGTTTCCTAGGTTTGGGGTGGAAGCTTTGAGATTTGGAATAATGGGGATAATAAATGATGTTTGAACATTAGAATGGAATAAATATTTAATAAAGGAGCTAAATAAATATATACAAGTGAAAATCAAAGTGGCATTTGATCATGAAGACACATGGAGGAAGTGGGACCCACATATGGCTAGATTTCCCCACTACGCTTAGCATCATTCTCTCACCAATTCGAATTCAAGGTGAATGGTAACATACATGGGGGAGTCCAAAAGGTATTGTTAATTTCATGACTCATCCAAGGTCGAAATATAGAGGAAGAGTAACTCCCATGGAAGAGGAAGAGGCAATTTGGAGCTAGTGAGACACTTGGGCTAGATTCCCTAGCTCTATGACAACAATGATGAAGATGCTATGACACATATGACACAAATCAGACCTGAAAGCTGACATATGACATATATGACATGTCAGGGCTAAAAATAGACTCCAAGAGGGCGCTCAAGGGTGTTAGGGCAGCTAAGATGCTTCCACATGTGATTTGGTGGAAGTGGGAGACTAGGAATTGTTGTACAAGTGGCGTTCTTTGGAATCTCTTCCCAACTTGAGTTGGCATGAGTCTCTTGGAAGGAATTCGACCCATGGAGGACCTTAGAAGCTTATAAATGTCAATAACAAAGAAGGAAACCAGCTTTTTGATCATTTGTAGAATTTGCAATTGCATTTGTGAAGAGGGAGAGCTAGTGGATGACTAGTTTCTTGCCTTGGCCAATTTCGAGGGTGAAAGATTCCCATCCAAGTTGGTAATTGGAAAGGTCATTCAGACCTTTCATTTGGAGATTTAATGGAGTCTTTATTTTCAGGTGTAATCTACAGGGCATCTCATGGTTTCTTCTATTGCAGCTCACTCCTTCAACCATTTCCAGTTTTGATGGCATATTCTTGATCCTTGAGGGAGGGCGTTTTTGGTGAGCTATTGTACTCTTTGGGGGAGCTTTTAATGCCCCATTTATTTTGTAATATGAAGAAAATACCCTGTTCTTCCTCTCCAGAAAGTTTCAGGTCGAAATTCCAAGTAGAAATGTATAAATCTCAATTTTAATGAAAGAACAGTGCTATTTCCCCACTACCTTATTGTGAATCAATGTAATGCTGATGATTTCGAATGACTGGATTATTATCTGATATATTTGTGATCAATATACTGCCATGGATGTCTTCTACAAGTTTCATGTACTGTACTTGAGCATTTGAAGCATTTTTACTCAGTTTAGTTGTATTGGGAGGTGAAATAGTGCCATTTCCCCAAGGGTCGAATTGGAGATTTTTGCAGTTGAATGGGAGAGGGTGAGAACAATTGTAATAATCCATTAATGGTGCATATGAGACTTTAATAACATACTTAACACATTACATACCTCTGTTCATAAATTTGAGAGGGTTTGGAGGCATTTGGGAAGCCATTTTCAGTACTTACCCCAGGGGGATTTGAATCCCAAATTACTAGTAAAATTGCATACTTGGTCCAGAATCTTAAGAGAGTTTGCAGAGGTCTTTTGGTGGCCATATTTCATCCCTGAAAATCATATTCAAGTCCTAATATCATTCATACACCTTCCTTGAATATTTGAAGGCATTTGGAGTCAATTTGAGACCTAGAGACCAATACTAGTCAAAGGGAAATCACTAGTAAAGTTACCTACATTGACCAGAATTGAAAGAGGATTTGTAGAAGTATTTTAAAGGTCCAAAGGCATCCCTGAAACACATAGTTATGTTCTAATATCATTCATATACCTTCTCAGAAGATTTGGGATCATTTGGGGCAAATTTGGGACCTAAAGATCAAAACTAGTCAAAGGTCTAACTAGGGAAAAAAGTGAAAAATTGTCATTTTAATTAAATTCCTAACAAGGGACATTACATACTATGAGTGGTGAAATTGTTTTAATTAATTTGAGCTATCTTGAATGTATCTCCATTTCTATTGTAATTCACATTGAAACTGGTTCAAACAACTATCTGCGTGACCCTTATGTGTATATACAACACGCTGCTCATCCTTTTATTTTTTCTCCTCGCGAGGATAGATTATATTTGCTTGTACTGTTTTAGGTTAATTTAGATTAGTTACTTGCATTTAGCTTAGGGCACTTGCATCTCATACATAAATTTAAAACATATAAATGGTGGATTGGGCCGCAACCGATAAAGAACACTACAAATCTTAAATCTTACACGGTATCCGGAACCGTTAACTGGACAGATTCCCCACACCAAATGGTGAGCGATCTAATCGAGCTTGCTTACCGGGGAGAATCCCTTGCTGATTGATGTTGTGATTTTCGGGGCATTGACAGGACCTTAATCGGTTTGTATTCCTGCATGTTGAAGCATTTCAAAATTGTCTCAACATATTTACTCTGACTTAATTAGAGCCTTTGGCCTACTCGATCTCTCTTTATTTCAATTCCAAGAATGAAATGAGATGCACCAAGATCCTTTATGTCAAACTTGGAGGACATATGCAGTTTCACCTCTTTTATTGGATCCATGTTATTTCCTACCAACAACATTTCATTAACATACAAAATTACATATATAAAGTGATCATTGAATTTATTGCCATACACACAGTGATCAACCTGACTTCTCACAAACCCCAGCTACTTGATATACATATCAAACTTCTGGTACCACATCTTGGGTGATTGCTTTAAACCATAGAGAGACTTAATGAGCTTGCATGCCAACTCCTACTCTCCTTTCGCTATGAATTCCTCAGGTTGTTTCACATTAAATTCTTCTTTAAGATCACCATGAAGAAATGTTTTCTTTACGTCCATCTATTCTATCCCAAGTTCAAATGTTGCAACTCATGACATTAGTAACCTAATGGAAGTTATCTTTGCAACGGAAGAAAAGATCTCACCAAAGATGACTCCCTCGACTTGGGAATATGGGAATATCCCTTTGCTACCAGTTGATCCTTGTACTTCTTGGCCTATCATGTTGCATTCATCTTTTTCTTAAATACCTACTTACTGTCGACGAGTTTCCTTCCATTTGGTAATGTGACAAGATCCCATGTTTTATTCTTCCTAAAGGACTCCATTTCTTCTTCCATGGCCCTTTTCTAGAGTTTAATTTCTATCAAGTCGATTGCTTCCTTTACCGTCATGGGATCATCTTCTATGGAAGATAATTCAAAAGTAGAGCGGAAGTCTAGTGGAATATGCCTTTCAAATTGCTGCTTTGCTCGACAAGACATCCTAAATATCAGATTCTACTATTCCACCTCTTCGTTGGATTCAATTGAGTCAATTCAATCCATTTTTTTTGTCATTCATTTCAAATTCCAACTTTTTTGGTTCGTTTTCTCTTCTAACCTCTTCAACCCTATAAGTACCTTTGACTTCTCTGAAGATCACATCTCTACTATAAAATTACTTCCTTATGACCAAATTCTACAGCTTATACCCTTTCACTCCATTCATATACTCGATGAAGATGCATTTCTCAAACTTGCTATTGAGTTTGCTTATTTTCTCCTTTGGGATATGCACAAAGGCGTCATACCCAAAGACTCTGAGATGTGCAAGAGAGGGCCTCTTACTAGTCCATGCATCATATGAAATCTTGTTGACCAGACCCATCGACGAAGACCTATTCACTAGGTAACATGCAGTGTTGATTGATTCTGCCCATAATTTTGTGCGGCACTTACACCATTGAGCATGCTGCTTGCTTTCTCCATGAACGTTCTATTCATTCTTTCAACAACTCCATTCTGTTGTGGCATGTATGGAGTTGTGTTTTGTTGAGCTATATCGTGATGTATGCATAACTGGTCAAGTGTATCACTACATAATTATCCTCCATTATCAGTTCTCAACACCTTAATCTTTCTGCCAGTCTAATTTTCTACAAGAGATTTGAACTCTTGAAACTTCTCAAAGACCTCATATTTATTTTTCATAAAGTACAACCATATCATTATGGAGAAATCATCTATTAAAGAGATGTAATACTAAGATCCCTGTAGTGATGGGACCGATACTGGTTCAAAACATCACTATGTATTAATTCCAGTTTTTCCTCGGCCCTAGTGACCTTGGATGATAAACCTACATGGCTTTGTTTACCATAAATGCAATGTTCATAGAAGTCTTTTTCTTTAGAACAATTGGGGAGACCTTCAACCATACCTTTATTGTGTATAGCACAAATTCCTTGCTCACCAAGGTGTCCCATCCTTTGATGCCACAACATTGTTGATTTGACTAGGTAGGAATATATATCGTCGAATTCAGGAAAGATTGTATTTGCACATCCATTGGTGTTTGTTCTTCCCAATAGCTTGTACAATGTTCCAATCCAGACTCCTATCAACAATACCATCGCTCCTCGCACCATCTTGCTTGCATCTTTATCAATTACAAACTACACACTTGAAATCTCCATCTTACTGACATATATCACGTTTTGAGACAAACCTGGGACATGCAACACACCTAGGAGAGATCCTCTCAATCCATCTTTTAATAAAAATCGAAATTTACCTTGTCTGACAATCCTAGTTGGTGAATAATCTCCTAGAAGAGCATCACCGCTATCGAATTTATTATATTCACAAAACCATTATCTATGTGGTGTCAGATGATATGATGCACCAAATTCAATCAACCAAGAGTCATGATCCGATTGTGTACTTGTCGAGGACAAATACACATCCATTTTTTCTTCAGTCGAATGCTTACTTCTAGTTGACTGTGCTTCTTTAGATCCTTTACTCTTCTCAACTTTGATCGACTTACAATCTCAAGTATAATGCCCGAATTTTTTGCATTGTCAACATCTTCTTGTCATTTAAACAGGGGATTTAGATCCGGTCTTAGATCTACCCCTCAACCTCTCACCGTTATAGCGTCGTGAGTCAAACCCTCCATGTTCTTTCATCATCTCCTCTAACAACATAGATGTAACTACATCATCGATCTTCAATGTGGTATTATTGCTTCCAATAGCCATGACTAGGCTATCCCATGAATTTGGAAAAGAACACAACATACTGATATATTTCTCCTCCTTAGTGATTTTAATATCCACAAACAAAACAAATAACTAATCATAGTGTTGAACGCATTCAGGTGCTCTGTAACTGATTCACCCTCATTCATCCTCAAAAGATACAACTTCTTCCGAAGGAACAACTTATTAACCAATGATTTCAATAGGTACAAGTTCCCCAACTTTTCCCATAGTTTCTTTACAATGTCCTCTTTTGATCCATTCAACAATACAAAATATGCTAAACAAAGTCAAATTGTACTCCTTGCTTTCTTATTGATTTTCTTCCAATATCCCTTCAACATGCCTGTAGGAGTGGTTTCGGGTTTGACAACAACCCCTTGCTCTCGATCTATAAGGATATCCTCCATTTTAAGTTTCCAAAGATCAAAATTGTGTTCATTAAACTTTTCAATTTTTATCGTTGAACTATAAACCATTCTCAACTATGAATCCGTCATTCTAGAACTCCCATTGAAACTAGGTATTCTCCAGATCCAGGACCAAGCCAAACCCTTAGCAACAAAGGTGTCCCTTGAAGCCAAATATAGCTCTAATACCAACTATTGGGTTCTAATACCTATTATAGTGAGAATGCATAATGATTCTTACAGTTAAACAAAATTAAACAATGGCACAAAACACATTCACACAATACACATAAATTTATCCCGGAAAACCCTTTACTAGGTAAAACCAACAAACTAGTGAGCTTTACCACTCAACTATTAGCAACACTCTTAACCAATGTTTACAATATCAATTTATAAGATCGTTATAGCTCAATCATGAATTCATGACTCTTGTACAAGTAGCATCCTCATTACATATCCTTCTACCTTACATCATATTTATAGATGCAACACATACACTAGCTCATGATACTCGAGTTAGTTACAACTAACTGCTCATTAATGTCCGTCCATAAATTCCTAACTGAATTCAACTATTTTTTTACTGTCGGCTTGATTGAGCCAACCGTAGTTGATCTCCCATTGAGCTTCTTTCCGTCTAAGTGTTTTTCGAATCCATGCCCTCTTTGTCCTTGCCGACTTCCCTATCGACCAGTCGACTATACTAGTCGGGACGTCAGCCAAACTTCCACTATCTATTGACTTCAATTCCAGTCGACTTGTTAACCAATTGACCATCGACTTCAACCGTCAATTTCCATGCAAAGATAATAACACACCCAACAGTGCCATGGTACATAAATTATAGTGAACAAAAAATAAAAAGTAGTAAATGAGTTTGGAAATGAGATGTCAATATGTGAATTTATACTAGAATCCACCTAGAATATTGGCTTCTGTTTCAATAATCAAAACTAGTAGTGATAAAAACTATGTATCATAATTTTTTTATACAATAATAGGATAAAGAGTATTATAGAACTTGAGTCAACTTATCCAAGAGAAATTTCTTATATAAATATTTCAATATTAACAATAACATAAGCTAACGATAACCAATATTCCTCACAAGCCATCATACCAAATTAAAGCATATAATAACATAACATTATCAACGAGAAGATGTTGAGCATATTGGATACAATTTAATCTCATGCCTTCACAAGTTTGATGAGGTGGATGCTTTAAGTGGCTTGGTTTGTCTTGGGGTCTTCCTAACCCAAGCAAGTTGCAAGTTGAAATGTGATGACCCAAGGGTGGCATTTTTAGTCTTGTTTAGCACCATGGATCTAGATTTAGACTTGATAGATTGTGATGAAGAGGAGGAAGGGGTATTATAGTCAATATTTTGGACACAGGAGGAGCTACTTAAAATATGGAATTTCTCCAAGTCTAAGCGTGACGTTGATCTTGCAAAGGTGGCAGAGGCATCCAAGCCAATAGATCTGGTAGGTGGTAAGTTATTTGAATCCAATTTGAAACTTGTTGGGACATAACCCTTACCCGAGGTGATTTCCAGGTTAGATTAAAATGGGGTGTCATTAAAAAAATGTGGATAGACCATGGTTGGAATTAACATAGGGTCACTCAATACCCTTTTGCTCTCACAAGCTCATGCCCTAGAACCTAGTGACTCACTATTCAATTTCTATACATGTTGAACTATTCGTAGTTATGGTCGTATGTAAGGAGAAGGGTTCTACATGATCCGATCCTAGAATAGAATAAAAGGATCTTGGTGGCACATTGTAGGAAAGAGGTGTATGTGAAGAAGACTTATATTTTTAGAAAATATTTATCATAGGGTACAAGGTGGAAAGTTGAGGAATGCTCATATAAGAAAGTGCATAAGGGCATGCAAAGACATAATCAAAATGTTTGTAGGACAAGACTTAAAGATTGGGGATGTGGAAATAACAATGTCACTGGACCTAGTTGGAAGATCCATGGAAAAATTCATAAAGTGACAAACCCTAAAAAGTTGTTATCGGAGAACTAAATCCTAGTTGTATGGTATATCTGCAGCTTTCACATATTAATGTGAGGTTGGATCTACTTCATTATGAAGGGAAATGAGGATGTGGCAAAAGTGATGCTATGAGACAAGTAGTGGGGGCCATCAAGTCTCTACCTCAAAATTTGGTCACTCGATTTTGATCCATGAAAAGAGCCCAACTATATTCAAAAGGTATGGGTTCTCATGCCATGCCTTTTGTTTGTGATGTGGAATGATGTCAATATGAGGAGGGTTTGTGACTCAATTGGACATTTCATAGCCTTTGAGAAGGGTTGTCTATATTTCGAGGATGAAAGAATTGCCAAAATCTTGGTTGAAATGGATGTCACGAGGTCATGTTGGAAGAATTAAATATTGAATGGGACATGTGGTTTTTCAAGTAGAAGCTTGATTATTGGAAGCTACCATTCCACTATGAACTTTTTCATGAGGTAGGACACCTACGAGTGGACTATTCAATCAATGCAAAGGATCCATCCCATCATAAAAGTGTTTGGATTAAAAAAGAGTTTCCAGATAATGCTCTGGAGGACTCCACGCAATCATCAAGCACAAGAAGATAACACGCTTAGGATGTTTCAAGAGTTTCTAGTGATGATGAGGATTTTAGGGAAATCTTTGTTCTAGTTATCTCTATAGTAGTAGAGGCAAGGACACAACTTGGTTTTGAAGGTAAGAGTTCTTTGTGAACTACTATAAGTATTCAAATTGTAGATATGGATTCATAAATTGTGGGGAAAACTCGAAGCTCTCTATCCTTAAATAAACCTCATCGAGAGAATCCTCACATACCCTATACACACTTAGGGTAGAGGATGTTGCAAAGGAGATGGTGTTTCATAGGGATTTCATCAAGTCTCTTCAAAAGTTTGTTATCTCAAGCTAGGCAGTGAATTGACTACCAATATTGAAGTTAGTTCTAGGGCTATTCCATATGAACCAACCTTGTTATCAGACGGGTAGGGGGTTTCTACTATACAAACCGGAGCTCAAAAATAAAATCCTCATTTACACCTATTAAATAAAAATATTAGCCATGCTCTAAAACAAAAGAGATGGATAAATATTATGAAGAGGTGGGCGGAGGCCTTACTTTCGAAAAAGGCACTCCTAACTCGATTGGAAGGAATTCTCATAAGTCTTTGGAAAAATAAAAGGCTAAGAAAGAAGTGAGGGAATTTAAAAAAAAAAATATTAACAGGGCCCTTTAGCATGGAAGGCTAGTCCCCCATTTTCCCAGTGATCTTACTCTCCCTTAACGTTAGAGGGGTTGGGGGTGCCCACAAACAATTAACCCTCAATCTCTTTGAATTCCACAAACATGATGTTGTCTTTTTGCAGGAAACCATGTGCTCTAATCATAAAGTTCTCTTTTTTTAATCTTTGATCTTAAAATATGGGAATTTCAGTACACTATATGTTGTAGGATTGTTGGGTGGTCTAGTTATGTGATGGAACACTAAGTTTGACTCCATTTCCACCTCAATTTCTCTTTATGTATTTTGGTAAAACTCAAAGAAAAATAATTGGAGAAAGAGCTTAAGTTAATAAATATCTATGGTCTATATGGATACATGAAACCCTTTTGGAATGCTTTGGTGTATTCGAGGTGCTTGAAAGGAGAAAATGTGATTATCGAAGGAGACCTAAACCTAACCCTTAACTAAACAGAGGTCCGAGGGCATAATGCTAGAAGAGATCAACAAAGTGATTGCTTCTCATAGTTGTTCGAACTTCACCATCTTATAGATGTATAACATGTTAAGCTCTCTCCTACCTGCCATAATACAAGATGTGGCAGAGAGGCGATATTCAAGGGACTGGATCATTTATTGATGGAATAATCCCACTTCATTGCTCAGGTGAACATTAAAACTTGGGTTGGTACATGGGGTCTATTAGATCACCTCCATGTCCTCTTGAAGATGGAGATAGAGGATTGGAAGCCACCCAATCCAATTAAATTTAATCACGCTTGCCTTGTTGATCTAGAGATTGGAAATATTATAACCTATTAGGGTCCCACACAACTCCCTTACTTTAATAGTTAGTCATGGTATGTATGCATCCATAACCTTTGAATAAATCTAAGTAATTAGTAGTAGACTATTAATGTAAAAATGGTGTCTCTATTTATCAAGGCCTACTAAATAGTTGGTGCTCATTTAATATTGACCAAGTCAACTAGTTAGGGTTTTGGGATATTGAAAGCCTATTTAAAGAGCTAAGAGGCTATGGATTGTTTTTTCAAGAATTATTGTATTTGAGCTTCACTCAAGTGAAAGGCTACCCAACCTTAAGAGTCATGCGAACATTTCTTGCATAATTGATTCTCATAATATAAGGCTTATTTCTTGTAGCATTTATCTTTTCTATTGTCTAATGTTTCTTGTTCTACACTATAAATTATGGTTTATTACATCTTAAATATCTATATATCCTATGATTTTTGAAGTTTCGGGGTTAAAGAACACCACAAGTGGCATTAGGGCACTTTCTTGAGCCATCATGCCACAAAATTTCTTAGAATTTTTTAAGGTTAGATATGTGTTTTGACGTCTTTAAAGAACATAAAAATATGTCGCTAAGTGGGAAAACCTGTAGTTAGGGAAGCATACATGTAGATAATACAATTGGTACTTGGTCACATTTGTTGGACATTGTTGTAACTTCTTTTGGTACTCCTTTGAGTGGTACCACATCAGACAACACCTGTATATGGAATCTCACTTCCACATACCACTTGGGTATATTAGAAGTCCCTAGGCCACCTGAAACCAACTGTAGGTATTCCTATCGATCATCTTGTTGTTATAGTGGAACCGAGCATAACACTCAGGAATGTTAAATATATAGCATCAGGAGACATTCTCCAAACCAATCTTGTATAGCCAAGATTGATCCTACCGTATAGAGGTGAGCACTTTGATTGCCTTCCATGTAAAGGTTATTCCTCCCGTATAGAGGTACCTGATCAAAGTAATGATGTTGTAAAGTCTTGTTGGACAATACTTCAGATTTGTTTGTCAAGTCATGATTATCATGTGAGTCTTCTGTATAAAGGTATCCATGAGATGAACATCCCGTATAGAGGTGGAACTTTTGTATAAATTTCATGCTTTACTTGTTAAAAGCATTTAATGTTGTGTGATGTGTTATTAACCATGATCACCAGATTGCTATTAAGTCTCCTTTCAAGATTGATCACCTCTAAAGTGAATTACTTTAGTATATGATCACTTGGTCCAGAATAATATAATATGATCATAGCATCCGATAATTCTTCTTAGTATAATGTAATGTGATGGATAATTAAAGTTAGAACATATTGACCATGCAGTAAGAGATAAAGAAATAAAAGATAAAGCATAGAGATCAAGAGAATTCAAAATTGCCCATGCATACACTTCAACTAATTAAAGAGAATTCGAATGGTTAAAGCTTTAGTTAAGTATCAATGCTTCAGTTAAAGCATCAATTAAAGATATTCCTCAATTAACTAAAGAACTCACAGTGGTCACTTCAAGTAAATCAATCAACATGATTTCAGTTAACTAAGTGTTAAATAAGAAGGACTAGCTAACTAAGTGTTTTCACTTAAGTTAAACTAAAAGACGACACTTTAGTTAAAGAGAGTTAATTAAGTGACAACAAAGAAGATCTAGTTAACTAAGTGTTATTGCATGACGAAACTTATATTAAACTAAAATATGACATGTGAGTTGTGACACTTGCATGTCGACACTTAAGTTAGCCACCTAACTAAGTGGGGAAGCTTTCAGTTAAGAGGTGATTTCATCCTAAGTGACAACTCAGTGAGATAAAGCACTACATGAGAAGTGGGCCGCACCATTGCATGCAAGATTAATACATCCAGTTTGAGGGCAAGTTCATCATGAGGTTAGAAGATAAAAATAGAAGAGAAGAATGTATAAATATGTTATACGGGATTGATGAATCCAGTGTGAAGCAAATTCTCTTCTCCATTGAAGGCAAGGCGCTTATCTTTGTGCAAGGTATTGCTCGTGCTTGTTATTGTTGTGTTGGGCACACATCCGATTGATCTCTCTTCTCTATTGATTTTGTATCTTAATCAAGATTGTTTGTTGATATCTTATCTTCCGAAAGCAATATGCTATGTTGTAAAAGAAAGCATTCTCTGCTATCCATTATATTATACTGAGAAGAATTGTTGGGGTTTTTGTTCTCATAATTTTGAGGATTTTCCCCAGGGTATATCTTGTGTTATCGTTGTATGAATTTCATGGATTGAATTGTCTCATTGCTTCAAGTCTCTACATCTAAAATAATTAAAGATAAAATATCAACCAAATTTCAGCATGGTATCAGAGCTCAGGGCATGAAGGAGATCAATTTTGCATTCCAGCTAGATCCTACGTTGATCCTGATAAGTTGAGCACAATATTTGAAGACTATGGCATTGGTCTCTGTATGATCGGAAGACCGTCTTGAGGGAACCTCAAACTTCAACACTTGGAAGGATAGGATTCTCAACATCCTAGAGGAACATGAATTAGATGGCTACGTATCCACTGTGGTGGAGGAGCCTACATATAATGCATGGCGCATCAACTTCAAGAAGAATCAAGCTAAGTCCAAACATATCATCTATGATTCGGTAAAAGATAACTTGATGCACGTGATCACATCGTTGAAGACCTCAAAAGAATGTTATGATACATTGACTAATCTATATGAGAAGAAGGCCCTGAGTCAAAAGAGGGCATTGAAGAATAAGCTTCGAAACTTAAATATGGAGACATATGAGACACCGGCCTCCTTCTTCTCCAAGATCTCTCAGGTAAGAGATTAGCTTGCTAGTATTGGAGTAGTGGTGGATGAAGATGATCTTCTCCAAACCGCTATTGATGGTCTCCCATCCTCATGGGAGACATTATTGGATGTGGTAAATGGCCGAGAGGTACAACTTAAATTTGAAAGGTTGTGGCATGCCTGCCTCCAAGAGGAGGGGCGAATCCAGAGCAAGTCAGTATGCATCAAAGAAGAAAATATTTCCCTCACAGAAAGAATGAAGAAAGGAAAGAAACCCTTCTTCCAAAAGAATTTCCCTCATCCAAAGAAGAAGGATTTCAACAAAGGATTTGACAAGTCAAAATCTAGATGCTTCAATTGCAACAAGAAAGGCCATTTATCAAGAGATTGCAGAGCAAAGCAGAAAGGAAAGTTTCATGCTTCTACCCCCATAGAAGATGAAATCACTCAAAAGAATGCATCCGAAGAAAAGGATACAAGAAGGGAGTATTATCTTGTCTCATCCCTTTCAGTATCCGTCATCACAAATGCAGACACATGGTTGATTGACAGTGGCGCATCCAAACATATGATTGGTTACAAGAGTGCCATCATCAATCTAAAGGAGAAAGAATTCACATGCAAGGTAGAGTTGGAGGACAACTCAACTTATTCGATCCAAGGAGTTGGATCCACCTCATTACAGCTGAGCACCAATGATATTCTACATGTGGAGGAAATTCTATATGTTCCAGGCTTGAAGAAGAACCTCCTCTCAGTTTCGGTTCTTGAAGACAAAGGCTTCCGAGTTATCTTCATGGATAACAAAGGCTTCCTAGAATCTACTAGTGTGATTGGAGTTCGAGAGGGAGGAATCTACAAGGTACCTGGGAAGTACATTCAAGATATGATTCACCACAGTATCATTCCATGCAAGCTATGGCACCGAAGGCTTGGACACCTACACTACAAAGCACTACCAGGACTTCAAAAAATGGTAAAAGGTATGCCTGTATTTGATTTTGAGCATGATAGTGTATGTGGGGGTTGTGCACTTGGGAAGAATGTTAAGAAAAGTTTTTCTAGCAGTTCTACTAGATCTAAAGGGATTTTATATTTAATACATTATGTCGTATGTGGTCCCATGTAATCCCCTCCTCGAGTGGCTTATTATATTATGTATTGTTCATAGATGATTTTTCTAGGAAGTCATGGATTTATTCCAGGAAGGATAAAAGTGAAACTCTTAGGAAATTTAAATAGTTTAAATTCCTAGTTGAAAATCAGAAAGAAAAGCACATCCGTGCATTAAGGTCTGATAATGGAGGTGAATTTGATTCACATGCATTTAATGAGCTATGTATTGATGCATGAATATGTAGATAGTTAATAGTACCTTACAACCCTCAACAAAATGGGGTTTCCAAAAGGACGAATAGAACCATATGTGAGGCTGCAAAAGCCATGATGCATGATCAAGATATGTCTACCTCATTATGGGCAGAAGCCACCCGTACAACTGCGTACATCCAGAATCGAAGCCCGCATGCCATTCTAGATGAGAAGACACTAGAATAAGTGTTTACCAGTGAGAAGCCAACCATCTCACACTTGAGGATCTTCGGGAGCCCAATATACATTCATGTACCGAAAGAAAAGAGAACAAAGATGGATCCTTCTAGAAAGAAAGGAACCTTTGTGGGTTATAGCGAGTCATCCAAAGTATAATGAATATATGTACCTGGTGAGAGACACATTGAAGTCAGTCGAGATGTTATATTCCATGAGGAAGTTGCTGTCAAAAGATTGAAAGAGATTCAATGTGATTCAAAGATGGAGGATCCCAAGTCCGATTCTCCCCCTTCAGAGTTTGAGAGGGAGAAACCAGAAGATGCCTCAGATTCACTAGCTCTTGAAGAACCAATAGAACTGGTTGATAGGTCACCTGATGAACCTCCCGCTAAAAGAAGATCTGCTTGGTGCCGAGACATCTTACAAAATGCAAAGAAACATGGAGCACCGGAAGGCTCATCCAAAGAGCACCAACAACCTAACAGATATTCAGGGTATATTACACTGGCGAGTCACATTAGTTATCAAGAACCATCCTCATATGAAGAAGCTGCAAAGAAACAAGTTTGGAAAGATGCAATGACAGAAGAGTACCACTCTATAATGAAGAATGATGTTTGGGAGGTTGTTCCCAAACCTGATGTGAAGTCCATTGTGACTTCCAGATAGATTTACAAGATAAAGCATGATGCAGATGGTAGCATTGAGAAGTATAAAGCCAGATTCATTGCCAGAGGTTTCTATCAGAAAGCAGGCATCGATTATGATGAGACCTTTTACCCGGTGGCAAGGTACACCACAATCCAAGCAATGATTGCACTTGCATATGTCCTAGGATGGAAAATTCACCAGATGGATGTGAAGACAACCATCCTCAATGGTGAGGTTGAGGAAGGGGTTTATATTCAACAACCTGAAGGATTTGTGGTGCATGGGAAGGAGTCCCATGTTTGTAAGCTAAATAAATCTCTATATGGGATTCAACAAGCCCCTAGGGCTTGGTACTCCAGAATTGATAGCTATCTTCAAAAACTAGGTGTCTGTAAGAGTGAAGTTGATCCAAATTTGTACTTCAATGTAGTGAAGAACCAACCATTGATATTGGTTCTGTATGTTGATGATTTGTTTCTCACTAGAGAGGAACATCTGATTGTTTGGTGCAAGAGGGATCTCGCATCATAGTTTGAGATGAAATACTTAGGTCTAATGCACTACTTTCTTGGACTTGAGATCTGGTAAAGAAAAGATGAAATTTTTCTATCTCAAGGGAAGTACTCTGTGGATATATTGTGCAGGTTTGGCATGATAGATTGAAAATCTATGACTACACTGATGGTTTCCAATCTGAGGAAACTTCATGAGTCAGGATCTAGATAAGATCCAATAGATCCCACTTTGTATAGACAACTTATAGGCTCGCTAATGTACTTGATACATTCGAGGCCTGATATATGTTATGCTGTGAGCATTCTGAGTCAATTTATTTATGATCCGAGACACAGACACTGGACAACTACTAAGCATGTGCTTAGGTACCTTCGAGGTACAATTTCATATGGACTCATATATGTCTCCAGTGGAGGAGTCATGTTACTTGGTTATACAGACTCATAATGGGGAGGAAGCATTGTGGATCGTAAGAGCACATCCGACTACTATTATAGCCTAGGATCAACTATGATATCTTGGTCCAACAGGAAGCACACCTCTGTAGCCTAGAGCACTACCGAAGCAGAATACATAGCTTCTAATGTTTCTTGTCGAGAAGCAGTATGGATTAGAAAGCTACTTGCAGGGTTGTTCAGTGAAAAAATTGAGCCTACAATTATTAGGTGTGACAATCAAATTTTCATCAAGATTTCCAAATACCCAATGTTTCATGACAAGTCAAAGCACATTGAAATGAAGTATCACTTCATCCGAGACATGGTACAGAAAGGTACAGTGAAACTTTAGTACATTGCTACTAATGAGCAGATTGCATATGTGTTAACAAAGCCTTTGTCAGTGACGAAGTTCAGGTACTTCTGAGACAAGCTTGGTATGGCAGAGAATTCCACCCTCGCCGAGAGGGAGTGTTAAATATAAAACATCAGGAGACATTCTCCAAACCAATTTTGTACAACCAAGATTGATCCTCCCGTATAGAGGTGAGCACTTTGATTGCCTTCCGTGCAAAGGTTATTCCTCCCATATAGAGGTACTTGATCAAAGTAATGATGTTGTAAAGTCTTGTTGGAAAAGACTCCGGACTTGTGTGTCAAGTCATGATTATCATGTGAGCCTTCCGTATAAAGGTTCCATGAGATGAACCTCCCGTATAGAGGTGGACCTTCCGTATAAAGGTCATTATTTACTTGTTAAAAGCATTTAATGTTGTGTGATGTATTATTAACCATGATCACCAGATTTCTATTAAGTCTCCTTTAGAGATTGATCACCTCTAAAGTGAATTACTTTAGCATATGATCATTTGGTCCGAAATAATATAATATGATCACAACATCCGATAATTCTTCTTAGTATAATGTAATGTGATGGATAATCAAATTTAGCACATATTGACCCTGTAGTAAGAGATAAATAAATAAAATATAAAACATAGAGATAAAGAGAATTCGAAATTGCCCATGCAGACACTTCAGCTAATTAAAGAGAACTCGAATTGTTAAAGCTTCAGTTAAGTATCGATGCTTCAGTTAAAGCATCAGTTAAAGATATGCCTCAGTTAACTAAAGAACTCACAGTGGTCACTTCAAGTAAATAAATCAACATGATTTCATTTAACTAAGTGTTAAATAAAAAGGAATAGCTAACTAAAGTGTTTTCACTTTAGTTAAACTAAAAGATGACACTTCAGTTAAAGAGAGTTAACTAAGTGACAACAAAGAAGATCTGGTTAACTAAGTGTTATTGCATGACGACACTTATCATGTTAAACTAAAAGATGACACGTGAGTTGTGACACTTGCATGTCGACACTTAAGTCAACCACCTAACTAAGTGGGAAAGCTTTCAGTTAAGAGGCGAGTTCATCCTAAGTGACAACTCAGTGAGATAAAGCACTACATGAGAAGTGGGGCGCACCTTTGCATGCAATATTAATACATCCAGTTTGAGGGCGAGTTCATCCTGAAGTTAGAAGATAAAAATAGAAGAGAAGAATGTATAAATATGTTATACGAGATTGGTGAATCCAATGTGAAGCAAATTCTCTTCTCCATTGAAGGCACAACACTTCTCTTTGTGTAGGGTATTGTTCGTGCTTGTTATTGTTGTGTTGGGCACACATCCGATTGATCTCTCTCTTATCTATTGCTTTTGTATCTTCATCAAGAGTGTTTGGTGATCTCTTATCTTCCGAAAGCAATATGCTATGTTGTAAAAGAAAGCATTCTCTGTTATCCATTATATTATACTGAGAAGAATTGTTGGGGTTTTTGTTCTCATAATTTTGAGGATTTTCCCCAGTGTATATCTTGTGTTATGGTTGTATGAATCTCATGGATTGAATTTTCTCATTGCTTCAAATATCTGCATCTAAAATAATTAAAGATCAAAGCTCAACCAAATTTCAACAGGGAAGATTACTCTCTTGTACCTAGGTAGTTAGGTAGTATGGCTAAGGGTACGATTAAGCCTCCTTAGTTAGCGCCCTAGGATATTTGGTTGAGTACTAATGTCTACGTGGCATTAACCCATTTTCCCAAAAGAATGAAATAAAAAATATCATTCAAGAGTTTTTGGAGGCTGGAATCATTTGTTCAAGTAAAAGACCTTATTCCTCACTAATGGTATGGATTTAAAAAATAAGGCATTTGGAAGCTGTCCAAATTTTTGGGCTCTTAATAAGTTAACTATTAAGGATAAATTTCCTATTCCAATCATTGATGATCTCTTGGATGAGCTTCATGGTGCAAATTTCTTCACTAAAATTGACGTTTTTCCTAGCTACCACCAAATTTGGATGAAAGAAGAAGACATTCCTAAGATAAATTTCCACACCCATTGAAGGTCATTATGTGTTCTTAGTCATGTCTTTTGATCTTTGCATGCTCCATCCACATTTTAGAGCCTTGTGAACACGATTTTTTGCTCTTTCCTCTACAATTTTGTGTTGGTTTTATTTGACGATATCTTGATCTACATCACCATATAGGAAGGCCACTTAGAGGATGTTGATCGAGCTTTGCAATTACTTTAGAATATTGAATTATCTTTGAAGCATTCCAAGTGTACTTTTGGGGCCATTGAGGTTGAATATTTGAGTCACATCATGGTTAAGGAAGGCATGAGGGTCGACCCAAAGAAAGTGGTAGCTATGCAATATTAACCACGACCCAAAACTCTTAATATCTTGTGAGGGTTCCTCAGATTGACCATTTATTGTAGAATTTTTTTAAAATTATGGGAAAAATGTAGCTCCCTTAACATAATTGCTAAAAAAGAATGCCTTTGTCTGGATCAAGGAAGCTACGAGGGCCTTCTTTGCCTTAAAAGTTTCCATCTATACTAACTCTAGTGTTAGCAATTATTGATTTCACTAAAACTTTTGTCTTAGAATGTGATGCCTCAAGCTGCAATCTTGGCACTATATTGATGCAAGAAGGACATCCTTTGGCCTTCACAAGTAAGCAGTTATGTGATAGAAATTTGGGCAAATCTACATATGGAAAAGAGATGATGGCCATCCTTCACATAGTTGAAACCTGTTATCCTTATTTAATAGGGAGGCGCTTCTAGATCAATACCGACCATCATAATTTAAAATATTTTCTTGAGCAATGGTTGTCCTCTCCAAAGCAACATAAGGGGGTTGAAATTTTTTTGAGGTATGATTATGAGATTATATATAAGAAGGGTAGAGACATTGTGGTGGTTGATGCATTGTCTCGATAATATGAAGATGAGGGCTCTCTCTCTGCCTTGTCTTGAATAGTTTCAGGTTGGCTCAAGGAAGTGCATCAACAATGGATGGCCCATGACACGATAATGCAACTCATTCAAATGCTTAAAGAAGATTTGAATCCTCCTACAAGGTGTACATAGCACCAAGATACCTTGAGCTATAAAGATCACATTTTTCTAGCAACCAATTATGCCTTAAAATAAAGAATCTTAGAGGAATTACATTCATCACCAACAACATGTCACTTGGGATTTCATAAAACCTATGAATGGATTAAGCACTCGTTCTTTTAAGATGGCATGAAACTTGGAATCCATAACTTTGTTGCAGCATGTGATAGTTGCCAATTCCATAAGGGAGAAACAATGAATTTTCCAGGGGCCTTGCGACTGCTTCCAATTTTAACACATCTCTGGATTGATATTTCCATGGATTTTATCATGGGGCTTTCGAGAGCTGCTAATAAATCAATCATAATGGTGGTCGTAGATCAAGTTTTCAAATATGCTCACTTTTGTTCCTTGTCCCTCCTCTTTACATCGTTAGTAGTTAGTCAAGTATTCATTGATCATACAGTTTAATTACATGGCATGGCAATTCTATTGTCTCTAATAGGGACCCTACCTTCATAAGCAACTTTTGGAAGGATTTATTTAAACTTTAGGGTCCTTAGTTGAAACTCAACGTGGCCTATCACCCACAAATTGATGGCCAAATCGAAGCAGTAAATAAGTGTTTGGAAACTTAATTGAGATTATTTTCTTTAGAGAAGACACAACATTGGCCACAATGGATTCCTCTTGTAGAATGGTGGTATAATACCACTTATCATGGAGCTACCAAAATGATGCCCCATGAAGCAGTATATAGCCAAAACCCTTGTTAGTGGTTTCATATTTGCTTAGCACTTCTAGGGTCTAGGCAATGAATAACACCCTTTGCACCATATAAGCTATTCTCTACACACCTAAGGATAATTTGGCTATGGATCTGTTGTGGCCAAAATTACTTCCCTTACTTTTCTTGATGTTGGAATAGAAAAGCAGGGCCCACCCATACTAAAATTTGGGTTTTTGAGTGTCATCTAGATTGATATGTAAATGACGAATAATTTGAACATAGTTTGATTGCTTAAGTGTCTATCAATACTTTCATGACGATCTTCATTGATGTTACTGTTGTCCTCGAAGGAGTCATTTGGATGGTTTGATTTAGTTGTCTTCCCATTCACTGGAAAATTTATTTGACATGACTGATTTAGTGTTCTAAGTGTTAGTTTTAAGGTCCTTTATGCTACTCCCGAGGCTCTTATGCATGATTCCCAATCATTGTCTTCCGTTTTGATTTATACCTCACCTTTCCAAGTTTGAGAACTACATGGAAATTGTCAAGCCAAAATAAACTGCTATACTTTTATCTATGTCGTGATCTACCAATCGGCTTGTTCTATTGATCACATCTCTAGGGAAGTTGTTATACTAGTTATTAAAGCCCCGCATGATCAAATATATTCACGTCATAGCTTTTGTTAGGGTGCATCTAGCGGGTCTCATGCACCATGAGCCTTCTCCCTTTATTTCCCGACGTAAATGGTTTTACCTTGCATTAAAGGTTTCTCGTATCTCTGGTCATCTCTATATGACAAAGTTGGTTTCAAAATGACTTGATATTTCACTAACTATTAAGCATGAGTTGCACCGGGTTATCTATTGGCCTAATTTGGGGATTAATATCTCTCAATCACTTATTGCTGACCTGTCAATTCTTGATAGCGCACAAAGAGACTATATAACACAGATAGTACGGAAATTGATAGAATTCAATTTGAGCAAAGCAATTATAAGAACGAAGCTCTGACTTCCATTAAAAAATGATTTTGCGTGTAATTTTGGTGCATGTGAAAGTGTAATTTTTGTCAATGAACCTAGCCATATTTTATGAGCTCGCCGTTACGAATCCAATGCAACTCATAGAATTCAAATTCGAGTCCTAGAAATGCCAAAGAACCACTAGTGATGTCCCTTCCAACTTAACTGTCAATCTGCATTGCTTAGAAAGGAAACCCCTTTGTGAAAAAGATTATCATGTCATTGTTCTCTAAGCCTGCGATAATTTTCATGTCTGCACCACCTGTCAGAAGGCCCTTTTGTTGAGGAAGCAAGCGAGACAACAAAGTCTGAATTAATGATGAAAGAAAATGTGAGTCACCAAGGTGAAATTTAATGTAGCATTGGCTTACTCAAAATTTGACTAAGTGTTCATCCATCCTGTGGTTAAAACCTAAGCACCAATCCATTAAGCCCCCTTGGAGTGCCTCTTGAGAGTAAAGGTGAGAAGTTCTAAAAAGAAAAAAGAAAAAAAAAAATTCATAAAATGCATTTTTTAAAATGGATATATATGGTAATAAAACAAATTTAAAATTACCCACCCAATTATTAAACCAACGTGGACACAAAGGGTTTTTTAATGAATATATAAAGGAAGGCATATTACAAAATATTGTAAAATATAATTAGGCTATCGACCATATTTTCAATGCCTACTTCTTTGCTACAGGTTGAATACAGGATAACTATATGCAGAAAGGTCAAAAATATGTTATGTGATGCATAATATCACTAAGAAACTGAATTTAAAGGAAAATAAAATAAAAATGTCATTTGTGTATACTTGCCACCACATTGCGAGCCTGGACAGAATTTTAGAGGCCTGAGGTAAAGCTTCTTCGTCAACATAGAATACCTTTTGGAGCAGAAGCTTCTGCAATGAATCCAAGGTCGATCCCATCTCTAATAAATTACTAATGGCGTCATTCCATGGCTTTGATGATTGATTCAAATTACTAGTGAATTGTGTTGCTTGCTTTATTGTTCATTAATTGTTTGCAACGTAGATTAGAATGTTAATTTAATTCCACAGTAAAGATTATGTTAGAAAAAAGAGAGGAGAATAGTGTTAATTTAATTTCATAGTCAATATGATGTTGAAGCGGAAAATAGCGAGAATAATGTTAATTTAATTTCTTATTCAGCACTATGTTGAAAAGGAAAATAACAAAAATTCTTTTTTTTTCAAAACCTTTTTATTTTTTTTGGTAGTTTAGTTAAAAAAACATTCTTGATTCATAATTCTACATAATAGTTTTTCCAATTACAAATAAATTAATAAAATTTTGATTAATTTATAAATTTATAATTTCAATTATATATATATATATATATATATATATTTTTAAGATAATGAGTTAATGAAGTTCACAATTTTTGAAATCAAGTAAATCAAAAGTAACTAACTTAGTCAGCATTGTTTAAGTGGCGAAATCAGCAACGAGGAAGAACAACACCAAAGTCTCCTGGCTGCAACAACAAATTTCAACTCCTATGAATAACATTTGTTGATAAGTAAGGCAACATGTAAATTCCAGACCTCCCAGTTTTGAATTTGGAATCATTTTCTTTTTTATTTTATTTTTCCAGTTTTGATACATTATCAGTGAAATTCAACTTTTTAATAGGTTTTGGAATTGTCCATTATAGGGTTTAGATGGATTTGTTTGCTTTAAATTAATTACCATTTTGGCTTCTTGTACTTTTCTAGCCCCATATATCTAATTTGATAATTTGTGGACTTCTTTTTAGGGTTATAAACAAACATTTGTGAAATGTTTGAATGATTAGCAATCATTGAGTATAAAACCAGATTCTCATATTAGCCACTTTTATGTACATTGTTCTTTTCTACTTCAATACAATACCTACAGGCTTCCCAGAAAGGGTTAACCGCCCTAAAACGATCAAACTTACTACTTTCTACAGTTTTCCAGTTTACATTTAACAAATATACAATATGTCCATGAAATATTTAGCCTCGATTATACTCAAATGCATAAATACCATTATTGAAAAAATAGAGTCAAAGCTTTTTATTTTTTATCAAAACAAATACAAAACCTTAACATGGAATACATAAGCAATTCAATAATACCACCAACGGTTAATTTATTTATATTTCTATTTAGGTAGGGACTATGCTACCTCGTAGCCTTGTTAATTAAAATTTTGGTTTAAGTATGGCTTGAAGTCATATAAGCCATTGCAAGATTATAAACAAGGTTGTGCAAAGAAACCACCGAATCCTGTCAAAGGATAGTGTGAATGTTTAGCGATGCGTCGATAGGTTTGTTGTTTCACTAGCGATACATGAACGAGATTATACTAATGTTAGTGATGTGTCATATGAGGTATAATAACAAAAACGTCAATTCATCTCAGGAGTCTAATGGATAAGAGTGTGATATTGAAGTGGAGGTTATGCCATTCCCATAAAAAAAGAAATAAAAATGTAAATGATGTCATCTTAAATATATATATATATCTATATTGATTTCATCTTAAACCTAGAACGTTATGTAACACATGGTTCCTATAAGAAAATAAATAAAAATGCAAATTATGTCGGCTTAAATAGAAAACGATAAATTATATTGATTTAATCTTAAACCTGGAACGTTATGTAACATGTTGTTCCTATAAAAAAAGAAATAACAATGCAAATGATGTTGGCTTAAACAAAAAATAATAAATTGTATTGATTTCATCTCAAACCTAGAACGTTATGTAACAGAAGGTTCCTATAAAAAAAGAAATAAAATGCAAATTATTTATGCTTAAACAAAAAAAATAAAATTATATTGGTTTCATCTTAAACCTAGAATGTTATGTAACATGCCATTGCTATAAAAAAAGAAATAAAAATAAAAATGTTAGCTTAAACAAAAAAAAAAATATATTTATTTCATCTTAAACTTAGAACATTATGTAACACATGTTTCCTATAAGAAAATAAATAAAAATGCAAATGATGTCGGCTTAAACAGAAAACGATAAATTATATTGATTTAATCTTAAACCTGGAACGTTATGTAACATGTTGTTCCTATAAAAAAAGAAATAACAATGCAAATGATGTTGGCTTAAACAAAAAATAATAAATTGTATTGATTTCATCTTAAACCTAGAACGCTATGTAACAAGCGGTTCCTATAAAAAAAGAAATTAAAATGCAAATGATTTATGCCTAAACAAAAAATAATAAATTATATTGATTTCATCTTAAACCTAGAATGTTATGTAACATGCCATTGCTATAAAAAAAATAAAAAAAATACAAATGATGTCGGCTTGAACAAAAAAAATAATTATATTAATTTCATCTTAAACTTAGAACGTTATGTAACACATGGTTCCTATAAGAAAATAAATAAAAATGCAAATGATGTCGGCTTAAACAGAAAACGATAAATTATATTGATTTAATCTTAAACCTGGAATGTTATGTAACATGTTGTTCCTATAAAAAAAGAAATAACAATGCAAATGATGTTGGCTTAAACAAAAAATAATAAATTGTATTGATTTCATCTTAAACCTAGAACGCTATGTAACAAGCGGTTCCTATAAAAAAAGAAATAAAAATGCAAATGATTTATGCCTAAACAAAAAATAATAAATTATATTGATTTCATCTTAAACCTAGAATGTTATGTAACATGCCATTGCTATAAAAAAAATAAAAAAAATACAAATGATGTCGGCTTGAACAAAAAAAATAATTATATTGATTTCATCTTAAACTTAGAACGTTATGTAACACATGGTTCCTATAAGAAAATAAATAAAAATGCAAATGATGTCGGCTTAAACAGAAAACGATAAATTATATTGATTTAATCTTAAACCTGGAACGTTATGTAACATGTTGTTCCTATAAAAAAGAAATCACAATGCAAATGATGTTGGCTTAAACAAAAAATAATAAATTGTATTGTTTTCATCTTAAACCTAGAACGCTATGTAACAAGCGGTTCCTATAAAAAAAGAAATAAACAATGCAAATGATTTATGCCTAAACAAAAAATAATAAATTATATTGATTTCATCTTAAACCTAGAATGTTATGTAACATGCCATTGCTATAAAAAAAAGAAATAAAAATACGAATGATGTCGACTCAAACAAAAAAAAAATATATTTATTTCATCTTAAACCTAGAACATTATGTAACATGTCGTTCCTTAAAAAATAAATAAAAATGCAAATGATGTCGGCTTAAACAAAAAAAATAAATTATTTTGATTTCATCTTAAACCTAGAATGTTATGTAACATGTAAAAAAAAATGCAATGATGTCGGCTTAAACAAAAAAATAAAAAATCATATTGATTTCATCTTAAACCTAGATATATCAAGCACGAGGGATCAAATATCCTTCTCGGTGCTTGATAGATCCGGGTTTAAAATGGATCTATGCTGTTAACTATAAGTGGCAACTATTTAAAATTAATTGTCACAAGACAAGCTCAAAGTTTAATTGAACATTGACTAATATAATCTTGTTAAGAAAGACTATAATGTATATTTCAAGGCTTGGTTAACATGATTTTTTAAAAGGGGAACATATATTAATATACCATAATCCCATCTTTCATATAGCACGTGTGTTAGTCAAATCTCGCTAGCTCATTCGGTTAAGGTGCGGGTCTTGTTAGCAGGTTGACCTAGGTTCAATTCCCCTTAGGGGTGAGCAAGTTGGGAGGAGACACCCAAAATCCAACCAGTTGAGGGTTGGTGTGGCCCAGGCCAGGTGCGATCTCCAGGTGATTTTGACAGCTTAGATCAAAGGCCACTCCCGCAAGTTAGAGAGATTCTAGCAAAAAAAAGCACATGTGTTTATTTTTGTTTCTATATTTTTAACCGGAAAGTATATTTAAGACACATAGACATTAAGGAGGGCATACTAAAAATAATGAAAAGGGATTTAAAATGAGTTTGGTGAGGGGCATGCTTTACCATAGGTTAGGATATAACATTTAAAGTTTATTTCATTTTTTTAATTAATTCTTATTTTCATTTTATTTCATTTTGTTTTATTACTAACTTTTGTTTTTAATAAAATATTACTTAAGGCTAATGAGGGATTGTTTTCATTTGTAAGTCCAGAGGGAAGAGTACAAAATATTCATAGTGAAAATCATAAAGATGCGTCAAGTTCGTGGAGAAAAGAGAGGCATCAAAGACAAAGACAAAGATGAAGATTATGATGATCAAATCAATCAACGTCTACCCATAACACGCCACCCAAGAACGAGGAACTTGAAGAGCGGGGCAATATGAAGAAGTTTTACAAAAGAATAAATGCGTAGGAAACCAATTTGTCATCGATGATGGCCGATGGAAGAGAAAAAGCGTCGATGTGCGATAATTCTTAATGCTCCGACGATGGATAATTCTTAATGTATTGACGTGGGACAAAGACAACACAATAAAATGTTTCTTTCGTAATTTAGCCATAACCTTTGACTCGGGTCTCCACAATGAACATTCTTTATATCGTCGGAAAGGTATCGATGAGATCTAAAACCCAGTGGTTATAATTTTCTCAGATTATCTTCCAAATAATACATAAATTCAATATAGAATAAGACCACATCATCGACGACCAGGAGGATCAATTTGATCAAGGATCTTATATAGTGCAAATTCTTATGAAAGAACCATGGTTCATACTTATATGGTCATGTAGGCTAATAATTAACATGCACATACAAATTAAGGGCTCACGTTACCCTTACTTATTAAATGTGAAATTTACATTTAATGTACTTCATGAAAAGTCCAAAAGGAGAGTTTGAATTAGATGAAAAAGACAAAAGTGGAACCCAAACGTCATATAAATTTTCTATTTTAAGGAGTCCAAAGTTCACCAAATGGGTGCATTAAATGTATTTCTTGTAATTTATTAACTATAAGAATCCCAAAATCCACTAGGGAATACAGAAGGCCAAGAATCATACACTTTGGGTTTATAAATTGTAAATGACTCCATGAGGGAGGGGATTTTTGCTCTATAACTTTTTGGATGTACTATTCCATAACTATTAATGAGGAGAAGCCACATAATAACTATTTTGACACAAGAATAATTATGTTATGTGGATGAATGTATTGAACTATTTCATGTTCTGTCACATGTATATATGGAGTAAGATTGTTTTAGATTTCTAAATGGACTCTTCGTACATATTTTTGTTTCTTATTTCATATGTTATTTCTATCCTCTTTGCTTTCTATGAATAGTGAGGTAGGAATGATATGAATACCGGGATTGTTGTCATATTTATATTTCATTCTGTTATTGTTTATCCGCTTCTAAAAATGACTACCTAAATTTGGAATGTAGATGTTCGATGTTATTTCACTACATCTTCCCTGTAATCTTACTTCTATCTAGGATAGGTTAGTATAGTTAGAAATCGCATTTATAATAGCTCATTCTTTAAATAGTAAAACTATAAACTATGGACGAGGCTGCAACCGGTGAAACCCAAATAAGTAACGATTACAGGGCCAAAATCTGGATGGGTTCCCTGTTCCAAACGGTAATTGGTATTGCTTACTGGGGAGACCCCCTACTATTGGCCCTAGTTCATTTGGACTTGTCAATAGTTTTGGTGCTAGAAGGAGGCCCGGATGACAATCCACCCCATGTGAAGCCATTTTTATTGATCGAATTAACTGTTAATGTCTACTCTCCATATCCTTGTATTTGAGCATTCTTTCAGTTCACCGATGCCATCAGGGAGCATTTCCAAGAATACATTCGATCTCTTGTCAAAATATAAGTTTGATGGTGAAGGGAACACCTATCATTTAGGCATATCATTCATTTTGATATCACACATTGTAATCTTGAAGTTGTTCAAGATGTTGTAATTTGCAGGTTGTTTACCCTTACATTAGAAGGATGAATTCAAGCTTGGTATGAAGTGCTATCACCAAAGCCTATTCATAGCTAGAGGCAATTCATGGGAGAGCTATGATTATGCGGAGTTATGTGATGAAATTGAGGAAATTTGAAAGAGGAAATATGATTCAAATTAATATTTCATGTCAAGAATGGCTCAAATTTATTACAAGTTTCACGAAGATGATAAACCCTCAAGACAATAATTAATTGATTTGGAATGTGCATCTTATCTCTTTGAATAAAGAATATGAAATGTTGATTAATGGTGAGAAAGAGTTCAGTTGTCATGGTTACCCTTCCACAGGAACCTTGGACCAAGAAATGTCATGCTTTAATGGATAGGTGAATATAGACAATACTAAATTCCAAAATGGTCCTGTAAAAGAGTTTGATTTATGGAATGCGTGTCCATTCCCTCCTGTACATTCACATGAAGAATTTTCCACCATAACAACTAATGAATCAAATGAAAAATCCTATGAGCAATTTTTGGGATTTATGGATACATTATGTTTTTTTGGATACATAAGATTATGCTTTGGAAGTAAAATGTCCTTATGACCTATTTGAAGATGTAGAAGAAAATAATCAAAATGTGCCTACAATTGGTGTTTTGGAGTTTCTTGATTTTCAAACAACACCAGCTAAAACTATAAAAGAAGATAAATCAATATTTGCTGAGAAAGTGAACAATCTAATTATTGAAGATACGTATGTTGGTGTTGAGTATTTTCCTACTGAAGAAAATACTGAACGGAATCCTGTCATCTTGAATGATAATTTATTATTGAATCAGAATTTGACTGATGTTTCCCTTGAATATGCAGATTTTGAAGGAAATTTATCAAATGAATGATGGGGAAATCTCAAGTGAGTTATCTTTTGGAAATTTTTACTCCTTGTATTCATATTTATTTGCAAATTTTGACTCTATAAGAGAAATTATAAGCTTTTCTATAAAAAATTATGTTGGTTCTCATTCTAGTATAGTAAAAAACGAGGGAGAAAGATGTATAAATTTATGTTGTTCAATTTAAGAGTTGCAAAGAGGAAAATAATATTTTCAATGAAACTCAAACTAACAATGATTTGATTTATGGTCTAGAACATAAGAGGTTATTTATGATAGTCCATTGTGTCCCGATGATGATGACATGTTTGATATTGAAAAGTTCCAGGTTCAAAAAGATCACAATGACGAGAATAATGAAGCACTTCATTGTTCGATGATGGTTATGTCAGGTTCTCATATCATTACTTCACACTTTGAATATGATGACAAGGCAGTCTCCAAGACATCTAATTTTGATTTTGCATCATATTGTCCAAATGAGGTACAATATTCATCCTCAGAACTTTCACAAGAATAACATACATTCTTCTCTAGTTTTCATGATAATTTTGAGACTTGGTTGGAATCCCCATGCAACCTATACTTGATCTTTTTTACTGTGAATAGATTTTAGATTGTTATAATTTTTCCGACCATGTATTGCATAATATATAGTCCTATAAATGTAAGCATGACTGTAATATTTCTATAGGACTGGGAATATTTCGATGGCTACACTGGATCTATGATTTCACTTAGTTTTGTCAAGCTAGTGTATGCTAGGGTAGGTGTAATGTAGGTTTTCTTCTTATTCTTGCTTTGAGAATAAGAGTTGGCTAATTTAGTTTACCTTGTGAATAAAGACACTAGGTAGTCATTACGTTTTTTATAGCTTAGATCCCCCATATTGTCATTCTCTTCCTTTGGAAGTTTAGTAATTAGGGATGATATCTTAATTTGATTCATTTTTATCATGGATTTTGGATCGAGCTTTGTATTTCATGAATAAGGCATATGAAGGAAATATTCTCAACTTGATGCATCTAGGTCTTGATAAGAAATAAGCATGACAAATATGTGTTTTCTAAAGAATCCAATTTCAAAATCTGGCTAATTCAAAGAAAGTATGAGTATACACGAAGCTCAACGTTTGCAGAGAGTGGCCTTTCGGCGTAGTTTAATTGGAAATTTTGCTGACGTTTCATAGGAAAAGTGGTGAACTTGTCGACATGTCACAAAGAAAATGAGATTCTCACCGATGTATCGCCGCTCAAGAGGTCAAAGCTCAAGCAATGGCGTAACTTTGATTTCAACGAAGTTGTTGTGGAAGTTTCGTTGACACAACACAGACTAAGATGCTACCGACAATGAGGAAGTGAAATATGCGCCAACACTTCACAGTGAAAATGATGAATGTGCTGACACATTGTGGCGATAACTCAAAATACACCAAAGCTCTACATAAGTTAGTAAATTGGATGTCAATACGTCAAAAAAAGGGGTAATTTTGTTGCTGAAGTATCATTGCTTGAGTAGTCCAAGTATTGCAGCGTCCTTACATTCTTGGGATTGACACTTATGTTGTGGAGATGTCGTCAATGTATCAGTGTGATGTTAGAGTAAATCGTTGAGATACCAATGCTATTTTTCAGTAGAGACCGCCGACGAAGAAGGAAACGAAAAATGATGAAATGACACGCAAATAGTTAGAAAATCATCGATGGTGTGATGCACAAGAAATGGAAGAAGCGCTGACATGTTGAACAAAAGAGGGGCTAAACCATCGATGAAGTAGGCCAATTAAACGACACAAAGAGAATACATAATGCCAATTAAACACTCAGGAAAGTATTTGATGATATAGCAACTAAATCATGATGATTTCTTTTAAATTGCATTACTGTTTGAGTAATCTTGAAACAATATGAGTTCTGATTTTTGTAATTTTAATAAATCAGATCTTGTATTGAAACAAATGGCAATATAAATACAAGTATCCAACAAACACCCTTGATCTTCTAATCACAATTCGTAGAAGATGCTTTGAAATTGCAATATTGAGACTCCTTCTAGTTTCCCTAAGAGTACCTTGGCCTTTCATATCATTCATTCGTACCAGTAGATAATCTAACCTTGACCCCATTCGATGAGCTTGATTTTATTTCTCTTGAGATAACTCTAAGCTTGGTATTATTAGAATGTCAAGTTGGGAGGGGGGTGAGGCTTGCTTGAGAAGTATGGAGAACCAACCAAATGCAAGGTGATCGCATAAAGAAGAAAATAATACGAGTAGAAGGTGCTATAGGAAGGATGTTGAAATCATGAATCAACTCGAGCAATAGATTCTCAAAGGGGGTAGTGCTTGTAAATTGTCTTGATGTGTTTCATGTCCTTTTCCCCCTGACATAACGTTGTTTCATATTGTTTGGAGTTGGATTTAATGATTTGACCTTTGAGATTGCTTTCAATCCTCTTAATTGTGACTCTTGTTTGGAAAGAATTTGAAAAGATTGAGTTATGTATTGATTGAAATTTACGACTAAGTTGTTGGTCTTCTTTTAGTTTTCCCATTCATAGTTAGTAATTCCAATGGAATTAATTTCTAGTTGTATTTTGTTCGGTGCAGTCATTTCTTATTCATGGATTGCTTTGATTATACATTTTTCTTTCCCTTGCCTTAAGATTTGACTACAATTTTCTTTTCAAACTCATGGGTTAATTCGCTTGGGGTTTCAGAAGTTAGGGTATGCACAATGATATCATTGGAGCATCCTTACAAGTTATTCAAAATTTTATAGTAGGATCCTTGTCATGGTGGAACACTGATAGATTTGAAAGAGCTTACACGAGAAGAATAGTTAGAAGGACTCTAGATGTCTTTCGGTCATTTTCTGGTGAACTCCGTCCACTTCAAATAATTAATTGACTAACTCCTATGATGTTTTCAAGTGGTCAACCCATGGGTATAATTCGAGGCATTCGAGTGAACAAAAATCAAAATGATTCTAAATACCATCCCATGCCTTTAAGGGGATTATTGAATCCCACTCACTGCGAAAGCAAAAAATATCTAAGAGATCAAAAGAAAATATGTATATGTAACTTCGGAATGTATTTCATCTATGTATTTCATATATATTTATTGTACCCTTATAAGAGATGTGTTATTCCTCTATAAGGAAGTGTCGTCATGTGGATTGATAAGTGTCGCAAGTGTGTGTACTTGCCGATGGGTTATTAGACCACCATGTGTGGGGTCGGCCCTAAAATATATATTATATTGTGGATGTATCTAGATAGACAAGTCGGCCCCATAAGGTCACTGGGCAAACAGGTTAAGTATAAATAGAGATTGGGAGATCTCTATTTGGATCATTCGGAAAGACACACTTCTCTCACTCAGAAAGTGGCGCACTAGTGAGGAGGAGGATCATCTTCTCTAGGAGACTATCTCAAGTGTATTTTGGTTGTACTTTGGTTGAGCCATTGCTCTCTCTATCTTTGAGGAAGTTGTGGGGTTTTTCACCTTAGGGTTTTCCCCACGGAAACTCTGTGTCTCTTGTCTCTCATGCTTTTGATTCTTGTGATGCTTGTCATGCTTATTGTGATTGTTATGCATTGATATAATGTGTATGTTATTCTCTCAGTAAAGATCCAAGAGTATTGTGAATTAATGTTCAAAATTTAACATGGTATCAGAGCTAACCTGAGAAGAAGACATTTTGTAGTGATGGAAACTTAAGTTTCTTGTTTATTGGGTTTCTCTCCACAGTTTTTGGAAAAGCAGTATAGTAGATTGACTCTACTCATCAAGGAGAATCTATCTGTCCAATCAGAATTCAATTCTGAGCATTTTTAGATTTGGCCCTAAAAATTAGGGTTTCCACAAAAATAGGAATTTCTGAAATCTGAAGCTATAGCTGGAAGCTCCCTGCAAAAATTGAAGTTTAGAGCTTTGGATCGATTTTTTTGGCTGGGTAGATCTCCGGGAAACTCAAACCCTAATTCAGGGCTCTCCCTAGTGAACCCGGGAGGACAAAAAGTCAAATATGAAGGATAAAACTTTGCTGATCTCAAATTCTGAATGCACCAGGCTGATAAGGCGCATCTTTCTATCCTTTCAGAAAGTTGAAATTGACATTTTGAATTTTTAGGGTTTTTTCGACAAACCCTAATCTGGGACCAGATCCAGTTTTCAACATTTCAAGTGGTAAGACCTAAAACTTTTCTATTTCCATTTGAAGTACTCTTTAAGATGTCTCACCACACCAAGCTTGAGGATAAGCTTGAAGGGGCTGATAACTTCCGAGCTTGGAAGTGTAGGATTGGGTTAATCCTTTAAGAGAATGAGTTGGACTCATATATAAAAGAAGACATCCCTATCCCAGAGGATGAAGAGGCCAAGGTATTGCATAAGAAGAACTTGGTCAAGGCAAAGAGAATCATTGCTGATTCTATTAAATACCATCTCATACCCCATGTGTCTTCTCTAAAGACACCCAAGGAGATGTTTGACTCTTTGACCAAGCTATTTGAAGGGAAGAACATAAATCGGAAGATGACCCTGCGGAACCAATTGAAAGGAGTAAAGTTTCAAAATGGAGAAACCATTCAATCTTATTTTTCTAGGGTCTCCCAGATTAAGGAACAACTGGAAGCAGTAGATGAAATGGTGGAGAATGGTGAAGTTGTCATGACCACTCTGAATGGCCTACCTAGGTCATGGGACTCCTTTATTCAAGGAATCTGTGCAAGAAAGAAGTTGGTATCCTTCAGCAGACTATGGGAAGAATGCTCACAAGAAGAAGCAAGGCTTGTGGCACAAGAAGAAAAGATGGGGAATGAAGATCAAGCTCTTGCAGCTCACACCAAAAGAAGCAAGCCCAAGAAGGAGCACTCTCGCTACAAGAGATCCTATCAAAAGAATAAGAAGGATCTAAGATGCTTCACATGCAATGAGAAGGGTCACTTTGCTTCAGATTGTCGCAAGAAAAAAAGGGATAATAACAACAACTCCAGCAAGAAGAAGAAGGGCAGAAAAAGAAAGTTCCATGCTTATGCTGCCAAGGATGATGAACCTCCAAAGAAGAAGGCTAGGGCAGAAAGTGATGATAGTGATGATGACTCATCAAGTGAAGGAGAGTATGTTCTAATCTCTGCTCTCACAGGTACTATCTCCCATGGTTGTAATGATTGGTTGATTGACAGTGGGGCTTCCAAACACATGACTGGGTTTAAGGAATCTTTTGTGAATCTATCTGAACATGAATCACCCCATAAGGTGAAACTTGGGGATGATTATCAATACCCAATCAAAGGAAGTGGTGAAGCCTCCTACAACCTAGATTCTGGAAAATATTTGAAGATGAAAGAAGTCCTTTATGTACCTGGGCTCAAGAAGAACTTACTCTCCATCTCTGCATTGGATGCAAAAGGTATGAGGGTTGCATTTGTGGATGGCCAAGTCCTAATGTGGTGTCACGCCCCCATTTTGACCCCCTTCACATTAAATCGTAAATGATGTAAATATTGTAATTCAATCATGGTGAGGAGCTCAAGGCCAAGGCCCCACCATTGATTTAGCATTTTATGTATCGACAATTAAAGAAATAGATGCCTATGGTTCTTGTGCTAGAAGGGCACGATGTAAATAAGACATCATGTACATACGAATTAATGAAAAATACCCACAACTAGCTAGGCAATGCAACAAAGAGATGGGGCATGATTCTACAAGGAATAGGGAGGGAAATTATTCAAACCCTTGAGCCAATGGTGTTAATCCATGTGTCAATGGGGAAACCCATAAACCACCAACTACCCATTTTGTCTCATGCACCCAATCATTTAATTCTTCCAAAGATTGGTTGGGGCAGTTATTGTCCTGGGATTGGAGAAGTATGGCAGCCAGATTTTCGTGCATGGGCAAGCCATCAACCTGAAAATTGTATTTTTGGCTTGCTGGGCAAGAAAATCCCCACGAAATGCTGCCTAAGGCAATTCCTCATGCATCACGTCCTTCCTCTCACATAGACTAAGCTCACTGGAAGTTATCCTCACGTTTTTCACCATAACCCTGCATTTTTCCATGCCCAGGAACTCGTTTTGGTATTTTGCAGTAGCTGGGGAAGGAGGGACGGGATTTTGGACTGAGGGAGAGGTCGTTTTTGTCCTTGGGGCATTTTTCTAGAATGGGTTGCTCTCCTAGTCGAATTTTCCTAGTTTCCAATTCGTTTTGAGTCTACCCACGTTTTTCTGAAGCTCAGGAAACCCCACCTCATGCATTCCATTGTTGAAATGGTTTTCTCATGCTCAGCAAGTGTAGTTTTGCTGTTATGAGCATCCTTGTTTGATTTGAACCTGTAAGCAAGAAACTAGAGTGGTAGTGGACAGAATTAGCTTGATAAACCTAGTGTAGGGAGTAACCTCTCAAGAAGATCAAGAGGGCTAGCTACTTTTCTATGCACATCCTGAGAGCACTAGAAAGGAAGGTATGGCTTGAGGGACTATGTGGCAGTGAAGAGAATACTTCCTGGTGTTGGGTGTGTAGGAATTGTGAGTGCCAAGCTGAATAGATCTAGGAGGGGTACCCATAGCTCTGTGGTTGAGCTCAATAGCTTAGCAATTCTTCCTTTCCATCTCCTAGCAGCCTGATAAACCCAATTGTAGATTGGCTTGGCTCATCTTGGTGTATGCTTGGCTATGTGTGAGTCTGCTGTTCCCTGGTTCCTTGTAGAGATCATGCCCAGCTCGGGGGTGGCAGTGGTGCTGAGAGATTGAGGAGCACACTGGCCTACGGTTGGGTGGAACGTTGCAGTTGCATGGCCAGTTGCTTGGGGCTACTGTTATAAGATAAGTATTCTCCTGTATATCCTTGCAATTATTTAATTGATGGATATCTAAATGCATGGTGATGGTGTAAATGATGTTACTTCTGCTGTGTTATAAAAATAGTTATGCATCTACATTTCTCTATTATATTATGTGAATGCTTATGTAATAAGTTCATGGGGCTAGATGCCCAGTTTAGTATCACGTCCGTTCTGCACTTTCACATGTATATGTATATTTTCATTTTTATTTGAATGTTTGTTTACTATGCATGGGGCTGGATGCCCAGTTTAAGATCACGATCCTCTCCATCTAGCTGGTATGATGGGAGGGGATGTGACATAAGGCCAAAGGGTAAAACAATCGATGATGCAGTAGTGATTGGAGAGTAAGAGGGAGGTTTGTATAAATTGAAGGGTCAACCTGAACATGCCCTGATACATGAATCCATGGAGCCAAGTGAACTTTGGCATAGAAGACTTGCTCATATGCATTATAGGGCACTTCCAATTGCAAGCAAGGCTGTAGAGGGTCTTCTTGAAATCAAGACCAAACATGAAGGTGTTTGCAAAGGATGTGCAAAAGGTAAGAACATTAAGAAGGCTTTCCCAAGCAGTGAAAGCAAGGCAAAAGATATCCTGGAAATCATCCACTCAGATGTATGTGGTCCTATGTCATCCAGTTCTCTGAGTGGGTATGTTTACTATGTCTCATTTATTGATGACTTCTCCAGGAAGACTTGGGTATACTTCTTGAAGAATAAAGATGAGGTGCTTGATAAGTTCAAGGAATTCAAAACCTTGATGGAGAATCAAACTGACAAGAAGATCAAAACATTCAGATCCAACAATGGTGGAGAATTCACCTCAGGTGACTTCAAGAAGCTTTGTAGTGATCCAGGGATTAAGAGGGAGTTGACTGCTCCTTATAATCCTCAACAAAATGGAGTTGCAGAAAAGAAGAACAGAACTATCATGGAAGCAGCAAGGGCAATGCTGCATGACTAGGATCTACCTATGCATCTATGGGCAGAAGCAGCTAGAACAACTGTATATGTGCAGAACAGAACACCCCACAAGATATTGGACAACAAGACACTAGAAGAGGTCTTTTCTGGTAAGAAACCTGAAGTCAGCCATCTCAGAATATTTGGTTGTCCAGTATACACTCATGTCCCAAAGGAAAAGAGGACTAAATTAGATCCTTCAGGAAAGAAGGGTATCTTTGTGGGTTATAGTGAAAGCTCGAAGGCTTACAGAATATACTTTCCAGGGTTCATGAAGATTGATGTCAGTAGGGATGTAACATTTGATGAAAACTCAGCATTCATCAAATCAAGGAAGGCACCTATCGAAGTTTATGAAGAACCTAAGGAAACTAGATTTCAAGACACTACCATGACTGAAGCAGTTCTAGAAGTTGTTCGTGAGTTTGAAGATCCGCAAGAACCTGTAGATCCACCCCGTGAGGATAACTCTCACAAGAGGAAACCTGCATGGGCTAGAGAGCTCATTCAAGATGCAGAAATATTTGGCATTCCAAAAGAAGAACACAGAGCAAAGAAGAGAACCAGATCACATACCAGCTATGTTTCTTTACTCTGTGACATTATGAACAAAGAACCTTCCAGTTATGAAGAAGCAGCGGAAAAGAAAGAATGGAAGGATGCCATGGTTGAGGAATACCGATCAATAATGAAGAATGATGTTTGAGATGTTGTCCCAAGACCTAAAGAGAAGTCTGTTGTGACTTCCAAATGGATCTACAAAATCAAGCATGCTGCAGATGGTAGTGTAGATAAATACAAAGCAAGATTCGTAGCTCGTGGCTTCTCTCAAAAAGAGGGAATAGATTATGAAGAAACTTTTGCACCTGTAGCCAGGTATACTTCCATCAGAATAGTACTTGCCCTGGCTGCAGCAATGAAATGGAAAATACACTAGATGGATGTCAAGACTGCTTTCTTGAATGGTGTAGTTGAAAAGGAAGTATATGTGGAGCAGCCACTCGGTTTTGAAATACATGACAGGGAGTCATATGTGTGCAAATTGAAGAAAGCCTTGTATGGCTTGAAACAAGCTTCCAGAACCTGGTATGGTAGGATAGACAGTTTCCTATCTAGTTTGGGCTTTACCAAGAGTAAAGCGGATTCCAACCTTTACTACAAGGTTGAGGAAGGGAATCCTGTGATTCTACTCCTGTATGTGGATGACTTATTTGTAACAAGAGATAACAGATTGATTGCAGATACTAAGAGGAAGTTTGCTACCGAGTTCGATATGAAATATTTGGGAATGATGCATTATTTCCTAGGTATGGAGGTGTGGCAGAGTGTAGGTGGGATCTTCCTTGGTCAAGGAAAGTACACAGTAGATATCCTGAAGAGATTCGGGATGATGGATTGCAAGGCCATGGCCACACCTATGGCATTGAATCTGAAGCTTCTATGTGATGCTTCATCTGGGCCAATTGATGTCTCTATGTGTCGTTAGATGATTGGGTCCTTGATGTACCTGACGAACACGAGACCAGATATTTGCTTTGCTGTGAACACATTGAGCCAATTCCTAACGGATCTGAGGAGTGTTCACCTGGTTGCTGTAAAGCATGCTCTGAGGTACCTGAAGGGTACAGTGGATTATGGGCTCAAGTATGAAGTGAATCAAAAGTTTATCCTGTAGGGTTATGTTGATTCAGATTGGGCTGGAAGTGCTGTAGATAGGAAGAGCACATCTGGATGCTGCTTCAGTATGGGATCAGGTGTGATCTCTTGGTTTAGCAGGAAGCAGTCCTGCGTAGCACTGAGTACGACTAAGGCAAAGTATGTTGCAGCTTGTTCAGCTAGTTGTGAGGCAGTATGGCTACGGAAGCTACTGTCTGAGTTATTTGATCTCCCGTTGGATGCTACTGGTATCTTTTGTGATAACCAGAGTTGTGTGAAGCTGTCTGAGAACCCAGTGTTTCATGACAAGTCGAAACACATAGAAATCAAATATCACTATATCAGGGATATGGTGCAGAGAGGAGCTATGAAGCTCCTGTACATTGCGACGGACGAGCAGATTGCAGATGTGCTGACGAAGCCACTAGCCAAGGTGAAGTTCAAGTACTTTAGGGATAGGCTTGGCGTTCTTCAGATTGATGACACTTCGAGGAAGAAGTGATGGACACATTTGCTGAAGCCATTCCAAGCATGTTGGAAGGAGGATCCTTCGCATGGCTGTGGATATAAGCGCTGGATGATGAGCATCAGGATGATGTTCTGGTTTCTGCTTTGTATGATCAGTTGGATCATTTTTATATGTATGTATGCATCATGTTGGATGCTGAATATGATCAGTTGGATCATTTATATGTATGTACGCATCATGTTGGATGCTGGATATGATCAGTTGGATCATTTATATGTATGTATGCATCATGTTGGATGCTGGATATGATCAGTTGGATCATTTATATGTATGTACACATCATGTTGGATGCTGGATATGATCAGTAGGATCATTTGTATGTATTTTGTATATGCATCATGTTGGATGCTTGGACCATGTATCTGTATATGTATCAGGTGGATACATTGTATGATCTGATGGATCATGTATGGTGATATGTATCATGTATTTGTATTTGTATCAGGTGGATACACATTATGATCAGGTGGATCATGTATGATGATATGTATCAGGTTGATACTTGGTATGCATCAAGTAGATGCATTGTATGATCAGGATGATCATTGATGACGAGCTTCAGGATGTTGCTCCAGATGACATGCAGCAGGATGTTGTAGTGATGATGATCAAGATGATCATGTGTACATCAGGATGATGTATGGTGAGTATCAGGTTGATACTCTATGGCCGTGGATCAGGTTGTGCAGATGAGCATATAATTTGGCCCTGGGAGATTTGCCGATAGTCTTTCGAGGTTTTTCCTATGGCATATAATTTGGCCTTGGGATATCTGGCAAGTGGTCTTTCGAGGTTTTGCTCTAGGAGGACATATAATTTGGCCCTGGGAGATTTGCAGATAGTCTTTCTAGGTTTTGCCTATGGCATATAATCTGGACCTGGGATATCTGGCAGATGCTCTTTAGAGGTTTTGTCCTATGGCATATAATATGTCCCTGTGAGATCCGATAGGTTGAGCTGTGTGCTCGTAATAAGTCCTGGGATGCTCTTGCGATATTTTGCCATGACCACATATAATATGTCCCTGGGAGATCCTATATGCAGAGTTGTGTGCTCGTAACAACCTAGGATGCTTTTGTGAGGTTTTGTGGTGACCACATATAATCTGTCCCTGGGAGATCCTATAGGTAGAGCTGTGTGCTCGTAACAGCCTGGGATGCTCTTGCAAGGTTTTGTGGTGAGGTCACATATAATATGGCCCTTGGAGATCCTATAGGTAGAGCCGTGTGCTCGTAACAGCCTGGGATGCTCTTTCGAGGTTTTATGACGCACGTAATAAGTCTTGAGGATTCCACAGTATGGCCAGTGATGACGAAGACCTGCAGGTGGTGGGCCTACATCCAGTATGAAAAAGGACTGGCTCTGTAGAACTTCCTATGACGAGTAGAGTCAGAGATTGGTTGAGATAGAAGCAACAATGACGATGATGATGACGATGCATCAATGACGATGATCCTGAGAAGAAGACTTGTCTAGCAGAATTGTGTCGAGAAATACCTTCCTAGTTAAGAGAGAGTGTTGATGTATATGTAACTTCGGAATATATTTCATCTATGTATTTCATATATATTTATTGTACCCTTATAAGAGATGTGTTATTCCTCTATAAGGAAGTGTCGTCATGTGGATTGACAAGTGTCGCAAGTGTGTGTACTTGCAGATGGGTTATTAGACCACCATGTGTGGGGTCGGCCCTAAAATATATATTATATTGTGGATGTATCTAGATAGACAAGTCGGCCCCATAAGGTCACTGGGAAAACAGGTTAAGTATAAATAGAGAACGAGAGATCTCTATTTGGATCATTCGGAAAGACACACTTCTCTCACTCAGAAAGTGGCGCACTAGTGAGGAGGAGGATCATCTACTCTAGGAGACTATCTCAAGTGTATTTTGGTTGTACTTTGGTTGAGCCATTTCTCTCTCTATCTCTGAGGAAGTTGTGGGGTTTTTCACCTTAGGGTTTTCCCCACGGAAACTCTGTGTCTCTTGTCTCTCATGCTTTTGATTCTTGTGATGCTTGTCATGCTTATTGTGATTGTTATGCATTGATATACTGTATATGTTATTCTCTCAGTAAAGATCCAAGAGTATTGTGAATTAATGCTCAAAATTTAACAGTATATACATATACAAATAAAAAAGTAAAATGGGACAAGAGCATTCAAAGGTAAAAAGGTTTTAAGATGAAACTCTGTCAAGTCTATGGATGCTTGAGGGTAGTAGAGCCATGCCTGTGGTATAAGAGATGAGGACCAAACCTTCAACACTTGTCTAACCTATGATTTCTACTATGTGGTGTTATGCCCGGTGTAAAGCACATTTGGAGTTAAGATCGGTAAAAGAAACCCATACTCTGGCTCCTAGAGAATAGCTGTAAGATCATCTTAGGTCCACTACTATTTATTCATATCCTATTGAAAAATTGAATATCTATCAAAGCGGTACCCATGAATACATGAACTATTATGCTCATCCGAAAAGTTTATCTTTAACACTTGGATGAATGGAAGTCTTTAGGTATTTTAGACAGAGATATTTGGTTCTTCCAGTGGTTCACCAATTGTTGTGGTCACAACTACTTCACTTACTTTTCTTGACCTTGGAATAGAAAAGAATCCCCCCATACTAAAATTTGGGTTTTTAGGTGTCATCTATATGATGTGCAAATGATAAATAATCTAAAAAAAAATTGACTGCTTGAGTGTCTATCGATACCTTCACGACGATCTTCATCGATGTTACTGTTGTCCTTAAAGGAGTCATTTGGACGGTTTGATTTAGTTGTCTTTTCATTCACTTGTAACTTTATTTGATATGACTGATTAAGTGTTCTAAGTGCTAGTTTCAAGGTCCTTTATGTTACTCTTGAGCCTCTTATCCGTTATTTCTAACAATCGTCTTCCAATTTTGATTTTTAACCTGCCTTGCCAAATTTGAGAAATGCATGGAAAATGTCAAGCGAGGATAAGTTGCGACACTCCAGTCTATGCCATGATTTGAGGATCGACTTGCTTTATTGATCACATGATATAGATGGATACTGGTGGGCACCCACCTATTCCAATGGCTCAAAACAATTTTTCTATTTTGGTAGTTTTTTGGGTTAGAGGACTGCTCTAGATGGATATCGTAGCCACCCACCTATTCCACGACTTCAAGACAATTTTTTCAGTATGGAATTTTTTACGGATTTTCGTGTCCAAAACTTACAGGGTCGTTTTCAGGCCCTAAATGACATTTTTTGACAACAGAACAATCCAGTCATACCCATAGGTAGGACTGGATGGGAGAAATGTGTATTTCTCAACTAGACCATTCCAATGGGATATTGAGCACCCTAAACAAAGATCGTATGCAAAATTTATGCCGCTAGGAAGTTGACACCTCAACTAAGCATCTCAGGGTTCGCACACCTTTTTATAGTTCATCTCCTAGGGTTATGTTTTTTATGTTTAGGGTTTTTCCCCTCATGTTTATGATAAAAATTCCCTTCAAACTCCTTTTGTAATCATCCTATGATGAATGAGCGTAACTGCCACATCTATTCTCAGAGATATAGCTACCAACATTCTAGTTGCTTTTATTTTACACTCTATTATGTTTCAATCATTTAATAGAATATGTGTTTACTGTATCACTATGTCCCTTGCAATATATATGTGTATGTGATTATATATATGCTCTTTCATTTCGTTCTCACCAAAATCCATATCAATGGTATTAGAGCAATCTGCTCTATGTTGTCTCTCAGTGCATGTCCCCAATGAGATCCGGGTATCGAGAGTTGGGTCTTGAACTAGTTGAGCTCGGGGAAAACCACTCTCGTTGGCCCAAGAAGACTCACATGGAGGGAGAAGGAAAGAGAGAAGATGGAGCAGGATATCCTATCAAGATGTTGCTCGAGAAATCCCTCACGCAACAGAGGAACGATATGATAGCAAAGTTCTCCCATATCTTTCAACGGATGCCAACAACAATAGAGGGATCATCAAGCGGTCACTTTGGAGGAGACACACCCTTTAAGTTACAAGTTAATTTTGAAATTCCTTTATTTAAATGCAAAATCAATGTTGATTCCCTAAATAAATGGTTGAGTTTTCTAGAAGGGTATGTTGGCACATGATAGATCCGCAAGAAGTGCGGCAGCCGACAGCTGTGAAAGGGTCATTCCGCGGAAAAAGGACCTTTCGCCACTTTTTGCGGAAGCATAAGAGTTGTTAGATTAGTCGAGTCGGTCATGTGGACCATTTTGTAATAAGATGAAAGCATATAAATAAAGTAAGATTGTAAGCCTAAGGGAATCGAAGTTTTGGAGATTAATCCTATCTTTTGGGTTCGGTTGTATCCGCGATATAATGACTTGACCGTTTTTGCGAGGTTTGTTCCGCAGGTTCTGATGAATGAATAAAGATGTTCGGTTATAATTTGAATTCTGTTATTGTGCAATGATGCGATGATAAATGATGGGTTATGTGAATGCTTTCTGTTGATTAGTGCGAATATATGTTGCTATTGATTAGTGTGAATATGTTGGTGAATATGCTGTGAATGTATGTATTACGAATAAGATGCGAATGATTGGTTAATGGACTGTTATGAATGTTGTAATATCTGGTTAATGTGCACATATCCTCTTCACAACTGCGGAAGCTTGGTTCTAGCATCCCTCTTATCCACCTCGAGTGAGACTGCACTTGGTTTGCAAGTGTTGCTGGGAAGGGTTACACCTTTCCGGGCCGGTGTATAAGGGAGTTATGGTTGATAGTTTGTTGGCGGTAGTGCGGAGTGAACCCCTGACGATAGACTCTGCGTCAACAAATGGTTCCGTTGCTGGGACCCTAAGGAAGAAGAAAAGAGGATATGCTGTGGCACCCGACTAAACCAGAGATCCAAGAGTGGTTCGATAAGAAGGCGAAGGAATTCACAGAAAGTGAGAAGCGAGACCCTAAGTAGACAATGACTAGTTGGTTAGAAAGATATATTTACTCATATATTCACGAAATATTTTTCTGCGAATTCCTGGTGCAATTGCATGAGTGGCTAGCACAGTTGACGTTCCGCAAGAACCATTGTCAAAAGACTGAACCAGATTGTTGGACACCAGAGTTGGTGCGACAGCTGAAGCAAGTTGATAACAAGGTATCGCGAGCTGTTGATTTTTGGGTAGACAGTATCCTCGAAGGATACGTAACTGAATTCGCGATAGATACTATCAAGTCATACAGCGATGCCGAAAGAAATTACTTCAGGGGACCAAGGGGAAGATTCTTATCATCGTTAAAACTGTGGATTAAAATGCTGGTTTGCGAAAAAGGAATATTGAGGATGTCTTCTGATGAGTAGAAGAATCGATGTGCAAAGGTGAAGGTATCGCATAAATGCGAGTCTGACGCAAAGATGTGGTAGATGGACATGAGCGACGACGAGTTTGAAAGGGAAGCTAACGAAGAGTGTGGTCTCTTGAGGAGTGGAGCTATATTTCGGCGTCTTGAGAAGAAGAGGAGGACTGAGAGAGAGTCTCCTGAGAGGACCGGAACAGAGAACCACGGAACAAGACCACATGGGAGGAAGCGACCTTATTGTGAAGGAGACGTCGACCAGGCTACCCTAGAGGCAGAGGAAGGTCAGATCATAAGTTACCACGTACCTTCGACCCCGCACACTACTCCAAATTTTATAGGAAGAAATCCAAACTATTCATGGAGTTGCCCCACGTGTAGTGGCAAGAGTAGTGCTTCCGTAAATAACAATACCAGTAATGTTAGGATGGCAGATGAGGCAAAAATGCCCACCTTTCAGGGAAACGGGTCCGAGGATCCCGAACAGTATTGGTTTGTATGCGAAGCAGTCGGGACTGTGAAGCAGGTCCAGGATGATAATATAAAGATAGGACAGCTGGCGATGACTCTTAGGGGTCGGGCGCTAGATTGGTACATGAAGTTTGTAAAGGTTCTGTTGGGAACAATGGCCAAAACACTGGAGCAGATCAGGACAACGATGATCGATGAATTTAAGAAACCAAAATCTAAGTCACAATATGTCACTGAGCTTAAGGAGATTAAGCAATTTTCAAATGAGTCGATGTGGGAATTTGATTAGCGATATAAGACATTAATAGCGAAAGTGAGCTTTTTGATAAATGAGATGCAACATAAAGAATGGTTTATCGCGGGACTAGTGCCGCATATTCGAGGGTCGTTGATGCAACAAAAGGTCGCAACACAGGTAGAGGCATTAGAAATCGTGATGAAGCTGGAGGCCTCACCAATTAGCGAAGCAGGAATGGGAATGGACAGAGTTTAGGTACAGTTGGCCAATTTAACATTACAGCTGGAGGATATCAAGAAGGGCAAGGAAACCCGTGGAGATGTATGGTGCACTAGATGCCGAACTGAGGGGCACCATAAGGACAACTGCCCAGAATTCTGGGAATACTTGCAGGTGGGGGCATCGAACCCACTTCACCAGGGAGGCATGCCATGGTGTACTGTTTGTCAGACCAGGGGGTATCGATTGAAGGAGTGCGTATATTTGCAAAAGATGGTATCGAAGCAAGCAAACTTATACTGCAAGTTTTGTCGCTCGGTTGACCATGATGAGAAGGACTGCAGGGCCTATGATTTGCTACAAGAGAGGACAACTGACACGTATTTCATGAAGGGAGAAGAACCACCAGCAGTACAATAGCAATCGCAGTATATCCAGCCCCAGCAATATGACCAAGGGAAATACAGGTAGCTGCAGTATGGGCACCTGCAATATCCACCACCGCCGTATGGCCAGCCGTAGTATGGGCAACAACAGTATCAGCAGCCCTAGTACCGCGCGGAGATTTTGGGGGAGGATACTGCAGTGGCCGAGGTATGGTATGTGGAGGTGCTGCCAGACGCGGAAGAGGTCCAATTACCTGTTATAATTGCGAGAAGCAGGGGCACTACCAAAGAGACTGTCCGAATCCAGTGCCACAGTGTACATATTGCAGTGCTGGAGATCATAGCATAGAGGACTGCCCCCAGCTCATTGCGAAATGGAAAACCAAGCATCCGCCCCAAAACTAGAATAATCAGAATGCGCCATCAGCTGCACAGAGGATATTGATGGAAGCCAGAAGTAGCCATGCGACGGTTGACATAGTAACAAGAGGAGGGGCAGCGACAAGTAGTGATAGGTCGCACCCCAATTTTATACCAACACAAACACAACGGAAGAAGGTCACCTTCGATGTCGATGCCGAAAAGGATGTCTTCTTAAAGGCACAAGAGGCAATGAGGAATCAGAGGCAGTTACCTTTCGAGGAAGAAATCTATGATATGCCACCAATGTTTGATTTGACGAAGACACGAAGGAAGGAAAGCGCACTGGAATCCTTCTTAGAAAGTTGCGTGGATTTGGCCAAAGACCCTGATGCACTGGAGGAAATAGATAGTATACTGTGACGACGAGGAGGTGCACGACTGGAACAGAGAGTTAACCGCATACACAAGAGAAAGACAGGCAGGGAGATGCGGATGTCAGCACTGATCGGAGAATTTGATGTTGACTCCATCATTCTGGACTTGGGTTCGGATGTGAATATCCTAACTAAACAAACATGGGAGACGATGGGAAAGCTGCAGATGACCTGGTCACTAGTACAGCTGCGACTGGCGAACAAGAGCAAGGTCACCCTGCTAGGTCGAGTATGTCAACTTCTGGTTGAAATTGAAGGGCTCAGAACGTATGTGGACATTGATGTCATCGAGATTGTGGATAACACTAGTCCCTATACGGTACTGCTGGGGATAGACTGGGATATGGAAAATCAAGCAATTATCAACTTTAGGAAAAGGATAATGTCATTCAAAAACCAGGAAATGAGAGTCATCGCACCACTAGATCCCGCGGAAGGGTAGCGCTATACGGAGCTAGCCAGAGATGAGTTTACAGAGGGAGACAATTTATACAACATATCGGAGGATCATGCTAAACCCACCATGGATGGTGAATTAGAATGGCACAGCACCAATTTAGCGTTCTTCGACTCAGATGAGGCCCTTGAGAATTGGAAGAACCAGAAGCATGAAGTGTCCTTTCAAAGATGTGCATGGATAACACAATCCTTGCGAAGGGTAGCCACGGAGGAGTATGAAAAAATGGCAGAACCAAGGACATTTGAACCAGAACTGACCACCCCGGAAATAATGAGAGAAGACTATAACATCAATCCAGAGCCTGTAAATGATAATGACCTCAGGGTTACATGTGCACCCGAACCCGAAGGCAATCACAACAATGAGACACTAGAGATACCGTCCGACAAATGTCAGTAACCATTAGAGACCAAAGAGGTGAATATTGGACCAGAGGAAAACCCGACGTTTACGAACATTGGTGACTACAGGGATGCATCGATCACTACGAAAATAACTGACCTATTGTATGGGTTTCAGGATTTGTTTTCGACAAAATCCTCAGAGGTGATGAAACATTCCGATGGATCAGGAAACATAACAACCTCCCTGAAAACTGAGTCGAAGCAAATCCAACAGCGACTACATCAGCAAAAACCAGGCGCGATAATTAGACGGATCACAGCAGAACCACCAACAAATAACATTGAGAGGCACACAAAAATGACCCAGCGTAACTTGTGAAGGCTGACCGCAGTAGGGAAGCCAACGATACGACGATGTATCGACACGGCAGTACTCGCTGTGCCGATATAAAAAAAATAAAAAATAAAAAGTCATCGACACACTATAGGCAAGTTGAAAGCTGCCACGATAGGCGACGGTGTAATCTAGCATTAAAGGTAATAAAGGACACAGTCATACCACACCAGACAACGTTACACCCAAGAACAACGCGAGTTGATATCCAACGCATGCATTGGATTTGGCGAATCCCGATGAGATTTGGCAATTATGACCTTGACCGGATGGATACTACTGGCCAGTATATAGGAGGTGAAGGGGGAAATATGTTCAGCTACTTAGAATTTCAAGAGCCGAATGGAAGTATATGTGTCCAACACCAGCACCGAAAGAACATAGGCCACACCAATTGTCCAGGAGCAGCCCGAAGTCATGTCTTCAGTTCCACACAAGAAAAAATGGAGTGCGATGAGACCAACCGACTCTAGTCGGGAGAAAAAGAAGGCCACTCGGGCATCCACCCGGAATACGAATGGCGCTGCAAGGCCCTCAGCTGCTGAAGCTGTGCAAGATGGATATGATGGTCCCATTCTTTCAGAGTAAGTTCCACCCCGTCGGACAGGGGCACCCACGCTGCGGATCAATAAGAACGAAATACACGCCAACGCGGTCGGACCAGTACCCCAAAGAGTTCATGAAACCGGGGATATTACCACCAAGTTAAAGAAGTTGCAATACACCAACCACGACCAGGCCAAGTTTAAGGAGTATGCGGAAGCTTATGAAGACGTTCCCCATGTAGGAGGGCCGACTACGAAGGAACCAAAGAAATGGGCACTGGGATTGGCACGATCGGGGCTGCTTGGAATCACCCTCCTATAGCATTTTGGGCGCTTGGCACATGTCAATGCATGTGTAAAACAACTCCTTGCATGCTTCCATGACAGATCCCTGTGGCTGCATGAGAGAATCCCAGTTACAGTTGACCTCATTGCCATAGTCATCGACCTACCGCAAGAGGGAGCCGAACCTTCATAGTTTTTCTAGGGAAAGGATAATGAAAAGAAAGTAGCCGAATAGTTAGCCATAAAGTATGGGGTAGAGAAGGATTCCCGAGGCTACTTGATCCACACAATTAACAACCAAGCAGTCCGAGTCACAACAAAGATACTCGTAGTCAAAGTAACAAGGAAAAACCGACCGATGCAATGTAATTCAGGGGTCCTTGCACCGGCGGAACGATGCACCGCACGAGAACAGAAGAACTAGGCTCAATTCCTGCTACATGAATTAACCGAGGATGGGTATGATGCCCAGGAACATGAATGACCGTTCACATACTCGTGGTTACTCCTCTTCATTGCCTTAAAAGCATGGAGGGAACCAGACGACTACCAAGGGGTGGACCTCACGGAACCATGGGTGTGCGACGGTGCGAGGTACTAGAACTTATGGGCGACCAATGACAAGGAACGACAGCAGGAAAATCTTATTTAGTTTTATATTTGGCTCGACAGGATGCGGATGGGTGCACTGATGATACCGCGGATCACACTACAGGATGCAACGAACTATCAATCCATCGCCCAGGTATCTATCGAAACACACACGATTTATCTCTGGGCCCACTTAGATTCGACCAACAAATGGGTGAGAACACAGTACAGGATCATTGAAGCCGAGCTTGACAACATCATCGCCAACTGAAGCAGCACATGAGAATGAGACGAGGGACCAGACTATAGAATCTGGTCGTGATGGGGTGTCAACAGCCAACACCCTAACATATTCCGAGCTCGACCTCCAGCAGGAAGAACGAAGGACGAAGAACATAATGAACCGTGATGTCGGTAGTACACAGGCTGAGCTCATTGCACAGCAGGCCGCCAGTTTGTTGGATAGTATTATGCAGATTGTAGAGCATAACGCCGAAAGGTTACACAACATTCTTTGGACAATTTCCAGTACATAAGGGAACTGTTAAACACAGTAGCAAATACAATAATCAACATCAGGGTACCACATGGGGACATCCAGCAAAACCTGTTGACTCTTGGAGTCGAGGTCGAAGTGGGCCCATAAACGCATAGTCCAAATTGAAACCCATGCCTTCTTGACAGGAGATGAGACCTTGGACCTGGAGCTTCGGAAGGATGACTTGGCAATGATCAATTTCAACTTACTGCCAATGTTGACACTACATTGGGTCCAAGAGGAAGCAAGCGCAGAAATTCGTGACCGCGAGGCTGCGATGCACAATAAAATGGTTGAGTACATGCAACAACCACAACGCAGTGAGATAGAGGCACAAAAGCTCTGAGATAAACACACCACAGTGCTAGCTGCGCAGGTACAGGCTATCGAGGAGAAGGCGCAATTAGAGAAGGCCCTGGCCGAGAAGGAAACATTCATCGCAGAACAGACTAGAGTGCTCACTACGAAGGAAGAAATTGCAGAGGCACGGATGAGGCTAGAAAGAGCTCTGACAAGGGCATGCGAAACAACAGCGCTAGACTTGGATGTTGACCCGGAAGCCCAGATTGTTATGTTAGGAGTTGCCGTGAATGAGGTCAGAAAAGAAAATGCGGAGCTCCAAGCTCGGGTAACACCAAGCACACCACTAGCACAAGTTCAGGGTCGCCAGACAGCAATTGAGGAAGCAGTGGAAGAAATGCAGGACCTGGAATAGGCAACACAGAAAGTGGCAGTAAGTCTTACAGAATTCTGGGACAGGTTGGTCGAGGATGACTAGTTAGCTGCACTAAAGAGAACGCATCGTGAAGCCAAAGAACAGTTGGAAACGTTTAAGGGATTGTTTAAGGTGATGTCCACCCTGACACGGATGGAAAAGATTGCGGAACTACAGAGTATGAAGCAGCGAGCTGAAAAATCCCACGAAAGGAAGCAACAATGAGCTGCACATTTGGACGAGCTTCAAGCATAGGCGGAAGCCCTCATAGAAAGCATAGTTCCAGAGATGAAACATGTATAGGAGCAATTACAGGAAGTACAACAGAAGGTGTGTGACCACCCAACAGAGCAGCAGGTGATAGAAAGTACACAGCTTCGCGCATCAATAAAAGAGATAGTCGACAAGATCTGGACCACCTATGACGACTTTCAACAGCAGTACAACAAACTAGCAGTGTCCAGCTGAGGTGGCTCGGGATGAGACACAAGTTTGTGTTGGGGGCCTGTTGGCACAGGATAGATCCGCAGGAAGTGCGGCAGCCGACAGCTGCGAAAGGGTCATTCCACGGAAAAAGGACCTTTTGCCACTTTTTGCGAAAGCATAAGAGTTGTTAGATTAGTTGAGTCGGTCATGTGGTCCATTTTGTAATAAGATGAAAGCATATAAATAAATTAATATTGTAAGTCTAAGGGCATCGGAGTTTTGGAGATTAATCCTATCTCTTGGGTTTGGTTGTATCCGCGATATAATGACTTGACTGTTTCTGCGAGTTTTGTTCCGCAGGTTCTGATGAATGAATGAAGATGTTTGGTTATGATTTGAATTCTGTTATTGTGCAATGATGCAATGATAAATGATGGGTTATGTAAATGATTTCTGTTGATTAGTGTGAATATATGTTGCTATTGATTAGTGTGAATATGTTGGTGAATATGCTCTGAATGTATGTACTACGAATAAGATGCGAATGATTGGTTAATGGACTGTTATGGATGTTGTAGTCTTTGGTTAATGTGCACATATCCTCTTCACAACTGCGGAAGCTTGGTTCCAGCAACCCTCTTATCCACCTCGGGTGAGATTGCACTTGCTTTGCAAGCATTGCTGGGAAGGGTTACACCTTTTCGTGCCGGTGTATAAGGGAGTTAGGTTGATAGTTTGTTGGCGACAGTGCGGAGTGAACCCCTGTCGATAGACTCTGTGTCAACAAATGGTTATGTTGCTAGGACCCTGAGGAAGAAGAAAAGAGGATATGCCATGGCACCCGACTAAACCAGAGATCCAAGAGTGGTTCGATAAGAAGGCAGAGGAATTCGCAGAAAGCGAGAAGCGAGACCCTAAGCAGACAGCGACCAGTTGGTTAGAAAGATATATTTACTCAGATATTCACGCATTTTTATTTTATTTTATTTTATTTATTTTTATTTTTATTTTTTATTTTATTTTATTTTATTTTAATTTTTATTTTAATTTTTTTTTTATTTTAATTTTTTTTTTAAATTTTTTTAAATTTTTAAATTTTTATTTTTTTAAATTTTTTTAAATTTTTTTAATTTTTTTAATTTTTTTAATTTTTAATTTTTTTTAATTTTTTAATTTTTATTATTTATTATTTATTATTTATTATTTATTATTTTATTTTTATTTATTATTATTATTATTATTATTATTATTATTTTTCTGCAAATTCCTGGTGATATTGCATGAGTGGCTAGCATAGTTGACGTTCCGCAAGAATCACTGTTAGAAGACTGAACCAGATTGTTGGACTCCAGAGTTGGTGCGATAGCTAAAGCAAGTTGATAACATGGTATCACGAGCTGTTGATTTTTGGGTAGATAGTATCCTCGAAGGATACGTAACTGAGTTTGCGATAGATACTATCAAGTCATACAGCGACGCCGAAAGAAATTTCTTCAGGGGACGAAGGGGAAGATTCTTGTCATCGTTAAAATTGTGGATTAAAATGCTGGTTTGCGAAAGAGGAATATTGAGGATGTCTTCTGATGAGTAGAAGAATCGATGTGCGAAGGTGAATGTATCACGTAAATGTGAGTCTGACGCAAAGATGTGGTAGATGGACATGAGCAACGATGAGTTTGAAAGGGAAGCTAACGAAGAGTGTGGTCTCTGGAGGAGTGGAGCTATATTTCGGCGTCCTGAGAAGAAGAGGAGGATTGAGAGAGAGTCTCCTGAGAGGACCGGAATAGAGAACTGCGGAACAAGACCACACGGGAGGAAGCGACCTTATTATGAAGGAGACGTCGACCAGGCTACCCCAGAGGCAGAGGAAGGTTAGATCGTAAGTTACCACGTACCTTCGACCCCGCACACTACTCCAAATTTTATAGGAAGAAATCCAAATTATTCGGGGAGTTGCCCCACATGCAGTGGCAAGAGTAGCGCATCCATAAATAACAATACCAGTAACGTTAGGATGGAAGATGAGGCAAAAATGCCCACCTTTCAGGGAAATGGGACCGAGGATCCCGAACAGTATTGGTTTGTATGCGAAGCAGTTTGGACCGTGAAGCAGGTCCAGGATGATAATATAAAGATAGGATAGCTGGTGATGACTCTTAGGGGCGGGCACTAGACTGGTACATGAAGTTTGTAAAGGTTCCGGTGGGAACAACGGCCAAAACACTGGAGCAGATCAGGATAACGATGATCGATGAATTTAAGAAACCAAAATCTAAGTCACAATATGTCACTGAGCTTAAGGAGATTAAGCAATTTTCGAATGAGTCAATGTGGGAATTTGATCAACGATATAAGACGTTAATAGCGAAAGTGAGCTTTCCGATAAATGAGCTGCAACATAAAGAATGGTTTATCGCAGGACTGGTGCCGCATATCTGAGGGTCGTTGATGCAACAAAAGGTCACAACATAGGTAGAGGCATTAGAAATCGCGATGAAGCTGGAGGCCTCACCAATTGGCAAAGCGGGAATGGGAATGGACAGAGTTCAGGCACAGTTGACCAATTTAACATTACAACTGGAGGATATCAAGAAGGGAAAGGAAACTTGCGGAGATGTATGGTGCACCAGATGCCGAACTGAGGGGCACCATAAGGACACCTACCCAGAATTCCGGGAATACTTGTAGGCGGGTGCACCGAACCCACTTCGCCAGGGAGGCATGACATGGTGTACTGTTTATTAGACCAGGGGGCATCGACTGGAGGAGTGCGTATATTTGTAAAAGATGGTATCGAAGCCAGCAAACTTATACTGCAAGTTTTGCCGCTCGGTTGGCCATGATGAGAAGGACTGCAGGGCCTATGATTTGCTACAAGAGAGGACAGCTGACACGTATTTCATGAAGGGAGAAGAACCACCAGCGGTACAACATCAATCGCAGTATATCCAGCCGCAACAATATGACCAAGGGCAATATGGGCAGCCGTAGTATGGGCACCCTTAATATCCACAACCGCCGTATGGCCAGCTGCAGTATGGGTAGCAGCAGTATCCGTAGCCCCAGTATGGGCAACCGCAATATCAACAATATGGACCACTGCACAGAGGTTTTGGGGGAGGATACCGCAGCGGTCGAGGTATGGAACGTGGAGGTGCTTCCAGATGCAGAAGAGGTCCAATTACCTGTTATAATTGCGGGCAGCAGGGGCACTAACAGAGAGACTATCCGAATCCAGCGCTGCAGTGTACATATTGCAGTGCTGCTAATCATAGCGTAGAGGACTCCCCCAACTCACTGCTAAATGGAAAACCAAGAATCCACCCCAAAACCAGAACAATCAGAATGCGCCATCACCTGTACAGAGGATATTGACGGAACTCAGAAGTAGCCATGCGACGGTTGACATAGTAACAAGAGGAGGGGCGGCGACAGGTAGCGATAGGTTGCACCCCAATGTTAGACCAACACAAACACAGGGGAAGAAGGTCACCTTCGATGTCGATGCCGAAAATGATGTCTTCTTAAAAGCACAAGAGGCAATGAAGAATCAGAGGCAGTTACCTTTCGAGGAAGATATCTATGATATGCCACCGATGTTTGATTCGATCAATATGTGAAGAAAGGAAAGCACATTGGAAGCCTTCTTAGAAAGTTGCCTGGATTTGGCCAAAGACCCTGACGCATTGGAGGAAATAGCCAGTATACTGCGATGAGGAGGAGGTGCACGACTGGAACAAAGATTTAACCGCATACACAAGAGAAATACAGGCAGGGAGATGCGGATGTCAGCACTGATCGAAGAATTTGATGTTGACTCCATAATTATCGACTTGGGTTCGGATGTTAATATCCTAACTAAAAAAACATCGGAGACGATGGGGAAGCCGCAGATGACCTAGTCAACAATACAACTGCGACTGGCGAACCAGAGCAAGGTCACCCCGCTAGGTCGGCTATGTCAACTTTCGGTTGAAATTGAAGGGCTCAGAACGTATGCAGACTTTGATGTCATCGAGATTGTGGATAACACCAGTCCCTATCCGGTACTGCTGGGGATAGACTGGGCTATGGAAAATCAAGCAATTATCAACTTTAAGAAAAGGATAATGTCATTCGAAAACCAGGAAATGAGAGTCATTGCACCACTGGATCCCGCGGAAGGGAAGCACTCTACGGAGCCAGCCAGATATGAGTTTACAGAGGGAGACAATTTGTACAACACATCAGAGGATTATGCTAAACCCACCAGGGATGGTGAATTAGAATGGCACAGCACCAGTTCAGCGTTCTCCGACTCAGTCGAGGCCCTTGAGAATTGGCAGAACTGGATGCATGAAGTGTCCTTTCGAAGATGTGCACGGATAACACAATCCCTACGAAGGGTAGCCACGGAGGAGTATGAAAAAATGGCGGAACCAAGGAAATTTGAACCAGAACCGACCGCCCCAGAAATAATGAGAGAAGACTATAACATCAATCCAGATCCTATAAATGATAATGACCTCAGGGTTACATGTGCACCTGAACCCGAAGACAATCACAACAATGCGACACCAGAGATACCGTCTGACAAATGTCAACAACCATTAGAGACCAAAGAGGTGAATATTGGACCAGAAGAAAACCCGGTGTTTACGAACATTGGTGACTACGGGGATGCGTCGATCATTACAAAAATAATTGACCTACTATATGAGTTTCAAGATTTGTTTTCAACAAAATCCTCAGAGGTGACGAAATATTCTGACGGATCAGGAAACATAACAACCTCCATGAAAACCGAGTCAAAGCAAATCCAGCAACGACCACATTAGAAAAAACCAACCGTGATAATTAGACGGATCATAGCAGAACCACTGACAAATAACATTGAGAGGCACACAACAGCGACCCAGCGGAACCTATGAAGTGTGACCATAGTAGGGAAGCCAACGATACGACAACGTATTGACACGGTAGTACTCGCTGTGCCGATGTAAAAAAAAAAAAAAGAGTCGTCGACACACTATAGGCAAGTTGAAAGCTTCCACGATAGGCGATGGTCTAATCCAGCATTAAAGGTAATAAAGGCCGTAGTCATACCACATTGAACAACGTCACACCCAAGAACACCGGGAGTTAATATCCAATGCATGTGATGGATTTGGCAAATCCCAATGAGATTTGGTAATTATGACCCCGATCGGATGGATACTACCAGCCAGTATATAGGAGGTGAAGGGGAAACATGTTCAGCTACTTAGCATTTCAAGAGCCGAATGGAAGTATATGTGTCCAATACCAGCACTGAAATACCACAGGCCACACCAATTGTCCAAGAGCAGCCCGAAGTCATGTCTTCAGTTCCACACAAGAAAAAACAGAGTGCGACGAGACCTCCCGACTCTGGTCGGGAGAAAAAGAAGGCCACCCGGGCATCCACCCGGAATACGAATGGCGCTGCAGGGCCCTCAACTGCTGAAGCTGTGCAGGATGGATATGATGGTCCCATGCTTTTAGAGTACATTCCACCTTGTCGGACAGGGGCACCCATGCTGCGGATCAACAAGAACAAAAAATATGCCATTGCGGTCGCACCAGTACCCCCAGGAGTTCATGAAAACGGGGATATTACCACCAAGTTAAAGAAGTTGTAATACATCGACCACGACCTGGCCAAGTTTAAGGATTATGCAGAAGCTTATGAAGACGTTCCCATGCAGGAGGGCTGACTACGAAGGAACCAAATAAATGGGCACTGGGATTGGCACGAACGGGGTTGCTTAGCATCACCCTCCTACCGCATTTTGGGCGCCTGGCACAGGTCAATGTATTTGTCAAACAACTCCTCGCATGCTTCCATGACAGATCCCTATGGCTGCATGAGAGAATCCCAGTTACAGTCGACCTCATTTCCAGAGTCACTGGCCTACCGCAAGAGGGAGCCGACCCTTCATAGTTTTTCCAGGGAAAGGATAATGACAAGAAAGTAGCCGAACAGTTGGCCATAAAGTATGGGATAGAGAAGGATTCCCGAGGCTACCTGATCCACACAATTAATAACCAAGCAGTCCGAGTCACAACAAAGATACTCGCAGTCAAAGTAACAAGGAAAAATCGATCAATGCAATGTAATTCAAGGGTCCTTGCAGTGGTGGAACGATGCGCCGCAGGAGAATAGATGAATTGGGCTCAGTTCCTGCTACATGAATTAAATGAGGATGCATATGATGCCCAAGAACATGGACGATTGTTCACATACTTGTGGTTACTCCTCCTCATTACCTTAAAAGAATGGGGGGAACCAGACGACTACTAAGGGGTGCACCTCACGGAACCGCGGGTGTGCGACAGTGCAAGGTACCAGAACTTATGGGAGACCACTGATAAGGAACTACAACAGGAAAATGTTATTCAGTTTTATATTTGGCTCGAGAGGATGCGGATGGATGCACTGATGATACCGCGGATCACACTACAGGCTGCGACGAAGTATCAATCCATCGCCTAGGTATTTGTTGAAACACACCTGATTTATCTTTGGGCCCATGTAGATCCGACCAAACAATGGGTGAGAACATAGTACAAGCTCACTGAAGCTGAGCTTGATAACATCATCGCCCACTATCCAGAGGCGTGGAAGGTTCCTCCAGATCCGAAGGACATTGAAAAGGTGCAGGCAGCAGGACGACAAGACCCGGTGAAGGAAGACGAAGCTTCCGCCAACCAGTAGGAGAACGCAACACAGGAGAACGAGACGAGGGACCAGACGGTAGAATCTGGTCGCGATGGGGCGTCAACAACCAACACCCCAACAGATTTTGAGCTTGACCTCCAGGTGGAAGAATCAAGGATGAAGAACAGAATGGACCATGACGTCGGTAGTACACAGGCGGGGCTCACTGCACAGTAGGCCGACAGTCTGTTGGATAGTATTACGCAGATTGTAGAGCATAACCATCGAAAGGTTACACAATATTCCGCGTACAATTTACAGTACACAGGGGAACTGTTAAACATACTAGAAAATACAATAATCAACATCAGGGTACCACATGGGGACATCCAGCAAAACCTTTCGACTTCTAGAGTCGAGGTCGAAGTGGGCACCCAGAAACGCATAGTCCAAATTGAAACCCATGCCTTCTTGACAGGAGACGAGACCTTGGACTTGGAGCTTCGGAAGGATGGCTTGGCAATGCTCAATTTCAACTTACTGCCAATGTTGACACTACATCAGGTCCAAGCGGAAGCAAGCACAGAAATCCACGACCGGGAGGCTGCGATGTACAATAAAATGGTTAAGTACATGCAACAACTACAACGTAGTGAGATAGAGCAAAGCAGCTCCGAGATAAACACACCGCATTGCTAGCTGCGCAGGTACAGGCTATCGAGGAGAAGGCGTAATTAGAGAAGGCCCTGGCCGAGAAGGAAAAATTCATCGCAGAATAGACTAGAGTGCTCACTGCAAAGGAAGAAATTGCAGAGGCACGGACGAGGCTAGAAAGAGATCTGACAAGGGCATGCAAAACAACAACGCTAGACCTGGATGTCAACCCGGAAGCCCAGGTTGTTATGTTAGGAGTCACCATGAATGAGCTCAGAAAAGAAAATGCAGAACTCCAAGCTCGGGTAACACCAAGCACACCACCAACACAAGTTCGGAGTCGCGAGACAACAATTGAGGAAGCAATGGCATAAGTGCAGGACCTGGAACAGGCAGCACAGAAAGTGGCAGTAAGTCTTACAGAGTTCTAGGACAGGTTGGTCGAGGATGAGCAGTTAGCTGCACTAAAGAGAACGCATCGTGAAGCTGAAGAACAGCTGGAAATGTTTAAGGGATCGTTTAAGGCGATGTCCACCTTGACACGGATGGCAAAGACTGCGGAACTATAGAGTATGAAGCAGCGAGCTGAAAAATCCCACGAAAGGAAGCAATGACGACCTGCACATTTGGACGAGCTTCAAGTAAAGGCGGAAGCCTCATAGAAAGCATAGTTCCAGAGATGAAACAGGTACATGAGCAATTACAGGAAGTACAATAGAAGGTGTGTGACCACCCAACGGAGCAGCAAGTGATAGAAAGTACACAGCTTCACATATCAGTAAAAGAGATAGTCAATAAGATCCAAACCACCTATGACGACTTTCAACAGCAGTACAACAAACCAACAGTGTCCAACTGAGGTGGCTCGGGACGAGCCACAAGTTTGTGTTGGGGTCCTGTTGGCACAGGATAGATCCGCAGGAAGTGCGGCAACCGAGAGTTGCGAAAGGGTCATTCTGCGGAAAAAGGACCTTTCGCCACTTTTTGCGGAAGCATAAGAGTTGTTAGATTAGTCGAGTCGGTCATGTGGACCATTTTGTAATAAGATGAAAGCATATAAATAAAGTAAGATTGTAAGGCTAAGGGCATCGGATTTTTGGAGATTAATCCTATCTTTTGGGTTCGGTTGTATCCGCGATATAATGACTTGACTGTTTCTGCGAGGTTTGTTCCGCAGGTTCTAATGAATGAATGAAGATGTTCGGTTATGATCTGAATTCTATTATTGTGCAATGATGTGATGATAAATGATGGTTGTGTGAATGCTTTCTGTTGATTAGTGCGAATATATGTTGCTATTGATTAGTGTGAATATGTTGGTGAATATGCTCTAAATGTATGTATTACGAATAAGATGCGATCGATTGGTTAATGGACTGTTATGAATGTTGTAATCTCTGGTTAATGTGTACATATCCTCTTCACAACTACGATATCTTGGTTCCAGCAGCCCTCTTATCCACCTCGAGTGAGACTACACTTGCTTTGCAAGTGTTGTAGGGAAGGGTTACACCTTTCTGGGCCGGTGTATAAGGGAGTTAGGTTGATAGTTTGTTGGCGATAGTGCGGAGTAAACCCGTGTCGATAGACTCTGCGTCAATAGGGTACTTCTTTGTCCACAATTTCTTTGACAGGGAAAATATCACCTTTACACTCCTTAAGGTTGTTCCCCATGGCAAAAATTGGTGGGAAACTTATTGTGAGAAAACCTTAACAGAGGAGTTTGAAATTTTTAAGGCCAATCCCACTTAGGCCTCTTTTATAAATGCCATTAGAGAACAATATTACCCTATGGGAAACTATGATGACCAGTTCACAATATGGACCACACTTTGTCAAGAGAGAGACCAAATGGTGTTGGAGTGCACCAACAACTTTCATACCTTGCTCAAGAATATGGGTATCAGATACTCCAAGCGGCACCTGGTTCTGAAATATCGCAGTGACCAACATCAGTACATCCAAACAAATATGGAATTCCTAAATATCTTTTCACTCGAAGCTGCTTATCAGTATGTTGTCAAAATCGAGCATAAATTTCAGCAAAAGAACAAGCGAGAAGTCGTCCTGCGAATTCGTTGCAAAGGCAAGGCAAGGGAAACCCTAGCTCGTAGAAAAAATGATAGGGAAAGTACAACCAAACCTAAGACAACCAGTCCCAGCCATAAGCAAATAAGGGTAACAGAAAGACAAAGAAGGACATTGAGAAGTGGTGTGACTTCCACAAAATCCCTTGTCACAACATTGATGAATGACGTTCAAATTAGTCATTAATGGCTGAGACCAAAGCTTCAGGATTAGATCCTGGTTCTGATTATAATTCAGAAACCAATGGCATAGTCATAAACCAAGGGAAGTGGATCATTGATGCAAAACCTAGTGTCATTGTTGCTACCACACATATTCAACCAAAGGAACTATAAGGGTTAGAGGAAAACAAGCGCTTATTCTACTCATAGATATGGGCGAAAGGAATCCCCCTACATTTTTTTGTTGACATTAGCAACCAAAAGAACCCGATCTTAATAGAAGTCATCAAGATATTGGAGTTACCGACAACACCGCACCCAACCATATACTATTGATTGGCTAAGCCAAGGATGAGGTATATGAGTTAGTCATCAATGTCGTCTACCATATGACATCAAACCTTTCAAAGACGAGGTATTGTTTGATGTGGCCCCACTTGAAGTCTGTGATGTTATTTTAGGGAAGCCATATATGTGGAAGTGTCATGCTGTGCATGAGTCACGACCTCGTTGTGTCATTGTAACTTTGGGAGGATAGCTCTATTGGATACAAATACAGTTGCATCTACCATAGCTTCTTTGACCTCAAGCAAGAAGTGCAGAAAGATAATCTCCCACAATGGGAAATTTTCCCTCTTCAAAATTGCCTCTGAAGGTGAACATCAAATCACAAAGACCTCCATAACCTCTACACATATTCCCTCTACTCAGTGTAATGTCCCCAGTTTGACCCCATGGAATTAACATTATAAATGATGTAATATTGTTATGAAATCATGGTGAGGAGCTCAAGGCCAAGGCCCCAGCATCGATTTAGTGATGCATATGGTTTGTGTGCTAGCAATGCACATTGGAAATTCAAATATCATGTAATATGCATTTTAATAAAAATACCCACAACTAGCTATGCAATGCAACAAAGAGATGGGTGCATGATTTCACAAGGAATTGGGAGGGAAAACATTCAAACCCTTGAGCCAATCAGGTCAAGCCAAGTGTCAATAAGAGAACCCATCAAACCCTCAACTACCCATGTTGACTTTTGTACCCAATCATTGATTTCTCCCAAGAGTTGGTTGAGATAGTTAATGCCTTGGGGAATGGGAGGTATGGCTGTCCAAATTCGGGTATGGGAAAACCACCCTGCATGGGAATTCGCATTTTTCTTCTTGGGCAAGAAAAGAGCCATGAATTTCTCCCCCAAGCCATTATCCATGATCATTCCTTCTCCCTCACGAGTTTAGAGCTACTTGGGCGTTTTCCAGGCATGTTTGCTGTGTTTTCCTTCATTCTCCCAGTAGAGAAGGGCGTTTTTGTGTTGTATACTAGTGGGGAAGAAGAGGAATGGAACGGGGGTCCCCTAGAGACCGTTGTTGTTAAATGCTGAGAGGGTTGGGGAGAAAACGTTTTTTCTCCCTGTGGATGCATTTCCTTTCTCACAGCTCATTTTGGGTGAGCCACGATTTGGGGAAAATCTATGGCCATATTGGTTGTGAATTCCATTGCTGGAAATGTGCATCTATGCCCAATGTTTGTGCTTGCTGTGTGAGAAATGAATATGTTGGGGTTTGGGTATGGGTATTCATTGCTTTGGCTTGAGCTTGAGAATAAGCATCCATGGTTCAATTGTAGCCTGATAAACCCAGCTATGGACTGGCTTGGCTCAGATGGAATGATTAATTGGTTGTGAGAGAGTGAATGTCCCCTTTCCTTGTGAGAATCATGCCCAGCTCGGGGGTGGCCTTCAGACGGGCTCGGTATAAGCTGTCGAAGAGCCTATGGCTGGGTGGAATGTTGTAGCGACATAGCTAGTTGCTTGGGACAATTGCACAATGAAGATAAGTGTTTTCTGTCTATGTATTTACTTCTGCAATGCATCAATTTGATGACTGTTTTGATATGCAGGATGCACATGAATTGTGTGTGTGGATTAGTTTTAAATTCCGCTGTGCATATTGCCTAATTTGTATCTGCACACCAATGTTTAAATTCTTATCATTCTAATTAGTGGGCTGAGTTTTATGAAATGCCCAGATTTTAGTGCCATGTTCCCTTCCTTGCATTGGGTTAGCAGGTGGGTACATTACACACACGAATTTTGATTAAGGCTTCCACATCTTCATTTCAATGAATTGCAATATTCCCTTATATTCCTACCATATTGGCTCGCACCTCTTAGATGCTCTTATGTCCAATTGTGTATAATTAATTTTAAGAATATTCCTTTTGTTTATGTTGCTATTGTATGGGTTGACCACCTGTATTTTTCTATGGTATCGTTGACCCAAAAAATGCTTTGAGATGAACATGATGTTTCAATATTGTATATATTCCCAAGATGGTAGGAGGGTTTCTATGAGCAACCTTTTAAACACCAACGTTAGTTAAATAATATGGTAGGAGTCATCATCATCACGACTCTTACCTCATTAAAGAGTATTAGAGGCAAAAATTGAATGGTTATTCCATAATCATAATGACTTCTTAGGAACTATAACATTATGAATCATTAGTATTGGTTCACTTAAATTCAGTCAACGATGATTACAATGTTTGGGTTCCATATTGGTCATACCTTTTTCATGAGTTGTGTTGATAGGAATAGTAAATTTTTAGTATGATGGTATTCCCTAGCTTACTGTCATGCATTATACATGTTCATGGTGGCCATTGAGGCCACAATGACTAGTAGGATCTTGTTGGCACACAATAAGATTCAATCCAATCTTATTTGGCTTGTTCTTGTTTTTGTTCATTAGGTTAGATTTCTTAATATGCAAGCACAACTTGCAAAAAATTTTAGTGTTGGCCCCTTTCGCTGGTCACTGGGTGAGATCCACATGAGCTGAAGCATGCACATACTATAAAATGAGTTTTATTCACTTTTGAAAAACTCAAATACTTGCACCTTGTAAGGTTTAAAGCAAGCTTTCTAACAAGCCCTCATTTTCCCAATTCCGAGTTCATATTCCCAACCTACAAAGGGGGTAAATTGTGTGTTTCTTGGGTGGCCAAACTTCATATTGTGACTTGTTTGATCAAATTTTGTTCATAATTAGATCTAGAGAGAAGAACATCCCTAGTGATATTGCATGGCTATCTAAGACCTTTTCAAATGGTGTGATTCATGTCTCACTTTGCCTTTGTATGCTCTTTGTCTAACCTCAATTTAATTTTTTTTAGGTGAAATTCCATGGAAAAAGGACAAAGGCATTTAATCCCTTGCATATATTTCAATGAAATTAAAACATAAAAAAGGGGTAAATTATGGATAAGCTCCCCTTGTAATGTACCCAATTTCCTCTTACTATTTTGGGAAATGGGGTATGAAAATTTTCCCTTAACACTAACTAACAAACAAACCATGTTAGTCTCTTGACTACATGTCAGCATAATCAGAGATATATTCCCATCTATCTTATTTGTTCATGCAAAGATTCTGTAATTCAATTTGACTAAAGTACTACCATGTATTGGCTAATTTAGATTTAACCTAACCATGTTAATCTCTTGACTACATGTCAACATAATCAGAGATATATTACCATCTATCTTATTTATTCATGCAAAAATTCTGTAATTCAATTTGACTAAAGTAGTACCATGTATTGGCTAATTTAGATTTAACCTCTGCAATTCTATTGGGATAACCTTACCATTCAACATTCACTCAACATAACTTATAGTTTTTATCTATTGTCCTTGTTTTCCCATTCAAATTTTAGAAGTATGGTAATCAAGTAATCTTGTAAAAGTTATTATCCCACCTTAAGGTAACTATTTATCTAGAAAGTAAAATCCACTTTCATCCATTTGGTAAGATTTAATCATAATAGTTATTATTATTCTTATATGGGAAGACAACCAAATACTAAGATTTATCCATAATAGTTATTATTATTCTTATATGGGAAGACAACCAAATACTAGGGATATCTAGATATTACTAAACCATATGCTTTTGATTAATGTCAATCCCTTTATGTAGAGAGGTAATTATTAGTCATATGGTTATTTACCTTTATGATAAATGGTTCAAGTTCCACCTATCATTTCTAATAAGAAATGGTTATTCTTTATTATCATTTATCATTATTTTCTAATTTATGAGATTCATGTAAATATTACTGAACTTACAATACTTACAAAAAGTTAATGAATTATTTCAAAATTCTTCTCTTCCCAATTTAGTTGAACCATATTAAAATCTAATCAAACTAATTGAAACACATTTTCAAGAATGCTTAGTCTTTTATACCTATTTGGGGCCATTCTTTTAAGGCTTGGTACATTATTATAAAAAGGCTAACGTCACCCATCTTATACATTCCAGTCATTCTTTCAAAAAATAACAAATAACATTCTTTCAGAAAATAACAAATAACATTCTTTCAGCAATAATTCTTGCCACATGAAAATTACTTCATACAAAATTTTATTGTAATTTATCTACTATAACCTCCTTAAAACTATTCCACAAACAATAATTTAATAATTGTTCATTATTAGGAATATCCATACAATAATTACAAAAACCCTTATTCATTATCAATGCCCTTAAGTGAGAGGATGAACACCAATATCATAATCATACCATACAATAATTACAAAAACCCTTATTCATTATCAATGCCCTTAAGTGAGTGGATGAACACCAAGATCACAATCATATACCTTTTTATTTTTAATTTACTTATGCTTACTTGACATAACAAATATAATGAAGACATTGGTAAAGTTAAGACACATCGATATTACACATCAAGTTCTATATCTAACACAAGATGAACCTTTTTAAATCAACTCCAAATTTAATAGTGAAGGATACATAACAACTTCGATCTTACACAAGGACCACATTTTTTTATTATATAAAAATCCTTTTCAAAACTTGGTGTACATTAATAACGTAACATATGTAGAATACTTAATTGGTTATGGAAGACCTTTGTGATTATGGCGACTGAAGACTTTACTACAATGTTTCACCTAACCATCTGACTCTTTGTCCAATGTATGTTTTCTCGCCAAAAGGTCACCCACAAGCTAGGCATCGAATCCACTAAAATAAAAAATCAAATATTCAAAAATCGACCTGTATTCTTATGATGCAATGGCTTAATAGTGCCACATCACAATACACTAGGCATTTATATTTCTTACATGGGAAATGTAACTCCATTTATTAACAAGAAGAGTCTTAGGGTTGTATCCACATGAATTCATCTCTCACATAATTATATACCGTCCAAGTGTCAAACAGTAAATTTGGTTCTCAATTAACAGGAAATTCATCGAGTACTTTAAAAAAGAACTATAAGGAAATTAACATTATATTATAGCCCAAGGTTTTACGCCTGCTACTTAAGAAGACTGGTTCGTTAAGGAGGACACCAGAAGTGTCTGCTGAAGGGTAGATTCCAAGTTAAATTGAAATGGTTCGTTACTTGGACTAGAAGGTATGCACTTCGATACTATTCAATCCATAGTCGACTGAAAGAAAGAAGCGGGTTCTCTCCGATGAGACCCTTTCTCATTCATTCTACAAATTAAAATAAGGTTATTGCTTAACCGCCAAAGTTATGGGAAAAACCTAACCATTTAGATTACAAGGTTATTAGTTGTTAATCAATCCATCTTAATTCTTACCTTTATAAATGTTTAATTATTTATAAAATTATTAATTTCATATTATTTTTATATGTTTAACTTTTTCATTAAACCAATATCAACTCTCTTATATATTTAAATATAATAGAAACTTTATTTACTTAGTACTACATTTTAAATATGTATTTAATTTCATCTAATTATTTAAAATGATAAAGACTTAGCTTCCTTCTATTAGAAGCTTTTAAATATATTTCCCCCGATGAAAAAATATATTTCCTTCGATGAAAATAATAATAAGGACAATTACTTAGTCTAACTTATGATTAATATATCTTAAGACGACAGTTATATCCTAAGGTTATCAGGTGAATGCCATAGTTCACCTTGCTTCAAGTGCATGAGTCCCTAAGACGACACTTGTCATCCCTCATGGCTTCCTAACCATTCAACCTCTTCCTTAGTGGATTTGTTCCCTTTCCATTTAGTTGCGTCAAGCCCTTCAGTCTCCTTAGTCTACAATTTAGAATACAAAATAACTTAGGAAATCATAACATCACTTATAGAGTTTATTGATGGGGCCTTGGCCATGAGCTCCTCATCAGGAACTATATACACTTACATTTGCATTTAGCATTGTATTTTTCCATTGCAGAAGAATTGAGGTAGCAGAGGGGATATTACACTCCCTCACATGCAAAAAGGAAAAAGATAAAATTAGAAAAAGGTAAACATATCAAATGTTCTTTACTCCCCCCCATGACCTTATTTGATTATTGGATAAGAGTGATAGTTTTCTAATTTGATCGGAAAATATATCGATATGGGCATATATCCATTCACCATGTTGAGTAGGTAGCCTCCTAAACTAATTTCCCTCGATAGTTGGTCTTCCCCACACCAGTCTTGTTGGATTGCATAATTTTATTAATAAAATCAAGTGCTAGGTTGAATGCATCAAAGTGTTGGTTCATTGCTTGGTGTTTGTTTGATGTTAATTGTGTTAGAAAAAAAGGATCGCAAAGCAATAACAATAAACAAGATGCAAATATAATCACACACAAACACATTACAAGAGAGACACCAATATAACGTGGTTCACCCAAGATGGGCTACGTCCACACAGAAATTTTCAGTCCTTATTATTATACCATCCAACAAAATGAAGGTATACAATCTGCAGCACATCCGCTGCAACTTCCTCTTCATTCTCTCTCAATCTCTCTTCCACAATCTCAGAGATCTTTACATTACACAATACCTAATCCATAAACCCTATCCATATTACAATGTCTTTATTTTATAGGGGAAATACCATGGGAAAATACCATGAGTTACCCAAAACCATGGGCCCGTAATCTGTTGGCGAAAAACCAACCCATAACAAAAATTTCTTACGGGGGCCCATTGGCCCTAGCGCCCCCCCGCTGGGGGAGTGCACCACTCCCCCGGACCCCCTGTTGCGCATGTCGGGATCATAACCAAACCTGGGGTACAACACGGCTGAACAAAAACATCTTTGAATCAGGAAGATCAGGCTCCACAACCAACAATCTCCCACTTGGAGACTAATCACAGCAACTCCACCGCTGCTATACTTGATAGACTATGCTCTGGACCTTGGACCTGAAAAATTTCTCATCTTCACCTTCACGCTAGAAAGCCAATTGAAACCGAGCAGGAACTCAGTTTCTCTTCGGTCACTACCTTTGTAAACATGTCTGCAGGATTCTAGCTAGTATGTATCTTCTCCAACTTCAACAGTTCATCTTCCAGAACAGAGCATATGAAATGGTACTTGAAATGTATATGTTTAGTCCTAGAATGGAAGGATGAGTTATTTGCAAGATGAATGGCACTCTGGTTGTCAATATACAACATGCTATCCTTTTGCTTCTTACCCAATTCCTCCTTAAACCTCTGTAACAAATCATCTCTTTACTAGCCTCTGTAACAACAACATAGTCTGCTTCCGTTGTTGAAAGTGCAACAACCTTTTGCAATTTCGAAATCCAACTTATTGTTGTTACACCTATAGTAAACACATACCCTGTGGTGCTCCTCCTGCTATCCTTATCACCTGCCATATTCGCACAAACATTTCCCTGTAGAACAGTTTCTGAACCTCCAAAACATAATGCATGAGTAGTAGTACCTCTCATATACCTGAGAATCCATTGTACTTCCTTCCAATGTTCTTTACCTGGATTGTTCATATATTTGCTCACAACTCCCACTGCATGTGCAATCTATGGTCTTGTGCACACCATGGCATACATCAAACTGCCAACTGCTGATGAATAGGGAATCTTGGACATGTAATCTATCTCTTCCTATGTCTTGGGATACATTTCCTTACTTAGTTTAAAATGGTTGGCCAAAGGTATACTAACTGGTTTTGCATTCTGCATTCTGAACCTCTCCAACACCTTTTGTATGTACTCACCCCGAGACAATGTCAATTTGCGATTTTTTCTGTCTCTTGTTATTTTCATACCAAGAATTTGCTTTGCAGCACCCAAATCCTTCATCGCAAATGAATTAGCTAACTTCCTTTTGAGCACATTTATATCCTACATGTTAGACCCTGCAACAAGCATGTCATCCACATAAAATAACAAGATAATATATCTTCCATTATCTAGTCTCTTGAAATAAACACAGTGGTCAAAATGACATCTACTATAACCTTGTTTTGTCATAAACCTGTCAATTTTTAAATACCACTGCCTTGGAGCTTGCTTCAAGCCATACAAGCTCTTCTTCAACCTACATACCAAATCCTCCTTCCCTTTGACCTCATACCCTTGTAGCTGCTGCATATATATCTCTTTCTCCAAATCCCCATGGAGAAAGGTTGTTTTTACATCTAATTGTTCAAGATGCAAATCTTTTACTGCCACTAGACTTAAAATAGTCCTAATTGAAGTCATCTTAACAACAGGAGAAAATATTTCATCAAAATCTATACCTTTCTTCTGTGCAAACCCCTTTACAACAAGTCTGGCCTTGTACCTCTTCTTACCTCCTTCTTCCTTCAACCTGTAAACCCAGTTGTTCTGCAATGCTCTTTTACCAGCAGGCAACTGAACCAAATCCCAAGTCTAGTTTCCTACCAATGAGTCCATCTCCTCATTCATGCCTTGCTCCCACTTCTTTCTAGTTTCCACCTGCATTGCTTCTTCATAACATTCTGGTTCACCAGAATCAATCATCAATAAATAATACATTGAAGGAGATTATCGTTCAGGGAGTCTACTTAACTTGGTAGATCTTCTTACACTTGCAGGAGTTTGAGGTACTTGTTGTTGTTCTTGATTTTCTGGCACCTTTGGAACTTCATCTTCTTTAATTTCATCAAGTACTGTGTACTTTGTGTTTTCCTTTTCCTGTTTCTTTCCTTGCAACTGATTTTTATACATGACCTTTTCATTGAATATTACATCTCTAATCCTAATGATTTTTTTATTTTCATAATCCCATAAGCGATAACCAAAATCATCAACTCCATATCCAATAAAGGTACATTTCTTGGATTTAGCTTCAAGCTTTGTTCTATTTTCTTTATCAATATGGACAAATGCTTCACAACCAGAAGTTCTCAGAAATGAGTAGTTTACCTTTTTACCTATCCATGCCTCCTCTGGAATACCACCATCCAAAGCACTTGAAGGCCCTCTGTTTATTAAATAAACAACAATATTTACAACATCTTTCAAAATTGTAAGGGAAACCCTGCATGCAATATCATACACCTTGCATGCTCCATGATTGTTCTATTCATCCTTTCTGACACACTATTTTATTGTGGTGTTCATTGGACTGTCTTCTCTCTACGAATCTCATGGTATGAACAGTAACTATCAAACTCCTTGCCGTAGTACTCACCTCCATTATCAGATCTAAGACACTTCAACCTTTTTCCTGTCTCATTCTCAACCAAATCTTTCCACTTCTTAAAAGTAGCAAACACGTCAGATTTCTGTTTAATGCAATAAACCCAAGTTTTCCTAGTTGCATCATCAATAAATGTAACATAATAATGAGAGAGACCAAGAGATTGTACCTGAGCCGATTCCCATACATCTGTATGCACAAGCTCTAACTTTTCATTCTTCTTCTGTTTCCCAACACTAAGAAATCTGACTCTTTTCTGTTTTCCATAAACACAGTTCTCAGAGAATTCCAAACTTACCTGCTTCAAATCTGGCAGCAACTTCCTTGAGTGGAGAATCTGCATCCCCTTCTCACTCATGTGGCCAATCCTATGATGCCACAATGCTGTATCTGTTCCTGTGGAAGCTAAAGAGATAGAATGGTCAGTATTATGAGGACATAAATACAACGTACCTATCCTGTCTCCTTTTGCTATCACCATTGATCCTTTAGTGATTTTCCACCACGTTTCTCTAAACGTAGATAAACAGCCGCCATCTCCCAACTGCCCTATTGAGATCAAATTTCTTTTCATAGCAGTAATACGCCTTACATCTTTCAACAACCATTCAATTCCATTCTTAAATTTTATCCACACCTTACCCATTCCAACAATTTTACATGGCTCATCATCACCCAATAAAACATGTCCAAAATCGCCTAGAACATAATCATGAAAGTATTTCCTATGGGGTGTAGCATGACATGAAGCCCCTGAATCTACTACCCCGTAATCACTAGTATTATCTAATGCAAGAATCAAAGCATTTTGTAACACATCACCTGCTACATTTGCTTCTTGAGTAGTCTCCTGCTGTCCATCTCCTTTCTTCTTTAGAGATCTGCAGTCTTTCTTCAGATGTCCTTTCTTTCCATAGTTCCAGCACTCTATCTTTCCCAGTCTGGACTTAGATCTTCCCTTTTTAGACTTGCTGCGATTACCTTAGCTCTTTCCTCTCTCACTTTGTCTTCCCCTGCTCTCCATGGTCAACACATTACCTGATGTATCACCTGTGCTTTTTCTTCGCATTTTCTCGCTTAGAATAACACCAACAACATCATCAAATTTCAAGATGTTTGAACTAGAGACAGAGTTACTTACAACCATGAGCAAGCCATTCCAGCTTTCTAGAAATGAACACAAGATTAGAAGAGCCCTAACCTCATCATCAAAGTTCACACTTACAGAACTCAGTTGATTTGTAACTGTATTAAATTCATTTAAATGATCAACAACAAATACACCTTCTGACATCTTATATTAAATAAATGCTTCATTAGAAATACCTTGTTGGAGGCCAAGGGTTTTTCATACAGCTTACCCAATGCGCTCATCAAACCCTCCGTTGTCTTTTCTTTTGAGATATTGAAAGCCACCGACGAATCCAGGGACACCCGTATTGTTCCCAATGCCTTTCTGTCAAGAACCTCCCATTCTTTGTCCTTCATAGTCCCCGACTGTTTTGCTTTTCCTCCCAATGGCAGGAAAAGATCCTTCTGGTATAGATAGTCCTCCATTTTCATCTTCCACAACTGGTAGTTTTGGACATCAAACTTCTCGACCTTAAACTTTCCTTCTTCCACCATTTCTCCCACTCAAACCAGAAACCCTTCTTTCCTGCGATTTTATCTGCCAAATAGACCTTTGCCTCTGATACCAATTGTTAGAAAAACAGGATCGCAAAGCAATAACAATAAACACAATGCAAATATAATCACACACAAACACATTACAAGAGAGACACCAATATAACATGGTTCACCCAAGATGGGCTTCGTCCACACATAAATTGCCAGTCCTTATTATTATACCATCCAACAAAATGAAGGGATACAACCCCCAGCACATCCGCTGCAATTTCCTCTTCACTCTCTCTCAGTCTCTTTTCCACGATATCAGAGATCTTTACATTACACAATACCTAATCCATAAACCCTAGCCGTATTACAATGTCTTTCTTTTATAGGGGAAATACCATGGGAAAATACCACGGGTTACCCAAAACCATGGACTCTTTGTCTTCCCCTGGACCCCCTGTTGCGCGTGCCGAGATCATAACCAAACCTGGGGTACAACACGACTGAACAACAACATCTCTGAATCAAGAATATCGGGATCCACAACCAACAAATTGGTGGCTTGTGTTACAAAATTTAGTGAATTTGAAAGGAGTCATGTTAAGTACCTTAAATATGACTTTGCAATCACATACAAGATATCCAATAATAAGATTAAAAATCCCTTTTACTTTATTCATAGAAAAATACCCTTAGAGTGGGGTAACACCTTACAATTGATAATTTAATGGAAGGAATACACTCTTGTTTACTTGCCTCTTAAGTTTGGGGTACCTCTCAATGAGATAAGATTCAAATACAATATTCTTCCACACATATCAAAAGGAGGAGTCCATTCTTAATTAAAGCTAACAAGAGAATCCTAAGCACACCAAAATTATAACTACCTAATGGACCTTCTTTAATAAGGCCCCATTGCATTTATTAAAAAATAACAACTGTGGTGGGACTTATTTTAATAATAAGAAACACAGTGGACCTACTCCACTCTACTTTGAATGTATTCCACTATTATTATTTTAATGGGCACTTCGAACCTCCATTACACCCTTAGGGAGGATCGGGCAACATTCCACCCTCGTTAGAAAATCATTGCCCTCAACACTGATTATGAGGAGGTACAACCATAAACTAGGGTCTAATGTGCGAGTGTTGACTAGAATGCTAAATTAAGGCAAGGAACTAGGGTTCCATGTATAAGTGCTAGCAACCATGCTGAAGTAGCTTAAGAAGCTCCACCATAAACCTGGGTCCCATATATAAGTGTTGAAGTAGCTAATGTCCCTTGTGCAAGGACTAACTAAAATACTAAATTAATCCAAGCAGTTCATTAGTAAACCTAAGTTTCATGTACAAGTGCTTGTGTTGACTCCCCATTGAACACACCTAAGCTCAATACCTGGCTGAAAATGGTGCTACAAATGCCTACCGAGGTCATGTGGATCCAAATATTTATTTCCAACCATATCCAAAATATTGTCCACATAACTCCAAAATGTTGGATGTGAATCTAGAAAGCATGAAAATAGACACATACTACTACTCAAGAATAGACAAGCTAAAAAGTAGCAGTCATAACCAGATCCTAACTTCCCACAACAATGTGTTAGAAAACAGGATCGCAGAAAAATAGCATAAAACAAGATGCAAAAATAAAACACATAAACAAAATACAAGAGAGACACCAATATACATGGTTCGCCCAATATGGGTTACGTCCACGGAGAAATTGCCAGTCCTTTTATTATACCATCCAACAAATGAAGGGATACAACCTGCAACACATTCGCTGCAATTCCCTCTTCACTCTCTCTCAATCTCTCACACACAATCACATAGATATTTCCAATACAATACTACAACACACAACCGTATTACAATGCCTTCCTTTTAAAGAGGGATTACCATGGGAAAATACCATGGGATACCCAATACCATGGGCCCGTAAGTTACCCATTATTGACCAAGTCATGACTATGAAAATACAACATTTTACAAGGCATTTTTTCTGAAATTTTCGCTACAAGGGCACTGCCCCTGAACCCATGCCCGGGGGGGGGGGGGGGGGATCCCAAATCAATCCCCCCGTTGGAATCCCCATGGCGACTGTAGTGGGGGGGAAATCTCCCCCACAGCCCCCCATTCATGGTCTGGGATCCAAACACGGCTGAAACATGACCTCTGAATCAAGAAGACCAGGCTCCACAACTAACACAATGTTCTCTACATAATATGGATTAGAGTCATCAAATAGAAGATGGAAGTAGTTCTCTTCCCAAAAATGACAACTAAGCAGATACTAATCTTCACAATTGTTTTCTAAATCACACTAGGTAGATTGTTCTTGTCTATACTCCACTTCAATATGTCTTGAAAGTTACAACCTTTGGATTGCTTCATAGGTTGGATTTTGATACGATGAGTAACCATTGATGGATATGCTCTTCGTATTCCATAAAAGGATTGAGAAAAATTATAGGAGGGGATTCCACCACATATTTCTCTTTTTCCACATAATCTTCATAGAACCTTATATTCCTCAATGATGAGGCATATTATTTCCATGTAAAATTCCATAATATACAAAAATATGAAAGCCAGGGTATTAAGGGTGAAAATTTGTAAGGACTATAGGGTGAAAATGTGAATACGGGAAACAAGTATTTAAGAAAGGGGTACACTTGAGATATAAATTTCAATACACGATTGAGAAAATAGTCAACAAAATTTCTTGGCTGTGAGATTTTAATTTTCTCGGATGAGAAATTAACATTTTCTCGACCAAGAGATTGTTTGAGTTTACCTAAGGTTAAAAAATTTCTTGGCTAAGAATTTAACGTTTTCTTGGCCGAGAGATTGACTAATTTTTACTATCAAAACTCTTGGGAAATTTTTTTGGCCAAGAGTTTTCAAACTCTCAGCCGAGAGTTTAGATTCTTGTCCAAACTCTCGTCCAAGCATTTTTTTTAATATAAAGTGAAGAAATTTCAACTCAGCCTTACGAATCTTCATTCTGACCTGACAAAAGTGACTGAACCAGACCACAGGAGACCCAACCACTCGGGACCACCTAGGTTCAATCAATAATTCAGTATGGGAATTCTACATTGACATGTATGTTTTCTTCTGGAGTTACATCAACTAGTAAAAATCAAACTGGTAATTATATCAAACTATGCTTTATTACTGGGAAAATATGCTAATTTCCATTTATATAAGTGCATCTATTGATATTTTGGAAGTAGAGGGACATCCTATTGGGTAATTCCATGGTCTCTTGGTTTATTTGCCTTCGATAAACCCTCAAACGTTCCCTTTCCATACAAAAATACTGCCAAAGTTATCAATTATTAGCCATGCTAGGTTATCTAGTATTTGCTTGTAAATGTATATGTTTTGGCGTAATTACAAGAAAAAATGATGGAATACTCGGGTTCCATTTTTTCTTTACCCTTTTTGTATATATTTCATGAGGTCATTTTGTGGCTTGGGTGTCCAATATGCATATGTATAGCTTTTGCTAAATATTTCTCTCACACATTACTCAAGTTTGAACCTATTACATGTTATTATTATCATTCTATTTACTAGTGTGACATGTACAGGTTAAGCTATGATTGGCCATTTGAATTATTAAATACCATGTGATCCACAACACCTTATCCCTTGTTGTTTAAAGTTGTGGTTGAGCTATCGAGCTCGAACCCGCGACCCTTTTTTCTTACCATTTTTTTCTACACTGTCACTTGTGTTTTTTCCTTGATTAGCCTACCCTTTAAAGTTATCAATTGAGGAAATACTTAATTGTCAAGGTCTATTTGCATTAACTTCCCCATCACTCATGTCCATACCCTTACTCTACTAGTAACCCTCAAAATGATAGTCTTTTCTATATGATCACGTGTGTTTTTGTTTGAAGGATAATCCTATGCATGTGGTGATTGAGGGGTTTATACTTCATGGTTGAATGGTGTACAAGGCTTGTGTAATTATTTTGGAGTTGATATTTGCATTGAATTTGGTCTCTCATTGCCTCATGGTAGAACTCAACCTCACAAAATTGAGTTGGGGGTCAAAACAAGTTTGTTGGATGTTATATATTTGGATTGGAATTGTTAATTGTTGTTAATAGATATTGACCATATTTCATTTGTGAATAGAAGGGTTGAGATATTGCTTCTTAGTTTCATTTTTACTGTTAGAATGATTAGGTTCAGAATGATTACATGGGCCACAATTCAAATAGTTTGCAATCTAATAGTTGTAGGTTCATACATAGTGTGGACATGTTCTTACACTCAACATTGTTAATTGATGGTTGAATGATGTATGGGTATTGTGGATGTTTTTCGTAGCATGCTTATTATTCATAATTTATATTCTATACACGTGGGCATCATGTAAGTGGATGTTGGTTGTGCTCTCGTTAACTTTCATGGGATCACATGATCATGGAGTTATATATATATTCAATGTGGTTCGCACCGTACCGAATGTTAGCATAATTAATACTCCAACCTTGTCCACCTTAGTGTTATTAGTTTTTTCCTAGTACTGGATGATGTCATTATCCCCCTAATGGTGTGCACATGTCATCTAGAACCCATTTTCCACTTGATGCGCACTGCATGCATGATTTTAGGACATCTAGAGTAAGTTCCCTACATTTTAGGAGCTAACTCAGTGATCTGGTTCAGTCCACTTGAGTTCCTGACTCTAGTGGGGGTTTTGTGCTCCGATTGCCACTGATTGTGATGTAATGTGCCCTCTCTAGCTTGATTGCATGATATTTTGCATGACAAACTCACTAATGCACCTTGCATGGTCAGTTAACTGATAATAGCTTCAGTTCGTTGAGTCTCGATTGAGTTTGGTAGCTCCAGAGCACTCTAGTGGTGATATTTCCTAGGTTAGATTGATTGGGATTCAAATTCTCTCTGGGTATTCAAATTTAATATATTGTAACATATCCTTTGGATATACTGATTAATGGAATATGGCACACATTTCTGTGCACATCTGAGTTCCAATGCATGATTAATTTTACTGCTCAATTCACTGCAATTTTCACTGTAATTCATATTTATTCTTAATTCTTTCATTGTAAGATTTTCCCAGGCTCAATGATCCACTGTGTTCAATAATTTCACATGGTATCAGAGCCCAACAGGTCTGGTTTATCTTCAATTTGAGAGTTTTTGCAGGATTTTGAGAAGTTTTCAGTGCAGCAGTAGCAGTAGTTTCAATTTGTATTTGATCCAGGAATTACACATGGAGAATTCGAATGCTCCTTTGACTCTAAGAATCCTGCCACTCTTCAATTATATTGATTGGAGGGCATATATGCAGATTGTGTTGCGTAACAAGAGTCTATACAAGGTCACAATGGGCAAGGAGGTCGAACCTTAGGCAACTGTTGAGAAAGCAAAGTACCTGAACAAATTAGATGAGGCTTTTGGTTTTATGTGTATTCTCATCTCCAAATATTTTCTCTTCCAACTTGATGGATTGAAGACACCAAGAGAGGTTTGGTTGAAGCTTGAGACTCTCTTTGACAAGCAAGATGAACCGAGAGGCCACATTTTGGAGAATGAATTAATTGCTCTTCAACCCAACAGTTTCGAAACCATAGAACAATTCTTTTAAAAGTTCAAGTCCTTGGTTATGAAGTGCAAACAATGTGGAATTGAGAAAAAGGATGAGCGGCTGGTGCTATCCATCCTAAGCAAGCTTGGTCCTGAATTTTCAATATTTGTTTCTACCTTCCATTCAGGGAGATTGTCAATCCCCAATTGGAAAATTCCTTCTTTAGATGCATTCACTGAATCTCTCATACAAGAACAAGACAAACTGATTCAAATGGGTGCATTGAAGGCTCCAAAAATCAAGCTCTTATGGTTGGGGAGTAAAAAAGTGCAAATGATAAAGGGAGGTAGAAAGGAAAGGACAAGAAGCAATTTGAATCCAAACCATATGAGAAGCCTAATCCATCAAAAGAAGCCTCTAGCTCCAAGAAGGATAAGCAAAAGGGGTTTGATAAGACCAAGTGTACCTATTGCAAGAAAAGAAACCATCCAGATAGATCTTGCATGAAGAAGAAGATATATCAAATGACCAAACTTCTTGAACACCACAAAATTTCCCTCCCAGAAGGCACAAGGGAGACTGATTCTGGAAGTGAGATAGATGATCATGAGAGATGCCATGCACTGAAGGGTGGATTCTCACAATCACAAGCCTTCCTCATAGATTCTGGAGCCTCCAACCACATGGTTTCCTCTAGAGAGTATTTTTCATCTCTAGATATCATTGATGGTCATAGTATTCACATGGGAAATTATTCACAGATCTCTGTTGAAGGGAAGAACACATTACAATTGGATCATGGAAAGTTCAACAATGTTCTGTATGTGCCTTCTTTGGCATCAAACTTGTTATCTATTTATTAGATGACTCACACAGGTTCACTGAAGAAAGTTATTTTTGGACCTGACATAATTGATATTGTAGAGATCTCTTCTGGGAAACTAATAGTGAAAGGTGTTGCAAACCATGTCTCAAAGCCATAAGAGTTCTCACATTTTTTTCCATACACTCTGCCTACTCCATTTGAACTTAATGAAGATCATAATGATGTCTCTTCTGATGATCCGGATTCATATTCTGAATATGAGGACCAAGTTGAATACGATCTTGATGTTGAGTATGAAGTTCAAGAAGATCCAGATCCATATCCAACACCTGCTCCAAATCCAAGGCTAAAATGGGTTCACAAAGTCCTTGGAGCTATTGGGAACATAGATGGGGATTCATATGACCATATAAGAACCATATCTCAGTTCAAAATGCAAACCTTGCACTATTTCATACATATCCACTTCTCCCACAGAGGTGCTACATGATGGTGGGGTATGATCCACAATCCTTCAAAGAGGCTTTCCATGATCTGAGATGGCAGGCTACCATGGATGAAGAATATGAGTCACTACAGAACAAAGAGACATGGGATCTTGTCTATCTTTCCCCAGGGAGAAAGCTAGTTCAGTGCAAGGGAAACTACAAAACAAAACTTGTTCCTAATGGATATACAACCAAGAACAAATCTCGGTTGGTTTCCAAGGGGTATTCTCAGGTCCATGGCTTGGACTACAATGAGACATTCACCCCCGTAGCAAGAATGGATTATTTCAGAATTGTTTTGACAACTGCAGATTTGAAATAGTGGGAGGTACATCAGAGGAGCAGATCCAGATCCAGATCCAACACCTGCATTACTATCCTACAGAGGAGCATATTGCAGACATCTCAACAAAGTCTTTTACTCAGAAGAGATTTTTCTATCTCAGATCTTGGTGTGAAGGATGTTTGAGTTCCGTGCTGTTCATTTTTGAGGGGGGGTATTTTTCCCATGAGGTTTTCCCCTATTTCCTTAGTTTCATGAACAATTATTTTTTTATTATTGATTGTATGGGTGACCTTTGGTCTCAGTAACCAGGGCCCAGGATTGTCTAAGTTTGTATTAAGGGGGGGTGTTAGGATAATTAATACTCCAACCTTGTCCACCTTAGTGTTATTAGTCTTTTCCTAGTACTGGATGATGTCATTACCCCCCTACTGGTGTACATATGTCATCTAGAACCCATTTTCCACTTGATGTGCCCTGCATGCATGATTTTAGGACATCTAGAGTCAGTTCCCTACATTTTAGGAGATAACTCAGTGATCTGGTTCAATCCACCTGAGTTCCTGACTCTAGTGGGGGGTTTGTGCTCCAATTTCCACTAATTATGATCTAATGTGCCCTCTCTAGCCTGATTGCATGAGAAACTCACTAATGCGCCTTTCATGGTCAATTAACTGAAAATATCTTCAGTTCACTGAGTCTCAATTGAGTTTGGTAGCTCCAGAGCACTCTAGTGGTGATATTTCCTAGTCTAGACTGACAGGGATTCATATTCTCTCTGGGTATTCAAAATTCCTCTATTCTAACATATATTTTGACTATAATGATTAATGGAATATGATACACATTTCTGTGCACATCTGAGTTCCAATTCATGATTAATTTTACTGCTCAATCCACTGCAATTTTCACTGTAATTCATCTTTCTTCCTAATTCTTTCATTGTGAGATTTTCTCAGGCTCAATGATCTATTGTGTTCAAGAATTTCACACCGAAGACCGGTACCCACTACATCCACGGAATAAATATATGTGGTCCCACCTTAAGGGGCCTCACACCTCTTGGCATATAGCATGCCTAAACCCAAGAGTGTCGAGGAGAATTGAACTCGCGACCTCTCACGCAGAGGTGATTTAGAGACGAGTGCTCGACCATATGAGATAACTCTTGGGGCCAAATATATATATATATGGTGTAGAATGTTTATATACATATTCTTTTGAAAAAAATCCCATTCATTGAATTGTTTGAGCATTATTTTGTGGCTTTGTTTGACATATATGCATAGCCGGATTTGATATTTTGAGCTACTGTTCAAAACAACGAGTAAAATTTTCATTATTGGCTCATTTTTTAGTTATATTGAATATGCCATAACCATATATGGCATATTCCTTCCTTCCTATGCATGCAAACAAGGTACACACATGCCTATTAGCAGGCCTGAATAGGGTAATTACGGGACTTATCACAAGGGGCATCATAAATAGGAAAGGGAAAGTTTAAGTGACATTTCAAAATTTAAATCACTCTGAGGTGATTGGATTTCTTAGGAAGTGTACCTTGGGTTCAAGACGCCCTATATAGTAGACAAATGGGTCATACCACAAGGATTTCTTAGAAACAACCCCTATTGTACCACAATAACTACCAAACTAGAAGAAACATACATTGTATGGTTTAATAAATTAGTAGTTTGATACATGTGCTAAAACTACTTAATTTAGAGTCAATTTTGACCAAGTAAGAGCCTCAAAGAGTGTGTACTAATGGGTTAAGACTATTTGGGGACCTAAGGGAGGATCCATACATAAAAAGGACATTTATCAACATATAAAGTCTATGAGAGAATTAAGAGTAGCAAATAACTAGGACCCCAATAAGTCAACATAAACAACTATCACAACCAAACATGCGACCAAGGGAGAAAAATAGGAAATAGGAAAGCCACACCATGGCACTAGACATTAAGATGGAAAGCCATAATCACATATCTAGACCAAGGCAAGGGACTTTAAAAGAGGGACTTCAACACACTATGGGCCATCAATAATATGGATAGGAGGACCTTGGTGTAATCAACCAATGAGTTATGTATGGAAGACGAACCATTAAATATCCCACAAACTAGCACCCAAAGGGATATGTGTATGGTGAGTATTAAGTTTAAAAACCATACACTACAATTGAATCATTAAACTTAGCACTATAATTATCATTCTTTCACACATTTTGTGATCAATGTGCATACTTTGTTGAACCCTTTAATGAACTTTCAGTAAAAAATAGTAGTTCCATGAAAACTACTCACCTTTGTGACATTGTGTGGTTTGGGCTAATCTAATAATATCTTCGCCATGTATGGATCAATGTGTTAGAGTTTGTATAGCAAGGAAATTACTTCCACATTGGGGGTGTCTAGCAATGTGTGAGGTTCCCATATTGTATTCTCTAGACAAAGTTGTAAAGGTAGATTTATAACACCTCATGTAAATGGTCTTTGAGGGACCATGGTATTATGTGTCCCATGGAATTGGTCCATGGTATTTGCATGAGTGTGAGATTATATAAGGAACCATAGAATATGAGTCTAGCACCACAGTTATAAAAGTAAAGGATTTCTCTTGTAGTTGTCAGCATAACAAGTCAGTCTCACTCTAAGTCATAGAGAGAGAAAGTAAGGTGTTCAAAGAGGTGTAGAGCCAAGATAAGGAATTTGCTCCAAGAAACTGTCTAGGGATGAGGAGAGTCCTAAGTAGGGTTGAGGAGAGTCCTAATCATGTTCTTCCAAGGGGTTGCATATAGGATTTGTGTTGGGTACAAGTTGGTACCATATATAGAAACACAGTCCAAAAAATTGTATTGAATCATTCAATCTTGCAATAAGAAAGAAGGATACAAAACATTGCTGGTTTTCCTCATAGGAGTGGGGTTTGTAGGGTAAATTCCTGTGTGTACTCGTCTTAATGTGTGGCTGCACTATTTATTTTCCAAATTTCCACTATGCATATTTTATCTTATGAGTGTATTTCCAGTTTATTAATGCTCAAATTGCAAGATTGCTAGCATAGCTGAATGATACATTAATAAGAAACTGTGAAATCTAATATTAAAGATAAAATATTATCACAATGCACAACCCATTCTTATATGCAATGAACCCAAGGTGAACTAACTCCTTAAAGAATTCACACTTCTTCATGTCTAAGTGAAATTGATGATTTCTCAAGACTTAAAACACTATATTTTGATGTTGTAAATACTCCTATTACACCCTAATGAATATCATCGCGTCCTTCAGTTTACCATAAATCTTATTATTATTTTTATTTTCTACATCATATTTCTCGATAACATTCCTCAACACTAATATAACATAACATTCACTTGTCTTCTTCACCATGCTCATTAATTTCTTTGCTAACAACAACACTTCTTTTGGTTCCTATTTCTTAATCAAAATGACATCCTTGGTGAAGGTTCTTCCTTTCATCATCTTTATATTTTCCCATGTGGAATGCTACCCTATATCATAAGGACTTCATACCAACACTGAAAAAAAAAATTGATATTGGTGCGGATGTGTTTGTTGCACTAGACCCAACTTTTCTACCATCTCAACCATGACTAGATTCTTTATACTACCACTATTAATGATGACCTTTCAACACTGATCTCTATTATTGCACTTGGTTATGTTCAGGCCTGCCAATAGGTCTGTGTGTTCCCTATTGGCATGCACAATAAACCTATGTATGCCAACAAGCATGCATAGGAATCCTGTGTATGCCAACAAGCATTCATAGGAATCCTGTGTATGCCAACAAGTTTTCACAGGAATCCTGAGTATGCCAATGAGCATACACAGGAATGAAGTTTCATTCTTGTGTATGCTTGTTGGCATACACAATAAATTTGCATAGTTAGGAATTTTGACATGATAGCCATTCATCCTCATCAACAAACACACTATCATGATCATATGTCCCATAAAAAACAACAATGCACCATTTTTATCCCATTTTTGAACCATTGTTGAAATAGCATTTAATATGCATGCCTTCTTTTTTCTAAATAAAAATGTTCTATTTATTAAATCACTATATCCCATTTTTTCTTTTTTGAAATATTTTCTTTGAAAAAATTATTATAATTTGACATTTTACAATTACTTTAACCCATTGCATTAAACCCCTACCACGTCATCTATATATCTCTCATTACTCACAGATGGATCGATGCGAGACATCTAGATGTGTTGGAAGTGGTTCCAACCCTAATAGGCACCATCCTGAAGGGTCTATTGAATGCACCAAAGGTACGCAGATTCAACGTCAAGATCCCTTGACTACTTCAGAGCCACACAACCATTCCACACACTTAGGTATATTTGATTGTAATTTTACATTTCCAAGTAGGTTGTATTTAATGTTTAATGTGAATAAATCTGAAAATAAATTTTATTTGACATGTTTTTAATGTGAAAAATTCTTGTTGTGCATAGGTTTAGGGTTAGGTCAACTTGGATGTATTCGAACCACATTCTTGGAGGGAATTGTTAGGTGTTTTTTACTATTATTTAACACATTCAAGTCTAGGTTATTTTAAATATTTATTGTGAAAAAAATATGAACATAATCCTCTTTGACATGTTTTTAAAATATCCTCGTACATAGGTGCATAGGATCAGTGTCAAGAAAACCCAGTTGCGGTGAACCCATGCAGTGAGAGGACACATCTGTCATAATCTCTCTCATCGCACATGGATCATTGCAAGACATCTAGATATATTGGTAGTGGTACCGGCCCCGACATACGCCATTCTGAGGGTCCACTAGATGCACTGCAGGTGGAAGAGTTAGTGTCGAGCTGACCTAACCACTTCACAATCACATGCCCAGAGGACACATTTAGGTACATTATACTATTATTTAACATTTTCAAGTAGGTTATATTTAACGTTTTTTAACCATGCATAGAATTTGATTAATTTTTGTGTGTTCATTTAGTGTCTTACTCTATTACTCATCCTACCACAACCAACCCACTGATTCATAGAACTACTTTAGGTAAAATCTAAACATAAATCTTTGTTGACATGTTTGATGTGATAAATTATGAAGTTTTTCTCGCTTGTGTGATTGACACTTTATTGTTTTGTATAGGTTCTAGTCGATATATTCCTTCCATAGAATTGGTTGTTTATGGTTTTCCTAGTGCATAGGGTGAGAAATGGTTCCACCAAGTATTTTTAATGAACACATTTTATTTAAATATGCACAATTTCCTTGACAAATTATTCTCATTTTAATACTTTCATATTTTACATTTTACAGGTTTTTTTGGTCACCCACCCCACCTAGCATTGTTAGAGAGGGAGAGGTCGTAGGGAACAAGAGTTTGCTTGCAATCCAATCTATAACCCTATTTACCCTCATCCTAGGGATATCCTTGAGGAGATGCCTTGGGAAGATAACATTGTGTTTCTTACTGCTGAAGGGGTGAGAGAGCATTCTACGAGATTGTGGAGTGAGTTGGAAAGTAGTAATATCTCTATCAATAGTCGACATAGTCTCTAGATTGTTTTTCACAATATGGATAGTTTGATAGAGACTTGTAATGGGGTTGGACTGTCAACCCATGTTTTTTTTGACATGATGTGTAGGAGGAGATTATTGGTGATTGGTCGCCACTACTATAATGAAGTTAAAATCATGGTCAGTAAATATATGTCATTGTCATTAATTGACTTGTGACTTGAAGATAAAAAAATGTTTAAAGGTTGCAAGATTTAGTGAGCCTAGGATTGCACCTTATATTTATGAGAGGTTCTTGTATGCATACGAGAATTTCCCAAATAATGATGAGGTACCTTAATATTTTGTCAGGATTCTATATGCATAGTTTCGGTTGCACATGGACCCCAATTATATAGATACGAGACCCAAATTCTATGGTGCTAGATGTTGGATTTAGGGTTCCACCACCTCGCTTAGTAGTTCGACCATATAGAGTGGTTTCATTGTAAGAGAAGTTGGACTTGACATCCCAAGTATCAATGCTACGAGGGAGAAAATAAAGGATCATGTTGGGGCTGCTTTGGTAGAGGTTGGAAATGACCTAAGGAATAGGATGCATTCACCCATTGCAGATGATACCCCATTTGTTGATTTACCAGATGGCGTGTTGAGATCAATGGATTGAACAGATATTGAGCATTATACATAATCTTGTAGGGATATGTGTAAGTGATTCTTGATGAAGAAAATAACTCCATGGGTGAGGTACGTAACCATGCTATAACTAATGTTACAAAAAGAACATTTACAAGATGAGCTAGATTGCATGTTACATATTATGTTATTGTGTACACACACACACACACAAACACATAGTCTCCAAATCTCATGTCCTTATACTTATTCAAACATATGTAGTATACACAATTCCTAAATGATGATGACTACTTCAACATTGGTGAATATTTTTGGTGATCACCAAGGAGCACATGTATTAAGTGATCTATATAGATTATTACTTGAACTTGTGAATGATTAAGTCAAATAAATTTTATATTGATAGTCTCCTACATTTTAATGAATTTGTAGGTTAGCTATACAAATGTAGAGACCACCCAGGAAATCATAGCTACACAATTTCCATCGGTGACACAAGTAACAATATTTTATTTTTGGGAAAATTTTATTCATTTCAATGTACTTTTTCCCCAAACTTATATATTAAGTTTAACTTTGATTTTCACTTTTTTCAGGGTACCCAAAATGATGAGATGGAAGCTGAGGCCAAATGAGATGGTCAAGTAAGTATGTCGTAGACATGATTAGGTACTTTCATCGACTATAGTAATTTAAATTAATACCCAAAATATGGTCTAGTTACAATTTGTATTCTATGATGCTATGCGTATTCATTATTACCTATGTATGCAATCTAATGTTTAATGAGGGTCATCATCACTAGGGTTATCTATGGTTTACAATTTTATTTTTATTATTATTATTAATATTTACCCTTGAATTTTATAGACTACTCTTTCTATCCAAACAAGGGAAACTTTACCAAGTGTTCAGATCTATTCCCAATCGTAGATTTTGACTATATGCTATATTTCTTGTAACTGGAGCTAAGCACCAACGTTACAGGAAAGCATTCATATGTTACTAGAAGGAATTGCTACAAGATTGAGCAAATCATCTCTCATTCCCGATTTCATTCATCGATGGATACATATATGTTGTCTCCCAATCTCCCTTCCTTATCATTGATTTTCATATTGAATGGGAAACCTGATCTTTACTAATCTAGCCTTCCACAAGAACATCAAACACTTAATTCCTCTTCCACTTAACATAGATCAAACGCCAGATATCAGTGCCAATGATACGAATTTCCACCTTTGATTTGGTAAGAAATTGAAACCCTGTAACTCCCCTCTCATCAAGATATTATAAAAGGTTGGTATTCTAGCACTGGAATATTGTTTACAAGATAAACAACTGGTTTTCCATTCGATACCTTTGCAATTCATTGATCGGATTCACTTCTACTTGCGACTTATCAATCAAGTAATTATGCCTTCAAACTGCAACCAATTGTCATATGCGATGATTTCAAAGTGTATAGGAAATTCGATTCCTCTATCTCGTTCTCTCAATGATCGGTCCTTTGCCAAATTCTTCATTAAATCCAACTCTGCAAAGTTCAAAGGAACTTTTCGCTCTCTTATACAATCTCATTTTGATCCCTTCTCTATTGGTTTTGATCTTGGCAACATTTTCACATCTCTTCCTTCAACTCCCACTTTTCACCTTTATTATTAGCTTTCTCAAAACTCCCATATTCTACACTATAACTAGAGAGTTGATCAAAATGTATCCCATAATTTGAATTGCATCTTATTTTCCCAAGGTTGTATTCTAATTTGAATTTCATCTGACTTGTTCAATAGTTTTGGCATCACTAACTAGTTGTGACAAACAATGTCAGGACTCCTAAAAATCTTATCTCCTTTATCCGACTAGTCCATAATCAGAGTTTGAGTCTCCATGACGATGATGTTATAGTCGAGATGATGATTAATCCCGGTTGTCTATCACCTTTAGTCCTATAATACTAAGCTTTTGATGAATTACCTCCATCAATATAATCTTGATACTGAGTTGATATTCCATTGCCCGGACTCTAAGGTTGAACCATCCATCTATCCAGAAGTGTTGACTCTAGAATTCTTCACACTCTATGCTTGATAAATAAATTCTATCCCCCCCCCCACTTTAGGTGCATTCTTGTTTTCTACACCATCCACCAATCCATCCAGGATATCTTTACTTGTCCGCTACATTTGATAGTGGCATGGTCTATTTTTCACCTTATGTAATAAGGATAAAATTTCTTATAAGCACAAAGACAATGGTGTCTATAAAATATAACAATATAGACTAATTAATTGATATGATAATATGCTTAAAATGAGGATAGCCCAAAAATAGTGGGGCATTTTTATGAAGAGTAATTCCTTTTTTTATTTTAAGGAATCTTTACATCATATTTAATATAGGGTTATTACTATTTATTGATAATCTATGTTATTACTTTATTATATGCTTTACATCCATTACATTGCCTTCCTCTTCAAAACACTTCATCCTCAAAGTGTTAATGAAGAGTGACTTTCACTAATTCCATAGTGTTAACCCATTGAAACCCAAGAACCAAAAGAGCACACCGAACTATCCTATAACCACTATAGTGACACTAAGATTGAGATAGAGAATGGGATCTAGATTGATATTGTGAGTGACCACAAGAAATTGGAGGCAAGGGAGAAGCATTCAATATGTTTGAATTGTCGGATTTAAAGATGAAGGGGTGAAGAAACTGTGAGTCTGGTTAAATGAAGTATCCATTGTCAAGAAATCTTTACAAATTCCTTCAATTTCTTAGATGATTCATACCCACTTGGCGTTTGGGTACACAGGGTACTCCCAAAAGACCGAACACCAAGAGCAACCACTTCACACAAATAGATCACAGATTGACACACTGATGTTTTGACGTGGTTTAAACCCTCTAGAGGGAAACACTCCACGGCTCCGACCAAATAGCTTCTACGGAGCAATTTATTATGCAAAAGAAAGAAAGTTACAAATGAGCTTCTCATAATCGATCAACTAGACAATGACCCTCCATGCTCTTTAGATAGAGATCATGGACCAATCGAGTGTTAAGCCACGGATCAAGGTTAGGTATGATCTAAGAGAATTTGAGTCGTCGGATCACTCTATGTCTAGAACATATTGTGACCGTCGGATTAAATATTTACAAATGCATACTAATGCATACTAAAGAAACACACTTTTCCTAACGGATATATTACACAAGTTGATCTTAACTAACTCTTAAGTGTCTAAATATCCTAACATCTCCCCTTAAGAACAACTTGGGATAGGATTGAAGGATTTACAAAAGTGACACTATTAGGAGAAGGAAGGAGGCATTAGAGCCTATCCCCCCTTAATGACAAATTCTTGAACTCCTAACATAGATCAAAGTTTAGAAAACTTCGCTTCTGTAAGAGACTTGGTGAAGATGTCTGCAACTTGATCAGCTGTAGGACAAAAGAGCACTTCAAGAACACGATCATGAACAAGATTTCTGATGAAGTGCATATGTATCTCAATGTGTTTGCTGCGTTGATTTATGACTGGATCTTTGGCAAGCTTGATGGCACTTTGATTGTCTCACCAAAGTGGAGTAGGTTGCTGTTGCTCGAATCCAAACTCTGAAAGGATCTATCGAAGCCATAAAGCTTCCTGACTGGCATTAACTGTGCCTCGATATTCTGCCTCTGCTGAAGAAAGAGCAAGAGCTTGTTGTTTCTTACAAGCCCAAGTGACAGGTCTAGATCCTAGACTGAAACCATAACCCGCAGTATACTTTCCATCATCAGGATCGCCGGCCCAATCTGAATCAGTGAAACCAACCAACAAAGGTTTCCCCCCTATACTGCGATGAATCCCAAACTGAATTGTACCTCGAATATATCGAAGTATTCTTTTAGCTGCTTTCCAGTGACTTTCATGAGGTCTTTGCATATAACGGGAAACACGACCAATGATAAAGGAAAGGTCAGGACAAGAATGAGTCAAGTATAAGAGACTACCAAAAAGCTGACGATACAAGGTGGCATCTACTTCAGGTGAAGTACAAGTGGCATAAAGTTTGACTCTAGACTGGAAGGGAGAAGGGGCTGGTGTATAATCTTCCATGTGAAAGTGACGAAGAAGGTCACAAGCATACTTAGACTGAGAAAGAAAGATTCCTTCTTTGGTTTGCAGGACTTGGAGACCAAGAAAATAATGCAAATGTCCTGAGTCTGACATTTCAAAATTTTGCATAAGACTGGATTTCACATGGGCTATAAGCTTAGGGTTACTACCAGTAAGAATAAGGTCATCAACATATAGAACAAGTATTATGAGATGGTTTCCTACTTTCTTGGTATAGACATTGGGGTCAGAATGGCATCTAGAAAAACCAGTGTCAAGGAGAAAGCTATCCATTTTGGCATACCAAGCTCTAGGAGCTTGCTTAAGGCCATATAAGGATTTCTTAAGGCGACAGACAAGGCTAGAGTTATTCTGAACATATCCAGGAGGTTGTTCCATGTAAATTTCCTCCTGTAAATCACCATGTAAGAAGGCAGACTTGACATCCATTTGATGGACTTCCTAGTTATGTAAGGTTGTAAGGGAAAAAATAAGGCGGATGGAGTTCATTTTTGTGACAGGAGAAAAGGTTTCATTGTAGTCAATCCCTTCAACTTGGGAAAAACCTTTGGCAACTAACCTTGCCTTAAGTCTTTCAACACTTCCATCTGATGCATAACTAGTTCTGTAGACCCATTTACATTTGACAAGTTTTCTTCCTTTTGGAAGAGGTACAAGATCCCAAGTATCGTTCACCATTAAAGAACGATATTCTTCATCCATAGTTGCATCCCAATTTGGATTTCCTGAAGCTTCTGCAAATGTTTTTGGATCATGATTCTTGGAAACTTGAGCCAAAAGAGAAGAGGCTCTCTGAAACTGAGAATGTGTTCGACATTGATCTCTAGGATCACCGGCAAGATCACCAGCTACTTCACATGTTGAACAAACCCATCGAGGAAGCACTAGTGCTGGTGCAATTGAAGGAACATGAGCAGGCGGAGGTGGATTTTCATTCTCACTGTCATCATCAGAAATTGGAGTTGGAAACCTGTCAAGGAAGTTGGAAGAAGAAGAAGGCACAATCACCGAATCAGGCTCGCAGGACAAAGATGGCACAATCGTCGAGTTAGGCTCGCAGGCCAAGAGATTTTCATCAAATTTAACATCTCTTCTAATGATTACATCATGAGAATGTGGTTGAAGAATTCTATAACCTTTTACATCTTCAGAATATCCAACAAATATGCACTTTTCACTTTTAGGCTGCAATGCTTTCCGTTTTGCATCCGGAATGTGAGCCCATGCTTCACTACCAAACACATGGAAGTGACTTACATTTGGTTTAATTTTATTCCATGCTTCTTCCAGTGTGATACCTTGTAAAGCTTTAGTGGGGGTGCGATTAACTATGTAATTTGCACAATTTATGGCTTCGGCCCAAAATTGAAGACTTAGTCCCTTAGATTGGATCATACAATTAGCCATTTCTTTTAAAGTGCGGTTCTTCCGTTCAGCTACACCATTTTGTTGTGGTGTATATGGAACAATGTGTTTTTGTTGGATTCCTTGTTCAGTGCAGAAAGTAGTGAACTTTTTGTTAACATATTCTCCTCCATTGTCAGATCTTAACTTAATAATTTGATGACCAGATTGTTTTTCAACAAGGGCCTTGTAGGCCAAGAACATGTTAAATACTTCACTCTTAAGTTTTAGGAAATAAACCCAAGTGCGTCTGGTGTAATCATAAATGAAAGTTAAGAAATATTTGAAACCAGAAAAGGAAACAGATGGAAGAGGACCACACAAGTCACTATGCACAAGCTCCAAGGGAACCGAGGCGTGCCAAGAGGCACGTTTGTCAAAAATGTCCTGATTATGTTTTTCGAGTACACAACCGGAACAGACACCATCCCTGCAAAACCATCGGAAGACCTATCACCATATTATATTTACATAGTTGTTGCAATGAACGATAATTTAAGTGACCAAATCGCTCATGCCAAAGTTTGCTCAAGTTATCACTATGAGCAACAAAAACTGAAGGAAAAGGCGATGACCCAAAGTTGTTAAATTTGTACAACCTAGTAATATCATCAACAATTCCGGTAGCTAGGACCTGTTGAGGATCTTTAAAATCTTTGATTACAACTTGGTGAGGTGTAAACGTCACAGTTTTACCTTCACCAGCATGAGTGATTTGATAGACTGATAACAAATTGCAGGAAATTCTTGGAACAGATAGTACATCACTGAAATGACCATTATCTACTGGAACTGTTCCAGCTCCTACAACACTTAGAGATCTATCATCACCAACAAATATTTGTTTGGTGTTACATTCATGCATAATAGAAAAGATGGCTTGATTCTTAGCCATATGATAAGATGCTCCAGAATCAATGAGCCATTCATTTGAAGTAGAAGAAGAAGATGCATTATAAGAATAACCAGCAGCACAAAGTGCATGTCCATGAGAGGTAGATTCTGAAGGAGAATCTAGGCTAATGTGGTGCTTCTTCATTGTTGCTTCTAAGGCTGCCATCTTCTTGAAACACTTAGATTCATCATGATTATCTTTCCCGCAATATTTGCAATGACGCTCAGTCTTCTTGTCTTTTGGATTGGATCCTTTGTCATTTTTTAAAGAAGGAGCTGACTAAGAGGGTTTGGGACCCTTGTTTGACTTATTATTGCAAAAATTTTGTTTCGTGGGAGGCTTGGACTTTTCTTTCTGTTGAGACAATAAGGCTTTCCCAGATGTATCTGCATTGTTAATTATTCCAAGATGGATGAGCTTATCTTGCTCTCTAATCAAGGAATTACAAAAGGATTCAAGACTAAGTTCTTGATAGTTAGCTACATTCAAGGATTATTTCATGGAGTAAAATGTAGATACAAAAACAAAATATGGAGGTCCAAGTTTGGAAAGAATATGATAAATGCATTGTTTGTCTTCCCTCTTAATATTGCATTCTTCATATAAGAGTTTAAGAGTTTTGTACTTAGATAAATACTCTTGTATGCATGAAAAATCACTTGGATTTAAAGAAATCAACTCATTTTCGAGTTGGTGACCTCGAATTTCATTGTGTTTACCAAACACAAATTCCAACTTGTCCCAAGCAGCATCAAGTTCATCAATTCCAGATATGTGGAATCGCAAATCAGTAGAGATTAACATCCCAATCAATCTACGAGTTTCGTCACATCTATTTTCCCATTTGATTTTCTTATCATCATCAGTAGGTTTTGTTTCTTTCCCTGAGGTAATTCTGAAAAGTCCTCTACTTCATAGAACATCCTCCATACGAGATTTCCATGGGAAATAGTTGGAACTGGTAAGTAGAATATCACAAGGGGTGGCCATATTTGTAAATTAATGGCTGTAAAAGAAGAAACCAATAGTCTATATGCGAAGAGCTTGAAAAAATAGGCGGTGTAAAAAGAAACGACATTGAAAACTGACTCCGTATGGTGAAGTTATGCCTTATCAAAAACAATGTTGAAGATGTCCCCCATAGTGACGTGGCAGATAGAGAATGATCAGCTAAAAAAAATGACCCCCCTCTTCCCAAGATGAACCTTTGGCAATCTCTTTAAAAGAAAATTGCTTTAAGTGAATCGCTTTTGTAGAATAAGTGATTTCACTTTTACAATGATGTTACTTTAAATAGTGCAGCAATAAAAATGAACTTAAATGACTCACTTTTTATTTTTATTTTTTATTATTTAAGTGAGATGCACTTTTACAATAAAGTAACTTGAAAATAGAAATTGCATGCACTTTTTCTTTTAAAAATAACTTCCTAAGACTTGAACTCAAGACCTATTAAGTAATAAAACAACTTTGAACCAAGTGAGCTAGATTAAAAGGAGTGTAAAATGTGGGAAGGAGGAAGGGTTTTTCTTTTTTTTTACTCTTCTTGCTCGGTTTCCATGCTTGCCTTTTTTTCCTGCAAATCACACCATAAACCAAAACAAAAAAAACTTTCCCACACTTGTGGGGTTAGATCTCGTTAGCTTGACCGGAAACTCTACGTTTTAGACAGGGAAAACAACAATCCGAAACTAAAAAAATCTAATAATAAAAACTGATAAAATATTAGATATTTTTGTTTTTAAAAACAGAAAATAAAAAAATGTCACTATAACATTATACCTTCAGATCTGATGAAATACACGTTTCTGAAGCAACAGGGAACCGTTTTCAATCAAACGAAAGCTATTTCCCAATGGAACACCTCCCATAGCCCAGAAATGCACAAAAATACCAGAACCAGAAACCCTTTCAAGTTTCGGCAACAGCAGTTCAAGATCTAGATCATAATCGGAAGCGGCTCTTCATAAAAGCTCTGATTCCATGTTTGGGTACACAGGGTACTCCCAAAAGACCGAACACCAAGAGCAACCACTTCACACAAATAGATCACAGATTGACACACCGATGTTTTGACGTGGTTTAAACCCTCCAGAGGGAAACACTCCACGGCCCCGGCCAAATAGCTTCTACATAGCAATTTATTATGCAAAAGAAAGAAAGTTACAAATGAGCTTCTCATAATTGATCAACTAGACAATGACCCTCCATGCTCTTTAAATAGAGATCATGGACCAATCGGGTGTTAAGCCATGGATCAAGGTTAGGTATGATCTAAGAGAAGTTGAGCCGTTGGATCACTTTATGTTTAGAACATATCGTGACTGTTGGATTAAATATTTACAAATGCATCCTAATGCATACTAAAGAAACACACTTTTCCTAACAGATATATTACACAAGTTGATCTTAACTAACTCCTAAGTGTCTAAATATCCTAACACTTGGGGGAGTCATATCAATGCTCACAACAATGTTGAATATTGGATTGGGGCTAAAAAAGTTGGAACTCTTACAACACTAAAATACATATCCCAAAACTACAAATGTAGATTGCCATTATGTCAGATGGATTCTTTAGAACAAAAAATATCCCTCAAAATGCTTGAGGCTCATGCATCTCAGTTTCCCTAGATTGTAACCAAGCACAAGGCTCTACTAGTTGATGAATACATTGGAATCAAATCCTGCAAGCTTCGAGTTGAATCTAACCTTGTTGATCAAAATATTGGTGAGCTCCATGTTGAGGTGTGTGTCATTTTCTCTCTAGTATCTAAGCAAATAAAGCAATTTCATCACTATCAATGAAAGATCTCTCTCGTTGATTCCCTTGTTCATTGAAGATGTTGTCTATTGTTCCTTCATTGACATACTCGAAGAGAATACAATATATGTGAAGTTTGTGATGCTAAATGCTTCAACCCTTCTGATTATGAGTAGATTCACACATATGTAGTTGGAATTTTGTATAAGTCTGCATAGAACATTGATTTAATTTATGTGTCTAGTGCTTGCTTGTAACAATGTTGCATGTTCAGTTGAACTAACCTTGTCTCCTATGTTAAAGGTTGTTGGGAGTGCCTCTTAACATTTCATGTAGAGCGACTTACTAAGAATTGGACCATCCACATAGGGTGAATAAAATTGTTGTTACCCTTCTATTGGTATAGTATAATACCATCACATACAAATTTGATCCCTAATGGGATATTGTCCACTAATAGTTGGTACATACTTAATAGGTGCATGATAATATCTTGAATCATACATTATAGATGGCTATGCACCCACTTGAGACTCCATGAAAACCATGTGATGTTGTGATAAAAACCATAATCTATAATGGTTGAACTTTGAGGATCTTGAGAAGTGATTTCCATACACAATTTCGATCAACACTCTTTCTTTTTGTAGGTATTGTATTTGTATTTTGGTGGGGTTTTGTTTAGAGCATGAGCTGGTTCAAGGGTTTCCTATTTGATTTTTGGAGCTTTGACAGTGGGTGGGGGAGTTGGATCTTCCTCCTCCTTTGTGTTTCCCTTATTAGCATGCCCTTCAAAATCAATGTCTTATTCATCATCTTACACGTTTAGATCAATTTCCTTATTGAAATCATTGTCTTCTTCCTCTTCTTCAGATTGCTCATTGGATTGTTCATCCTCTTCGGTCAAATAGGGTGGTTTATTTGGTATGGGGATTTTTTGTTCATACCCAAGTTTCCTCTCCTTGGACATTCTTGTGATATCCATAGTAATTTCCTTGTAAATAAATGGCCTGTTGTAGTATTGGCAGAGGATATTTCTTTTCAAAAGCTTCATTCACTTGTGCTTTATTGTACACATAAGGAATATAGTCTATAATGTTAGATTAGCATCTCGCCATGGCATTCTATAAAAATTGACAATTTGTGGAGTTCATAGCTCACAGATCCATGATTTTAGGTCTTTGTGAAATCCAACAACAATTTCTAGCAGATCTGTCCTTACAGAATTGACCCCCATGAATGTCAGAGGTGATTTTGTAGTGGACCTCTTAAAGCAAAAGTGGCCTAGTATTGGCTTTGATACCAATGGAAAAAGCATAAAAGTTCTTATACAAAATAAAGACAATGATGCATATAAAATATAATAATTTTTTGAATAATTGATTGATATGATAATATGATGATTACAATTATGATATCTCCAAGTAAAATACCCTTAGGGGCATCTCATAATTTAATATGTGGTATAGTTTTATTCTATTTAGATATTACTACTATTTTATTATATTATTTATACCATTGCACATTGATTTTGTATCTCCTGGATCCATGAGATAAAACCACAAAGGAGATTCGATTTCTTCCCATCATCCTCTCTCACCGCTTGTTTTACCTCAACTTGCTTCTCCAAGTCCCCATTCTTCTCTGTGCTGAAATAAGGTGGCACATATTAAATGTTTATAATGGATTGTATCCAAGGAAGTGCAATTTAGCTTTTGGATTCCTCTGTTCCACCTTTATGCTATACAGTTTAATATTGTGCATAATTCTGAGTCTGATTTTAGTGTTCTTGACAATTCTAGACTAGCAATTTGTGTGAGAAGTGTTATTCAATATTATGATCAGTATGTGATTTGATTTCACATGGTATCAGAGATATTTAGGGGAGCACAATTGCATCTAGTAGCTCACCAAAAGCAATGAGTTTCCACAGAAGTCCCATAGACCATTTCCTTGTACTCTTGAGTTTAGCTCAAGAGGTTTACTCAGGCGTCACTGACTCTTGAAAGTGCCTACTGTCATATTGTAGAGCTCTATAGTTTGAATCATTCTCCAGATATTTTTTTGTTGTGTTTTTGCAGGTACATATCATTCCACAATGCACACCTTATTTTGCTCATGGATCCATCTCAGAATGTGCTTTTGAATCCAATTAGTTATTTTCAATGGAAGGTGCATATGGATATTTTGTTGAGGTCGAAAGGCCTCTACATAGTAACAATGGGCACTGAAGCAGATCCTACTTCAGATGAAGATAAATCTAATTGGCACAATTAGAGAGATGATGCCTATGGCCTTCTCTGCCTCAACACATCGATAGATCTTCTATTCCATTTGGATGGTCTGACTTCACCGAATGAAGTTTGGGAGAAACTTAAATATTCTTTTGGTAAACTTGATGAGTTTAGAGGACATCAACTAGAGAATTATATGATTTCTCTAAATCCAAGCTGTTTCGAGAATCTACAAGATTATTTCTCCAAATTCAAGTCACTAGTTTTGCAGTTGAAGCAGTGCGATATTGATAAAAAGGATGAACAATTAGTTTTGAAAATTCTTTCGAAATTGGGGAAAGAATACCCAGTATTTGTCTCGACTTTCCATGTTACAAAACTCGTTGTAAAGAATTGGAAGATTCCCAGTCTGTCCAAATTCATGGAGTCATTGACTTAGGAGCATAATAAACTTATGTTGATGGTTACTGGGTACATTGAAACCTTCAAAAGATCAATCTCTAGCTGCTGGTGACTCAAAGAGTTCGAAGGGTAAGAATAAGGCTAATCCAAAAAATCCTTCTGAGCAGAATAAGGAGAAACCTAAGCCAAAATAGGATCCCTCCAGCTCTAGAAAGGATCATCAGAAGAAGAGGAGTGAACCAAGTGCTCATATTTACAAAGGGGATTTCATCCTGAAAGCTCTTGCATGAGAAAAACCATAGATAAGATGGCACAACTCCTTGAGAAGAACCACATCCCCATTCATGAAGGTGCAAAGAAGAAGGAAGGAGGTTCTAACTCAGATGACAAGGAGCAAGTCCAGGCTCTAATATCCAACACATCTTCATCCAATTCTTACATCATTATTTCTGGAGCTTCAAGGCACATGGCTGCAATCAGAGAATCATTTTCTACTCTTGATTCCTTCGATGGCCCAGGTCCTATCATTATTCTTGGAAATGACTCAGAAACTGCTTCAAAGGGTAAAGGTAGAGTAGATCTTGAAAATGGCTCATTTTTTAATGTCCTTTATGTCCCAGGTCTAGTTGCAAACTTATTGTTTGTCCACCAAATGACCCATACCAGTTCACCCAAAAGAGTTTCCTTCCCCACTAATGATGTGGAGATATCTGAGATCTCCATAGGAAGAGTTGTTACGTTAGGCACTGCCGATCATTCCACTAGAGTTTACAAGTTTTCACAGTTCTTTCCTATCTCTCCACCAGTAGCGCTCCTCTCTCATGCTAATGAAGCAATCAAAATTTGGCATGAGAGGTTTGGCCATCTAAATTATAGATACTTTCATGATTCACATGATAAAAACATGGTTGTAGGGTTTCCAAACATCACCTTCTCTAAGGGAGTCTGCCATGGTTGTATTCTAGGAAAACACCCAGAGAGAAAGTTTGAGAGGACACGGCCTGAGAGAACCTAGAAACCTTTGGATCTGATCCATAGTGATATTTCTGGTCCTTTCCCTATAACCTTCATTGATGATCATACTAGGTATTATTGGGTCTACTTCTTGTAGTTTAAGTCTGAAGGTTTTGGATATTTCAAGGTCTTTAAAGCCTTTGTTGAGAACTAGTGTGGTAGGAAGATAAAGAAAATCAGATATGATAATGGGGGAGAGTACATCAAATAACACTTTTATCAGCTCTGTGCAGTGGCTGGCATACACATGCAACACACTATACAATACACTCCTCGGCAGAATGGAGTTGCTGAGAGGAAGAATCGATCTCTTAAGGAGATGGAAAATTGTATGCTTGAAGCAAGATATTTGCTACCAAATTTGTGGGCTGAATCAATAATCTATGCATCCTACATACAAACCAAAGTACCACGTAAAGAATTGAAAGGAGTTGCGCCTCATGAAGCTTGGTGTGGTCGTAAACCTGATATTTCACATTTCAGGATTTTTGGTGTCAAGGCTTGGGATAGAGTGCCATCTGAGAAGAGAAGGGACTTAGAGCCACAGAGTAGGCCATGTTTGTTTGTTTGATACTCATAAGAATCAAAGGGTTACAAAATTCTTGATCTGATCACCCAAAAGGAATTCATAGAAATAAGTGTTTAGTTTGAGGAAGAAATCCTACAAGGAGTTGAGATTGGAGAATCTTCCAACCACCACCGAAAGAAGAAAATGAAGACTTGAGGCTTATGATGATGAATATTATGATTCATATTCATATGTTTATTTTGATGATATGAATGAAGACCCAATATCACGAACAAGTCCAAAGTGGGCAGCAAAAACCATAGAAGATGTTGGTGAACTTGCTGGGAATCCTCAGGATCCCAGAAAGACTAGGTCACAATATGAGAATGCACTTTCAGTAAGGGATCCAAATATTGATGATAAATATCTGTATGGACTCAAGCAAGCTCCGAGAGCTTGGTATGCAAAAATGGATCATTTCCTCACGACACAAGATTTCCATTGGTGCAAATATGATCCGAATGTGTATCTAAAGAACATCAATGGTAATATTGTGATTATAGTATTATATATTGATGATTTAATGATCACAGGAAGTGCCACTAATGAAATTTCATCACTAAGGACAACTTTGCATCAAGCTTTCTCCATGTCATACTTGGGGATTTTCAGGCATTTTTGGGGGCTTGAGATCACACAATCACCCAAAGGAATCATTGTATGTTAGTATAAATATGATTATGATATGTTAAAAAGGTTCAATATTGAAGAATGTAATGCTGCAAAGATTAATTTCCTTTCAAGATTAAGGCTAGAAGAAGGGGATTCTACACCCTTGGTGAACAACACTCTCTACAAGAAAATAGTTGGAATCCTGTTGTACTTGACTCACTCCCGACCAGATTTGGAATATGCAGTAATTCATGTTGCAAGGTATATGGATCAACCACATGAGATCCATTGGAGGGGTGTAAAAATAATCTTACAGTTTTTACAAGGCACCAAGACACATGGGATCCATTATGCTTCCAATTCCTCATTGGATCTAGTTGCATTTTTTGACTCAGATTGGGTTAGAGATAGCACAGACCAGAAGTCCACTTCTGGGTTTGTATTCATGCTTGGAGGAGGTCCTATATTCTGGTATAGTAAAATATAAAGTGCAATTTCACTCTCTTCAACAGAGGCAGAGTACCGGGTAGTAGTGAATGCAACTACTCGGTGCATCTGGTTGCAAGGAATTCTTGGTGAGTTCCGGATTGACTTTAGCAATCCCACTTTTCTTTGGGATGATAATCGGAGTGCTATAAGGATATCCTCATATCCAGTACTCAGACAAAGAACCAAGCACATTGAAGTCCACATGCACTACATATGGAGTCTAGTGCATGAGAGATTGATTGTTTTGTAGTATTGCCCTATTGTTGAGCAAACTACTGAAATTTTCACTAAATCCTTGACAGAGAAGACTTTAAGCCATATTAAGTTTCTTCTTGGAGTGTCTGAACATGATATGAAGGTTGCTTGAAGACCAAGTTTCAAGTTTTTGTTCTTGTCCACTTTGAGGGAGGGTTTTGTCGCATGAGGTTTTCCCTGTTTCCTTGGTTTTTGGACAACGATATGTAAAGGGTGACCAAGCCTTTGTTGTTGGGCCCCAAGTTTTATGATATTTGTGTCACATATAGTCATGCTTAAGGGATGGTGTTAGAGCATTAAAACCCACTTAATACTTAGGATATAAGTTTATTACATTTTTATTACTTTCCTAGGTAGTTTTACTTTGTTTTTGTGAAATCCTCATTGGATTGTTCATCCTCTTCAGTCAAATAGGGTGGTTTATTTGGTATGGGGATTTTTTGTTCATACCCAAGTTTCCTCTCCTTGGACATTCTTGTGATATCCATAATAATTTCCTTGTAAATAAATGGCCTCTTGTAGTATTGGCAGAGGATATTTCTTTTCAAAAGCTTCATTCACTTGTGCTTTGTTGTACACATAGGGCACACAGTCTATAATTTTAGATTAGCATCTCGCCGTGGCATTCTATAAAAATTGACAATTTGTGGAGTTCATGGCTCACATATCCATGAATTTAGGTCTTTGCGAAATCCAACAACAATTTCTAGTAGATCTGTCCTTACAGAATTGACCCCCATGAATTTCATAGGTGATTTTGTAGTGGATTTGTTAAAGCAAAAGTGGCCTAGTATTGGCTCTGATACCAATGGAATAAGCATAAAAGTTCTTATACAAAATAAAGACAATGATGCATATAAAATATAATAATTTTTTGAATAATTGATTGATATGATAATATGATGATTACAATTATGATATCTCCAAGTAAAATACTCTTAGGGGCATCTCATAATTTAATATGGGGTATAGTTTTATTCTATTTAGATATTACTACTATTTTATTATATTATTTATATCATTGCACATTGATTTTGTATCTCCTGGATCCATGGGATAAAACCACAAAGGAGATTCGATTTCTTCCCATTATCCTCTCTCACCGCTTGTTTTACCTCAACTTGCTTCTCCAAGTCCCCATTCTTCTCTGTGCTGAAATGAGGTGGCACATATTAAATGTTGTATAATGGATTGTATCCAAGGCAGTGCAATTTAGCTTTTGGATTCCTCTGTTCCACCTTTCCTCATTGAAGTTCATTGTCTCCTACCTATTACAAACCGAATCCGGTTTTTTAAATAAGAGAATCCATCTTTAGTTTAATAATATATATAAATAAATATTGAATGAATATATGATATGAGATGAATTTTATATTGGAGGGCCCTTTTATTTATATAATTTGGTCACCTATTGGGAGGAGCCGTTTTATATTATTATATTATTATTTATCATTTATGTTCGCAACACTGCCCAATTCATCCTAGTAGATGATTCTTTAATGCTTACATTCTTCCTACTCTCTCTCTCTCTCTCTCTGAGTTGTTAATTTCATATACAACACAACTCTTACTCATTGGCCCCACCTTGAGAAAACTAGTTTCATGGATATGAGTTTTCCTAATATTACAATGGATCTCCATTGCAACTATTCTTTGTTTTGAGTAACCTATTGGCTCTTACCAGAAAATTAATAATTTCATTACCCGGATTTAGATTAATTCAGGCCATGAAATCATGGTTGGGATATATTGCATCTCCCAATTCATAATTATTGTGTACAATCAACCTATCCTTAACTTTATGTACTGTTGTGTACGTCTAAACCTTAGTGACAGTGCTTATTGTGTTGCTCCATGATATTTTAAAGTATTTTTTATAACTAAATGTTTTAAGACATATTAATTAATGAAAAATTGGAAGGGAAAGAGCTCTAGTTAGTTTACCTTTCTAGGTTGCATATACCTCGTGGTTTCCTACTATTTCAGAATATACCCATTAAGAGGTCTTCATAAAATGGTTTATATGTAGGTTTTGAGATTTACATTTAACCATACATCAATTTTCATGTATTTTATGCTTTCCATGGGTTCAACACTAATGGGTTTATTGAGTTTGATGTCCTTTCTTAGTAATGTTCATAAGTTGGTGCTACATGTAAAGGAATTATCAAATATTTTTACTTTGAATTGGGATCTTTTGATATCTTTGTGTTTTTCTAATATTTTCAGAGTTTCTAAGTTATTTTGCTCATTGGTTTCTTTTCTATGTCAAGTTTTGTTCAGGTCCTTTTAAATTGAAGGGTGTCCTAATCAGAAGGGTAAATCAGACATATGTGATTGCAACATCCACCAAGATTGATATCAGCAGTGTTGATGCAAGCAAATTCACAGATAAGTACTTTAAAAAGGATTTTTTCAAGAAGAAGAAGACATCAAGTGAGTTTTTTGAGGCAGAGAAAGAGGTAACTTATTTGTTGTGAATTGCTAATTATTTTTTTGTTTATTTTGATCAAATGGTGTTTGTAAACATAGTGATCCGCCTACTCATATGCAGAATCACATATTTTTACAAGGATGATAAAAAATGTTGTCACATGGGGATTTGTAGTCAAACTGGAGTAAACCCTTAGGAGCCGAAGATTGATGTTGTTGCTTAAATGACTATACATCAGGGGCTAGTTGTTTGAACCTATTTTCATTTCTTGTAGCAACTTGTTTAAAGCAAAAATGAGTGTGCCTTGGGAATGTATTATATGCATATACCTTGGAATTAATATTTTCGAAGAAGCATTTCTAGAATTTCCCGTGGCTCGTGGTAACTAGTCTCATTGGTCACATTCCTCATCGGTTAGGTTTGATGCAAAAGCTTGAGACTCTTATGGTGTAAGACATCAATTTTCATGTATTTTAAGCTTTCCATGGGTTCATCACTAATGGGTTTATTGATTTTCATGTCCTTTCTTAGTAATGTTAATAAGTTGGTGCCACATGTAAAGGAATCATCAAAGATTTTTAATTTGAATTGGGATCTTTTGATATCCTTGTGTTTTTCTAACATTTTCAAAGTTTCAAAGTTATTATGCTCATTACTTTCTTTTCTATGTCGAGCTTTATTCAGGGCCTTTTGAATTGAAGGGTGTCCCAATCAAAAGGGTAAATCAGACATATGTGATTACAAGGTCTCCACCAATATTGATATAAGCAGTGTTGATGCAAGTAAATTTACAGATAAGCACTTTAAAAAGGACGTTATCCGGAAGAAGAAGACATAAAGTGAGTTTTTTGAGGCAGAGAAAGAGGTGACTTATTTATTGCGAATTGCTAATTATTTTTTGTTTATTTTGATCAGATGGTTTTTGTAAACATAGTGATACCCCTACTAATACGAAGACTCACTCTGATGTTTGATCCTATATGTTGTTGTTGCATATAGACCATCTGGTTCCACTACTAATGTCTAATAGTCAACAATAAGCAAACTCTTATATATATGCTTTTTAAAATTTAGAAACCCACCCCTTTAGAATGCTAACTATTGGGGTATGATTTTGTGGCTGAATAGAATGGTTAAATTGTTTTAGTGAAAGTATTTTTTAAGATGAGTAAACTCTTCATGATTTTTTTTATTTTTTATAAAATAACCTTTGACAACATAAGCACTAGTTGATAAATAACATGTGCATATGTTTTTAGGGATAGGCTACAAATTGCGATTTTCATTTATCCTATTTAACCTCCAAAGGTTTCCCAAGCTAGAAAATTAGACACTAGTAGCTGCTGACTATGTAAATATCAATTTGTTCACGAGTAGCTCCTTGAATATCTAAATATCATATTGTTCACTGGTATACTTTGACTATATGAAAACATCATGATATGACCCTTGGGGTCAACAACCCTATGACTATCTATATATCATATCATTCACTAGTAGCCCTTTTACCATCTAAATATCAAATTGTTCATGGTGCGACGTAAGGGTCAAATCCAGTCATACACAATCTATGTAAAACCAAATTGTTCACCAGTATCCCTTTTACTATATCTAAATATCAGTTTATTCATGGTGTGACCCACGGATAAACACCATTCATACACAATCCATGTAAAACAATTTAAACCAGGTGGCTTAAGACATAGAAAACATAATTCCGTGCTTCTGATTGTGTTTAGTAGCTGCAAGTTCACTTGACTTTTATGAGCAAGAAGTCTTCACTATCTTCTTTTAGCTAAATTTCAAACTTCAGTAAAATAGTTTTCTTTTTGCTAAAAATTTATGATCTTAATTTTGTTAATGTATTGCTATTCATCTATACTGGTTAACCTCCATATTACAAAAATGACGATTTTCATCTATACTGGTTAACCTCCAGAAGTTTTCTAACTCTCAAAAAACTAAAAATTCATGTAACGATTTAAACTAACTAGATTAAACAAAAATGAACAAAAAAGATTGCCGGTTTGAGGGGTCATTGTCAACAAATGGAAATATCTTGTTCTTGGTCAATAACTTTGTTAAGATGCCAGTTTGTATATCAGTGAGATGCTCCCATTCTTGGCCTTAATTAGGGTTTTACAGATGGTTATTTCTTGTTGGTAACATGAACTTGTCGCTGTTTATTATGATCACTGGTTGCTGTAGGGCATGGGGGATTCACTAGAAGGCAATATAATATCACTTTCATTCATATTGCGGTATTAAATAATCATGAAAACCTAAAAATTATATTGCTTATATATTATGGGCCAAAGGGTTTTTTATTTAATGTAACAATACAAAAATACTTTGGGGTCTTTTTTATATGGGTGGGCTGACAAATATTCAACAAATGGAGATGGCGGGATCACAGCCGGATGAGAAATTGGGTTGAGGCAAGGCTCGGGCTTACCAGTACGTAGGGAAATCACGTCTTGAGGCATGCTTGAGGCCATGGGTTTCATGGTGAATATGGTTTCTAGTCGATCATAGTTGAGAGACAGTGGTCATTGACAACCAATTGTTACCAATAACACTTAGCCAGTTGTTACCAATAGCCTTGGGAAGCTCTAAGCCTCTAGGGCCTGTTATAGGCCCTCGATAGGCTTTGGGGGCTTGAATACCCAACCACTCGTGCCTATTACAGGCCTTGGGAATTTTAGTTAGCCACCTAGAGCTTGTTATAGGCTCTGGGGGCTTGGATACCTAGCCCACAACAGGCTTAGTTAGCGATTGGGGAACTACAACATGCAATCTAAATATTGTACTATGTGCATTGGCTCTAGTGACATACAAGAAGTGTTCTCCTATCCCTTCATTAGACCATTAGATGTTGCAAATCATAATGATATGTGGTTGAGTAATTGCATTGTGGGTGAAGTAATGTGCATCCACAATATACATCGAAAGAAGCAAGGTGCATTGTAGAATGCATGTGGGGTCATAAGAGGGGTATCATATCAATATACTAGGTATAAATATAAACGGATATAAAAAATGTTATTGAAAAAATTGATACATACAATATCTAGTGAAAATAGGGTTTTTTTTAATTAGGAAGGCATATTGGAGGGGGTAAAAAAAAAACGATTTTGGAAGGTATTTTCCAATATTTAGTGAAATTAGAGGTATTGTTTCATATGCCACGAACGAACGTGCTATGATAGCAGTTTATTGAGTGAATCCCCCATGCTATAGGGGTCTTCTTTAGAAATGGGTGCTACACATGAACTTGCATTTAAGCAAATCTCATGTTCATCTATCAACAATAGCATATCATTTGTGCACATGCTGACCTATGGGAGAATAATATTAGATATTTGAGTGTGTGGCTACGAAGGGCTATTTTTCTTTTGTGATACTAATGAGGTATGTTGCCACCTGATTTGGCAAATGCAAGCATGTAAATGGAGTTGCTTTGAAATGTCAATTTGATTTGTTTAAAGACCATTTTTGGGAATTGTATACTTGTTTGAAGTGACTTGGTCAGTTTTATGACCTTCTATAATTTACAATTGTTGTTCGCAGAGATACTGTTGCATCATCAAAATTTCTTGTTGTACATTGTTTTGTGACTTTTTCTATAGATCTTGTGATTCTTGCAAGATCACATATTACATTGAATTTCAGTTGATTAACATTTAATGCAAATTTCAAAGGTTTGATATTTCTATGGTTTATTCCTTCCCAAAATTTCCATCTTACCAAGATAGCAGGTTGAAGGCATTGATATCCATTTTTCTTTCGATGCTCACCCTGCAATTTATTTTTCAAATTTTATTATGTTCATGCTTTCTGTGTACAGTTTGTTGTTTAAATGAAAATAATTAATTGCTTGGCATTATACTAACTTTGGTCTTGTTGTGATGTATGTAGGCAATGGATTTTGCTGAAATGTTGGAGGAGCATAAAGTAACTACTAGCATCCAATCAAACACAGGGTTTAGATGCAAATCAAATTGTGGTCAATTGCATAATGAGTTCCAAAAATTGCCCCAACTATTTGAGCATATCCAAAGAGTTATTTCCACTTGTTATGAAGCTTTTATTAACATAATGTTAGAATAATTTTCGTAATTAATCTATAATTTGGGCCACACATGCAAATAATTAAAATGTGTGTGCTATCATTTAATTAAGCCTAAATATAGTGATCTAATTAATAACTAATTAATTGGCTTAAGGGTATAATTGTCATGAGATTATTGTGTAGATACCATTAGATAATTATTATTTCTATGAGAGGCGGAAATATAATTATGATAAAGTTAAAACTGCCCTAGCGGTTATTGTGAACTGCCCTAGCAGTTTATAAATAAGGTTATGGTCCCCATTCTACCACGACGCATTTCAATTTCTGAAAATCCTCTCAAGAGAAGTTGACGCAGAATCTAGTGGCTAGAATTGGAAGATCATCTCAAAGGGTTCTCTTCCTGTAAGGTTTCTCCTTCAATGGATTCAGGTATGCTTCCGCTATTAATTTTCTACTCATTGTTTTAATCAGAAGGTGTTCATTTTGTTTGATTGATTTAACAAGTGGTATCAGAGCCTACTTCTTGATTAATTCTTTGAGTTATTAATTTAATATATATATATATTTGTCAATGGATTCTCTTCAGAATTTTTTTTTTTTTTTTTTAGAGTCTCAGAGAAAGTAAAATATTATTAGTGCTTTGAATAGCGATCCGTTTTTATTAAATATATCTGCACAGCAACTGTATTTGCATCTCCTGCAAGACCAAATCTGAGACATCTGAATCCATTTTATAGAATAATCTGGGCCTCCATCCAAACGTTTTTCCTCCCATGCTAAAAGATGCCCAATTCATTCTAAAAACATGTTCAGTGCTGGGCGTCCCATTATAAACCTGCCAAATGTCGAGGGAAGCATGGCATGGATCAACCCCGAGACATATTGGTTTCATTGATCCCTTGAGAAACCTGGTTTGGCGGCTAAAGATTCAATGGATGTTTCTTTAACCTAAAAGCTAAGAACTGGGATCCATCGTAGTTGGAATATTGCAGATGTTCGCATATGTTCGTCGGTGTGACTCTCGTTTTCCTGAGAATTCAATCCCTGGTCTCCTATCTCGGAAGGCAACAATGACATTGTGAATAATCTATGTGTATTCCTCTGGAGGTTCTGGGGGCTGTTGTTATTATTATACATTGGTTTATTGTATTCCCGTGGCAGAGATTTCATTGCTGGTCGTTTATTTGTTGTTTCCGGCTATGCATTTGTTCCTGATAGCAAACTCCATAACTGTCCAGTATACTTATTACGGATTATCTTGGCACAAACTAAATATTATATCACATTGCCGCTGAGGATTTCTGAGATCGGGATCCTCTAATCTCTTCTCAAGTCGCCTGAGATGTCCTATCTTTGTATTCTGAGTACATTTTTCTCGCCCATTCGAAATGTTTTCCAGCTTTTGGCAGAGGCCTTAGTTCTCCCATGTTGTCTGCTTCCATTGCTGTTCGATTGACCTTCGGAGGTCGTGGAGACCTCTTCGCCTAGGTCTTGTAGACGTATATTTCTGCACATTTTTTTTCTGACTGAAATCGAGCTGGTATCGTTGGACAGAAATCGCGATTAAGTAAGTAGTAAGTATAGATGATTTGTTGTAGTAATAATGGTATTCGCAGTATTGATGATCCGTTTTGTTTCAGCTATTATCGGTAAGTATTCTATCAATCAATCGGTTCAATGCAAGTCACAGGCCATATCAGAATCGATACCTTTCGGGGTTTTTTTTTCATCTGCAGATCATGTGCTAGTTTAGTGTTTTAACCATGTTCAACAGTCAATCCCTCTGTCGTTGCTGTCAGCAGTGTCGATGAACTGCTTGAATGCCCAGTCTGCGCAAACTCTATGTATCCTAACATTTCTTGGTCATTTAGCTTCCAGGCATTTTCCATATCTCCCCTGCACAAATGAGCGAGCTCCCTTGGACAGGAACAAAGCAGTCCGATTGTACATCTCTATGAACAGTCCAATCGTACCATGTGCCATGTAACACGAGTAGAGCAGTCCATTCGTACATCTATATTAGGGGTAACGATATAGAAACATTTTGTACCAAGATTTCCGATGTTAAATCACACAGACGTTAAATGCATGGTGAGTAATTCTATTTGGTGCATATAAATACATTTTCAGTCAGCTTATGGACATAATATGTAATGTTGGTCATTTGTGTTATGTTATTTAGAGTTGTCACCATATTTTACTGGAAAATTATTGCAAGAGATAAGTGCCTGGAAGTGCTTGTAGGTGAATTTACAATGATAGTGGCAAAAATTATTTCGCCATCTACATTTTCCTGGAATTTCATGTTCCGCATTATTTATTTGATTCAGGGAATTTCATGTTTCGCATGACCTATTTGCTCCGCAATTTTTTTTTTTCGCATTTCTTGTGTGGATATAATGTGAGAGACAGAGCATAAGTAATTTGAAATTTAATAGCATTTTATGATATTAATATTTAAGTTATTGATCTAGCATTTTATGATATTAATATTTAAGTTATTGATCTAGCATTTTAAATAAGCTAATTAAAGCGGAAAATCACCAAAGTGACATCTTTCGTGTAGATTAGTCTGTTCAAGGTGTTAGATTTTTTGTGTGTATGTGATTCATGCGGGTATTGACTGGCCCAAAGGAAAGTTAATATTTGGTCAAATTGCATACATACCTGTGGTGATAAATATGTGACGGTTATAAAGGTAACTTAATGTGAATAATAACTCAATCCAAAGATAGATTTATTATTTGACATAACTTATCATCAATGTTTGATCACTACAACAAGAGTACCACTTACAGTTAATATTACTGTCCAAAGACTTGATATTAATGTTGTGCCAGGTATCTTGAAATGTCATAATTTGTTTTTAAATTTAAAGATTATGCGAACATGATGGTTTATTTAATTCATTTTATTTTGTTCTCTATTTCAGTTTTTATATCAACTACTTCTATATCTGCCAACATCAATAATGTCCCTATGTTAAATGGGACTAATTTTAAGGACTGGAAAGAGAATATGATGATTCTCTTAGGTTGCATGGATATAGATTTAGCCTTGAGAATGCCCAAACCCGATGAACTCAATGAGGATAGTACTCAAGAGGGTGAGGTTTATTGGGATAAGTGGGAACGTTCAAATAGGCTAAGTCTTATGATCATGAAGCACGGCATTCCAGAAGCTTTCAGAGGTGCGGTAACCAATGAGGTGAAGCACTCAAAACGGCAGCTTATATCCTAAATCGAGTGCCAACTAAAGCAGCTGCTAAAACGCCTTATGAGTTTTGGACGGGTCGAAAGCCCAGTTTAAAGCAATTTCATATTTGGGGATGTCCAGCTGAAGCGAGACCTTATAAGCCTCATGAAAATAAACTGGACTCTAAAACAGTTAGCAGCTACTTTATTGGCTATGCAGAACGATCAAGGGGTTTTAAATTTTATGATCCTACTATTAGGTCAATTTTTGAGACGGGAACTGCAACATTTTTTGAGGATGTTGAGTTTGGGGGGAGAAATCAGGCTAGGAATATTGTCTTTGAGGAGGAAGAGGGATCTACTATTGTTTTTGATAATGTACAGGTTTCACTACCTATCATTGATCAAGAAGTAAACTTGGATCCTCAACCAACAGACAATATTGTTCAACCCTTAATTGTTCAACCCATTGCAAATGAGGACATTGCTCCTGAAGAACAAACTCAACAACCTCAAGAAAATATGCCATTAAGGAGATCCACTAGAGAGAGGAGAAGTGCAATTTCGGACGATTATATCGTATATCTCCAGGAACATGAGGTAGAAAGTGGAATGATGGAAGATGATCCAATCAACTTCCAGCAAGTCATGAAAAGTTCCAACTCTCAGAAATGGATTGAAGCCATGAATGAAGAGTACAAATCTATGCAAGACAATAAAGTTTGGGAACTTGTCCCATTACCAGTTGGTACGAAGCCCATTGGTTGTAAATGGATATTTAAAACCAAGCGGGATTCAAATGGTAATGTAGAAAGATATAAAGCACGTCTTGTAGCTAAAGGCTTTACTTAAAAAGAAGGAATTGACTTCAAAGAGACCTTCTCTCCAGTTTCTACGAAGGACTCTTTCAGGATAATCATGGCACTAGTTGCACATTATGATCTTGAGTTACATCAAATGGATGTTAAAACAGCGTTTCTCAATGGTGACATTGATGAAACAATTTATATGGTACAACCAGAAAATTTTGTGTCTGAAGACTCAAAGAATATGGTTTGTAAATTAACTAAATCCATTTATGGGCTCAAGCAAGCTTCTTGTCAGTGGTACTTCAAGTTTCATCAAATTATTGTCTCATGTGGTTTTGAGGCAAATCTTATGGATGAATGTGTGTATCAAAAATTCAGTGGGAGTAAGTATATTTTCCTGGTTTTATATGTCGATGACATATTGCTAGCCACAAATGATAGTAGCATATTGCACGACACCAAGAGATTTTTATCAAAACATTTTGAGATGAAAGATCTTGGTGATGCCTCCTTTGTCTTAGGAATCCAGATACTCCGAGATCGTTCTAGGGGTATTTTAGGATTGTCACAAAGGACCTATATTGATAAAGTTCTCAAAAGGTATGGCATGCAAAATAGCAAACCAGGTGATACCCCTGTCGCTAAAGGAGACAAATTCAGTCTTAATCAATGCCCTAAAAATAGTTTAGAAAGTCAAGAAATGCAGAAGATTCCTTACGCTTCGGCTGTGGGGAGTCTAATGTATGCTCAGGTATGTACACGTCCGGATATTGCGTACATTGTTGGCATGTTAGGCAGATATCTAAGTAACCCTGGAATGGATCATTGGAGAGCAGCCAAGAGGGTTATGAGATATTTACAGAGAACAAAAGAGTACATGCTTACATATAGGAGATCGGATCAGTTAGAGATCATTGGGTATTCCGACTCCGACTTTGCTGGATGCCAAGACAGCAGAAGATCCACATCAGGCTATATTTATCTGTTGGCTGGTGGAGCAATTTCATGGAGGTCTGCCAAACAGACACTCATAACTTCATCCACCATGGAAGCAGAGTTTGTAGCATGTTATGGGGCATCCAATCAAGGAATATGGCTACGAAATTTTGTCACTGGGCTGCGTGTTCTGGATGGTATTGAAAGACCACTGAAGATATTTTGTGACAATAAATCAGCAGTTTTATATTCCAATAACAATAGGAGTTCTACAAAATCAAAATACATTGATATCAAGTTCCTAGTTGTAAAAGAAAAAGTACAGAGTGGACAGATATCCATAGAGCATATTGGAACAAACTCCATGATAGCGGATCCGCTTACAAAGGGATTACCACCCAAGGTCTTTCATGAGCACACTGCTCATATGGGTGTTGTCTCATTTGAGGATATTCAGATTTAGTGGGAGTTTATATTATTCATTGTATATTGCTCTATGTTATGTTTAGACTTTATCTATACATTTGGATTGTGTTCTGCAGAAATAAAGTATTCATTTTATTGCACTCTGTTAAATTATGATAAAAATTTGATCTTAATAAAGTTAAGTAGGACCAGTTGGAAATAGGCATGAATAGATCACATTGCATGTAATTTCCATGCTATGCACTCATGATTGATCTATGTCATTTAGCTATGCAGATATATGTGACCATTGATTGGTCTAGTAACGATTAATGTAACAAAGGCCACCTTGATCCTATGTCAGTATAGTTAATGGACCAGATTGTTCGGATATACCCTAAGGACATGATAGCAAATTTTGAGCTCATAAGGTTAAGCACATTTATTTGATTACATATGCATGTGGCCCAGTGGGAGATTGTTAGAATAATTTTCGTAATTAATCTATAATTTGGGCCACACATGCAAATAATTAAAATGTGTGTGCTATCATTTAATTAAGCCTAAATATAGTGATCTAATTAATAACTAATTAATTGGCTTAAGGGTATAATTGTCATGAGATTATTGTGTAGATACCATTAGATAATTATTATTTCTATGAGAGGCGGAAATATAATTATGATAAAGTTAAAACTGCCCTAGCGGTTATTGTGAACTGCCCTAGCAGTTTATAAATAAGGTTATGGTCCCCATTCTACCACGACGCATTTCAATTTCTGAAAATCCTCTCAAGAGAAGTTGACGCAGAATCTAGTGGCTAGAATTGGAAGATCATCTCAAAGGGTTCTCTTCCTGTAAGGTTTCTCCTTCAATGGATTCAGGTATGCTTCCGCTATTAATTTTCTACTCATTGTTTTAATCAGAAGGTGTTCATTTTGTTTGATTGATTTAACACATAAAGCCTTCAAAAACGTGTTCTAATAATCCTCAAGACATTGTAATATGGGATTAGTCATTTTGTTGTTGGGTGCTTAAGACTCATGTTCTTCATATTCCTGTACATTTATATTAGTGAAATGAAATATGGATTCTCTTTGTTGACCAAATGTTCACACCAATGTTTGAATAATTAATGTACGATTTCTTCGCTAAGTTAATTAGTTCTTCCATAATCTAATTTTTTGTGTATGAATTGATTGTGTATTGCAATCAATGTTAGATCTAACTGGTTAGATTCTGCATCAAAGTCTTCTCCCAAATCTGTGAAAGGAAAAGATAGCAATATTTGTATTGCTGGAGGTATAGCCTTGTTCTTGGACTTGAATGGATGAGATTTTACATTTTTTAAAGTCTTCTCCCAAATCTGTGAAAGGAAAAGATAGCAATATTTGTATTGCTGGAGGTATAGCCTTGTTCTTGGACTTGAATGGATGAGATTTTACATTTTTCTCCTAAAGATATTGGACTAATGATGTCTTCCAAAACACTGCATGTAGCTTTATAAGGAAAAAAAACATAACTTTTACATTTTTCTCCTAAAGATATTGGACTAATGATGTCTTCCAAAACACTGCATGTAGCTTTATAAGGAAAAAAAACATAACATACTGATATAGTGTAGACTGTCTCATTATGAACACCACTTAATAACAAGTAAGAACTATTTCCAACATGTTTCTCCACGAGTTATCTTGAGCTATCAATAGCAATCTTTGTTGGTGATCTTTCATGTCGTCAATGCATTGCATCTTGTGGTCAATTGTGCAATGAGTTCTAAAAATTGCTTTGATGCCCTTCATTAACCCTAAAGGCACATAGGACACTTGCTCAAATGGTTCCCATCTCTTATCATCGAGCAACCATTCAATGAAAAATTAATGTCTCGCACCATAAGAGTCTCAAGCTTTTGCATCAAACCTAAGTGACGAGGAATGTGACCAGTGAGACTAGTTGCCACGAGCAACATGAAATTTTGGAAATGATTCTTCAAATATATTAATTCTAGGGTCTAGGCAAACCAGATTACTTTCGAGGCACACTCACTTGTGCTTTAGACAAGTTTCTACGAGAAATGAAAATAGGTTCAAACACCCGGCCCCTGATGTATAGTCATTGAAGCAACAACATCAATATTTGGCTCCTGGGATTTAATCCAGTTTGAATACAAATATCCATATGAATTTTTTTTTATCATCATTTTCAAAATATATGGAAGAGAGTCGATAGCCAACAAAAGTTGCAGGAGCAGGCAGTTCACGAAGAATATTTAAAGAACTTCCAGCATCATAGCCTTGACCAGTTGTGCTAGCTTCCTGTAGGTTTAAGGGGATGATTTTTGGTGTAATAAATATCTCCGCAAACACTATTCCTAAATTAACCCGTTGTATACATCGTCTAGACACAAAGATTAGACCTGAGCGATGATAATGCTCCGAACAGAGAAAATTTTGCCATTGCTTCATAGTGTTGTTGTTTATCTTGACCACTGGTTGTTACATGGGTCTTCTTTAGGGTTGTTAAGACTATTTTAATGCTATTGTTTGCCTTCAAAGACTATTGCATGCTCATATGTCCACCCACCACTGACTTTGGATATCAAATATGATCTCAAACATTGTTCACCGACTTGAGAAGACTTTAAAGGGATAATACTTCCCATATTGACCTTCATAATTGTTAGAGTGCCCAAACCTGCTCTTATAGGTGGTTACCTTAACGGTCATTCACACTTATAATTGCTCGGAATGCAAGATCACTGTATGAGGATGCTACAAGGGTACACAACCTGCCATTACAGGTTGCCACCAGTCTCCTCAAAGCTACTATTATAATTGTAGGTGAGTGCATTATTCTCATAAATTCTTTTCCATGGTTGTAGGTGAAAATATGGTGACCATAACCACTTCAAGACTACCCAAATAAACAAGCCCAGCCAAGAACTTCAGAATGAATGTCCAAAATAATATTTGTGGGTTGCTCCTTGCCTCGGACTGCAGGCCCTTAACACTACTATTTAGAACCTCCTTTTACATAAGTGGACACTAATGCAAAATGAGTGATAACACTCCTGAAGAGATATGACTAATGATGTCTTCCAAAACATTGCATGTATCTTCCTAAGGAAAAAAAACATAACATACTGATATAGTGTAGACTGTCTCATATGAGCACCACTTAATAACAAGTAAAAACTATTTCCAACATGTTTCTCCATGATCTATCTTAAGCTATCAACATTGATCTTTGTTGGTGATCTTTCATGCGGTCACTACATTGCACCTTGTGGTCAATTGTGCAACGAGTTCCATAAATTTCCTTTGGAGCATATACAAAGAGTTCTCGGCACTTGTTATAAATATTTTGTTAACATCAAATCATAAAAAACTAGTTCTAATAATCCTACATTGTAACACGGGATTAGTAATTTTGTTGTTGGGTGCTTAAGACTCATGTTCTTCATATTCCTGTACATTTATATTAGTGAAATGAAATATAGAGTCTCTTTGTTGACCAAATGTTCACAACAATGTTTGTATAATGAAGGTATAATTTCTCCGCTAAGTTAATTAGTATGCCATAATCTAATTTGTTTGTGTATGAATTAATTGTGTACTGCAGTCAATGTTAGAATATGCAACAAAGTCTTCTTACAAATATTGGAAAGGAAAATATAGAAATATTTATATTGTTGGAGGTATAGCCTTGTTCTTAGACTTAAATGGGTTATATTTTACATTTTTCTCTTGAATATATAGGACTAATGATGTCTTCCAAAACACTGCGTGTAGCTTCCTAAGGAAAAAAAAACATAACATAATGTATAGTGCAGATTGTCTCATTATGAACACCACTTAATAACGAGTAAGAACTATTTCCAACATGCACCACTTAATAACAAGTAAGAAATATTTCCAACATGTTTCTCCATGAGCTACTTTAAGCTATCAACATGATCTTTGCTGGTGATCTTTCTTTTTCCTTCTCAATTTATTCTCAAACCTCATATTTTTTTCCTTCTTGTGTACTAGATCCAACACCATTATGAGCATGAGTTGATACATATGGGCATTCTTCTTTTACCAACTCTCTCTATCTATCTTTAGATAACTACAACATTGTTCTATCCAATAAAAATGGGCAAATGCATAATCTACAAACATAATCAACAAACATAATCCATAAAGTGAGAGATGAAATCTGTGTTAACTATGATACACATTATTAAAAATATAAGTTGATACATATGGGGATTCTTCTTTTATCAACCCTCTTTTATATCTATCATTAGAGATCTAGAACAATGTTCTATCCAATAAGCATGAGCAAATGCATAATCTACAAACATAGTACACAAAGTGAAAGATGAAATACATGTTAACTATGATACAAATTAATAAAATAATAAGCCTTAACACAATAATGACATCTAAGTTACACTGAGAAACCCCTAATGGAGTAAAATCCCACTCTCAACAATGCATTAGTATATTCTCATATGCATCACATAATGATACATACCCTGATCATTCTTAAATACAAAACCATAATTTTTTTTCTAATAATACTCCTCACTCACTTGTCCTTTCTTGTACTAATCTTAACATGACATAAATCTTACTAAATCATTACAAAATAAACACTAAAATTACACAAGATGAAAAATTAGTCACAACTCATTTGACAACCTTACAACTAGTATGACTTATTTCCAACAATTGTTAAAAATATTGATGTCAAAAACTTGCATATTAAAAACCAATGCCTAAAGAGTTCACATCAATAAATAAAAAGAGTACCAACAATGCAATGATAATAAGAAGAGTCACAACTCATTTGACAACCATACAACTAGTAGGATCTGTTTACAACAATTGTTAAAAATATATATACCAACAACTCGCCCTTAAAAAAAATGTCTAAAAATCCCAATAAAAAGAGAAGCAAGAACACAACACAAATAAGAGGAGTTGGAACTCATTTGAAAACCATACAACTAGTAGAAACTATTTGGAATAATTATTAAAAGTATAGATGTCAACAACTTGCATATTAAAAGCCAATTCCTAAAGAGCCTGCATCAATAAATAAAAATAGAACCGACAACACAATAATAACAAGAGTACCGACAACACAATAATAACAAGAGAACCAACAACACAATATTGGGGAACTCCCCCCCACTGGGTTAAAAAATCCACTCTTAACAATGCATCAATATATTTTCATTTGCACCATGAAAAAATAATCCCTAAAAATCCCATAATAAATAAGAACAAAACCAACGACACAACATTAGGCCCCAAGTGTTATAGTGGAAAACTCTTAGTAGGGTATAAATTCATCTGTAACAAATGCATCATTATATTCCAATATGCACCTTGTAATAATACAAATGACCCTCTTTAAATACACAATTTCTAGATAAAATTTCATTATGATACTTGTTCTCCTAACTTTTCTCATGCTCATCTTAGCAAGGCACAATCCTATTGATGATGATGAAAATGACATTACTATCCATTCAAACTAACATTGATCTATCGAACCTTAACCACTATTCCTATTCCTTCTATTATAACCAACCAACAAATCCAAAATCCAAACTTGTACATTTACTAAGTGTGCAATATGTTTGCATAAACCAACAAATCCAAAATTGTACATATACTAACTAAGTGTGCAACAAGAAAACATAATAGAAAATATAAACTCATTGAACACACATTCAAAAGAAAATACTCACATATTAGCCATGAAGGAAATAAACAAACACATTACACACATCCAATCAGAACATAAGAACGTAATAACCCATTGACACCAAAAATTAATCTAAGAATTATCAAATCATTCTAATTGATTTAAAGAAAGTTAACCCTTAAACTCCATAAGCTATATTTAGTCCAATATATAGTCTTAAACTATAAATTCCAATATGCAACAGTTCTATGTTCTCACCCTAGAATCAAAGAAAAGTTCATCAATCAATGTGTTCCATTCATACAAAATGTGCTAGTGGCACATTTTCAAGAATGGCATCATGATATTCTATCGACAATTTCCATTGTCGTTGCTTGGAATTTTTCCTACTCTTCACTTGATTCAACTACAACTGAGTTGTTATGACCAAATGACTATATTAGACACTTATAACATCTTACAGGTAGTCTTGAAAAAGAATATGGTCATTACATTTCTTTATTTTTTCAAAGAAATGTCCCATTAAAACCACTAAACCCACTACATATGTATAATTTGATGAATCTTTAAATTCATGCATCAACATGCTTTTCGATGTAGTGCATCTCAATAAATTATAATGCACCTTTTCTGGATTATCTTCCATTGCAATGACAACAAAGACGTCACCTTCTTTAACCATATTGGAAAGTACACTATCATAATCCTTACCAATCATAGCCACTTCATTGTCAAACTCTGCATCAGTCAAATTTGCAAATGGGGGTAATGGTGTTAGTTCTTCATGTGTCCATGGTTTGACAAATTTGTTACTCTGGTTTTGATACTCATTGATGGACTCCACATCATCAATACATGTAAGACAAAAGAAATAGTACTTTTGTTTCTCAATTGAGTGTATATTTGTAATTTTCTCACTCCTAATGGAGTTTAAACCCCTTGTTCCAGGGATTGCAACACAATTATATGGCATCGATCTATCAACATCGCCCATTGCAGTATCCTAGAAGAGCATGTTCGAGGAAAAAATAGAACTCGTGCAAATCGAATTTCACATTTAAATACATATTTGTTTCAATATATATCTAAAACACACAGGTACATCTAAACAAACATAGTAGATGCAACTTTATTTTAAAAAAAAATTAGGGTCAATGAAACAATTGTAAATTCTCACATAAACTATCCTTTCATTGAATTTATGGCTTAAATTTTGTTTGCGCCAGTTAACAACATTTAACAACATTGAGTGAATTTACAAGTTGAGGAGTAAGTGACTTAATTGATATCTTCTAAGTGCATGTTTTATGCAGGCACCAACACCATTATGCTCTCCTTTTCCATGCCCCGTTTAAAAAAAACTCCATGTGTGGTGAATATCCATTTTCTTATGAAGGAAAGTCAACCATAAGAATGATCACACCGATTGAAACTGAACAATGTAATTGTTGAAATATTGTAACTTTGAATAATATTCTATTGTATTTTATTATTATTTATTCGGAGATGTTTTATTCCTACGTCGGGATGTTATTATTGTATTTGGTCATCATAGAGTCATGAGGTAAAAAATACTTTGTAAGTCGGGTCGATAGAACCCTCTAGAAATTAATATTATATTGTTTTGAGTCTTCCTTGGTAAGTCGGCCCAGTTAAGTTTGTTGGGGCCGACCTAGTTAGTGAAAAAGTCAAGTGGAAGATAAATTATAAATAGGAGTGATGTGCTCCTCATTTGGACACACACACTCACTTGTGTAATTCGCATAGGAGAGAGAGAGAGAGAGAGAGATATGCAAGGAGAAGGAGCACTTGTTTGGGGTTTTTTCTTTGTACTTTTTATCATCTATATTGAGGAAGTTTTTGTTGGGCTTTCTTCCCCTAGAGGGTTTCTTACGATAAATCTGTGTCTATCTTGTGATTGTGTTTCTTTCAGTGATCCTGTATATGGTATTGTTGTGAAATTGAATTGAATACTAATGTTATCTATCTTAGCATACTGAATATTAACATGGTATCAAAGCTATCCTGAATAGGACAAATTTGACAAGGTAAAACTCTCTCTCTTCTCTGTCCGACAAGAAATTAGGGTTTCTGTAAAAGTTGGAAGTTTGGCAATCTGATTGCATAGAAAGTTGCGCCTCCCTAGGGCGCATATATTTAGCCCTAGATCAAAATTTTTGAGTGGGTATATCTCTAGTAAATTCAAACCCTAGTTTGAATTTGGACCAGAAAACTGCAGAAAACCAGAAAACTACAGAAACTACATATCAGAATTTTTCAAGTCAATTTTGAGAGGTAAAAATTTGGAATCTCCAGAAACCAAGTGTACCAGTCAATTCACCTCAGTCAAGCGCATCTCCTGGTAAGGTCAGTTTTGCATTTTGAGAAATTTCCTTTTTTGGTGACCTCCTGGATAAGATGGCCCCAAGCACTAAGCTTGAGGATAAGCTAGAAGGAATAGAGAATTTCTGAGCATGGAAATATAGGATTGGACTCATTCTTGAAGAGAATGATCTTTCCAAATACATCAAGGAAGAAGTTGGTGAACCTGAAGAGGATCAAGCTAAGGTGAAGCACAAGAAGGACCTGATTAGGGCAAAGACGATCATTGTTGATTCTATCAAAGGCCACTTGATTCCTCAAGTGTCATCCAAGAAGACTGCGAAGGAGATGTATGATGCCCTATCCAAAATGTATGAAGGAAGGAACATCAATAAGAAGATGAATTTGAGATCTCAATTAAAGAGTACCAAGCTGTGCCAAGGAGAATCCATACAAGACTACTTCACAAGGGTCTCCCAGTTCAAGGAGCGACTAGAAGCCATTGGAGACTCCCTTGATGAAGATAAGCTAGTTATGACTGCTCTCAATGGTCTCACTAGACCTTGGGATTCATTCATCCAGACTATGTGTGCCAGAAAGGAAAGCATGAAATTTGACATTGTATGGGAAGATCGCATCCAAGAGGAGGCTAGAGTATCCAATAGAGAATCTCTACTTAAAGAAGATGATCAAGCCCAGCTAGACACCCATACCAAGAGAGGAAGAAGTAAATCTAACTTCAAGAATGAAAGCCACAATGAGTCTCAACCTCCCAAGAAGAAATTACTCCAACTTTCAATGTTTCAATTGTGACAAGCTAGGACACATTGCCAAAAATTGTCCATTGAAGAAAGAAGAATACAAGAAGAGGCAACAACAAAAGACATCATGCACACCTAGCTGAAGATGAAGATGAAGAAGAAGAGGAAGAAGAACCTCGAAGAAAATAAGCAAAATAAGAAGATGCATAAGAGTATGTGTTATTCTCTGCACTCTCTGGGTCTGTGACACGTGGAGAAGATACATGGCTTATTTATAGTGGTGCTTCAAAGCACATGACGGAACAAAAGAAAACTCTGTCAAAACTTGAAGAGAAGAACTCTCCTCAGAAGGTATCATTAGGAGATGACTATCAATATCCTATCAAAGGAATTGGTGAAGCAAGCTATAAGCTTGATTATGGAACCCCCATGAAGATGAAGGAAGTCTTATATGTACCAAGTTTGAAGAAGAACCTACTTTCTATGTCAGCATTAGATAAGAAAGGATATAGGGTTGCATTCATAGATGGACAAGTACTTATGTGGCCCAAAGGAAAATCAATTGAAGATGCAATTGTCATTGGTGAAGAAGAAGGAGGCTTATATAAGAGACATTCATAAACAACCCTTGTTCATGAGACCACTAGCCCAAGTGAATTATGGCATGGGAGGATTGCTCACATCAACTAGAAAGCACTACACCATGTGAGCAAAGTAGTGACATGATTACCATATTTGAAGATCGATCATGAAGGCATTCGCAAAGGATGCGCAAAAGGAAAGAATATCAAGAATCCATTTCCGAAGAGTGAGACAAATACTAACGGTACATTGGAATTAATCCATTCGGATGTATTTGGTCCAATGCCCTCTACATCTTTGAGTGGTTATGAATATTATGTTACATTTAATGATGACTATTCAAGAAAGACATGGATATATTTCTTGAAAGCAAAGGATGAAGTATTTGGAAAATTCAAGGAATTCAAAGCCTTGATAGAGATTCATTTAGAAAGAAGAATCAAGACACTCAGAACAGACAATGGCGAAGAATATACTTCAAAATATTTTGAAGCCTTTTGTAAAGAAGCTGGAATAAAGAGGGAACTAACTACTCCCTACAATCCTCAACAGAATGGTGTTGTGGAAAGAAATAATAATACCATTATGGAAGCAGTGACAAGCTTGGTGTGGTTCAAAAGGACCTTCCTCGAAAGGGGGAGCAGTGATGATGATGTTACAGTGGGATTGTATGATCCCTGGACATTAGTCCTAAAGTGATCCACGGACTTTTGTCTCCGTGATGTGTTTGGGATTGTATCATCCCTGGATATTAGTCCTAAAGTGATCTACATACTTTTGTCTCCGTGATGTGGTTGGGATTGTATCATCCCTGGACATTAGTCCTAAAGTGGTCCGCAGAATTTTGTCTCCGTGATGTGGTTGGGATTGTATCATCCCTGGACATTAGTCCTAAATTGATCCGCAAAACTTTGTCTCCGTGATGTGGTTGGGATTGTATCATCTCTGGAAATTAGTACTAAAGTGATCCTCAGAATTTTGTCTCAATGATGTGGTTAGGATTGCATCATCCTTGGACTTATGTCCTAAAGTGAGAGGGATTGATCATCCCATAATTGGATCATGTGTGTTGCAGGTTATGTTGTTGCAGATGATGTTGTTGCTGATCGAAAGATCAAGAGTTGTTGCAGATAATCGAGAAATCAAGTGTTGATGTAGACGATCAAGCGATCTAGTGTTGCAGAAGATGAAGACTCAGTGATGTAGAAGATGATGCTCCAGTACTGAAGATGTTGAAGATGTTCCAGTAACTGTTCCAGTTTCTGATATTGTTGAAGAAAAATTTCGATGATTTATAGATGTATCATCTTGATGTTGTTGATGATGCTCTCTCTCCTTACTCCTACAGTTGATGTTGTTGTTGTCAGTAGAATACCCTTCTCGTTAAGGGGGAGTGTTGAAATATTGTAACTTCGAAGAATATTCTATTGTATTTTATTATTATTTATTCGGAGATGTTTTATTCCTCCGTCGGGATGTTATGTTTGTTTTTGGTCATCATAGAGTCATGAGGTAAAAACTCAAGTTTGTAAGTTGGGTCAATAGAACTGTTGCTCAACAAATCTATGTCCCCGAGTGAATTTCTCATCACAATTATAACAAAGCCCTTTTTCTCTACATGCCCGCATCTCTGCTTCAGACAAATGCTTGATAGGAGTTGGGCGAGGAGATGGCGTGATGGGAGGTTGTTGGGAAACCATATTTCTGAATGGAACAAAAGTGGATTTGGAGCGTTGTTGGGATATGATCTTGTCCTCCGCCAAATTAGCCAACCCTAGGAATTCCATCATTGTGTTGGGACAGGACATTTTAACCTCTGAGCGGATTTCATCCTTGAGACCACTGATAAAACAACTCATGTAGAATTCATCAGAAAATCCTTCTGTGTGATTGGTTAGTTTCTCAAATTCTGTCTGATACTCTCTCACAGTGCCAATTTGGCGAAGTTTAGTGAAGTCATCAAAAGCACTAGGACCAAATCATTGCAAAAGGAGTTGGAAAGAATCTGTCCACTTTGGCTCGTCATGAGCCTTGATGTACCAACGGTACCATTGAAGGTATTCCTGTTCCAAATGAAAGGATGCAAGTGTAACTTTGTGGACATCAAAAGTATTATGCAGACTAAAATATTGTTATGCCCGGTATATCCATCCATTCGGATCATTACCATTGAAGCGAGGAAATCAAGCTTCGGCCCACAAAAATTGATGGAAGAAGAGAACCCAGTGTCTACAGAAGATTCTGGCTGTCGTTTATTGTTCATGGATGAATGCTGAAGATGGAGGTTGATAAATTTTTCATCTAGATCTTGGAGTTTGGTTTTGAGGGTTGCAAGTTCTTCCTCCATGATTTGTGCTCCTGCGCGGGTGACAACCATAACCATGAGTTTTTTTGGTTTTTTTTTAATGGAAAAAAGAAAAAAAAACAGAAGCTTCTTTAGTAAAGGGAAATTTGGATTTGGGAAAAACTCTGATGGGTAATTGGGGTTTGATTGGATTTTTGACACTTTCTAATGGACAGGGAAGCAAAAAATGGGGATTTTAGAAGTGGGGTGAAAGAATGGGAAAATTTGTCAAATATGGACAAAGAAGCAGAAATAGTAAATGAACACTGTGGCAAAATTTGAAGGCGATTGGGTGAAAATCGAAGAAGTTATGGCAAACCCTAAAAATAGACAAATGTGGGATTTCTGGCTTCGGGAAGTGGTATTTGGGATAGGGTCCTCAGGAATGAAATATATAGAATGGGATTCCAGGGGTTTCAGTGACGTTTCAAGGGAAACGGAGTTAAAACAAAGAAGATATGGCGAAAAAACATAATTTTATACTCTTTTTTTTTTCAGAATGGAACTGCAACGATGCAGAAGAGATCGACAACAGTTTTGGACAGATGTAATCTGCGACTTATCAACTGGAAATAGATATGGACCCCCGGTATGTGGGGCTTCCTAAAGGTTCAAGGGATTCACTCGGCCACCAATGTTGTCTAACGAATTTGTATTGAGGCAGTACCCCTCACTCCACGGCTCAGGTAAAACTGATAACCGCTTTTCCACAAATGACAGCTCTTGGCTTACCTCACGAGTGGGAACTAGTCAATAAGGTAGGGGTCGTTTCCCTTTTCGCTGGAAGGTCCTCTCAATGGGCCAGCTACTTCGGGGTTCCTGTGGTACTCCTCACAATGATTTTTAGGGATTATGCCCAAGTACTTCCCATAGTTAATCAGAAAGGGATTATTCCTGGATCCAAACCTACAATTGATAGGAACAAATACAGATGCAAATTTTGTTTTTGGCAGAAATTCCACCCAACAAGCCCAAGAAAGTGATTTGATACCAAATGTGAGGAACCTTCAACAATTAATTAATGAAAATGCACGAGATATCAGAAATAACAGAACTCAAAATATATTTATTGATCGCGGGCCACTTCGAGGGGGAAACCTCCTTTGAGAAATATCAATACAAATAACTTCTCGGTGCCTTCATTGGCCTCAACATGCACTTATATACTAAGTCTATGCGCCAATACTATGGATCAATACCATGGAACATATAATACTACGGGACGACTTACAAAGCATATGCATCCAATACCGTGGATCAATACCATGGAATAGATAATACTATGGGCTAATACAAACTAAGGATCAATACCATGGAACATATAATACTATGGGACGACTTACAAAGCATATGCTTCCAAAAACAATATACTAACAAAGTAAAGAGAAGGGTTGACATAGGTTTCTAACAATATGCATAAGTATAGAGACCCGTTTTGAATGATAATATTGACTTTGAATATAAGGCCTTCTATGGAGTGAAATTGTAACTCTCAACAAAATCAACAATTGATAATATTGTTCCTTTTGGAAATACTTCTTGTGATTGCTTAAACTGTAAGTCATGTCATCATGATATATGAGAGTGTTTGATATATCTATATATTTGCTCCCTAAACTTCTCCATAAAATATTTCATTGGAACATCATCTTCTATTAAATTAGTCTTTTTTTATTTTTTCATTGAATATGTAACAAAAGTATATTTAACATATTTATATCTCTTCCACTTCACAGTGATATTTGAAAATCGAGGATCATTTGGATCAATGGGATACTTAACATCAAAAAGTCCCAAATGAGAACATTCTTTGCATTTTCTACCACCAACACATTCTTTCTTATAAAGTGATTGATCATTCTCTCGTGCACATAATATCTTAGATACAAATTCACGAACACTCGAAGGATGGGGGTCATTTTATCAATATTGTATGCCAAAATTTAGAAATGTCTCATAATATAATTGGAATTCTACATGATATCAACAGCAACATGTGTTGCAAACAATGATAAGCACATGACATACCATGGTTTAAGCTTCACAAATGTGCTAAGGGTAATATTCATATCAACATTACTCTCTATAAAATTATGTAACATTTCCACTTGAGTAACCTCTATTATTTGTTTGGAATGAGTTTCAATAAACCCTTTAGATGTACAATGTTGCACGATGTCCTTTTCATTAACATGTGATATTTTAAATTCCAAAACTCTTTCACCCTATCCCTCACATTATGACAAATTCTATCTTGATAGGGTTGCCTATAGATAACAGACCAACATGCAATTTATCATCTTTATCTAATTGAACGATGAATTTTTTATGCCTCCATAAACGTTTTCTTGATTGTTTTAATTCTCTTATAGTCATTGACATCAAACGATCCGATGCGGTGTTTTTTGCGGCAACACCTATTAGCATTGCTCTACGAGAAACCTTTTCAAATAAGATCGCTTTGTTACAAGTGTGGCAATAGTCACGGTCATGTTTTTTGATACCATTTCACTTGCTTTGATCTCTTTTCTACTTTTAATTCCCAATAATTTAATTTCATTTCTTATACCTTTTTGCTTTAACAATCTATGTAACAATTGAGATTGTGTTATGACGGATTTACCTTCAAAATATTTTTCGAATATTTCTTTTACTCTATATCGAACTGTGTGTTTGTGCATCGATGGTACCAATTCTTCAATTTTAGTTGAATTTAAAATCTCTAGAAAATTCTCGTTAATGGCGATATTGCTGCAACTTCCAATTAATATCCGTGAATTATTAGCCACAGTAGGATCTTGTTGTGGGTTAGATGTTGACCCTACATTAAAAAATGTATAAATTTTTAATTTGAACTTGAGTACATATATCTAAATGATTTTATAAGTTCATGAAATTTTAAATCAAATATATAGAAACTAAAAAATTCAAAACTTAAAAAATCTTGACTCACCAATCGTGTTGATATCAACATTATCGATGGTTTCCTGGATGTTTGTCATTTCCTTGTCACTTCCCTATTGTTGAATTCTATCATCAAAGTGTTCCTCGACATTTTTCATTTCCTTGCCACCGCCTTATTGTTCATTTTTATCATCAAATAGTTCCTTGGTATTTTTCATTTCCTCATCACGACGATGTGCCTCAATATTGCTTTCATTTGCTCATTTTGGTCTTAAATTTCTCACGTTGTCACGTTTTCTTTCTCTCCTTCCTTTGAATCAACTCTCTTGCAATAATTCTTCACAATTCTTTTGGTTTCCCATGTTTAAAGAATTAAAATCCTAAAATGCAATGCCAAAAACACAAGTGAGACTAAATTTACAACATCTCAAAGGCAAATTGCAATATGCCATTGTAATATCCTAATGACTAATTATAATATATATATATATATATATATAAAACAATTGATTTTTGTATTGTAAACATCTGGTAAAACCATCGTCAAAAAGGTACAAAATGGTAGTTCAAATCATATCTAACAGTGCCTCCAACAATACTGATAATATCTTTTACATTCCTCCAAAAATTGAAAACTATCTCAAAAAGACTACATATAATTGAACTGCCATTGACTTTAACAAACTTACCTAGTATTTGTTTGCAAAAATGAAGTATATAGACTGAAAATTAAAATGACGATCATCACTCTTCATAACCTGGTCTTCTGCTTCTTCGCCTAAGCTAACATTGGCACTGGATATATTGACATATTCTTTGAGTTCCACTTCATCCTCCTCACTTGAACTTGAGATAAAAACAGGGGATGGATGTCAAATGGACTATCCATTATTGTTCTTACTTCTAGAATTATTTCCAACGTTGAGGTCTTCATGCTTAGACAGAGTTAAAGATAATTCTTTTACTTGTGCATCGCAAGCATGTACTGTACCTTCAGCTTCTTCTAGGAGAGTATCAAAACACGACAGGTTAACATTGAGCTGATAAGAAGCTTGTTCAACTTCATCAACATGACTATCTAGTATGGGCACATGATCTGTAATTATTTGAATCGTTACCATAAGGCCTTCCATTTGATCCTTCATCCACATCATTTGTTGTCGAAGGTCCTGAATGTATTCTTGAATAGCCCCAATTCTCACAAAGGTTTCCTCAATATGGTTTTCCATGACTTGATCCAAATTACTTTCTCCAGATATCCAATTCAATCTTAAAGGCCCTGTACTTCGAGATATATAAATGTTTTTGAAGGCATGCTCTATGACTGGCCCAAAATTAACCACAATGTTCTCAAAGAAATCCCAACGAGGAACCTAGTTTTCCAACAGTTCTGCTTCTTGCCTAGTTCTTACCACTAGAATCTCAAAAATTTACTCTAAGAAATACCACTCCCTTGACATGAAAACCAAACTAAAGTCTTTTGTATTCAACCCTGTGCTCAAATTGAGAATGTGCTCTACATCCTGCCCAAGAATTACCTCAAGGTGCTCAAATGCATTCACGTGAGAATACCAATGTCCAAGGGGGTGAGACACATCTGATTCCTACCCAATTCCTTCCACTATTTTCTTTGTATTTTCCACAGAAAGATACCTTTCCCCGGGAACAAGAACCAAAGTGAAATTCGATCCTGTGTCCCAGACTCTCCAAATGAGCGAGCGGGGAGAAATCAAACTTGATAACCAGGGAATATTACCAACCACCAAAGATTGAAATCTGCACTATACATAATCAACAACCACACTTCTAGTGCATAGGAGGTGGTAATATAATCCACAAGAAACTAGTCGACTATTCCGAAATTCCTGTCCTCACAAACCCAACTCTCTCCACTACTGATTACAAACTGGGGATGAAGAAGCATACTTTCCTTAACACCTCTTATGAATGCAACCTGACCAAGAGTACCATCAAAAATACTGTCATTAAATTTACTTGTGCGAATCCTTGGAATTCAGGGGGCATCAAATACCAAGGAGCCTTCCACCCTCCACATGTTAGAAAACATGATCAAATTCATAGCAATTACCTACCATATCATTTGTTCAATAATGAGCTATATTATCATAAATAAATGCATAGGAACAAGCATTAGGGGATCCAACCTAGTTGGATTTGACCACCATTTTCAATTAAACCCCCCCAAAAGAAGTGAGGCATGATTAGCTAATCCATCAGCTCGAGAGTTGTGTTGTCTTTGAACATGGAAGAATTGAAGAGACTACATTTGAGGTAGAATCCCAATGATACGTTTATGAATTCTTCCATCTATTTAGTCCGCTAATTCTTGGCAATTCCTAGTTTGAGAGAGAATAAGAAGCGAATCTCCAATAACCACTAGAGAACATATACCTCAAGTAATAGATTGATTTAGGCCCAAGAACAAGGCATAACGCTCCTCCTAATTATTTGTACCAATCCCTAATCCAAATGGGTCTTTACTATATTTACTCTGGGGTCAAAGATGACCTCCAGCCCCCACACCTGCCGCCCCAAAATGCCTAATCATAATATGTTAGATATAAAATTGTACAATTAATGAAATAAATTGCAATATCTAAGAGTGAAATGACAATATGACCAAAAACAATTACTTGGGTGATGAGGCAAATTGCAATATCATTTTTTTTGTGGAAAATAATTACAATATGATAGAGCCAAATTTCACAAGTCATGAGGACAACTGCAATATTTTTTTTAACCACGAAAAACAATTTTAATATCCCAAAATTGAAATTGCAATATCCTTTTTCCTTAGAAAAAAAATGTAATATGCTAAATCCAAATTCACAATATTCTCCTTATCCATAAAAAATATATGCCAAAAGGCAAATTGACAATATGCCCCTTATAAAAAAAGTGACATGCCAAAACCGAATTCACATATGCCCTTTGTAAAAAAAAGTGATATGCCAGAACCAAATTTATAATATGTCCCTTATAAAAATAAAATTGATATGCCAAAACCAAATTCAAAATATGGTCCTTATAAAAATAAAAGTGATATGCCAAAACCAAATTCACAATATGCCCCTTGTAAAAAAATGATATGCTAAAGTTAAAACTCCATAATTCGAAAAAAAAAAAAAACATACCCTTGAAATTTCCATTTTTCACATTTTTCTCTTTTTTATTTTTAGACTTGATTTGAATGATCCGAGTGATTCGATTGTGGAGAGTGAGTGAGTCTATATATATAAATATCACCCGAGATTTTGTTGAATCTGAATTCGTTGACCCACCAGGAATCTAGGAAGATTTTGTCAGCTCGAAAAAGATTCTCGGGGTGGAGTGTACTAAAAGTCTCGGTTGAGAGTTTTTTTAAACTTGAAAAAATTCTGAAAAAAAATGGCAAGGGTTAGGTTTTGAAAAAGAAATCTCAAACTTGTAGAAAAAATCTAGTTCTAGAGAATAACCACAAGGGTTTGGTAGACCGCATGACAAATCTACAAAATATGGAGGACCCAACAAATTTTTTGAAGAATTTGTTGCTTGTAATTTTTTTTTCAGAACAAATTATCGAAGAATATAGAGCATATAAACTAGCTCTAATACCATGTTAGAATATTGAGAATATCCATTAACATACATCAATAAATTTTATAACATGCAAGGAAGGAATCTACTAGTCTAGCCTTCTATCTATACAAGCAACAAATAATTATGTAAGAAACAAGAGACAAGAGAAAAGAACGATCCACCAAATATACATGGTATAACCCCAAATGGGGAAACATCCATAGGAGGGTATTGTCTTCTTATTCTTCAGAAATATTCAATCTTACAAGTGAGATCCTCTCCACATATGCTTCACAGCTTTTATAATAACATCACAACATAATATAATGGTATCCCCAAAGGATCCCCCTTGATGACAACCTCCCGCATTCCCAACAGACTGCAAAGATACATGAACTTTGATTATGTCATGGATTTGGTGAAAATATCAGCTACTTGTTTTTCTATGGGACAATACTCCAAACAATAACACCATCTGCAAGAATATCTCGAATGTAATGAGTATCCAAGTCATTGTATTTAGTCTTGGAGTGATACATTGAATTGTATGCGATATGGGTTGCACTCTGATTTTCACATCTTAATTCGGTAGGAGAATTCTTAACCAGTCCAAGCTATGTAAGGACATGCCAAATCCACACTGCTTCTTCAGTTGCTTCCTTAGCTTCCTTGTACTCTTCTTCACAAGAAGAAAGAGAAAGAGTTCTCAAATTCTTATTGGACCATGAAATCAGACCTGAACCAAGTTGAAATATGTACCCTGTAGTAGAACTTCTATCTGAAGCATCCCCTTCCCAATCAAAATTTGTATAACCAAGAAGTGAAACTGTAGCCATTCTAGAATAGAAAACACCATAATGCACTATCCTCTGCAAATATATGAGAATCCTCTTTGTTGCTTTCCACTAAATTTCATGAGGCTTTGCATAAAACTTGAAACCATGCTGACTGCAAAAGAGAGATATGAGCTACTGTGTGTCAAATATATCAAATTACCCACAAGTTAACGTTATAAAGTGGCATCAACAAGAGCATTGTCACAATCAAGAATTAACTTTACACCAGACTAGAATGGCATAGGTGAAGGCTTACAATCACTCATATGAAACCGAGCAAGTAAATTTTTCATATACTTAGGCTGAGAAAGCAATATACCAAATCTGTAGACCCAAAAAATCATGTAGAAGGCCTAAGTCTGTCATTTCAAATTGCTTTTTAAGATTATTATTCATTTCTTGTATAAGTGTAAGTTGGCTACCAATAATGATAATATCATCCACATAAAGTACCATAATGTGTACATCATCATCAAAGTTCTTAACATACATATTTGGATCGCATATACACCTCCTAAAATCATTATTCAGGAAATAGGTAGTAATTTTCTCATACCAAGCTCTAGGTGCCCGTTTAAGACCATACAAAGACTTGTTCAATTTGAATGCTAAACTTGAAGTGTCAACAATAATAAAACCAGTTGGATGTTGCATATAAATTCCTTCACGAAGATCACCATTCAAAAACACACTCTTGACATCCATTTGGTGTATTTCCCATTGATAAGATGCAACAAGAGAAATAATAGTTCTTATTGTGCTCATTTTAGCAACTGGAGCAAAAGTTTTAGTAGAGTCAATACCTTCTTGTTAAGAGAACCCTTTTTCTACTAACTGAGCTTTATGTTTTTCAATTGGTCCATCTATAGTAAACTTTGTTTTATATATCCACTTACATTCAACTAAATTATTTCTAGGAGGAAGAGGCACGAGAGTCCATGTCTTGTTTTCCATTAATGAGTCATATTTAACAAACAATGCTTTCTCCCATTAGGTTTATCTTTAGCTTGATCATAGGTAGAGGGATCATATGTGGCCAATACTTTAGTCATAAGATAAAATTCAGATCTATTTAAATGAGTATCTAAAGGATACCAATCTTAGAACCTACGGATTCGAGAGTTTTTCGGGCACAAACAGGAAGAGGAGTAGTGGTAGGAACCACACTAGTATATTTGGGACATTCAGGAGGATCACTTGAAGAAGAAGGTGAACTAGGATCAAGGGTAGGAACACAAGTAGAGGAATGGGTAACAAATATAGGAGCAACATAATATGAAGGAAAATTCATGGTAACATGAGGTTCAACAGACTTAGGAGGAGGAGAGACTTCATTGAATTGAACATCTTTCCTAATGATAACACCTTAGGTAGATGGATCAAATAATTTGTATGCTTTGGAATCCTCACAATAACCAATGAAAATACATTTGTGATACTTGGGTTCTAACATTTTCCATTTTTCATCCAGAATATGTGCTCAACATTCACTGCCAAATATCTTAAAGTTACTAATATCGGGTTTTCTTCATTCCATTTTTATTCGGGAGTAACCCACAAAACTGATTTAGTAGGGACTCTATTAAAGATATAGTTATCACAACAAATAACTTCAACCCAAAAAAGTTTATTGATGCAATGGTGATCTTTTCATCTTCTGAGAGTTGATTTACAACATAATAGGATTCCAATTGTAGTACCCAAGTGTCGACGGATTCCGCGTCAATCTTACCTTCAAGATTCGGTATATCCAAATTCATTTGCACTTTGAAGGGGTTGATTTTATCGGAGTGAGTTCTCGTCGAATATCCTCCGGATTTCGAAGCGAATCGCATAAGAATCTCGTTGAACTTGGTGAACATTTCATCCCATTGTTGAGCCAGAGCTTGCTCAATAAGATGTGTTGTCTTGTCGGCTGCATGTTTATTGTCTGTTTCTTTTGTCATCTTTCGAGGTAGCATCTGCTTGGATTGCTGAGATTGCGAGCGAGTTTGAACCGACATAAGTCAGGTAACTTCGAGAGAAGTGTATACGCAGAACTTAAGCACCAAAACTGAATGCTCTGATTTGAGTCTGCTTTGATACCAATGATCTGGGTCATGTCTAGGAAGCACGAGAGGGACAACAGTTCAGCTGAATGATTTGGCTCTGTTATGGCGGAAGCAATTAAGAATAAGCAAAATGAGCAAAGCAGGATTACACTACACAGATAAACACAAATACACACAGACAATATGCATGAATGCGAACTGTTCTTCTCTATTAGATGTAAGCAGGTAAAATCATTGATTTATGTTACAATATTATACATGCTTATATATATTTTTGAGACGTTTGGGTGCTTGCCCGTTACGTTCAGTTTAAAATAATAAGTTAGAATGGTTCAACAGTTCAACCGTTACAGTCGATTGGAAGACAGAGAGATAGTCTGTCGAAGTTTGATAGTCGCTGGTCGCATGTCGATGCCGCTTGTCGATGTCGCGAACTGTGAGGTTGATGAACATGTCGAAGGTGCGAATGTGTCGAAGTCAAGACTCGTCAGAGTTGTGTCGAATTCGGAACCTGTCAGAGATAACTTGTCGAGTTGAAGTCGTGTCGAAGTTGAAACTTGTCGAAGTTGCATCAACGTCGATGACTTGCCAACTGCGATGCAGATCACCTATTGATTTCACGCTGAAACATATCGGCCTGAATGGTATTTTTTTCAGATTCAATCGCATCAACTCTTCTCTTCCCATCGAAATTGAATATCGATGGAATTTTTAAGTTTACACCGAAACAATATTGACATGACTTATGATTTTCCGTCTACACGGTCGCATTAACACTATCTCTTCCACCAAAACCTGGAATCATAGAGAGTTTGAATTCTTGCATTGTATGCGTCGAGGAAACTCGCCCTTTTACACCGAAATGACTCGTTAAATTTACAAAAGCATGCTGATGCCTCTTTTTTAATCCCATTGGAGAAACTTAGGGTTTTAAAGGACCTTTTAATAAAAGAAAACACTGTTGGCCCCTATCATTGTCGTCATGTGAACCCGTTCGATCCCACGCCACTTGGAGAATATTCCTCGCTTGGTACGCTCGAAATCTACCACCAATTAGTTTAGCAGACATGCCATCCATTTTCCAGGTAAGTACAATTTTTCCCTGAAATGTGGGTCTCAAACTGGTTAATCTCCACTTGGTAATATTTGGTTGGAGGGAAATGGCCCATGATTGGTTTTATCGGTCTCATACTTGACCATTTTCTTCCTTTTTATTTGATTTTATTGGTCGACTTTGTCTGAGGGCCTAAGGGTTCCAAGCCTCACTTGTATTGAATGATGTATGCCCTAAATCTCAGCTCGCACCTCTTTTTCCCAAATGAGTAGTCTTTTGGAGTTTTCTCTCACTCTCATTTGAACCCTAGGCTTAAACCCTAGCCCCAAGAACGCGTCAAATTTCTCCAACCCTGTCTTAGATGACACAAGCCGCTGCATTTTCCCTTTTCCGAGCTAGCAAATGCGTCGATGTAGACCCTAATGAATCAACTAGGAAGCTTCTAGATTTAGTTGATGAACAATTCAATTTAATCATTTGAAAAGAATTTGTTTATTTATTGCAAATATTTGTAGTTGTTTCTTGTTTTTTTTTTAAATTACATCTCATTTCATGGTTTCAATGGATTCTTCCCAAAATGATGATGTTTCCACTATCATACAGAGATTCAGAAATGTCGAAAAGGGGCTCTAAATGTTTGTCCAAGACTGTATTGGATATAGCATCAGATGATGAACCAGTTAAGGAAGCATCTTTAGAGGCTCAGTTCGACGATACATAGCATAGAACGGCTCATTTCGACGATACACAACATATCACAGCCATTTATCCTGAATTCATATGGAGTGACATATACCATTTGATTAAAGACCAAAATTTCCTAGAAGCCACCTTCGAAGAAGATTTGATCTATCAGAACATCAAAAAATCACGCATTCTCAAGGCTGCAACCAGGCCTAAATTGTTTCCTTGTGCTAAAGTGATAGGATGGGTCCTTCCCCATATTGATACTAAGTATCATATCATTACAAGCGCTACGGGGAAAGGTTTTGCTTCATTCCATCATGTACACGTCGAGAAAGCATATCGAATTCCATCTCCGAAATCATTTCTGATAGAAAAATGGCTTACAAGCTTGAAACTTGATTATGTTGAATGTGATAAGAATATGTTGCTACCAGGAAAGTAGCTACACCAAAGGGACAATGGGGAATATGAAACTAAATTTTTAAAGTCTCATTTCAGGATTGTTGCTACTCTTATATGCAGGCTCTACGGGATGCCCAACTCAACTCATTACAAGCTCAGTTGGGTGCCCTTGCTTTATCATATTACCATGCATGGCACTCTTTTTAATTGGGTAGACATTATCTCTGAGAATATGGTCCAAGAAATCAAAGATGCTCAGCAAGACCTTAAAGTGAAGAAGGAAGAATTCCATATGTCTTCATGTTTGGTGGATTGTATCATGACTCTACATCATTTACCTGGTCTAGGATGTAGATGGAATCCTAATGAATCTCCCATCTACGTGGCCTATCAAATATTTTGGGCACAAAATCATGCAAGATACTACAAGCAGATTTGCGAAGAGTTCGTAGTCCCTTTATACAAATTGATCTATGAAAAGGAGCCATATTACATGTCTAAATATGCTCTCGCAGTAGTCACTGAATTAGGGGATTTCTATATGAATCTTGAAGGCACATACTTGCGTATTTATGGAGGATCAAAGGGTCCATTTTTGTTACCCAAGTATGTCATAGATTGTATTATTCTAAAATAAATCGTGAGGAAAACCTTTGTGAATGGAATTGGCCATTTCGTACATAATAACAAGAAAGCTTCTTGGCCTCCACTCCTGTTAATAGTTGGATTGTACATAATGAATAAGGTCAAGGATGTCTCGTACTTGATAAAATATTTGGACTCCTTTCACTTTGGTGAGAAGATATTTGTAAGAAATGATAGTCATCAATAGGTGGCTCTGCATTGTGCATCTCTTAAAATTCACTATGAATATGCAGACCAATTCTTAAAGGAAAAAGAAGTGTATAGACGGGTACCAAACCTTGAAGAATTGGACAAAAGAATTAATAAAAGAAAAGGTGTTGAGGAAATCCCAAGCAAGCTGGCAGATGCCTCAACACATGAAAACTTGTAAGAAGTCGGTAGAAAGAGAGTTGAAGAAGAATCCCTCTTGGCCGAAACAAGTAAAAGATTGCAAGAGGAAGAGCTAGCCAGGAAGGATAAAGAGGAAGTGGAAGAAATGTAGAAGAGGATAGAGAAAGAAACAATAGATAAACTTGCTACAGAACAAGAAAAGAAAAGGGTCGAGTTAATTCAACAATAGGAATCAACTTGGTAGGAAGAACTCCAAAAGAAGAAAGAAGAAGAAGAAGCTTTCAAGTAAGATGTGAAAGATAAAGACCAACAAGGAGACAAATAATTGGGCGATGGAGTTCAAGACATGGAAATTGATGCTACAATAGATACCAGAAAGTAAGTTCTACTCACTGGAGGGAATATCCCTTTCGTTGAGTTAGGCCTCACTCCATTCACCCCCTCCAAACAACATGTTGTGGCTAAATTGGAGACCATTGTTTATGACTCAAATAGAAAGACCATCATGAAATAGCTAGAGAAGAGGCTTAAAATTGCCTCACAACCTGATGTAGTTATAATACAAGAAGTCATGGTGGTCGAAGGTACCAACAAAGACCCAGAGTTCACATCATATGTTGGCATAGTTGGAGCCCTAGCCAATGAATATAATGTACACAAATTGATAGAGAATGTAGAAAGCAACAAAGCTAAAGTAGTTAAGCTTAAATACAATCCGGTTCAATCAAGGAATGAAGGAATTGAACTAAGACGTCAATGGGACACCCTTGAACTTCAAAAGGGAGAAGCCATGAACACCATTCAAAATATGGAGTCAGAAAGAGATTCACTTAATATTTAGATAGTAATATTGGAAGGAGAAAAAGCATATTTGAAATCCCAATTGAGATAAATGCAATCAAAATAAAGTAAACAGGATCAACAAATAGAAGCTCTCACTATCAAAAAGGGATCCCTACAGGCTCAAGTAGCAAAGCTCAATCGAGAAAATAATTCATTGAAAATTGAATTGAACACTACTCAAGAGCACAAACACTATTTGATGTCATTTTATGATTGTGCATCTACCCTTCATGAACAATTGTTCCGTTTGGAGGAGATGCTCACAAAGAAGACATTTGAAGTACAGGGAATGGTGGCCAAACTCAGGCAAATATTTGAGACAACCACTGCCACATCGTCAGAAGTTAGGAGATATTCATGACAAAATGAAGAAGTTGAATTCTTGGAGGAAGAAAGCAAAAGAAATCCCTATGGACCTGCCTAAGAGGTCTACCAATGAATTGAGAGTTTGCAAAATGCCGAGTGAAAATTGCAAAATGAAATAACAACATCTATTTCAAGGTGTGAAGGAATACATCAAAATATAGTCAAAGCTTTCGAAAAATTCCATCTACCTTCTCTTGGCCCGTTTCAAAACCCAGTACCGAAAGAGCCGAGATTAATTGAATTAAGTACTATTAAGGAGGAAGATATAGCTTCCATTTGAAATCTGTAAAATGTCACTACAGAGGACCTGCATGAACGTATTGGACAAGCAACATTGAAAACTCAACACTTGGCTAACGAGGCATAATACAATAACCAAAGGCCTTAATGAATTAGTCTAAGATTTATCTTTTCATGAGGTGGCTTTATGGTTGTTAGAGCCACAACAGTTAAATGTTACATCTTATGAAAGTGGCCTTTGGAATGAATATATACAAACTCAAGAGGGCGCACAACCCTCATGATGTAATAGTTTTATTTTCTTTTGTATTTTTTGTCCCCTTTATTTAAGTTGTAACTGAAATGTGACAAAGGTCATGGAAGACAAAGGGTTGTAACTGAATGAAGGTGAACTGAAAATTCACCTAGGGGCGCTTGGTAGAAAGGATAAAAAGAGGAAATGAGGGAAAGTAAAGGGGGATTTTTCTTTTGAGAATATTTTGTTGAACTCATATGTAAGAACTATTTCTGATAATGAACAAGGCAATTTTCTGGGTGGAAGCTTGCAATGGAGACTATGTCAAAATGTGTGGATGAATGCATGGAACTTATTTCCTTCTTTTGTCTATTAAAATGCAGTAAGATTGTTCTTGTTTCTGTTGGATTATTCTAATGGTTTATGGATTATTTTAGTGCATATGCAAGTGAACACAGTTTTCTTTGCTTTCTATGAGCAAAGGAAGTTAATACTAAAGTTATCTATTGTGTTAATTTTATCTGGTAACTATTAAATTTGTTTCATATTCAGTAGTTATCTCCTGTAGAAGTGCATCATGCAATTTCCTTACGTTTCTCCCGTTTAATCTTGCTCCTTGCAAGGACAATTTAGTTTAATAGAAGATTACATTTAATTAGGGCATTCGCTTGGGTGACCGACAGTAAGGAAAGTTATAAGACGAGAGGTAAGAACCTGCACATCACTGTGTGAGGCTTCTCTCTATCGGTTAAACAAGTACATCTTAGTGAGCATAAACTTTTGCATTTAGGTTTAGTAGCCTGCATTTCATTTAACATCAATTAAAATCCTAAACCGTGGGTCGGGCCACATCTAATAAATTTTATTCCAAGACTATCTTAAACGGTGGTCGGACCGTAAACTGGACGGGTTCCCTATTTCAAACAGTGAAGGGTCTAATTGGGACCTTTCATTGGGGAGAACCCCTACTGTTGACACAAGGATTTTTCCAGGCGTCAACATAGCCCTAGTTAAGTGGTTTACTTTTCTTATCTAATTTTTTGGTAAAACTTGATCCAAAACCTAAGTGAAGTACCCTAATAACCTACAACCATATATTAACATAAACACAAATTAAGATCCCAATTAACCTAGTGGCCTTTCTCCAATGCTTAATCCTTTATTGTCTTACCTTAGGTTTTCTTGTTTTAGTCCTAAAATTTAGTAGAGACTCCACTCTCTTCTCTTCCCCTCTTAGTAGTGAGTGTGTGTTTGCATGGTATTATATCCATGCCCTAGTCCCTCATGCTACATGTGGTATCATGAATTCGTTTGTTCACTACACTTAAGATGCCCTCATAAGTTAATGCCACCAATATAATATTAGCCACCATAGCACTAATAGGGTGATTCCTTCTTTGTGTAAAGGAGCAACTATTTTCTACACCAAATTATCATATGTTTTTGTCATGAACAAATAAATCTACACAAGAATCCACCGATGCTTATGACACCACATTAACTCTAGGCCTATAGTGCCAACATTTCCTTGTGCCAACATATTGTGTTAGTGCCACTTTGATGCCGAAATATCTTAGTGGTATACCTCTTGTCGGCACGATAAACATCTTCGGTGCTATTTTGTTAATTAACCAACCACACCACCCCAATGGCATATTAGAGTGCCATGTCAACACTAATTCACAACCAAGAGTGCTTGTAGGAAGGATGATGTCGGTGATCAAGTTTGACCGGGTCAAACAAGGAAACATTCTTAAGGAAATGATCAATGTTGACCAATTCAATGAATGTCTTAGTTGACCCAATATCTAGGAATGGTGCAATGATTGATCTTCTAGATTATGCATAAGGTTGACTATTAAGGATCTCCTTGATTAAACATTTGATCATTCATCTCCTGATTAATTATGTATCATATTGCATTGTGAATTCCCTCACCATGTTAGGAGATGGATCTCTGTCTCTATTTTGTTCTTGTATTTCTAAGGCTCTACTCACATAGTTGTATTTCCTCTACTTCTTGGGGCACACAATATTATTTTCATAAAACCTTTGCTTCAATTTTATATTCTCATTACAACGACAATATACTGTATAGTTCAAGTGAGTTTTGGTGTCTCATGTGTTTGACTTATGACTTACATGCTTTACTTGAATTGGTTCTTTGGTTTGTTGCTAAGTGCTCACACAGATAAGTTAACACCTATTTATTTAATTATTTTTTGTTTAAATGTTTAACTATTGAATTTGTCCTCTATGTTGCTTACATGATTTTTCACAATTTCTTATATACTTTGCTATGCTACCAATTTGTCCTTATGTGTGTCACATGGCTTAGCTTTGGAAGTTGTGGGTTCTTTTCACAAGGGCTAGAGGTTACATGCCTCAGAGAAAATGTGATTATGTTATGATTGAATCTAACAGAATTCAATGTTGCAATGGTACACCTCTCTTTGGCAAAACTAATAGAATAATATAGCAATGTAGGTACAACAAATAAGTGAATATGAAGTGTGCATTTTTTTCACAAGGATGAATATATATATATTTCTTTCGAAGATGGAAAAATCTATGACAACTAAGTAGCCAATTGACAATAAGGACAACCATCATTAGCTATTATATGTGAATGTGGGATGACTCGTCACTATTATTCAAAGAAAACCTTGACACTTGAATTAGCCAATTGGTGGTCTATAAAGAGGCATACTTCCACTCCTACTCATTATAAAAGCTACCTTTAATAAAATCATGTGCTTTTTAATAACGTCTAATTTTAATCTCATACATAAAACTAGTTATTAACGCAACTACAATTTAACATTTTACTCATAATATATTTATTGATATAATATATATGTTAAAGTACCGTGAATGCAATTTGACCTTTTATTCAAAATATATTAGTTGATATAATATATATGTTGAAGTGTCCCTTTTTTTTCAATCACAAAAATTGCTATACTTTATTGATAAGTATATGTAAATGTAGAACCATGAAACAACATCCACTCGAATAAATATTCAAACCGTCCCACCAAACTAGAGAAGATGGACCCCAATTGAGCCAGAAACATCCAAGACCACAAAGCCATGTTGAAGTGTCCCTTGTTACGAAGGAAGAGATGTATATATAAATGAAGAGATCTACGAAGGAAGAGATTGTTCGTACGAATATGCCGTGCATTATTATTTTCACAATGAGAAAATTGTGAATCAAGTTACATTCAAAAGTCTAACTTTTGACATAAAAGTCGTTGAAAAGATTTTAAAATAAGACACATGTGAAATAAAGAGAAAAAGTTTTTAAATGATTAGAATGTGATTTCTACGTCTCAAAATAAAAGTACTCTTACGATTATAAAATACTTAACCATAGTGTTAACGGTTAATGTTCCTTTCCTTTCATGTGTAATGTGGATGTGGTTGAGATTGATGGAATTAATAAATGGAAGCTTGCAGCCGTTGAATGATCCAAAGCCTTTTTTTTTTGGTCTTTGGGACTTTATATTTTGTTGTAACAAAAGGCATATTATGAAGCAATTTAATAATTCAAAATAGTATGGGATAATTACAGCAATAGTGAGAAACTAGTATGGAACAAACATGAAGAGTGATGAACACATCTCCAAATATATGGAAGGGAAGAAAACCAAGAAGAATATATACTTTTAGTGAGTTTGATATAACTTTTATTCTACATGAATAGAAGTGGAAAGTTGTAGGTTATGAATCAACTACTTATGTATAAAGAACACCAAGTGAATGATGAAATTTACTAATTGGGGAAGACCGTTGAGGAAATTCAACTTGGAACCATATAAGAGATGAAGTTAATCTTTGTTGAAATTTCCAGAAAGAAATAAAGGGAATTTTATAGAATAAGAAAATATTAAGAGGCAACTCAAGACAAGGGTGAAGCTGCAAATTTATAAAGGTAGCTCAGTATAGCATGAAAGCTACAAGTTCCAAATAATGAAGTAGCACGGAGAACTAGACATGGCCAACAATGCAATTATGACCCTAAAGAGAGTTTTTCAGCTTGTATTTCTATTTTGCATTTAGAAAATCTATGTGCTATCCAAAGCAACAAATATATCTATGTATATGGATTATGAATTGCAACTTGGGTAAGAAAATTACAATTAATGTTTTTTTTTGTGTGTGATTGGAAATATGTTCATGAAAACCTTTAGGTTACTTTTATTGATCTATTATTATTATGTACATGGATTATGAATTGCAATTTGAGTAGGACAATTACAATTGATGTTTTTTTTGTGTGTGAATGGAAATATGTCCATGAAATTTTTTATGTTAATTTTAATGATCTCATTATTATGTTACTTTTATTGATGATGCAACTAGGAAAACTTGGGTTTACTACATTCAAAAAAAAATTAATGTATTTGATATTTTTAAGAAATGGAAAGCTTTGGTTGAGAATAAGACATGAAATAAGTTGAAGTGTCTCATATCAGATAATGGAGGTGAATATTACATAAAGGAATTTGATAGTTATTGTTCATACCGTGGGATTCATAGAGATAAGATAGTTAGATAGGAACACCACAAGAAAATGGTGTTCAGAAAGGATGAACAAGACATGGAGTGTGCAAGGAGTATGCGATTACATCTAGGATCGCACTTACAATTTTGGGTAGATGTTGTGGATATTGTTGTTTACTTAATAAACATAGGTCTTTCAAGCTCCTTAGATAGTAGCATTCTAGAGGGAGCATGGACAGGTAAAAAGATAAACTACTCATTTTTGAAAACTTTTGGTTGTGAAGCATTTGTCCATATTGATAGAGAAAATAAAAAAAAGCTTGAGGCAAAATTAAAATTAAAAAAGTGTACTTTTATTGAATACAAAGTTAATGATTTTGGTTATCTCTTATGTATTATGAAAATCACAAAATGATTAGAAGTAGAGATGTGGTATTCAATGATAAGTTCATGTACAAATATCAGTTGCAGGGAAAGACATAGGAAAAAGTAAATAAAGACTACACATTGCTTGATGAAATCAAAGAAACTGAAATTCCAACGGTGTCAAAAAATAAAAATGTACAACAATAGCATGTACCTCAAACTTCTCCAAGTGTGGTTAGAATATCTACCAAGTTAAGTAGACCCCCTGAACGATACTCTCCTTCACTATATTATTTATTGTTGATTGATTCTTGTGAACTAGAAAGTTATGAAGAAGTAATGCAAGTGGAAAACATAAAGAAGTGGGAGCAAGGCATGAAAGAGGAGATTGAATCCTTTGTATGAAACCAGACTTGGGACTTGGTTCAATTGTTCGCAGGTAAAAGAACATTGCATAATAAATGGGTTTATAGGTTGAAGGAAGAAGATGGAGGAAAAAATAGTTACAAGGGTAGAATTGTTGTAAAGGGGTTTGCAAAAAAGAAAGGGATATATTTTGATGAAATATTTTCTCCTATTGTTAAAATGACCTCAACTAAAACTATTTTAACTCTAGTAGTAGTATAATATTTGCATCTTGAACACTTAGATGTAAAGACAAATTTTCTCCATGGGGATTTGGAGGAAGAGATTTATATGCAGTAGCCACAAGGGTATGAGGTCAAAGGGATGGAGAAATTACTATATAGCTTGTATGGCCTAAAGAAATATCCAAGGTAATGGTATTTGAAATTTGACAGGTTTATGACATAACAAGATTATAGTAGATGTCATTTTGACCACTGTATTTATTTTAAGAGACCAAATAATTGAAGCTATATTATCTTGTTATTGTATGTAGATGGCATGCTTACTGTAGGGTCTAACATGTAGGATATAAATGTGCTCAAAATAATATTAGCTAATTCATTTGTGATGAAGGATATGGGTGCCACAACACAAATCCTTGGTATGAGAATAACAATAGATAGGAAAATTTGCAAATTAACATTGCCTTAGGGTGAGTACATAGAGAAGGTGTTGGAAAGATTAGAATGCAGGATGAAAAACCAATTAGTACACCTTTGGACAACCATTTCAAACTAACTAATGAGATGTGTCTCAAGACACATGAGCAAATAGAATACATGTCCAAGCTATCATACTCATTGATAATTGGTAGCTTGACGTATGCGATGGTGTGTACAAGACCAGATATTTCACTTGCAGTGGGAGTTGTGGGTAGGTGTATGAACAATCCGGGTAAAGAGCATTGGGAGGCAATAAAGTGGATTCTCGGGTATTTGATAGGTATTGCTACTCATGCATTATGTTTTAGAGGTTCAAAAAATATTCTACATGAATATGTTGATTCATATATGGCATGTGATACAAATAGCAGGAGGATAACCGCATGGTATGTTTTTACTATAGGTGGAACAAGTTGGATTACGAAATTTCAAAAGGTTGTTGCACTTTCAATAATGGAAGCAGAGTATGTTTTTGCTACAAAGGCTAGTAAAGAGATGATTTGGCAATAGAGGTTTATGGATAAATTGGTAAAGAAGAGGATAATAACAAGTTGTACAGTGATAGTCAGAGTGCCATTCATCTTGGAAAGAACTCAAACTTCCATTCTAATACAACTCAGGTACCATTTCATACGTTCAATTTTGGAAGATGGACAGTTGAAGATGGAAAAGATACACACTAGCCATAAACCCACATACATGTTAACAAAGGCAGTAACTAGGGAGAAATTGGGTTCCTGCTCAATTACAGTTGGCCTTCAAGCATGACGGTGAAGATAAGAAACTTGTTATGTCCAAAGTTGGAGCATAGTCCAGCATGTGCAGTAGATATGGAGTTGCTATGATTAGTCTCCAAGTGTGATATTGTTGGTTTTGGAGCTTAATTATCTTCTTGATTCATAGGTCTTGTTTCATCCATGTTTGGATCCCAGTTCTTGATAGGGTGGGGGTGTGCGGGTTTGTACCCCCACTACTATCGCTAGGGGATCCATGGGAGGCATCGAAAAAATATTTGGAGCCCCCCTTGGAAGGGTTTTGGGGGCAGTGCCTCTAAAGAGAAATTATTTGAACAAGTAAATAACCAACAGAAGAGAGAAGAAATAATTCCAAGATTGGTGGTGGTGTGTAAAGACATTGTTGTATTGAGGTACAATGAGCCATGGTCCAATGATCCCACAATAATATATCAATCTAATAGACCATACATAAATAGGTTTCAACCATGGGATCACATCGATTATAATTGTCCAAAAAATATGGATCTGAAACCCCAAATTGGACATGGACAATACAAGATGGCAGGGTGTGGTTACCAAAGAACCTACAGTTTGAACACCCTCCATGTAAAGTTAGCTTGGAGGAAAAGGAAACTACAAATATTGATCAACCATGGTACATTAATATTTTCCAAAGAAAATCTAAACAACTGTCACCATCAAATTGATCAAAACTCAGGTACAATAATACTCATGGAATAAGTCTAAAAACATTGTCACCCTCAATTATTCAATCCATCAAATAAGATTGTAAATTGTTGTCCAAAATAGTCCTAGTCAATCAATCAACTATACAATAAGACAACACGATCAATCGTCAACAATAGGTAGGTTCTATCCATCAATAATGAGCAACATCATACTAAAAAAAAAACAATAAACAACATACTCAGTAAAGCTCAACAATATATTGATAACTTAAGTTGGGTTTTCATGTCATTAATTCCTCCCCCCATTAAACACAACTGAGGGATCAACAAAAAGAAGTAGTGTCAAAAGTTCAGTAAAAAACTCTATCAACTGACATCTCTGGTTGAATCTTAGTTGACCACCCTAAAGTAATCAATAGCGAGAAAGAGGATCATTATATGACCATACAGTTGATGATACACATCTATATGAAGTCCTCAAACTTCTATTCAAATTACTCCACAACCATTTATCAATACAACCACAATCTATCCGAGTTGTCAGCACTGGTCCATGATTCAGTCTTTCACGTCTTTTCTGCAAACTTTTGAAAGCATAATTGTCATTTTTCTAACAATTCCTCTAATTTTTAGGATGATGATGTCTATATGGATCAGATTTAAGTTTGGGATGAACAAGGGATGCATAATTAGGTTCTAGTTCACTAATGGGAGTGGAACAACCTTGAGTATTAGCAACAATGTCATCTCAAATAACGTTCTTAAATTCTGGCATGTTAGAAATAGCTAGATCATGAATATTTTCAACACAATCATTAGTAGATCAATCTTTAGGCATGCCAGTATGAACTCCACCTGAAACAAATAAAACTTTCATGGATGGAGAAGGGCCAGATGTACACAATGAAGTGACATCATCATATCCAAGACATGTTCTAGGTGACTTCATCTCAAGGGTAACATGAACATTAGTATGATGTCCATTATTTCCAAGTCCTACTCTAATATAGCCCATCTTGCTCAATAGTTAGGACCTAATACCTGTAGAGTGTTTCTCAAAGCTAGGAGAAACAACATCCGATTAGTAGCCAATAAAACATGAGATGAAACATAAACATCATCAACATCCTTATTATAATCAGCTTGTTTATAAACAATTGGGATACAAACAATATTATCAAAGGTAGAAGAAGTAATAGGTGATCCTGGAAGCTTAACATCAACATTCTTCTTTTCGGCTTCCTCCAGTTCAATACTCTGCTTTCAATCCTACAAATCCTGAATAATCTCATATTTCTTTGTCAGTTGCAACAACAAGGAATCATAAGCTTATTTCAAGGCTTGATATTCATCAACCAATCTTTGATTGTCTGCTTGAACGGGATCAACTTATTCATGAATCTCATCAATAGAGGCTTGCAAGTGGGAAGTCTCATTAGCTGACTGGTCATTGTCTTTCTCTTGTCTGCAAATTTTCTCCTTTAAGGAAACATTTTTGGCATTAGAAAGAGCCTTAATCTCTACCTCCATATCATCAATGAGGTTTGTCTTGTCCCCAAATTCATCCACAAGATTTTGGAAAATAGTTTCCATGGTGTTCTCCAGGCAACAATATTCTTAGATTTCTCATCCATTCTACGTAAAATGATAGACTAAAACAGAGAAGCTTCATTTTTTAGCAAGGAATGAGCAATATTGAATTGCTTCTTCATTCCTTCATTCTCTATTCGCAGAAAAGTAACAATAGTTTGAAGGGAAACAACTCTTGTTGAAGTTGATCATGGGATGCCTACAAGGAAACAACCTTCTTTTCACGAACCTCCTTTAATTTCTACACGATTAAGTTTTGACTTCATCAAAGACACCCATGCTGCAAAACTTATACACAGTCATGCAAAAATGCCACAAAAGGGGGCATGTTAGTGCTCAACAAGTTGCCAACAAACAATCTCAAGGATATGTATCCTTGGTCTTTCCTTCAATATCAAGCAACACCTCACAAGGGTTGCCTAAAAGGTTTGTTCAATCAATATTCAAGTTCAATAATGTCTCAACTTAGTTGGTTATATGCCAAGGCAATTGTCCAAAAAAGATAAATCAAACCAATTTTAAGAGGCTTAACAATGCATAGTCGATGCACAATTGCCTCGACCAACAATATCACAAATAAATATTGTAGGTCTATTTCAAAATAATTCCTCAAATCTTATTAACCAAGTAATAATCCACCAATTGAATTATATGTTAAGCAAACATTAGATCTGGCATATGCCCAAACAATTTAGTTTCTATCCAAGCAAGTGCCAATAGGAAACACACCAAACAAGGGGCCATATTTTAGTTGATTCTTTTAAGAATCCACCACTAAAGGAATATTTAATGCACATCAACCTAGTTAATGCTCAATAGATGGCCTCCAAAACCATTAATGTTATTAGTGCATCATTCGACCACACAAGTTGAGGGATCCAGATCTCATACTTGAGTATAATGCATCCACAAAACTCATTTGAAGTTCCAGTTTTCACAAATTAGGAAACAAAATGCATCTACATCGCACAGATATCCTCCGGTCGATCATCCAATAAAGAAAAAACCAAAAGATCTCGGTAACATAGACTTATCAGTCGGTAATCTCTCTTCACAAAGTCGATGTTGTAGTCTAGGGCATGCAAATCAAACTTAGTGTTGGTGGATGTGCCAATAGACTACAGTCAATGGTTTCAAAGCGACCAACAAGGTAATCCAATAGCTCACAGCTGAGATGCAAATACTAGTTCGAAGTTCTAGTTGAGAACCGAGTTAAGTCGGGCCTTTGTTATTCGATGCGCAAAAGGAAACTCAGTCGGAGGTCATTCGATACACAATTTGGGAAACAATCTTGCAGCAAGTAAGCAGATCAAGACTTAGTCTGTATGGTTATGGGTTCCAGATGCGCAATGCTCCAGTCGATTATACAATAGTTGAAAAATCCAACGAAATATACCAGTCGACCCCTTCTTGATATCACATATTGACCACAAGTTGACCACAGCACACAGATGTACTGGTGAGGGTTATCTGAGTTGAGGACCAATAGACTTCTAAGAGCTAATCGATCCGCCTCCCGCCGATCACACCGCCAATCTCTAGTTGATCATATATATAAGTTGATTAGTCTTCCAAGAACATCCGTTGGTTGGCATAGAGCCAAATTCTAGATTCAATTCACGAATCCACCAATCAAGCAACATAATTATCTGTCAAAGAACACAAACTCTAGAAGAATTATCACGCTCGACAAGACTGTGACCAACAATGAACATCCATATAAGGATTTCATATATGTGCAGAATGTCTCCAGTCATTCATATGTCCCTCATCAAATGCTTGACAAGTTAAGTTTCCAGACCTAGATTGTGTCAAAGGAACTTGGCCATCATACGATCAATCCAAATAGAGATCATTGTAGATTCGCCACTGTCACTCACATTTTCTCAGTGAAACCTCTTTATCATGAACCCAACTACTTATTAAACCTACAAGATTTATTGGAAGTCTCACGCTTCTTATTTATAACCCAAATCAAGAATCATCAAGCTCCGATACCATGTTTGAACAAGTAAATAACCAGCAGAAGAGAGAACAAAGAATTCCAAGAATAGCGATAGTGTCTAAAGACACCGTTGTATTGAAGCACAATCAGTGATGATCCAATGATCCCATGATAATAGATTGATCTATTAGACTATCTATAAATAGGTTTCAACCATGGGACCACATCAGTTATAACGGTCCTTAAAATGCGGATATGAAATCCCAAAGTGGACACAAGCAGTGCAAGACGACAAGGTCCGGTTACCAAAGAACCTACAGTTCCAACATAATTTTTTGGAAAAATACTTTGTAAAATATTGCAATTTCATAGTCAATCTAGACTATTCATCATTATGTCACAATCCAAACGTTAGAAGTTATGTTGGTGCTTTCCCCCCTAGAAAGCAACCATCGTTTTATGAGAGCATTGTATTACGAATGTGTAGGGTGAGTGAGAGACAATGTAAGAGAGTGAAGAGGAGGTTGCAACTAATGTGTTGTAGGTCTTATCCCTTCATTTTTCTAGACAAAATAAATGAAGCACTAGTTGTTTCTCCATGGATGTAGCCCATATCAGGTGAACCACGTATATTGGTGTCTTTCTTGTATTGTTATTTTGTGTTTTATTTCTACATTCATTTTGTTTTTATTGCTATATGATCCTATTACTAACACCTTATGCAACATTGTCATCCCTCACTTTCATTAGTAACTATCAACAATGGTCTCCTTCGTGCTTATGTTAGCTTCATCCAAATATATGTCACCTCCCAACTTGCTTCTCCCTTAACTATTGAATGGCCACTCCATGATTGCATTAGTCTTGGGTCAACATATTTTTTCTCCCTTGCTCACATTATGGCTTGGATTGGTGTATATTGTTTCCATTTCTCATATTTTCCCCTTAGGTAGTGTATGGAACCTACGTGCTTGTATTAGCTCCATTTTGATGTATGTCACCTCCATTTCTCAGACTATGCCTTGTACTAGTGCATGGAACCTCTCTTGCTTGCATTGGATGATCACCAATGTATGCCACTTCATGCCATTGTTGACACCTACCAAGCATCCATGCCTCTAACCTCTTACCTTCGCTAGGTCCATCCTAGTGTCATTGCTTCCTTTTCCTTGACATCTTCCTTGTTAGGATATTTAGACACTTAGGAGTTAGTTAAGATCAACTTGTTATAATATAACCATTAAGTTAAGTTTGTTTCTTTAGTATGCATTGGTATGCATTTATAAATATGTAATCCGATGGCCAGAATATGTTCTTGAAATAGAGTGATATGATGGTTCAACTTCTCTTCGATATTAACGACCATTGATATGTGGCTTAACACCTGATTGGTCCATGATCTCTATTTAAATAGCATGGAGGGTCATTTTATAGTTGATTGATTATGATAAGCTCATTTGTAACATTCTTTTACTTGCATAATAATACTGCCTCAAGTATATATTTGGATGGGGTTGTAAAGTGTAAATCCCTCTTCGAGGTTTAAACCATGAAAAAACATCAGTGTGTTGATTTGTGATCTATTTGTGTGAGCATCTACTCAAGGTTTTTGATCTTTTGGAAGTATCCTGTGACATTTGAACATGGTATAAGAGCTCTTATGAAGTTTTGCTTCCGTTGGTGATCTTGATTTTGAACCGATGTTGTTGAGGTTGTGAAAGGATTTTAGATTCTAATATTTATATGCATTCTTTGGATGTGAGAGGTGTTCAATTACCTCCGGAGTGCCATTTCTAGTTGGAAACATTTTTCATTTCACTGAATAAGGTTTCCCTTTGCCCAAGATACTGCTTTTTTACCAAACCCGGAGGTATACTATTTACAGTTACGCATTTTAAAATATTTTGTTCATATTCTTTCATATTTATTCCTGTTCGGCTACCTTTTCAATTTGTGTATTCTCTTTGTCATGTGTTCTGTACAAACTCGAAAAATTATAAACATAGTGGAAAGGGTTTTCGTTACTGCGAATGCTCTTTACCGTGTGCCTTGTGCGAACTTGGTAAACCTGAAACCATGAGAAAACATGCATTTCTGAGAAGGCTAATGAAACATTAACCCTAAATCTGAGATATTTAGGGTTTTTTTTTTTTTTTTGTTCGGGTGGTTGTGTAAAGTGTCTTGCAGGACAAAATGATTTTTTTTTTGGTAGGCACGCTCTCCCAACAACAATAATAACAACATCCCCACCTTCTCCATAATGTTACTAAATCTTTTCCTTAGCCCACTTGGTTAAAAGTTACTTTAAAAAGTAAGAGGTCTTGGTTTAAAGTTCCTCTTTTTTGTTACTTTTTGTAAAAGTTCATCTAACTTTAAGTTATAAAGTAAACATATTGTAAAAGTGCTTCCCACTTGTTTTATAAAAGTGGGGCACTTATTTTGAAGCAACTTATTTGTAAAAGTGAGCTTATAGGAAAAGTTATTAAGGGGGGGAGGGGGATTCTTTACTGCATTTTTTTGCTCTCTACCACGTGGATCAACCTTTTTCTACCATGTGGCCCCTTGGTTCCATTTTATTTCTTTCTTAAAAAGGGAATAACTTCCTCATCTGGATTTCGTTTTCAGTGCCATTTTTTTGAAACCACCTATTTATTCGAGATATTTGCATCTAGACCATTAGTTTATGTTTTTTAATCTTGCATACTCTTGTATGGCCACTCCATATGATATCCTTCTTAGCAATTCCAACTACTTCTCATGGAAATCGTGTATGGAGGATGTCCTACGAAGTATGGGACTTTACCAGATTATCCCAGGGAAAGAAATTGAACCTGATGATGATGATAAGAAAATAAAATGGGCCAATAAATGTGATGAGGCTCATGGATTAATCGAAATGTTTATTTCTAATGACTTACGATTACACCTTTAAGGATTTGATGATCCAAAAACAGATTGGGAAAAGTTGGAAACTGTTTTTGGTAAGCACAATGAAATTTGAGGTCATCAACTTGAAAATGATTTGATTACCTTAAATCCAAGGGATTTCTCTTGCATACAAGACTATTTGTCAAAGTACAAGACCCTTATAAATCTTACTTGATGAATGCAACAAAAAAATGAAAGGTGAGAAATGTATTTTTCATATTCTTTCCAAGCTTGGACCTGCCTATTTTGTTTTTGTATCTACCTTTTACTCCATGAAATAATATTTGGGTCCAATTCACTATAAAAACCCCACTCTTGAATCTTTTTGTGATTCCCTTATTAGAGAACAATACAAGCTCATACATCTTGAAGTAATAAGCAATGCTTATACATCTAGCAAATCCTTAGTCGTACAATAGAAAGAAAATTCCAAGCATCCCAAGAAGCAAAATCCTTGCAATAATAAGCAAAACAAGGGTCCCAAACCCTCTGATCTAGCTCATCCTTCCAAAAATGACAAAGGAACCAAATCAAAAGGTAAAAATATTGATTGTCATTGCAACTTTTGCGGGAAATATAATCATGATGAATCTAAATGTTTCAAGAATATGGTAGCCTTGGAAGCATCAATGAAGAAGCACAATATCCATCTTGACTCATCTCCAAACTTTACATCTCAAGCGCATGCACTTTGTGCTTCTGGTTTTTCCTTTAATGGGTCTTCTTCTTCTTCTTCAAATGAGTGGCTCATTGATTATGGAGCATCTTATTATATGGCTAAGGATAAAGCCATATTTGCTATTATGAATGAATGTAACACCAAACAAATATTTGTTGGTGATGATATGATCTCTTAGTGTTGTAGGATTTGGAACAATTCAAGTAGAAGATGGTCAGTTTAATGATGTACTATGTGTTCCAAGAATTTCCTCGAATTTGTTGTCAGTCTATCAAATTACTCATTATAGTGAAGGTACAATTGTAACATTTACACCTCACCAAGTTGTAATAAAGGATTTCAAAGATCCTAAGCATGTCATTGCCACTAGAATTGTTGATGATATTACCAGGTTGTACAAATTTAACAACTTTGGGTCATCACCTTTTCCCTCATTTTTTGTTTCTCATAGCGATGACTTGAGCAAGCTTTGGCATGAGCGATTTGGTCACTTAAAATTATCATTCATTGCAATGACTAGGTAAATAAAATATGGTGACAGGTCTTTCGATCGTATCTTGTAGGGATGGTGTTTGTTCCAGTTGTGTACTCTGGAAACATCAGTGGGACAATTTTGACAAATGTTCCTCTTGGCATGCCTCGCATCCCTTGCAACTTGTGCATAGTGACTTGTGTGGTCCTCTTCCATTTGCTTCCTTTTGCGGTTTCAAATATTTACTAACTTTCATTGATGATTACTCCATATGCACTTCGGTTTATTTCATAAAACTTAAGAGCAAAGTGTTTAACATGTTCTTTCCTACAAGGCCCTTGTTGAAAAATACCTGGTTATTACATTCTTAAGTTAAGATATGATAATGCAGAGAATATGTTAACAACAAGTTCATTATTTTATGCACTGAACAGGGAATCTAACAACAACACACTATTCCCACACCACAACAAAGTGGTGTAGTTGAGTGGAAGAACCACACCTTAAAAGAAATGGTTAATTGTATGCTCCAAGCTAAGGGACTAAGTCTTCAATATTGGGTTGAAGCCATAAATTGTGTAAATTACATAATTAATCACACCCCCACTAAATATTGACAAGGTATCATACCAAAAGAAGAATGAAGTAAAATTAAACCAGATGTAAGTCACTTCTGTGTGTTTTGCAGTGAAGCATGAGCTCATATTACAGATGAAAAACAGAAATCATTGCAGCCCAAAAGTGAAAAGTGCATATTTTTTGGATATTTTGAAGATTTCAAAGGTTATAGACTTCTTCATCCACATTTACATGATATAATTATTAGAAGAGATGTTAAATTTGGTGAAAATATCTCAGCATGTGAGCCTAGTTCGGAGTCTATTCCATCTATGGCTTGCAAGCCTAATTTGGCGCTTGTGACATATTCTAATCCCAAATTCCTTGACAATATTCCTACTCTAGTTTCAGATGATGACAATGAGGATGAAAATACACCTCCGCCTGCTCATTTTCCTCCAATTGCACCAGCACAACTACTTCCTCGATGGGATTTTTCAACATGCGAAGTGGCTGGTGATCTTTCTAGTGATTCCAGAGATTAGCGTTGAACTTATTCTCAATTCCAACGAGACATCTCTCTATTCGCTAAAGTTTTAGGGAATCATGATCTAGAGACAATTGTAGAAGCTTCAGGGAATCCATATTGGGATGTAGCTATGGATGAAGAATATTATTCCTTAATGGAGAATGATACTTGGGATCTTGTGCCTCTTCCGAAAGGAAGAAAACTTGTCAGATGTAAATGGGCCAATAGAACTAAGTATGCATCCAATGGCAGTGTTGAAAGACTAAAGGCGAGGTTAGTTTCCAAAGGATTTTCCCAAGTTGAAGGAATTGACCACAATAAACCTTTTCCCCTGTCACCAGAATGAAATCTATCCGCCTTATTCTTTCGCTTGTAGCCTTACATAAATGGGAGGTCCATCAAATGGATGTCAAGTCCACCTTCTTGCATTGAGATTTGCAGGAAGAAATTTGCATGGAACAACCTCCTGGATATGTTCAAAATGACTCTAGCCTTGTCTATCGCCTTAAGAAATGCTTATATGGCCTTAAGCAAGATCCTCAAGCCTGGTACACCAAAATGGATAGCTTTCTCCTTGACACTGGTTTCTCTAGATGCCATTCTGACCCCAATGACTATACCAAGAAAATAGGAAACCATCTCATCATCCTTATTCTTTATGTTGATGAACGTCTTCTTACTGGTAGTGACCATAAAATTTTAACCCATGTGAAATCTAGTCTTAAGCAAAAATTTGAAATGACCGAGTTAGGACATTTGTATTAATTTCTTGGCCTCCAAGTCTTGCCGACCAAAGAAGGAATATTTATTTCTCAGTCTAAGTATGCTTGTAACCTTCTTCATCTCTTTCATATGGAATATTTTAAACCAGCCCCTTCTCCCTTCCAATATGGAGTCAAACTTCCTTCCACTTGCACTTCATTCGAAGTAAATGCCACCTTGTATTGTTAGCTTGTTGGTAGTATCTTATATTTAACTCATACCCATCCTGATCTTTTCTTTGTCATCGGTCTTGTTTTCCTTTGTGTGAAAACACCCCATGAAATCCTTTTGAAAGCAACAAAAAAGATACTTTGATATATTCGGGGGTACAATTCAGTTTGGGATTCATTACAGTTCAGGGGGGATTCCTTTGTTGGTTGGTTTCACTGATTCAAATTTGGATGGTGATCCTGATGATCAGAATTCTACTGTAGGTTAATTTTTCAATCTTGGTTTTGGACCTGTCACTTGGGATTGTAAGAAACAACAATATCTTTCTCTTTCTTCAGCAAAAGCAGAGTATAGGGCCATAGTTAATGCTAGTCAAGAATCTTTGTGGCTTCGACAAATCCTTTCATAGTTTGGATTCAAGCAACAACATCTGACTACCCTTTGGTGTGATAATCAGAGTGCCATCAAGCTCGCTAAAGATCCAATTCAACATCATTGCAACAAACACAATGATCTACATTTGCACTTCATCAGAAATCTTGTTCATGATCGCATTTTCAAAGTACTATTTTTCCCTACAGATGATCAAGTTGCAGACATCTTCAAAAAGTCTCTTACATAAGCAATTTTTTCTAAAATTTTATCTATGTTAGGAGTTCATGAATCTATCGTTAAGGGGGAATAGGGTCTAATGAATCCTTCCTTCTCCTGTAGTGTCACATTTGCAAATCCTTCAATCCTATCCCAAGTTGTTCTTAATGGGGGATGTTAGGATATCTAGACACTTAGGAGTTAGTTAAGCTCAACTTGTTATAATATATATGTTACGTAAAGTGTGTTTCTTTAGTATTCATTTGTAAATATGTACTCTGAAGGTCATGACATGTTCTTGAAATAGAGTGATCTGATGGTTCAACTTCTCCTTGATCTTAATAGCCATTGATCCATGGCTTAACACCCGATTGGTCCATGATCTCTATTTAAAGAGCATGGAGGGTCATTTGCTAGTTGATTGATTATGAGAAGCTCATTTGTAACATTATTTTACTTGCATAATAATATTACCTCAAGTAGCTATTTTGTTGGGGCCGTGGAGTGTTTCCATATTCGAGGGTTTAAATCACGTAAAAACATTGGTGTGTTGATATATGATCTATTTGTGTGAGCAACTACTCAAGGTGTTGGATATTTTGGAAGTATCATATGATAGTCGGGCATTCCCTTTGTCCTTTCCATGGGAGTTGGGGTCGCCACCCATTTCCCACTTGGGGAAATCCGCTAATTTCTATGATGCAGGTCCTTAGCTCAATCCAAGAGTACAACTACATCATTGGATCATGCCTACTTGTAGGTGAAAGTATTTCTCTTACCCTTTCTATTCATTAATGATTTCATATTCTAGCTATTATTTCACTAACTTGGTGATTGTAACTTGCATATTTCTAAACCTCATAACTTAGATATTGTATCACTCATATGGTGGTTGGATTTATCACACATTATATAATCCGTTTAATTAAATTTCATGGTTTAATTACTAAATTTCTTACATAGTAGTTAATCTTGATTTCTCCACTGTCATAACATTTCTGCTTGTCATACATCTCTTGCTTACTAACCTTTCTTGGCACTCTTGTGGATTCACATTGCACCAATTATTGAGGCATGTAAGCCTATATATGTACTACATGATATCATAGCTTAGTTAGAGAAGGATTCCCTCACAACATTGGGGCATTGGTTCATGCTACAAAAACCATAGACTACTCCCACACATCATTCCTTTGCTTGTTTCTCTTCATCCTTGCAACTCACTATTATATCCATCTCATGGATAGTATATCCTACACGGGGAGAAAAATGTAGTGTATGAGATTTGCACTTGGGCACTCATATACACCTAACCACTAGGAGGTGCATGTGTGATTCACTCTTGTGCTAAATTCATATGTGGTGTGCTTAATGATGATGTAAAACCTCTCAATAAATTCTCTAATGTGATGGACTACCTTCCTAGATCCACCCTCACCTTAGTCTAGACGTGGAATATTTCTAGGATGTCTAGCACTTAGATGGGATCCTTAGGTGCCTTTTCTTCCCTTGGTAATCTCTAGCTCTTGGTTATCAGTTTTGTTCACTTTGACCCTCCGGGAACCCATTTGGGGTATTTCCTAACTTCATAGGTCTAATAGGGGGATTAAAACCCTAATTGGATCCAAGATCACTTAGGATACCTCATTTTATCCCCAGGGAAACCCAAATATTTTTGGAATCACTACTTATGAGACCAACTTGAGTAAAACCTCGTTAACCTTACTTGATCTCTTATCGGAAAATTTATTGTGGGTTCCTTAGATCTGTGCACACATCATCCACAATATATATAACAAAGAGTCATTTTGGTTGTTGAAACCCATGACACAATCTTACCAAACCAATGAAACTAAGTCAATAGACACAATATCAGTGTTTCATACAACTTCGACCTCCAATGCTAACTTAACACACCTATGCCTTTAGGTTGTTTCTTTTCCTATTTATGCCATACAATTACTCTTTGTAAAGCCTATTGGAATCTCTTGTAAAATTTTGTCATTGGAAACCCTAATGTATAGGTAGACACTTGTATTAACAATAAAACTCCTCCCATCCCTCTCATGCCCTTGGGATTCTTGCACCTATCACCCCCACATGGATATCTTGTGATTAGCTTGGCCCTAACCTTATTGTTTCATCCTAGGGAATCTTTATTGGATTAATTCCACTCATACCTTGGATTTTTCAATCCTACAACCTCAAGGGAGATTTCATCACAACTAGGGAAAGGGAGGTATCATCCCTCCTAAAGGAAAATTGGTCTCTCTACTCTACATTATCATCGATTCATATTATAGAGTAGTAGATCTAGTGTTGATTGATTGTCTATAGACATATATATTTGTATTGGAGATAGATTCAAACTTATCTTGTAGGAAATTGGAGCTACGTGTGTAGAATATTTTCGGATGTCGATCACTACTACATTCATGCCATAACTCTCCTCTTTATCCCAAGGAACTTCATCACCTCTAATAGTGAATTCTAGGTGAGTTCTTTCCATTCTTTTATTTGTTTTTCCAACATTAGGATGTCTAACTCATTAAATGCATTGTCAGTTAATTAACCCTAGTTAAGTGGTTCACTTTGTTGATCTAATTTGTTGGTAAAACCTTATTTGAAACCCAAGTGAAGTACCCTAATAGAATACAACCATATATTAACATAAAAATAATAAATATCTCATTTAACTTAGTGGCCTTTCTCCTCCTCTTGATCCTTTATTGTCTTACCCCGGGTTTCTCGATTTAGTCCTAAAATTTAGTAGTGACTCCACTCTCTTCTCTCCCCCTCTTATTAGTGATTGTGTGTTTGTGTGGTATTCCATCCATGCCCTGTATCCACATGTTGCATACGGTATCATGGATCCATTCATTCACTACTCTTAAGATGCTCTTATAAGGTAATGCCACCAAGATAAGATTAGCAACCATATAACTAATAGGGTGAATCCTTTGTGTAAGGGATAAATTATTCTCTACACCAAAATATCATATGTTTTGTCATGAACAAACAACTCTACACAATAGTTCACCAATTCTTATAACACCAAAATGACTCTAGGTCCATAATGCCAACCTTACCATTGTGCCAACATATTGTGCTAGCACCACTTTGATGTTGAAATTTCTTAGTGTTATAACTCTTGTGGGCCTAATAAATATCTTATGTGTTAGTCTTCTAATTAATCAAACCCCGCCACCCCCAATTCCATCATAGAGTTCCATGGCAACACTGATTCACAACCAAGACTGCTTGTGGGAAGGATGCTGTGGGTGATCAAATTTGACCAGATCAAACAAGGCACCATTCTCAAGGCAATGATCAATGTTGACTAGTTCAATGAATGTCTTAGTTGATCCAATATTTAGGAATGAGAATGATTAATCTTGTAGATTATGCATAAGGTTGACTGTTAAGGATCTCCTTGATTAGACATTCGATCATTCATCTATTGATTAATTATGTATCATATTGCATTGCCAATTGAATTACCATATTAGGAGATGGATCTTTCTCTCTATTTTGTTCTTGTATTCCTAAGGAACTACTCACATAGTTTTCTTTCCTCCACTTACCAGGGGACATGACATTATTTTCATAAAACCTTTGCTCCAATTTTATATTTGCATTGTAATTACAATATATTGTATAGTTCGAGTTTTTGTGTTTCGTGTGTTCAACTTATGACTTACATGTGTCATTTGAATTGGTTCTTTTGTTTGTTTCTAAGTGCTCACACATATAAGTTAACATCTATTTATTTAATTGATTTTTGTTTAAAGGTTTAACTATTGAATTTGTCCTATATGTTGTTTACATGATCTTTCGCAAATTCTTCTACACTTTGCTATGCTACCAATTTGTCCTTACGTGTCACATAGCTTAGCTTTGGAAGTTGTGGTTTCTTGTCCCAATGGTGACAAGTTACATTCCTCCAATAAAATGTGATTATGTTATGATTGAATGTAACATAATCCAATGTTGCAATGGTACACCTCTCTTTGGAAAAAATAATAGAATTATATGGCAATGTAGGTACAACAAACAAGAGAAGTATGCCATTTTTTTCATAAGGTTATATATATATATATATTTTCTTTTGAAGATGGAAAAATATATCATAACTGTTGGAACTTAAGGTTTTGATGGTTCATCACACCTCTAGATCTTCTGGAGACAATTAGTCATTAGACGAAAGGTGACTAGCGGAGAAACGTCTGGATTCTCGACTGGACGAGTTGGAAGAAAGACTGAACAACAGGTTGAATAGACAATTGAATGGTTGTGGTCGGCACAACTACCACTGCCGACTACACTTTGGGATGTTGTGGATTTTGCGGAAACCGTTAGAGCAAAGGATCCCTATTTGTGGACCAGTTTTTCCTCACTTCTAGGGATTTTGTTAGATCTAGAAACTATAAAAGGATGACCCTATGGGTTGTTCTATTATTTTGAAAAATGATCAATATTCATTGTGATGTTCTAATTATAATGCTCTATGCTTAAGTGCTGCAATGATGTCTTCAAACACCACCTTTCTTCTTGGAGTATTTTTCCCTTCTGTGATTTTCCTTCGTGTTATATAGTTCAAGGTTAAGAGGTTCTCTAACATGGTATCAGAGCTGTTGGTTTTGACCTAGCCCTATTGTCTATATGTCATGATGAGTCATATATAGGGTTGATCAACTCTGGGCTAAAGATTTGTCAAATAATAACTCTACCTGAACTTTGACCAAATCTGTTAGATCATAAGGATGACTTCCAAGATAGAACCTGTTGTTCTCAATGGAAATAATTGTGTAATATGGGCGACAGACATGGAGACCTTATTGAAGAGAAAAAGACCATGGCAATTCACAAAGACTGTGATTGCCGATCCGAAAGACACTGATGCTAAGTTTACCATCGATGTTAAAACATATGAAGCTGTGGGTGTTATCACGACTTACATTTCGAGGGAGACTCACTTTCATACAAGCGAGATCAACTATCCTCATGCTGTTTGGAATATGATAAAGACTATGTTCAACAAGGTAAATGAAGGTGAAGTTATGCAGATAGAGAAAGAGTTTTTCTCTCTGGAGCCTCTTTCCTTTGATCAGATCAAGGATTGTTTATATCGCATCAAGGAGATACAACTAGAACTGGGTGAATGTGGCAAGGATTTTCCGAAGAAGGATGGACAACTCATTGGAGCTAGTTCTGATGAATTTGAAGACACCATATGATATTTTATTTTCCTCGTTTTGCACCAATTAGATGTCACGTAAATAAGATGGTAAGGATTATTCCTTTGATACTTTCTGTGATCTGTTGATTAAAGACCAAAAACGTTGCTTGAAGAAGGGGAAACTTGGTAGAAAAAACTAGGCTCACTTGTTGAAAAGCAAGGTCAAGCCAAACTTTAAAGAACATGGTCGACAGGATCACCGACCAAAATGTATCGACCAACCTACAAAAGAGTCATTATCAAAGAAGCAGGATTGAAAGAAGAAGACCTGTTGACATTGTGGAAAAGTAGGACATATTGAGAAGAACTATTGGAAGAAGAAGAAGGGATTTTTTAGAGGGGAAAAGGTCATGCACTTTGAGGATAGTGGATCAACTAGACAGTCGACCAATTGACCTCCTGAAAACTATACCTTCTATAATATCACTTCCTAGGCATTACAGGATCATACTTCCTAGATAGAATGGATAGTTGACTCTATATGTACTCATCATATGGAAAACGATGCTTCTATATTCTCTTCCTTAAGTGGAGCCTCTGAAGAGAAGATTTGTGTTGCTAATGATTATGCTCTCACAGTTGGTTGGAAGTGGATATTTGAATGTCAACACAATCGAATATCAAATTTATATCATGTGCCTAGTATTAGTCAACAGACTCGTTAGTCATAAACAATGTGGTAGTGTGTTAAATTAATGTAACTTCAAAGAATATTCTACTTGTACTTATTATTGTAACTCTGTAGGGGGATGTTTTTACCTCCGTCAGGGATGTCATTATTACATTTTGGTCATGTAAAGGTCATGAGGTTAAACCTCCATTGTAAGTCGGGTCGTTAGCACCCATGTGAATGTAATATAAGTGGTAATTGAGTCTCCCTAGATAATTCGGCCCAGTTAGGGTTATTGAGGCCGACCTAGTTGATTTAAAGGTTAAGTGAAAAGTAAAGTATAAATAGAGGGAGAGATTCCCTCATTTATTCATTCACTCACTTGTGCAATTCACATTAGAGGAGAAAGAGAGAGATCTGTGAAGGAGAAGGAGGAGTGGCTTGAGTCCAGAGTTTGGGACTTTTGTCTCTTATTTTACAAGACATGTTTTTTGGGGCATTGTACTTGATCATCTATATTGAGGAAGTTCTTGCTGGGTTTTCTTCCCCTTGAGGGTTTCCCAGGATAATTTTTTTTGTGCTTTGTGATTGTGCATCTTTCAGAGATCCTTATTATGCTGCTATTGTAAATAATGTATTGAAATGCTAATGAATTTTCAATCTAGTCTATGGTAGCATATAATCTTAAAATGGTATCAGAGCTTTCCTGAAAAGAGAAACTTTCACAAGGTAAAACTCTCTCTCTCTCTCTCTCTCTCTCTCTCTCTCTCTCTCTCTCTCTCTCCGGAAGTGAAAAATTAGGGCTTCTAACAAATTTTGAATTTGGTAGTGCAATTGGCATAGGAAGGTGTGCCTCTCCAAGATCGAAATTTTGGTACCAAGATCAAAATTTTTGAGTGGGTAAAATTCCAGGAAAGTCAAACCCTAGTTCGGCTTTGGACCAGAAACTGTAGTTCAGAATTTTGCAAGTCGATTTTCAAGGGTGAAATTTTGGAATCTTTAGAAGCCAAGTGTACCAACATACTCGCCTTAGTCAAGCGCATCTTTTGGTGAGTTCAGTTTTTTTATTTTGAGAAATTTTGATTTTTTGTTATTCTATGCTCCCCGGGTTGAGATGGCACCAAGCACCAAGCTTGATGACAAGTTAGAAGGCATAGAGAACTTTACGTGCTTGGAAGTAATAAGGGATTGGAATCATTTTGGAAGGATAATGATCTTACCAAGTTTGTTAAAGAAGTTGCACTTGAACCCGAAGAAGTTGAAGCTAAGGAGAAGCAGAAGAAGGATATGATTATGAACTATGAGGATCATAGTAGACTCCCTTAAATATCACTTGATTCCTCAAGTTTCCTCTAAGAAGACTCCAAAGGAGATGTTTGATGCCCTAACTAGAATGTATGAAGATGAAGAACATCCCAGGAAGCAAGAAAAGAAAGAAATAGAAGAATATGTTTTTATTCTATGCTCTCTCTGGGTCCGTGACCAGCTGGAGATGACATCATTTGGGTTAATTGATAGTGGTGATTCAAAGCACATGACATGTCAGAAGAAGCACTCTCTCCAATATTGAAGAAAAGGAATCCCCTCGGAAAGTTTCACTAGGAGAATAGGAGAAGCAACATACAAGCTTGATTTTGGAACTCTGGTGATGGAGTAAGAGTTCACCATCAACATTCCAATAATCCCCGCAAGAAGACTGGGATCAAAAGAGAATCCTACCAAACAAACAAAGATAAGTATTTGAATTGTCATTTTGTGTTTTTTAAATGATAAGGTTATCCATGTGTATACACATTTATTTAGGATGTGTGTTTGCAGTGATATGCATGTGATGGGTAAGTAGCCTGTGGTGCTATACAACATTCCATTGCTACTTATCTAGAGCGAAACCTCTTTGCTGACATATTCGGAGTAGTGTACGCTCTTAATAATGTCATGGTAGAGATGGAAGGCATCTAGAAAGTTACCATAATGAATGTGGGATATGGATGAATGTTGTAGCATTGGCTAAGATAGTGTGACTTATGTTTTATGCATATATTTGGAAATTATGAAAATGTTCTAACCATGCTATTGAACTTGACTTGTAGGAAGTATCGTACACAATCACCTACAAATGAAGAATGTTGAGACTTGTTCCATAGAACAAGTGATGATGGTTCAACTATAAACAAGAATTATAGAGGGAAGTTGACTATGACGAGATGTTTCTCTTGAAGTAGAAGAAATTGAGAAACCTCTAAAACTCAGAGACCACATTGTGTGCAGATTGAAGAAGTACTTTGTATGGGCTGAAAACACCCATGAATAGAATGATGAGATCAAGGATCACCTAGTAGTGATGAGACATCAACCTTTTCTACAAGGTTGAAGATGAGAAACTCATAGATAGATGCAAGAGAGAACTTGCAACATAGTTTGAAATATTTGGTTGTATAGTGTTTTTTCATATTCCAAAAGAGAAAAGGACCAAGTTGGATCCTTCCGGAAAGAAATGAATCTTTGTTGGATACTGTGAAGTCTCACAAGGCCTTCGAGATCTATATACCAAGCTATCATCACATGGATATTAGCAGGAGATGTGACATTTGATGAAGATTCAACTCTTAAGAAATCTAGAAAGTGCCAGCATGAATAATTATATGAAGAAGATGTACCTCCTAGAGTTGCAGAGGTTTCACCCTCTCCGATGATGAGATTCTGGAAGATCATGATATGTTGGAGCCCTAAGAACCTCCATCTATGCCTATCTCTTGCAAGAGAAAAAACCAGCTTAGGCTCAAGAAATCATTCAAGATGCAGAGAGGGTATGGAGCTCCATAAGACTCCACAAGAGAAAGCAAGAGGCCAAATCCCATTTTCCAGTTATGTGGCTTTTGATGTGTGAACTTGTAGACAAAGAACCTACTTGCTTCGAAGAGGCCATTCAAAAGAAAGAATGGGTAGAATCTATGACGGAAGAATACCAGAAAATAATGAAGAATGATGTGTGGGACATAGTTCCCAAACGAGAAAGTAAAAGTGTGGTATCTTCCAAATGGATATACAAGATAAAACATGTCGCAGATGGAAGTATTGAGAAATACAAAGCTAGGTTTGTGGCTCGAGGATTCTCTCAAAAGGAAGGAATTGATTATGAGGAAATTTTTTCTCCTGTAGCAAGGTACACTTCAATTAGAACCATCATGGCACTTGCAGCCACGATGAAGTGAAAGTTGTACACCAGGATGGATGTGAAAACAGATTTCCTGAATGGTGTTATTGAGGAGCGGAAGTGTACATAGAACAACCATAAGGTTTTGAGGGTTGAAAACAAAGAGACGCATGTCTGCAAATTGAAGAAGGCTCTGTATGGGTTGAAGCAAGCTCCAAGGAGCTTGGTATGGAAGAACTTGATAGTTTTTTGACGAGCTTGGGATTTACTAAGAGTAAAGATGATCCTAACCTTTACTTCAAGGTTATGGATGATGAACCAGACATATTATTTCTATATGTGGATGACTTGTTCCTGACAGGTAATGAGAAGATAATCTTAGAGTGCAAAGAGAAGCTCATTGCAGAATTCGAGATGAAATACCTTGGCTTAATGCATTATTTTCTAGGTCTCGAGGTAATGGCAGAGCCCAGAGGGAATCTTCCTTAATCAAGGGAAGTATGCTGTAGAAATATTGAAAAGATTTGATATATTGGAGTTGCAAATCCATGGCCACACCCCATGGATAACCAACTTGAAGTTATTATCTGATACTTCATCAGAATTAGTGGATGTGACTCTATACATGCGGATTATTGGGTCGCTGATGTATCTAACGAATACGAGGCCAGAATATATGCTTTGTTTGTGAACACCTTGAGTTAGTATCTGGTTGAGCCCAGACGTGTTCACATTGTAGCTGCAAAGCATGTGAATGATGTACCTAAAAGGTACAATGATTCACAATAGATTATGGTCTCAATTATACTTGAGATCATGAGTTCAGATTGTTTGGATATACAGATTCAAATTGGGCAGGAAATGTCTCGGACATGAAGAGCACTTCAAGTAGTTGTTACAGTCTGGGGTCAGCCATGATCTCATGGCTAAGAAAGAAGCAGTCCAGTGTGGCTCTCAACACTGCAGAGGGAAGAGTATATTGCATCCTGTTCTGCAAGTTGTGAAGCTTTATGGCTTCGGAAGTTGTTATCAGGTCTATTTGATATGGAGTTGGATACCACAATGATTCTATGTGATAACCAAAGTTGTATAAAGATGACATAGAACCCTTTGTTCCATGATAAGTCAAAACACATATAAATACGGTATTTCTACATCTGTGATATGATGCAGAAGGGAGATATAAAGCTCTAGTATGTGAGCATGGATGAGCAGGTTGCAGATGTGTTGACTAAGCCTCTGTCTTGAGTGAAGTTTGAGCACTTTCGTGACAAGCTTGGTATAGTCCGAAAGGAATTCCTCGAAAGGGGGAAGTAGTGTTGATGGGTACTATGGTTGCAGTGGGATTGATCATCCCTAGACAGAGATAGTCTTAAATGTTGATTTTGAGTTGTGTTGGGATCAATCATCCCTAGACATAGATGTATTAAATGATTGTATTAGGATCGATTGTCCCTAGATAGAGATGTCTTAAATAATTGTGTTGGGATCGACTGTCCCTAGACAAAGATGTCTTAAATGATTGTGTTGGGATCGATTGTCCCTAGACAGAGATGTCTTAAATAATTGTGTTGGGATCGATCGTCCCTAGACAGAGCTGTCTTAAATGATTGTGTTGGGATCGATCATCCCTAGACATAGATGTCTTAAATGATTGTGGTGGGATCGATCGTCCCTAGACAGAGATGTATTAAATGATTGTGTTGGAATCGATCGTCCCTAGACAGAGATGTCTTAAATGATTGTGTTGGGATCGATCGTCCCTAGACAGAGATGTCTTAAATGATTGTGGTAGGATTGATCATCCCTAGACAGAGATCCCGAGTTTCGAAAGGAAGGATAGTCTTACATGTTGATCCTTAGACTGAATCCCTAGTTTCAAAAGGAAGGATTATCTATGAGTGTTGGACTTAATCCCTGGTTTCGAAAGGAAGGATTGTCCATGATCCCAGTTCTGTAAGGAAGGATCACCAGTGTTGATGGATTGAATCCCTGGTTCCGTAAGGAAGGATTATCCATGATCCCAGTTCCGTAAGGAAGGATCACATAGTTGTTTGGAATGAATCCCCGGTTCCGAAAAGGAAGGATTGTCCATGATCCCAGTTCCGTAAGGAAGGATCACAGAGTTGTTTGGACTGAATCCCGAGTTCCGAAAGGTCTAAAAGGAAGGATTGTCCATGATCCCTAGTTCCAAAAGCAAGGATCATATGTGTGCTGTAGGTGTTGATGCTCCTGATGATGTCCTAGTACTATAGATGAGGATGCTCCAGTGCTGCAGATGATGAGGTTCTAGTATTGAAGATGAGGATGCTCTAGTGTTGCAGATGATGATTTTTCAGTGCTGAAGATGAGGATGCTCCAGTGCTGCAGATGATGAGGTTCGAGTATTGAAGATGAGGATGCTCTAGTGCTGCAGATGATGATGTTCCAGTGCTGAAGATGAGGATGCTCCAGTGATGCAGATGATGAGGTTCTAGTACTGAAGATGAGGATGCTTCAGTGCTATAGATGATGATACTTTGGCTCTGTACTGAAGATGAAGTTGATTATGTTACAACAGTTGTTCCAGTTGTTGATGATGATGTTGAAGAACTTCCAATGATTTATAGATGTATCAAATGATGTTGTTGTTGATGCCCTCCTCTCTCCGATGATGTTGTGTAGAGTTACACATGCAGATGTTGTTGTCAGTAGATACCCTTCTTGTTAAGGGGGGAGTGTTAAATTAATGTAACTTCAAAGAATATTCTACTTGTACTTTATTATTGTAACTCCGTCAGGGATGTTTTTACCTCCGTCGGGGATGTCATTATTACATTTTGGTCATGTAAAGGTCATGAGGTTAAACCTCCATTGTAAGTTGGGTCGTTAGCACCCATGTGAATGTAATATAATTGGTAATTGAGTCTCCCTAGAGAAGTCGACCCAGTTAGGGTTATTGAGGCCAACCTAGGTGAGTTAAAGGTTAAGTGAAAATTAAAGTATAAATAGAGGGAGAGATTTCCTCATTTATTCATTCACTCACTTGTGCAATTCGCATTAGAGGAGAAAGAGAGAGATCTGCGAAGGAGAAGGAGGAGTGGCTTGAGTCCAGAGTTTGGTCTTTTGTCTCTCTTATTTTGCAAGACATGTTTTTGGGGAATTGTACTTGATCATCTATATTGAGGAAGTTCTTCCCCTTGAGGGTTTCCCAAGATAAATTGTTTTGTGCTTTGTGATTGTGCATCTTTTAGAGATCCTTATTATGCTGCTATTATGAATAATGTATTGAATGCAAATGAATTTGCAATCTAGTCTATGGTAGCATATAATATTAACATAGTGTTTCTTTAATGACACGTGTTCTTGACACCTGTGATCCTAATACTTATGTTGATTCTTAGGGTGTGCCAAAATGGGAAAATGCTATCACGTTGAAATTGATTCTTTGAAGAAGAATTAGACATGGGAAATTGTTCCTCAATCACAAGGAAGTAATGTCGTTAAGTGTCGATGGGTCTATAAGACTAAATTTACCTCCGATGGTGGTGTTGAACACCACAAGGCTCATTTGGTTTCCAAGGGCTTCTCTAAAAAAGAAGGCATCAACTACACTGAAACCTTTGCTCATGTTGCAAAGATGAACTCTGTTCAACTAATCCTTTTCCTTGATGCTCGTTTTGGCTGGGAGATTCATCAAATGGACGTCAAAAGTTCCTTTCTTCATGGAGGTCTGACTGAAGAAATCTATATGGACCAACCTCTTGGATTTGGATTTTGGTCTTATTTTTCAACTGAAGAAGTCATTATATGGATTGAAACAAGCACTTGTGCTTGGTATGAGAAGATTGATCACTTCTTTGTCAATCTTGGCTTCAAACATTGTGAATTTGATCATAGTATTTATGCATTACATGTTAATGGTGATACTTTAATTGTGGCATTGTATGTTGATGATTTAATAATAACTGGAAATAATCTCAATCCGATTTTGGGTTTGAAGAAACAATTTACAGATACCTTGGAAATGACAGACCTTGGTCTTTTGCACTTCTTTCTCGACAATCAAATTTTGTTCAATATGGATGACTATAAGTCGTGTGCTACACCTTATCAGTCGAGAGTGAAGTTGTCGAAACGATGTGAATCTCCATGATTCGACGCCACACTCTATAGACAATTGGTCGGTAGCCTGATTTACTTAACTCATCATCAACCAGATCTCTCATTTGCTATTAGCATGGTCTCCCAATTCATGCAGGATCCTTGATAAAGCCACTGGAAGGATGAAAAGAGAATTCTTCGCTATCTTAATGGTACTTATCAGTACGATATTAAATATTGTTGCAATACAAAACCACTGGTTGGGTTCACTGATTTCGATTGGGGCAGTGACATTGACGATCGCAAGTCCACTTCTAGCTATGTGTTTCGACTACGTTTTGGACCCTTGGTCTGGTCGTGTAAGAAACATAAGGTAGTCTCTCTTTCGACTACATAAGTCGAGTATCATGACACGGTCAATGCAAGTACATAGGAAGTTTGGATTTTCCAGCTTCTCGAGGAGCTTGGGTTTCCCATTCAGGCCTCCACTGTTATTCACTATGAAAATCAGAGTACAGCTTGGGTTTCCCATTCAGGCCTCCACTGTTATTCACTATGAAAATCAGAGTACAATCCAAGTTGCTAATAATCTTGTTGCTCATAGAAAGATGAAGCATGTTGAACTTCATGTTCATTATCTGAGACAATTGGTACAAGATAATGTTATCTCACTTGTTTATTGCAGGACAGATGATCAGATTGCTGATATCTTTACGAAGCCTTTACTAGAAGCTAATTTTGTGAAACTTCGGGCTATGATCAGGCTCCAGGAAGCTGCAATTATGGGGGGGGTGTTCAGAGCAAGTAATTTCACCTCCTGAATCTCCATAGCGTTGCGTTGATGGGGGGGTGTTGGAACCTAAGGTCTTGATGGTTCATCGTGACACATTTGGTTCTTCTGGAGACAATTAGTTGTTAGACAACAAGCAACTAGCGGAGCAGTCGACTGGAGTCTCGACTAGCCGAGTTGGAAGAACAATTGAACAGTCGGTTGAACAAATAACTGAATGGTCATGGTTGACGCAACTATAACTGCCGACTACACTTTGAGACATTGTGGATTTTGTGGAAACCATTAGAAGCAACAACCCCTATTTGTGGACCAGATCTTCCTTACTTTCAGGGAGTTTGTTAGATCTAGAAACTATAAAAAGACAACCCTATGGGTTGTGTTAGTATGTTGAAAAATGCTCAGTATGCTTTGTGAAGTTCTCATCATAATTCTTTATGCTCAAGTGCCGTAGCGATGGTCTTTAGACACCGCCTTTCTTCTTGGAGTTATGTTCCCTTCTGTGATTTTTCTTTCTGTTATATAGTTCAAGGTTAAGAGGTTCTCTAACAATAACTAAGTGGCTAATTGATATGAGGACAACCACCATTGGTTGTTATCCGCGAATATAGGTTGATTCGTCACTGTTATTAAAAAAAACCATGCCACTTGAAATAGCCAACTGGTGATCCATAAGAGGGCAGACTTCCACCTCTTGCTAAAATCCTTTAGGTCTTGAACCATTAACTTGTTTCCATATAAAAATAAGAACTCTCAAGTCTTAGTTTAAGACTAAAGATAAATTTCAACCTAAATAATATCCACAAGGAAAAACAAATATCTCTTATGGTCATTAAAAAACGGTTAATATGCTTTTTTAATAACATCTCATCTCAATATCATACATAAAAAAAACTACAATTTAACTTTTTAACTCAAAAGATATATTTATTTGTTGATATAATATATATAATGAAGTGTTCCTGGTTGTTCTCAATATCATACATTAAAAAAACTACAATTTAACTTTTTACTCAAAATATATATTTATTTGTTGATATAATATATATAATGAAGTGTTCCTTGTTGTGAAGGAAGAGATCTATATAAAAAATGAAGATATCTCTCGTAAGAAGATGCCGTGCATTATTATTTTAACAATGAGAAAATTGCGAATCAAGTGACACATTAACAATTTTATAATTGCATTTAAAAGTCTAACTTTTGACATAAAAGTAGTTGAAAAGATTTTAAAATATAACACCTGTGAAACGAGAGAAAATGTTTTTAAATGATTATAATGTGATTTCGACGTCTCAGAAGAAAAATATTCTTACGATTATAAAATATGTAACCATAGTGTTAACTGTTAAATGTTCCGTTCCTTTCATGTGAGTGAGATGGCTGGAATTAATAAATGGAAGCCTGCAACGTCCAGCGATAGCGAAAGCTGGTGACAGGAGCACGGATTTTAACTATGCGTCCAGCCTGTCACTGCGTCGACAACGACGGTTGACAGCTCGCTATCATTATTTTAAATTAAGACGTCTTTAGCTGCATGCCAGGGGCCAGTCCAGGCGGGTAGAAGGAACGGGCAGGTGGGCAGCGGGGCAGCTTGGTACCTAACCCATGATTTCTCTATAGTTCCCAGCTCGATATTATTATCAATATTTAGGAGAAGAAAGCTAAAATAAAAATACTATGCGAAAAGAACGTAATAATATTTTATAGATAATTTTAATTAATAAAGAAGTTTATATTTCAAACGTAATAATATTTATAGATAATTTTAATTAATAAAGAAGTTTAAATTTCAAAACTTATTTCAGGATGTGAAATCAAAGTAATAATATATTTAAGAATTAATTTATATAGATTAAGATGTATCATAAGTAGATGGAACAACTAAAGGCATTGTGAAAGGAAATATAGGTGAGGTATAGTATGTGGAGATGTAGATGTAGATGTAGAAAAGAACCCATATTTTTTTTAACATTGTGGAGTATATTCACAAATAAAGGAGATGTCCAATTTACAAATCATGGATTAGGGAATTAATGTGAATCTAATAAGAAGTATATCAAGTTTAGTTGAGAAAATGATGTGGGCAAGAAGTAGATGAGTGAAAGTAGATCCAATAACATATAATTGAGAAAATGATGTGGGCAAGAAGTAGATGAGTGAAAGTAGATCCAATGACATAGTGAATCCTTGATCCAAAATTAAGGGGACCATACTCAATGGAGTAAACTAAGTCCATGATTTGGGTCTTGTCATTACACCACTACTTCTAATTATGATAAGTTCTTGCTTTATTCTCTCGAAAATAAGCATACAACATATCAACTTTGTTGTCTCATATGGTTATTTGGTTTGGTAGGTGTTTAATAATTAATATCTATATATTTATCTCCTTCAAGCATTTAATATGGTTATTTGGTTTGGTAGGTGTTTAGTAATTAATATCTATATATTTATCTCCTTCAAGAATTTAATATGGTTATTTGGTTTGGTAGGTGTTTAATAATTAATATCTATATATTTATCTCCTTCAAGAATTTAAAAGAGAGAGCCAAAGAGTTTTTTTACACCACACATCCGGGTGAAAAATATATATTTTTCAAATTCTCAAGGCTTTCATTTTTTCCAATAAAGTGTTTCAGCATTCCATTAATATATAAAGGTTAGGGTCATAAGGACAACCACCAAAAGCATAAAGTCATATCTAATAATGTTATCAACTAACCAAAATGGATGAAACACAAAGCCAACCAATTAAGCAAACAAGTTAAACCATGAAAGATCTAAAAACACAATCATTGGGTCCATCATCTAGTGCATAATTCCATGTTAAAAATGTTAAGATAGTACTTGTATCATAAGGAAGGTCCTTATATCGAGGGTTAGCTCCCATCCTTCTATTGTAATAAGGGTTAACCATAATTGTCTTCCATCCCTCATTTCCTTGCTCGCTCTATGCAAGTTGATCTAGTTCAAAGATGGCTATAAGTACATTAGGGAACCTATCAAGTTAAGGTACTTTGGGAGTGTATGATAGAGGCTAGATTCTATGATGCCCCCGACATTCACAAAATACACAACAAACTCTATGATGAGGACAACTAGTAATAGAAGCTCTAGAGTGAGCTAAATAGGCCAATAAATGATTGACAAGGGGTAATTTCTCATGGTGTAAGGTGCTCTACCCCAAAATTCTAACAATTGGCCTCTGTACATGCACCACGTCCATCTCCACCTGAATTGCTCATTTAAATGGACACATATTAGGGAGCTATCATGCCAAGTAAAAGAAGTGCATTGTTCATTCTTAAACATACATCCATTTCTTGTTTTTTAGATGTGATAGAAAATATCATCTCTAATCATATGCCATGCTAATTGAAACTCAATTACTCACAATAATGTTCCTCCCAACAACATTGGGTTCTAGAAAATGGGTGTAGGGAGTAACTAGTTGCAAAATCTAGAAATTCACTCCCAAGGAGATTGTGATATCTTGATTTTGACCCTTGAAATATAATATGTTAAATCAAGTATTATTTGTATAATGAGCTTTAGGTGTGGGAATTAAGCCTAGTACCTTTTACAATGACCTTATGTTGCTAAGATGTAAAACACATTGTAAACATTGTTGTCAGAGCTCGATGCCAAGGTGCCAACTAGTGAATACTTATGAGTCCTAGTCATGGGATAAGTTTATGGCATAGTTTTCATGTCTTTAGATAATGAAGCAGATGATATGCCTACATAAAAACATGTTTAAAAAATGAAATGTACTGATATAATATCCGCTAATGAAGGATTTCTCGAGGAATCAATAAGGAGACTATTATACCACAACAGGGTAATAGGAAAGGGGGTGCATGGATGATTTGACCTTGACACTTGCCTTTGGGGAGTACTACCTTTTAGCTTGTGCTTCCTTCAAAGTATTTTCCATCAATATTAATTTGAGTGGCCCTTTTGATGTTTCCCCATGCTTATTCAGAAGACACATACACTTAATGCAAAGGGGGGAATATCTTGTACAAGTTTCAGGGAATCATCATCATCATCATAATTCATTATTTAACCAATAAAAAATTCTATCCCATATTTTGGGGGTTTTGGTAATTGGGGAAATTTATGTGAGGCCATGACTATAATTATGCCTACAAAAAGAAAAGAGAACCCCATGAAGATATGGTTGGTATGAGATAGTGGAAGTTAAGGGATTTTCTATTGAAATTCTAAGAACAAATAGGTTGGTTTTAAAGAACCATGGCTAGAATGTCCACATTTGTTGAAGAAAAAACATCAAACATGCAACCTTAATATCACTACTCATTCACCGTATTGGAGCAAATTGTTTCCATTCCAAGGTTTCCCCAGAACGTACTTAGTAGAATGGACTCTTGTTACTGACAAGATCACTAGAAGGGAAGATGATCCTTGAGGAACTATTGAACATACAAATGCAAGATATTCCTTATGTTGTGTAGGGCGGTGAAAGATAGTTTCATGGTTGATTGATGGTTGGATGAGGGATTGAAGTGCTCAATAGTGAGAAGATTGGCTTTGTCATGGGAGAAATGGGTTAGGCTAAGTGAGATTAGATCACCATAGGAGCTTCCTTCTCTTTGGTGGTATCATGTTCTGGCTTGGGGGTGGAGTCCATAGCAGATTCCTATAATTGGGTAGTGGACCACTCCTCAACAACCAATTTGGTGGACTTCATTTGTTTAGAGATAAGTGTCCATATATATCCCTATGTGGAATGGATTAATTTTATATTATGTTAGCTTATTCCTAGAATGCAACGTGTAATGAATCTTTCATATATTTATATTATGTTATAATATTTCATATTACATTTATTTTTCAAAATTTAGTATATGGTAGTGATAATGCAAGCTTGTTTGAAAGAAATTAGGCAGAGGTAAACAAAAATGTGAAATTTTGGAGAAATGCCCAATTCTGTTATTAATAAGGGCCTAAGTTATAGGGGCATTCAAGAAGAGAAAACAAGTCATATTTTTAAACTCAGAATGGATGATAAGGAAGATTTGTCCTATGATTCATCTGGCTTGGAAAATGAGATAAGCAATCTAGAAAGGATATAGTTGGTTCCCATGTGCCAATAGATCATGATGTACTTGAAAGTTATTGGCCCTAATCCATTGTGTAGATGTGGAACATGCAATCATTCCAAAGTTAGATTCACTTAACTAAAAAGGGATTAAATTTAGATGGAATGGAATAAGATGTAGCATATTGTGATGTATTGAACTCAATTTATTCATTTAGAAGAGGTCAATCTATTCGTGGCAAAGAGGTTTATGTTTGAAAGGAGCTTGACGTTTGAATGGAAATTGATGGTTGAGTTTAAAATCGGTCGTTAGTCCAATATTAGAGAGGCCTACATATTTTGTTGATAAGAGTCCCATGTGTCCCTTTAAAGTGGGCCAATACTAATCATTGATAGGAGCTTGATGCCTTCCTTTGAATGAGATCATGATCTCTTGAAAGCGCTCAATATTTAAGAAGACACAAATGTTTGAAAATAGATTGATGCCTTTAAAGGGCCAATGTTCCTTCCTTTGAGAGAAGTTATGTCTTTGTGTAAGAGAGCATTATTCATTCACTATGAAGAGGCCAATGGATTTGGTTTATAAAAGGTCAATTTCTTCATGTAAAAGAAGTCATTATATTTTTTTCTTCAAAAACACTAATGATGGTCCAATGTCAAAGATCAAGGATTTTCTTCATAAATGTCATGGTGGATTTGAAATTTGACCTTCGATACCCAATGGTTCAAGTCCATGTGTAAGTATTCTAAGAAAAACCTCTGTAATACCCTTGGTGTCATTCCACCCTTTGACCTTCCATCTTTGATGCTTTCAATCTTAAGGCTTATGCATCATGGAAGTTCCACATTTGAAATCCAATGGTATGATATTGGGGCATATACAATGGGGACATTTCTTATGATTTGATAGGGCTCCAACAAGATTTCATCTTTTGATGATCCAAGCTTTGTGGCATATTCTACACCTTTTACCTTGAAAACCAATGAATAGGGGCCACGTGAAAATGAGGGAATGTGGATACTAAGCAAGCATAGTAATGGATGACACATGCTTTTGATCCTAGTGGATATTGGTGGCGGCCCACCTCTTCCTACTGGCTCAAAACAGTCTTCTGGCAATTTTGGCAAATTACTATTTTTAGCATTTTTTCGGGTCCTCAACTTCCGGAGCCATTTTGAGGCCCTAAACGACGTTTTTTCGGCGTTGAATTCTTGAGAAAATATGGGTACTGTGCGCCTACCCCTTTCGCATGCCGGAATCGAGATTTGCTTACCCTTTTTGTAATCCTTGAATATATATTTCCAATGAGCTATTGTACACCCCAAATGGATATCGTATGCAAAAGTTACGACCCCAGGAAGTTGATGTACTAACTTACCCAAACGGGGCCCACATGACTTTTGGTGCTTCATCTCCTAGGGTTAGGTTTTTGGATGTTTGGGATTCTTTCCCTCATGCTTATGATAAATAGGCCCTTTCGGCCTCTCTTTGTATTCATCTTGGCACGAATGAGCATAGCGGCCACATCTCTTCTCAGAGATAGCTACCACCATTCCAGCTAGTGTATTTTACAGTTTGTTCTATTTCCGCTATTTAATAGAATATGTGTTTACTGTATCACTGTGTTCTTTGAAATATATCTCTGTATATGATTCTGTATATGCTATCTTATTTTGTTCATGCATAAATCTGGATCAGTGGTATTAGAGCGGTCTGCTCTTTGATTGTTTCTCAGTGCATGTCCTCGACGAGGCCAGGATATAGAGAGTTGGGTCTCGAACTAGTTTCACTTGGGGAAGACCACTCTCGCCGGCCCAAACGGCCTCCCATGGAGGAAGAAAAGAGAGACGACGGAGCAGTAGATCATATCAAGTCATTGCTCGAGGAATCCCTCGCGCGACAGAGGAACGAGATGATGGATATTTTTTCCTAGATCCTTCGACGCATGCTGACGGCAATAGATACACCTTCGACAAGTAGCCATTTTGGAGATGCGACTCCCTTCAAGGTACAAGTTAACTTTGATATCCCTTTATTTGAAGGCCAGATCGATGCCGATGGCATAGATAAATGGTTGAATCTACTAGAAGGGTATTTCTCTGTCCACAATTTTTTCGACAGGGAAAAGATTGTCTTTGCGCTCCTTAAGGCCGTCCCCCATGTCAAAAATTGGTGGGAAACTTATTGTGAGCAAAAAATCATCAGACGAGTCTGGATTGTTTGAATATTACAATCCCACTTTGGCCTCTTTTATAGATGTCGTCAAGGAACAATATTACCCTATTGGAAACTATGATGACCAGTACACAAAATGGACCATTCTGCACCAAGAGAGGGACCAAACGGTGTCGGAGTACACCAACAAATTTCATACCTTGCGCACAAAGCTAGGTATCAAGGACTCCAAGCGGCACCTAGTACTGAAATATCGCAGTGGCCTACACCGGTACATACAAACATAGATGGATTTCCCGAAAATCTCTTCAGTCGGATCCGCCTATCAATATGCTGTCAAAATTGAGCAAACATTTCAACAAAAGAACAAGCGTGACTTTGGACTTGCGCAGAGGCAGGGTAAGGGAAAATATGGCTTGCAGAATACGGGGAAGGGAAAGGAAAACCAGTCCCAACCACAAGCGAAGAAGGGTAATGAAAAGACAAAGAAGGACATCGAGAAGTGGTGCGAGTTCCACAAAATCCCCTGGCACAACACTGATGAATGTTGCTCAAAACAGTCATTGGTGGCTGAGATCAAAGCTTCAGGATCAGATCCCAGTTCCGATTTTGACTCAGAACCTAATTTCACAGCCGCGCAGAAAGGGAAGCAGATCATTGATGCAAAAACTAGTGCAGTTTTTGCCACCACACAAATTCAACCAGAGGAACTTGAAGAGTCAGAGGTAGAGGAGCGCCTTTTCCACTCACAGTTGTGCGTGAAGGGAATTCCCCTACACTTTGTTGTGGACAGTGGCAGCCATAAGAACCTGATCTCAGCAGAAGTCATCAAGAGATTGGAGCTACCAATAACACAACACCCACAACCATACACCATTGGATGGATAAGCCAAGGACGAGAGATCCGTGTCAGTCACCAATGTCGCCTACCATATGGCATCAAGCCGTTCAAAGATGAGGTATTGTGTGATGTGGCCCCACTTGAAGTATGTGATGTTCTTTTAGGACAACCATATATGTGGAAGCGTCATGTTGTATATGAATCACGACCTCGCAGTGTCATTGTCACTTTGGGAGGACAACTCTATTGGATACCAGAGATAGTTGCACCTACCCCAACCAAGCAGGGCAGGAAGATAATATCCCACACTGGGAAATTTTCTCTATTCGCAATTCCCACTGAAGGAGAACATTAGATTGCAGAGACATCCACAACCTCTGCCCATTATCCCTCTACTCAGCATAAACAAGAAAAATAGAAGTTCAGTGCAGCATCACCTATTCGAGTACCTTTGCAGTGCAAGGCCACGAATTCAAGGTGCTTCCCCAAAAAGAAACCATCCAAACCAGTGCAGACCAAGGATACCACAACAACCAAAACTGTTGAACAGCTCCAGTGCAACCAGCAACAATAATTACAACCCTCTGAAGATTTCAAAGAAAGGCAACCTTTTCGCTTCAGCAAATGCCACACCAGGAGCTCAACTCAACACACAGTTTGACATATGATAAGGGATTTAACGCAATGGAGACCATTGCTTCCTAAAGAGGGAGGATTGATCTGGGTGGATATCGGTGGCGGCCTACCTCTTCCTACTGGCTCAAAATAGTCTTTTGGCAATTTTGGCAAATTACTATTTTTTGCATTTTTTCGGGTCCTGAACTTCCGGAGCCATTTTGAGGCCCTAAACGACGTTTTTTCGGCGTTGAATTCTCAAGAAAAAATGGGTACTGGGCGCCTACCCCTTACGTGTGTTGGAATCGAGATTTGCTGACCCTTTTTGTAATCCTTGAATATATATTTCCAACGAGCTATTGTACGCCCCAAATGGATATCGTATGCAAAAGTTACGACCCCGGGAAGTTGATGTATTAACTTACCCAAACGGGGCCCACATGACTTTTGGCGCTTCATCTCCTAGGGTTAGGTTTTTGGATGTCTGGGATTCTTTCCCTCATGCTTATTATAAATAGGCCCTTTCGACCTCTCTTTGTATTCATCTTGGCACGAATGAGCATAGCGGCCACATCTCTTCTCAGAGATAGCTACCACCATTCCAGCTATTGTATTTTACAGTCTGTTCTATTTCCGCTATTTAATAGAATATGTGTTTACTGTATCACTGTGTTCTTTGCAATATATCTTTGCATATGCTATCTTATTTTGTTCCTGCATAAATCTGGATCAGTTTTCCTCATTAACAAATAAAAATACCTATTAAAAATAATAATTGTAGGAACAAATCCATAACTTGGTCATACAGATTTACATTGACCTGATAAAAAACTCCTTTTTCTAAAGTTTGAAATTTTGACATTGAATTCTGACAATGGAAAAACATAGTTTTTGAAGGACAAGTCTCCACTTTCTACCAACAACCCCACACTTGAAAAAAATTAATTAGTAGGAAATATAGGTAGGAACACAATAATTGTACTATAAGGAAAAGGACTTTTTGCATAGGTTATAATGGATTCTACTCTAAAAAGATCCCAAACATCTGTTTATAGCGGAGGTCACTAGCGGATGCGAGTAGGTAGAGGTTTTAGCATTTTTTTCCGGTGTGTTTTCACATACTAAACACACTGGTACATACATGACAACAACGCACCGGTGCTGCAAATAAATCATGTGGCACCGGGGCCATAAACACCATCAAGTAGGAAAAAAATAAAATATTGCAAATGGTGCATTTATATTAACAAAGTGCATCACGACGCAACATAGTTGAAAGCACCAAAGTAGCGTAAACTGATAGGAGAGAGAACTGGATTACTATATTTTTTTATTATTTTATTCCAACATCGGTGCAGTTCTTCTATACAACTGCACCAGGTTAGTTATCCTAATCTGCACTGCATTAGGGTTAAAAAATTCTGAATTTAAAACCACATACTATATTATTTTTTTTATTTAAATTTTTATTAGTAGTGTGTTCTATATAGTCGATTGCACTGGTCCATTATCATTTCTAGCACATCCTAACAAGGTTTAATAAAATTCTCCAAGTAGTGCGTTTAAATGAGCAAAGTGCACTGGTGTGCCATGTAGTTGAAAGCACCGAAGTAGGGTAAGCAGATAGCTAGGAGCACTGGATTACTATATATTTTTATTTTTAATTTCCATAACCATTCTGTTCTTCTAATAAACCGAACCGAGGCGGTGTATCCCAAGCTGCATCGAGTTAGGGTTAAAAATTTCTGAATTTAAAACCATAGACTATATTATTTTTTATTTTAATTTTTTATTAGCGGTGCATTATATATAATGGATTGCACTGGTGTGTTATAGTGTCGTCGCACTAGAATAGGGTTTAATAAAAAAATTACTACATGAAAAAATCATGTTCACCACATCTATAGTGCTTTTGAGCCTTGCAACACCGGTGCCGTACATCCCCTGCTCAGACGCCCTGACATTCGTGCTTCATATGGCAACATTGCTTGCTTCCATTGGTTGTTGACTGGATTTGAATTTTTCCAAATGGTCAACAAAATTTCAAATTTGACATACATCACAACCATGCCTCCCCGACATACAAGTGTCTAGGTAAATTCTTTATTACTTCATAATTTAAATTTTTAGCAGATTAAAATTGAAAATTAACCTTTTTTTCTCCTTAATTTAAAAAAACAAAAACCTTGTGTAGTGCATTTGAGCAATCTGGCTCACATCGCGCACGGTGCTCCCTATAAATTTACAGGGTGCATCGTGCGTAGTGCATTTTGGAAGGACGCACATTGAAAAAATGATGCGTTATAATTTATAACGCAACGATAAACTAGGTTTTAAAAAAATATCAACATAAACTGGTGTGTATACTAAACCCAAATGCACCATAGATACGGTGCACTAACATGTGCCAAGTGCACTATAGAACCAAATGTTATTAAAAAAATTCATTACGTTAAGCGGTGCAATCCATTAACCTTTCCACACCAATGTCACGGTGCACCAACATGTAGCCGGCATACTGCTACCACATACTAATTTTTGACCTCATTAAGGGAGGCTATGGTGCGCTCTAAGAACAATTACGCACCATTAACGGTGCAATGACATGCTCATAATGCACCAATTTTGTAGGTGCAAATTTAAAAAAAAAAAGACAAAATGTTTAACGGTGTGGTTTGATAAACTCATTGCACCGATTGTTCAGTGCACTGATGTGTATGTAGCGCATCGTAAACCATACAAAATTAAAAAACTCACAAATGGCTTCTACGGTGTGCACACTAAACCCAAACACACCCTAGGAACGTGTTAAGATTCAATATGCTAAGACAGAAAATAGCAGCATTACATTCCATTTCACAATAATAGCATATACAGGATCACTGAAGAAACAACAAGCATAGCATAAACACAAGAGACATAGATTTATCCTGGGAAACCCTCATGGGGTAGAAAACCCAGCAAAGCTTCCTCAATATAGATGACCAGCAATATACAAAGATGAAACCCTGAGACATGATCTCCTCCTCCACAATAGCAGACCTCTTCTCTACAAGTGCGCTATCCTCAAGTGAGTGAGTGTGTATAATGAGGAACACACCTCCTCTATTTATACACTACTCTGATATGTATTTTACACAAGTACACGTAGGCTCGTATTTAACCAATGGGTTAAATACCCCACTACAACTGACTGGGCCGACCCCTCTAGGGTGGTCTAATAACCCTTTGATCCACATAACACATACATGGCCGACCCCCACTAGGGAAGTCTAATAACCCGAGTTACCACATTCCGACGGAGGAATAAACATCTCCGGATATACAATAAGATCTTCACGGAGGAATGAAACATCTCCGGAATAATAAAGTACAAATATAATATTCTTTGAAGTTACAATATCTCAACACTCCCCCTTAACGAGAAGGATATTATAACAACATCTGCACGAGCAAGGAGTCATCAACATCATACATGATACATCTATAAATCATTGGAAGCTTTCTCAACATCATCAGTAACTCAAGCAGTTACTGGAACATCTTCAATACTGGAACATCGACATCTTCAGTATTGAGTCTTTATCTTCTGTAACACTTGAACAGCTACAACAATATCATCATCTGGATCCTCATGATTATCGTCATCACACGATCATCAGCATCGTCATCTCATGATCATCAGCATCGTCATCACACGATCATCAGCATCATCATCACATGATCATCAGCATCGTCATCACACGAACATCAACATCGTCATCACACGATTATCAGCATCGTCATCACACGATCATCAGCATCGTCATCATACGATCATCAGCATCGTCATCACACGATCATCAACATCGTCAGCATCGTCATCACACGATCATCAACATCGTCATCACACGATCATCAACATCGTCATCACATGATCATCAGCATCATTATCACACGATCATCAGCATCATCAGCATCGTCATCACACGATCATCAGCATCGTCATCACACGATCATGTTCCTAGGATGATCAATCCTGCTCCCTTTAGGACATAGGTCCATGGATGATACAATCTGATCTTCAGTTCTCGAAGACATCAGTCTACGGATCTATTCTGGGACCTCAGTCCGGGGACGATGCAATCCCCTGCCTGTTCATTCAGGACTTCATTATCGGAGACCCACTCTATGGCTCTATTCTGGGACCTCAGTCCAGGGACGATGCAATCCCCTTCCTGTTCATTCAGGACTTCATTATCGGAGACCCAGTCTACGGCTCTATTCTGGGACCTCAGTCCGGGATGATGCAATCCCCTGCCTGTTCATTCAGGACTTCATTATCGAAGACCCAGTCTACGGCTCTATTCTGGGACCTCAGTCCGGGGACGATGCAATCCCCTACCTGTTCATTCAGGACTTCATTATCGGAGACCCAGTCTACGGCTCTATTCTGGGACCTTAGTCCGGGGACGATGCAATCCCCTGCCTGTTCATTCAGGACTTCATTATCGGAGACCCATTCTACGGCTCTATTCTGGGACCTTAGTCCGGGGACGATGCAATCCCCTGCCTGTTCATTCAGGACTTCATTATCGGAGACCTCACATCTACGGCTCTCTTTAGGACTGAAAGTCCAGGGATGATCCAATCCCCTCAACTGTCCACTAAGGAATTCATTCTCGGAGACCTCTCGTCTACGGCTCTCTTTAGGACTGAAAGTCCAGGGATGATCCAATCCCCTCAACTGTCCACTAAGGACTTCATTCTCGGAGACCTCACGTCTACGGCTCTCTTTAGGACTGAAAGTCCAGGGATGATCCAATCCCCTCAACTGTCCACTAAGGACTTCATTCTCGGAGACCTCACGTCTACGGCTCTCTTTAGGACTGAAAGTCCAGGGATGATCCAATCCCCTCAATTGTCCACTAAGGACATCATTCTTGGAGACCTCACGTCTACGGCTCATTTTAGAACAAGTGTTCAAGGATGATACAATCCCTCTTCTTTCTCGGAGATCTTTGTCTACGGCTCATTTTAGAACAAGTGTTCAAGGATGATACAATCCCCACATGTATTCTCATCAATACAAGTACACGTATCCTCATCTATACAAGTACATTAATCAATACATGTATCATCATCTAGCATCAACAGCATGTATACATCATACATCAAAAGCATGTATTCTCAGTAATACATCTGACATCAAAAGCATGTATACATCTATCATCAAAAGCATGTATTCTCACTAATACATCTATCATCAAAAGCATGTATACATCTATCATCAAAAGCATGTATTCTCACTAATACATCTATCATCAAAAGCATGTATACATCTATCATCAAAAGCATGTATTCTCACTAATACATCTATCATCAAAAGCATGTATCCATCTATCATCAAAAGAAAAAATATAAGATTCCTAAATCTAAATAATTCTAAGTAACTAGGTGCATTAAATAGGTAACCTCATCATTGATGAGACAGACTTGTCATCAGATACTATGCTACTCCCCCTTTCGAGGAGGGTCCTTCTGGACTATACCAAGCTTGTCTCGGAAGTATTTAAACTTTACTCGAGACAGAGGTTTAGTCAAGATATTAGCAATCTGATCCTCAGTGCTTATATACTTGAGCTTGATAGCTCCTCTCTGCACCATATCTCGTAAATAGAAGTATCGGATCTCTATGTGTTATTGACTTATCGTGGAATACAAGATTTTCTATCTTGATGCAGTTTTGAATGTCACACATAATCATAGTGGAATTCATTTCTAAGTCAAACACTCCATATAATAGCTTCTGAAGCCACACTGCTTCACAGCTGGCAGAGCAGACAGCTATATATATATACTGCTTCAGTAGTACTGAGAGCCACACTAGATTGTTCCTTGCTGAACCATGAGATCATGGCAGATTCAAGACTATAACATCCACCTGATGTACTCTTTCTGTCTGAGGCACTTCCTGCCCAATCAGAATCTGAGTAACCATGTAAACGGAGTTCATGACCTCCAAGATAATATAGACCAAAATCTATTGTACCTTTTAGGTACCTCACTACATGCTTTGTAGTTATTAAGTGAACCTTTCTAGGTTCTACTAGACACTGACTTAGGGTATTTGCAGCAAAGCATATATCTGGCCTAGTATTTGTTAGATACATCAATGACCCAATGATTTGTCTATATAGGGTTAGGTCCACTAAATACGATGAGTCATTAACTAACAACTTCAAGTTGGAGTCCATGGGAGTGGCCATGGCTTTATACTCCAACATATCAAATCTTTTTAGAAACTTCACAGCATACTTACCTTGGTTGAGAAAGATTCCTTCTAAGCCTTGCCATACTTCGAGACTTAGGAAGTAATGCATCAATCTGAGATCTTTCATTTTTCATTTCTGCAACCATCTTCTTCTTTCTTTTCATGATCTGTTTCTCATTCCCTATAGGAAGGATATCATAATAATAGTATGATCCATAGCCTTAAGGTAAAGGTTAGGAACAAATTAAATTATTGGTAAAGCCCAAGCTTATCAAGAAACTGTCAATTCTCCCTTTGTGACTGAACATCATTCACACTCTGCATTGAATGATTTTCTGCATATCTATCTGTGCCATCTCTCGATAGATGGGTCTACTGATATGAGCCTCAATATTATTCAAACTTTGTGGTGAGTTCCTTCTTGCATCCATGTCATCTGTGTATAAAAACCATATTCAACCTTGTAGCAAAGGTTGAGATCCACATCACCCGTGGTGATCATTAAGCTCATCAATTGATTATCGATCCTGGGTACCCATACAGAACCTGAATCACACTTCTTCTTTAATTACACCATTAAGAGAATGGTTTTATCTATCCTCTTGGAACAAACATCTCATCATGATTCTCTTTCTCTTTTCTAAGAGAATCTTCTAGCCACAAGCCTTCTATAGTGTGTTTGATTTGTAAATCCTTTTGTTGAACATCCATCGCTTGTTCATCATTCATCATGATTTTTCCTACAAATCAAAATTAGGTACATGATTAGTAATACTTCATAATCATCAAATCATATTGACATGATAACCTATTATGCATACAGATATCATTTACATAGTTATGCAACTATCTTGACCAATACTTTGGCACAACACTTTCCCATATCCTGTATGCATACAGTGGCTATCTAGATGCCTTCCATCTCTACCAGAACATACTATCGAGAGTGTGCACAACTCTCAGCATGTCAGCAAAGAGGTTTCATTCTAGACAAGCAACAATGGAATGTTTGTCCAACTTACCAATCATATGCATATTAGTAGTATACTGTTCAATGTTCTATGAATATTTACACTTAGCATGATATATTATAGGAATACAAATATGCATACAACCTATTACAGGCAATATCATTTACTATTTCAAATAACAACTCAAATACTTATCTTTTATGTTTGTGTGGTTGCCTCCCGTTTGATCTTCTGTATGTCTTTTGAACTTCTATTCATTATGTACCACTGTGCATGTTCAAGTGTCATCCTCATGATCTCATACACAAACATACACCCATTAGTATGTTCTAAATGTTATCAAAACATTATAGTTCTAAATAATCTTGAGAATGTATGGTCATGATTATAGTTAATAAACATTAGTATTCAAGATTTCAAGGAAGTCTTGTTTTACTCATGCATATCATCAATCAAGATAAAAGACATAATATGCATAATCCCTTGATTACTAACTTTATGAATAAGCATAACCAATCATACCAAGTATACTTATATAAGGGATCTTAACACAAGGTAAGATTCATGGGAAACATACCTGGATTAGTATACCTACTTAGTTATGTACAACATACCTAAACAATCTCTTCAATGATTTAGAGATCCTGAGCTAGAACCTGCATGTCTCATAGGTTAAGCATAATATAACAAAGTCATACTTACCTCGTAAGTAGAACAAAGATTATGGATGAGTCTTTGTCTTCATGTTTTCATGGTCATGGAACCTGATTTGTCTTTTGTGATGTACCTGTATCTTGTTAGCAGACAACATCAACCTCACACAACATCATAATGCATTAGTACAATCATATAGCCCTAATCAATGAATGTCTTTGATCATTCACATGCATTCATACTGTTACTAGGGTGATAAGACAATTCTAACATTAATCAAGATTGTACTAATAAATAATATGAAGACAAACACATCATGAACTTAATCAAGAATTAGATTTCAAGACATACCTGAGCCTCCTTAAGTCATACCTGTCGAGACTTCTTGTAGTCTTCTTATGTAAGGCCTTAGCCTCAACTCCCCCTGAAACTTGATCTGGAGCTTAATTAGTGTTTTATAGAGAAACCCTAAAGATTCAATCTTTGACTTTCACACTTCTCAATGGATGAAAGAATATGTCTTGCTGAGCTGATCAAACTAGCATACTTGAATTTTGGAATTTCCAAAATTTGACCCCTCAAAATTGCCTTTGAAACTTCTGGATCTTTTGGACAGGATCCCGAACTAGGGTTTGATGAAGCCCACCCTTCTGCCCAAACAAAAGGTTCGATCCAAGGCTCTAAACTCTTATTTTTCTTAGGCGTTTCCAGCCATGGTTACAGAGTTCAAAAATTCCAACTTTTGCTGAAGCCCTAATTTTCCATCTTTCCGATCAAAATCCCAAACTGGGGTTTGATCAAGCCCGGTCTTCCACCCAACCAAAAACTTCGATCTTGGTCTCTAAATTTCGATTTTCCTGAGTAGAATTCAGCCGTGGACTCCGATTCCAAAAATTCTAACTTTCTCCGAAACCCTAAATTCCGGAAGCCATGAATAAAGGTGCTCCAAAAATAATTCTGTTTTGACAGAAATATGCACCTGATTGTTTCTGCTATAACTCTGAAATTTTTGCTCCACAGGGTCTGAAACCCTTTTTCTGCAGTAGCCTGACCTGTCATCTTTCCATCCTGATAGGTCTGACCTCAATTGGGTTTTCTGAGAGAGAGTTATGCCAAGTGTCTCAACGTGACCTGTTTATGGGATAAAACAGGAGAGCGAACTTGTACGGCCTGCCACGTGTCACTAGTTCACCTTCGGCCTCTGAAAAAGTTTCCTGAGATATCTCGACCTGTTATATTTCCATCCTGACAGGTCTGACCTCAATTGGACTCTCTGAGAGAGAGTTATGCCAAGTGTCGCAACATGACCTGTTTATGGGATAAAACAGGAGATCGAACTTGTACGGCGTGCCACGTGTCACTGGTTGAATTTCGGCCTCTGAAAAAGTTTCCTGAGATAGTACAGTCTGTGTAATACCTGTCAATTTTTACGAAATTTCATTTGGAGCTTCCTAGCCCAATTTATGACCTTTTTTCCTAGGTCACCTGATTTTGACTGAGATCTGGAAGAGGCAGAAACACTAACTTGTACTGATCATAACTCACAAAGTACAACGAATATGAGGGTCCCCTTTGGACACAAGGTACCTGGGGATGTTATATTCGACCTATAAACTTTTCAGACCCTGAAACTTTTCATAAATGGATTTATAGCGAAAGTTCCACGATGACTGGTTTTTGCTATGTAAAACCCTAACCTTCAAATTGTCGTAAGTAAAGCAAGTGTCGTAAGTGCCATACCTTGCCTTCCTTCAGGTTAGCTCTGATACCATGTTAAGATTCAATATGATAATTCATAAAATAGCAGCATTACATTCCATTTCACAATAATAGCATATACAGGATCACTGAAGAAACAACAAGCATAGCATAAACACAAGAGACAGAGATTTATCCTGGGAAACCCTCATGGGGTAGAAAACTCAGCAAAGCTTCCTCAATATAGATGACCAGCAATATACAAAGATGCAACCCTGAGACATGATATCCTCCTCCACAATAGCAGACCTCTTCTCCACAAGTGTGCTATCCTCAAGTGAGTGAGTGTGTATAATGAGGAACACACCTCCTCTATTTATACACTACTCTGATATGTATTTTACACAAGTACACGTAGGCTCGTATTTAACCAATGGTTTAAATACCCCACTACAACTGACTGGGCCGACCCCTCTAGGGTGGTCTAATAACCCTTTGACCCACATAACACATACAGGGCCAACCCCCACTAGGGAAGTCTAATAACCCGAGTTACCACATTCCGACGGAGGAATAAACATCTCCGGATATACAATAAGATCTTCACGGAGGAATGAAACATCTCCGGAATAATAAAGTACAAATATAATATTCTTTGAAGTTACAATATCTCAACAGAATGGTGCACTAACGCGTGCCAAGTGCACCATAGAAACAAATGTAATTTAAAAAAATATTAGGTTAAGTGATACGGTCCATTGACATTTCTGCATTGATGTCATGGTGTGCTAATGTGTAAATGGTGCACCATTATCACATAGAAATTTTGGAACACACCAAGGGTGGCTATGGTGTGCTCTAAGAACCCATACACATTGTTTACGGTGCGATGACATGTCCACAACGCACTGGTTAAGGGGTGGAAAACTTTAAAAATTCCAAAGAAAACAAAACGTTTAATGGTGCGCACCGATTTCTCGATGCGCTTACTTGTAACTGGTGCATTGTTAAAGCATACAAAATTACAAAACTCACAAAGGACTTTGACGGTGTGGTTTATGAACATTTGTGAACTATTTTCGATTTGCTGATTTTTAATGGGCACACCATCATCCACCCTTTAAAAAATATAAAACACCCAATGGTATGCTCTATTAATTGATGCACGTGTGGTCCAAGAACATTTTCAGCTGTGCACTTGTGGTAGAAAAGCACTGTTCTTGGTGCAATATTGTAATTAAGGCACATCGCTAGTCAAACTCATTTTTTATTTTTATTTTTTATTATTTGATGTTATTAAATAGCAAGCTAATTGAATGAAATATTTAATGTTTTTATATGTTTATTTATAACATTGATTCATGTTATATGTGAAACAGAGACATCAATAGTGTGAGGCTGATGAGCAACAACATGCACAGGTTGACCAGTTCAACTTCGTGTGTGAGTGGGAGGCTAGTGAGAGGGAGAGGGATTTGCACCCTCTCTCAATTACTGATTAGACTTAATACCTATTGATGGTTGTCATCCTCCTGAATTTTCATCAAGAGGATACATCCCTCAAGGGGAACTCGTCATTGTTGGCGTAGTTGATCCGACGTTGGGATCATTGCAGGAAGGTATTTTGTGTTGGTCCTTATCAGTGGTTCCAACCCATTGAGGAAGACATTTATTTCATCACTAGGATATCTAGGAGAGGGGATTATTTTCCCTAGTTACTTGATGTCCCAGTCGGTGTTATAGCAGAGAGTCAGCTAGCTTACTCTCAGAGATATATCGGTGACCATGTCATTGATCCTGTTGATTTTTAAGTGCACAGTGAGAAGCTTTAGATTCCTTATTTTGATAGATTGGAGGTTAGGTGCCTCTCTCTTTTTCTTACGATGGTGGTGCACTCCATCATTGACGGGAAACACATTAGTTTCCTTTTGTTGTATGATGTTGATTCTTTATTGTAGAGTCCTAGATGCATTAGGTGGTTTGCCATTTTTTTGCAATAGTTTTTCTTTTCTTTGAGTTGATGTTGTGCATAGATTGATGGGAGGTCAACTTCCCTTTCTATTCAAATCATTTTGTCTATTTTTTGAGAAGTTTTCGGCCACCATGTCATCATTTGAGCACCTCCCTCCTAGGATGACGACAGAGGTGCCTATGCACATGTGGGGGAAGATGATGCCCAAGAGGGGGCATCTTGAGTTCTCGGCTAGGATCACATCATAGGTGCTCGAGATGATAGCCAGTGAGGATGACCACGCATTAGACATTGTGCCATATACATAAACAATCTTGGATTGGAGAGCATGCCACAACATCTTCTTCACCCAAGATGAGCCATCGGATGAGAGAGGTAATATTAGCATTATGTTTAAATTAATCTAGTTTCATTTTATTCTCTTTATACTTAATGCAAATGAAATATATTCTAAATTGTTAGATTAAATTGTTTAATGGAATTATCTAAGTATTGTTGTGTACTATATATTTTGCAGACATTGGCACATTCAAAGGGGAGGGGCCACCTCCTCCCATTCAATATGATGAGGAGACGTAGGATCCCAAGGTGCCACAGTTGGATAGACTTGGACTTCGACACATGCCTAATGATAGGTATTGATAGGAAGTGGTGGACAGGTTATCGACATTGTTGGTGCAGTAGGGGGTTCATCCTATATGGGTGCACGACATCATGCGAAAACCTGACCTTGCAGAATTATGGAGGATGGTTCCTCATGATATGAAGAATTTGATGCAACATATTTTCTATGCATCCATTCATTTAGATGCTAGGATGGATGAACATTACTCATATAGTGAGGGCATATATCCTCCTCCTCCACCTCCTCATCCATCAGATATGACATCTCATCCACCTCCTCCTCCTCCACATCTTCATCCATCAAATTTACATCTCATCCAAATCCTCCTCCTCCACCTCCTCCTCCATCAGCTCCTTCATATCATCATCTACCCCCACATGGCCCATCACGTCCATCTCCTCAGCTACTCCTACTCGATCGGCCAACATATCCCATCATTGGCCCAACCATCCACCATTTACTTCTCTAGTCGCCTTTATTGTAGATACAATGCTTGGATATGTATGATTCAACTTGATGGAACTATCTATGCTTCTCTCGATATGAAATTGCAATATCTTAAATAACCTTGAATAGTTATGTAAGAATGATCCAATAGTTAAGTTTTTTAAAATGCTTTTAATTGGAAGCTTAAAGAGAATATAATTGATAAATATGCAAATAAAAAGAATATGCAAACCATAGTTTGAATACAACAGATGATAATGGAGTTCGTCCTTGATGGAATATGTCTCTGGTTCCACCTCTAGTGAATCCAATCTTATTATTATTCAAATGCTGCAAATTACATCAGTTCTGAAGAAACTTCTGAATTATGTCTGTCAAATACTAAAACAGACTCTGCCAATGCATTCGTCTCGAAAAATCAAGAAATTTAAGTATAAATACTCTATACTTTATCAGAGACCTCCCTTGGCATATGGATTAAGAAAAATCTTTCCTACTGTTATCACCCAAATTAACCCCCAAGGTTGTGGAGAAGGCAATTCGGGGTAACCTCTAACCAATCTTTAGACTTAAGGTACTGACCCAGCTTAGTCTGAGAGGGATCTCTCTACAAACAAATGAAAGACTGGAATAATCAAAGGTGTCAACAGTGAAAATATACACTAGCATTCATCATCAAGAATATTCAATTACAACAATACAGAAGATCAGATTTCTGTTGGAAACAAAATGATTTAAACGTTGCTTGGCTGAAACATATGAATCTCTATTTTGGGAAATGGAGTCACGTTAGGAAAAACTCTGAAAAGTTATTCACAAGGGCTTCACAAATGCATTAACACAGGGGTGAGATAGTAATCAGCTCATATTCGAAGTGAATTTAATTGGTGAAACAGAAGAGAAAGAAAACAACCCATTGACGTAAGGCATATAATAATGGATCCTACATCAACTTTAGCAAAGAAAATAATGGTGAAATACTCGGAAAAGATAAGCAAAGCATATTTCTATGAATTCTACCTAACTATCACCCTGCTCCAAGTATTGAAGAATGTCACAGACTGAAATCAACAATGAGAGATGCACAATTAACATAGAAAAGGGGAAAATAGACTACAAGACCAATTACACAAGAATCCCTGTAAACATTAGATCGGTTCTAGACTTTCTATTCAAAATAGCTCAGAAATGTCTTACAGAACAATACACAGAATTCCCATAAAGGTTTTCAACAAGATTTTTCAACCCTTCTGTCTTTAATTACAATGAATTTATAGATGCCCTTGGAGCTCTAGGCTCGGCTCTCTTCTGAATGGAAATCAATTGCAATTGCTTGACAGCTAACTAAGGAATTTCACCATTACAACTTAAAAACAAACATAGGTGGTATAGGCCTAACCGCTTTATTACATTCACTAGCCTATTTTACTATAGGACTAACTACTTTAACGAAAACAAAACAGAAAATTGACAGCTTCAGCTCGCGGTCTCCATAGCTCGCCTTTTCCCTTACCTGATGTCTTTGAGTTTTTAACCTACCTTTTCCACGTTGTCTTTCCAAAAATGGGCTTGCAGGCCATCTGAGTCGCTTCAAAACTTGGAAACCAGGAGTACACTTGTATAGCCAAGAAAACTAAATTGCCGGATGGTGAGATGCAAAGGACATACGAATACCATCACCCTATTTCTGAGCTCTCACTTGATCATACCAGTTAAGGAAATCACCCACGTCGAAGGAAGCATTTGTTCGGGTTTCCTTTGGTGGGGGAAAAGGGAGCACCTCTTCAATAGGGAGGATTAAGTCCTGGATTACATCTTCACCCTGGGGGATTTTTTGCTCCTCTTCCTCATGGGCTTCTCCTCCTCCTTTCTATTGCCGAAAATTTCAAAACCCCTGTTGTGTTATACCTCAATATTACACATTATGCATTAGTGTCGCATCCTTGTACTAGCGACCTAAACGACAGTTTCCCTTAAAGATCATCTGAACATCCAGAGTGAAAACCATTGACTGAATACTGAAAGCAAAACCTTTTTCTGCCATCTTCCAACCCAACTTAGCCCTGTTTGTGAGCACTGCCGCTCCTTGCACATCTACAAGGGCGCGGTAGTTAGCACTACCGCGCGTTGCTCCTTCTCTGGGGCGCGGTACTACCGCGTTATGCTCAGTTATAGGGGCGCGGTAGTCTGAAATTAGCCTTTTTGCCTTGGATTTTGGGATTTCGATCTTCGAGGAGATTTTGTTGGGATTACCACCTTTGGTTCGATCCTAACTCCTTCTCTGTTTAGCTGGCCTGATCCACTAAACCCTCCATAGATCCACACTTCTCTCTTGTTGGTTAGCCTTCCCATGTGCTATAAGAGAGAAGCTTTCCATGGGCCAAAGGGAGGACTTTTGGGGCATCAAACCTATGATCTTCATACTTCTGCAGAGATAGCTAGAGGAAGCACTTGGAGCTGGAAGTTGGCTTGGACATCAAGCAACTATTGTACATGACTTCAAGTTGGTAATGGAATAACTTGTCTTGTTTTCCCAAATCATTTGTATTAATTCTGTTTTAATGATATGATTTGTATCTTTCATAGATTTAGATTCTAACTTATGTTTTAAGTTGCTAGAGAATAGTGCATTCTTGTGTCTTGGTTCCATTTTGACAGGTTCATTCGTGAGGGCTTGGAGATTGGAGCAATTACAAAGACAAGCGTTTGGATAGAAGGTCAGTTAAACTTCTTCTACTCTTTCTAGCATTTTAATCTTGAGACGTTTGTTAGATCTAGGGATTCAAGGTAGCATTTGTTTCTTTTTTGTCTTAGTATAGAGTCAGTACATCTTGCTTTATCCTAAGAGAGTTTCTACCTATCCGTAGGGAGAAATTTCTACAACAAAAACTGGCGACTCCGCTGGGGACTCCGCTGGGGATTTGAATCCATTTTCTTTGCTTGTGAAGTTTGCTTTCAGTTTCACTTATTAATTGTAAGAATTGGGTTCTTTCACCATTATTCACTTCCCTGCTCTTTGTATTAGACTCCTGTTACAGATCAGTAAGTCCTCTGGGTTGGCGAACCCTTGAAAAGTTAAGATCTTTTCTCAAATTTCCGCCTCTTTCCCTGTTCACACAGTACCGCGCCCCCGTAACTGCCTACAGAGCGGTAGTACCGCGCCTTCACTACTGTCCAGACCGCGGTAGTCTTGCAGTACCGCCCCTTAAGCGCTGTCTACAGCGCGGTAGTCTTGCAGTACCGCCCCTTAAGTGTTGTCTACAGCGCGGTAGTCTGTCAGTACCACTCCCAGGTGGCCTGCAGGCCCGCGGTAGTTCCTGGAAAGTGTGTTTATTTGGTTTGTTTGGTTATTTTTGGGTCTTTTCGAGATTTGGATCCATGTTGGCCCTTTGAATCAATACTAGTGTTTTGCTTGCATTTTTAAGCGAAATGGGTTCTATTTTTGCTTGCATTTTTAAGCGAAATGGGGGGGCCATGAATCGTGCATCCTTTAGTCGTTTTGACCCATATTAAGGTTTTGAGATCATTTTTGGTTTGGTGTGTTTTGGCATGTTTGGATTGCTTGGCATCTTATTTCTTTTGCATCCTATCTAATGATTGTTTGAAAAGATTGATTCCTTGCCTCCACTTTAGTTCAAAGAGAAGCTTGATTTTGTCATTCTTTTACCATATTCATGAAATTGAAACACATAGGTGTTCTTCTTGCTGTAATTTAATCATTTGACATTCCTGGTATTACATTCATGAGAAGAAGAAATGCTTGTTTCATATTTATGTGCATTTGAGTTAGGCGATATTATTAGGTTCTTCTCTTTGTCTTGCATTTGATTGGAAGCATTTGTAGAATCTTTCTTTCCATAGCTTGGATGTGTCTTTTTCAAGTGTAAAAAGATAGGAAATGAATTAGAATCATTACGTTTAGTGTTCATATGAAGAACTTTTTCATTTCTTTGGGTTAGTTTTGGGTGCATATTTTACTTCTTTCTATCATTTTGAAAAGAAATAAAATTGCATGTGCATTGGGTTGTGCATATTGGGAACGGAAAGAATTCTTCCTTACTTTAGCTAGTGTTCATCGAAGAGAAAGGCTCATTTCGATTCATCTTCATTTGCATGGTTTGAGTCGTCATAACACCATCAAGTTTTACGTCCACTACCTGATTGAGTAAGACAACCACTAAAATTAATCTCCCTAATTAAACCAACATTAACCTCACTTGAGGAAATCAAAAGAATTTGGTAGTTAGGTAGGACACCGGGGATAGGCATCAAAATAATTCCCCCTTGTCATTTTCATCTGAGACATAGTCGTTTTCTTTAGGGAACTAAAATCCTCTAGTACTTATTGACACGGTCACAGCTAGTTTGTGGAGGGGCCTCCTGACTGTTTTTAACTTTCAGGGGTTAAACGGCCGCGAGATTGAGAACCGGACGGACTCTGTGGAATACCGCACTCCACTTAGCCCTAAGGCAACATCGATCGCTGTCTTCTTCGGAAGGCTGAAGTGCCCAAAACCTTTTCCGACGTGTCATGAACGAGGTAGCTTAGTATCTATTCTACTAGGGCTCTTTTACCCAGGATCCCTTTCGGTAGAGGGATATCCTTCCATTATTGGTCTCTCATTTTGTATTGTTCGACTTGGATTTCATCACCTTGCGAAGGATACAATTTGTTGAGGTCTCCAGCTCTTAGTTAGGAGGTTTTGCTTGCTATCTTGTAGAGGGTCTTTTTCTTTGTAGGGCTGCTTGTTGGCATTCTGGCCGTTTTGTTGTACAGCTCACTTACTGTGGCAGCGGCCTCAGTATAGTTTTTTGAGCTTGCTCTTTTGGCCTGTGAGCCTTGTCTTTTCCTAGCTCCCCTTTCGCACGCTCGGTTGCCTAAGGGTTTTTGAGTTCTTTTTAACAAGACTTTGTCCACGTCACTTAGTTTTGTTCCATGGAGAATCCACGTCCATGCGCCCATGCTCCTTCTGGGACTACCAATCTGGAGACCCCTTTTCAAGGGGTACCTTTTAGTTTTTCTCAAGTTGGAGATATTGGTCCTCCCTTTATTGCCACGTTAAATCTTCCTGGATTAACCATAGGATTACCGGTATGGTTATTCAATCCGGTAATTCCGATTGCGCCCAATGTTTCGAATGTTAACTCTCCACCACGAGAGAGTCAATCCCAAACTACTCCTTCCCCTTATTCGTCGAATGAATCTTCTTCCATTCCTTCTTCCTCGCCTGATGAAAGCAATAGTGTTAGTAATCAGGTGGATAAGAAGAAGAAGAAAAGGAAAGTTAAGAAGAAGAAGGATAAGGAAGAGACCAAGCGTAAACCGATTGCCCCTAGTGGCACTCATTCTACGAAAACACCCCGTAAGCCCAAGTTCCCTTGCAAACTTTGTAAGGGTGATCACCTTCTCAAGGATTTCCCTAGTCTTTCTCGTGTGTCAGAAGTGTGGTCTAAAAACCCCAAACCGATCGTATCGTCGACCTCTGACCATCATGTCGATGACACCCCCTCAACCAGTGACCCCTTGGTCAAGGGTCGTAAGGGTAAAGTCCTATATCCCTGTTTGATATGCAAGGGTATGCACCGTACTTTCCTTTGTCCAAGCATGGATGAAGCCTCGCGGTGGTTGGAAGATATTACTAGTTCTCAACTGGTGCTTCCAACAAACGATAGTAAGTTGTCCCTCGACCCCCCACTGGTTGACCAAGTGATCAATTCAGTTTCATCTGCAATTGATCCCACTCTCCCTTCCGAGAGTGAAGTGATTGAGTCACTGTCATCCCCACTCGATCCCGCTCTTTCATTGGAGAAAGTCCAGACTGAAGCAGTCACCTTGACACAATCTTCCTCTCATTCTTATCTTCCAAGAGAGAGTGAATTGGAAACCACTGATGTTTTCCTTATTGGTTCAGAATGTCCTCGGCAAGGGGAAACCCCGTCCGTTTCCACGAGACCCCCTCCAAATACTGAGGTTATTTCCTTTGATTGGAATGGTCTAACAGAATCTCGTCTTCCTTCGAGTGTTCCTTTTCAAATATCTGTAGGAGTTTCCGATAAAGAAATTTTTCGTACGATAGTTGATGAAGGAGCTTCTGTTAGTATTCTATCCTCAACTGCTTGGCAAGCCTTAGGTTCTCCTCGGCTTGTGCCTGTCACTGACCAGATACTGGCTTTCAATAGAAGGCCTACTAGACCTTTAGGATCCCTTCCTCAGTTACCTATCACTTTGGGAGGGAAAACTGTCTGTATTGATGTTATGGTCATCCAAGGTCCCTTAGATTTTTCTACTCCTTGGACGCGATTACGTCCATGCCATGAAGGCTGTAGTGTCCTCACTCTTTCGAGTGATGTATTTTCCCCATCATGGGAATATTGTGACCATCGATCAGCTTTCCTTTGTGACGCCCACTCATCGCATGACTCCTAGTCACCAGACTTCCCTAAATGTTCCACATGTTTTAGTGGTTTCTTCCCCCTAGGGGGGGGGACGCTTAGAGCAAAGTTCTATTCTAGTGTCAAGCTCGTTAAAAAATGAAACCATTTTCCCAAGCATAGTTTACTTTTGGTTTTAAGCTTGTGTAAAAATGAAACCAACCATCATTTCAAGCATAGTTTACTCTTGGTTTTAAGCTTGCGTAAAAATGAAACCAACCACCACGTTGGAGCAAAGTTCTATTCCGGTGTCAAGCTCGTTAAAAAATGAAACCATCATTTCAAGCATAGTTTACTTTTGGTTTTAAGCTTGTGTAAAAATGAAACCAACCATCATTATGAGCATAGTTCCCTTTCTATGTCAAGCTCGTTAAAAAATGAAATAGATTCCTACGAGCATAGTTTATTCTTTGTTTCAAGCTCGTTAAAAAATGAAACCGACCCTCAAGCACAGTTTACCGTTGGTTTTGAGCTTGTGTAAAAACAAAACCAATCCCAAGCATAGTTTACGTTCGGTTTCAAGCTTGCGTAAAAATGAAACTACCCTCAAGCACAGTTTACTTTTGGTTTTAAGCTTATGTAAAAACGAAACCAAATCCCAAGCATAGTTTACGTTCAGTTTCAAGCTTGCGTAAAAATGAAACTACCTTCGAGCATAATTTCTTTCCGTTTTAAGCTCATTAAAAAATAAAAAGGACCCTTTCAAGCATTGTTATTATCTATTTTTCAAGCTTGTGTAAAAATGAAATAGATCTCCTTTCCATTTGTTCGAGTCTATCGCTAGAGTTAGGATTTGAACCTTCATTTCATCTGCCTAGGTCACTTGGTCCTGGTTCTCCCTACCCCCCCCTGGTGAACACATTTGGATTAGTAGCCAGGATTTTTGGGTAAGGAAGAAGAGTAGTCAGACGAAACGAAGCTTGGGGGGCATGTTTAGCCTTTAGCAATCATGCTGGGGGCATTTACCAACCTCTGATCATCATGTTGGGAGGGAACCCATCAATGGGCCTTAATCGTGAGCAGAGTTTACCTTTGGCTTCAAGCTCATTAAAAAATGAAACCAGTATTTTGAGCAAAGTTCTACTCCTGTGTCAAGCTCGTTAAAAAATGAAACATATCCTTTCCCTTTGAGTCGAGTCTCCTCGTAGACTTAGTAAATGAACCTTCTTTTCACTTGCCTATACCTTAGGCGAATGAAATGAAGCTTAGGGGCATGTCTTCAACCTCTAAAAGTTATGTTGAAGTCAACTCGATCACCTCTCCACATCAGGTTGGAGCTAAGTCACTTACTTCTAGCAATCATGCTGGGGGCATGAACCAACCTTTGGATTTCATGATGGGAAGAAGTTAACCATTGGGAACATTTTCGAGCATACTTTCCTTTTTAGGTTTCGAGCTCATTAAACCATGAAAATTATCCTGAGCATAGTTCATTTTCTGTTACAAGCTCGTTAAAAAATGAAGCAGACATCATGAGCATTCTTCCAACCTATCTTCGAGCTCGTTAAAAACAGTAAGATGGTGTTTGAGCTTACTTTTCATTTTTTTTCGTGCTCTGGTTAAAAACATGAAAAGTGGTTTGAGCTTACTTTTCATTTTTTTTCGTGCTCTAGTTAAAAACATGAAAAGTGGTTTGAGCTTACTTTTTCCTTTTTCGTGCTCTGGATCCAAACATGAAAAAGATTCCGAGTGCTTTTGATACCATTATCGTGCTCGTTAAACAATTGGAGTAAAAAGGTGTGTCTAACGAGTATAGGTTTATCACTTTATCCGGCCTCGCTAGACTATTTACGGAAAAGGAACTGTGCCGAGTTTACTTTTCCTTTGTCGTACTCGGTCATCAACCATGACAAAGTTGTACATGGAGTCCATAGTTAAGCTCTTTTCAGACTCCCTAAAATTGAAAAGATTGCCAAGCGAAATTGATTCGTTCACGCTTGTAAAAGGATTTGAATGATCGTCTCCCTAGTGATAGTTTACCCCTTTTTCGGACTAGGGGGCACTACTTACGAAAAAGGAATACTCCAGCCAATCATGACTGGAAGAGTCCTCTCCCGCGTTGTTTTACCCTTTTTCGGGCGATGAGGCTAACCTTACGAAAAAGGACCATTGGAGTCTTCTTTAGTTCTTTTCAGACTCGCTAAACATGAAATGACGACCGAGTTTTCCTTCCTTGGACTCGTTAAAATTCAACATCGAAGGGCCCACTTTGCGACGAACCCCTCCTTTCTCAGGTTCGAAAAACATGTGAGATTGGACTCATCTATGAGATGAGCTATATCGAGCATCTGTTATCCTCCTCAAGCTCGTTAAAAAACAAAGAGGTACTCGTCCATCATGTCGGGGGAAAATGGGAAAATGAGTCAAGTTTACCTTGTTGGCAGCTTGTGAGTCATCACCTTTGAACATGGCATGCATCCTCACCTTGTCTGTTTTGGGTAGTCAGTCTTGCTGATAGTGTCATCATTATGATCATGCATCCTCATTATTGCTATGAGTTCACACTTCCTGCGGTTCTGTCTGTTCAATTAATCCCTGCTTCCAAGCTCTGTTTCATGCCGTTATATGTTCAAAGGGTTATTACCTTGAGTCCACCTCCACTTCATGTCAAACCTTCCCTTTGTGTCAGTACATATTCCATTGTTTCATCGATCCATACTATCTCTCGTTCTGATTTCGTGTCGATGATGTGGGAATCATTATGGCCCACCTTCGACGAGTCTATTCCTGTCGACACCAAATCACTATCCAGGAATTAGGCTTAGGAGTCAACCACTAGTACCTTGGTACCTGCATGCCTCAATGGCAGGTTTCCTCGTATTCAACAGTAGGTTTTCATCAATGACCTCTGATTGAATGATCTCTCGGATGCTCGACATCAACTCCTTTATTCGCATTTCGTTGAGATGTACTATAGATACCTTGGGGATCATTGTCATTATTGGTGATTTCCCTCGCATTTGTTAACGGTTCACATCATTGACCGGTAATCAAATGGTTTCTACCATGTTCGACTTCAACACCTTGTAATCACATGGCTAGATTCGTATCTTTTGTGATCGGGTAGAAGACCCTGGGCGCACCTCTATATTTTGATTGCGTCCAGGTTGCGATGGAGATGTCATTTGTATTGTCACACAGATCCACTTATTGTATTGGTCGTGGCTGTGTCATTATTGTCTCATGGATCTACGCCTGTTCATAGTAGCCATGATTTGTCTATAGTCTATATCATCTCAGTACTCATGGATCTGCAATGTATTGGTCGGCAGCCATGCTTTGAGTCATTTGTTTCCGAGCATGGGAATGCCCGCCTCGGTGGTATATCTGACATTTTGTTTCTGTTTCAGCTCCTTGTTGCTCCCCTCGATGCTATCTCCGAACCATATTTGTAAAGTCTTTCGGTCATCAGTCTCTTCTGACCTCACACTTTAGGGGGCATCTGTTATACCTCAATATTACACATTATGCATTAGTGTCGCATCCTTGTACTAGCGACCTAAACGACAGTTTCCCTTAAAGATCATCTGAACATCCAGAGTGAAAACCATTGACTGAATACTGAAAGCAAAACCTTTTTCTGCCATCTTCCAACCCAACTTAGCCCTGTTTGTGAGCACTGCCGCTCCTTGCACATCTACAAGGGCGCGGTAGTTAGCACTACCGCGCGTTGCTCCTTCTCTAGGGCGCGGTACTACCGCGTTATGCTCAGTTATAGGGGCGCGGTAGTCTGAAATTAGCCTTTTTGCCTTGGATTTTGGGATTTCGATCTTCGAGGAGATTTTGTTGGGATTACCACCTTTGGTTCGATCCTAACTCCTTCTCTGTTTAGCTGGCCTGATCCACTAAACCCTCCATAGATCCACACTTCTCTCTTGTTGGTTAGCCTTCCCATGTGCTATAAGAGAGAAGCTTTCCATGGGCCAAAGGGAGGACTTTTGGGGCATCAAACCTATGATCTTCATACTTCTGCAGAGATAGCTAGAGGAAGCACTTGGAGCTGGAAGTTGGCTTGGACATCAAGCAACTATTGTACATGACTTCAAGTTGGTAATGGAATAACTTGTCTTGTTTTCCCAAATCATTTGTATTAATTCTGTTTTAATGATATGATTTGTATCTTTCATAGATTTAGATTCTAACTTATGTTTTAAGTTGCTAGAGAATAGTGCATTCTTGTGTCTTGGTTCCATTTTGACAGGTTCATTCGTGAGGGCTTGGAGATTGGAGCAATTACAAAGACAAGCGTTTGGATAGAAGGTCAGTTAAACTTCTTCTACTCTTTCTAGCATTTTAATCTTGAGACGTTTGTTAGATCTAGGGATTCAAGGTAGCATTTGTTTCTTTTTTGTCTTAGTATAGAGTCAGTACATCCTGCTTTATCCTAAGAGAGTTTCTACCTATCCGTAGGGAGAAATTTCTACAACATGTTGTGCCTTAGGCTCTTCTGGTTCGCTGGCATAACTGTCTTGTACCTGGTCGGAAACCATAAGAGGTGGGAGAGTACACTCCTCCACTGTCTCGGATAGTACATGTTTCGGTGCAAATATTATCTCGGTCCCTTGATCTCTCTCCATGTCTTCGATATTGCCTGCAAAAATAACCAAACAAATGAACTCACCACCCTTTGGAATTTGACGTAAGCTGCAGGTCTAGAGAATTAGGCTTATAATTACCAATAGCGACGGTGTCTCCATGCGAATCATGTTGTCATGATTATCTGACTTAGACCTTCCAAATGATTTATCATGATGATTGAGCATAGGACTGATGCAACACACGTTCGACTATGCATTTCGGATCACATAGAAAAGACTCTTGATGGCGCTAAGGTGGATTAGCCCATGTGGCCATAATTAATCTCTGGAGGAGATGTCCTTTTCTTGTGTGGGAACTGGTGATTGGATTAGGACCGCAGCTTTTCTGCTTCCGTGGCTTCCCATTTTTCTGCACATAGTTCCAAATCTGACTATTGGATGGGACGTTCCTGCCAACCGCGGTGATTTTGGGCTTGGTTAACCTACGGGAAATAAAAATCACCGCCACAGTCCTGGACCATTGATCCATCCTCGATAGATCTGAGTCGTTTCAAAGAGAGCAACATTTAACCCACCCGCGGTGATTTCAAATGCAACCTTTCTCTGCACAGGTTGGATTAGCGCTATCCTTTTCTCGCCGTGGATCTACGTTCCCGTTGATCTACACCGTCAATTTGTTCTGGACTTTTCCCATGGGTTAACACCTTCTCTGCCTTTGTAATATTTATGTTTAACTTTCGCGCCAAAGGCTTAAGGCCACGGATCTCTGGGGCGACTTACTTCGTGTCATTCCGACATACCTCTGTCTGTTTCTAGCCTATTGGCTTTCCCTTTAGTCCCCCAATCACCCTGGAAGATTGGATCTCCGAATATTCTTTCTCCTTTTGCCATATCCACTGCATCTAGCTCTGATCACTTACCCTGGGGGCGCAACTTGGGGTTTTCGGTTTCCTTTGAGGAACCATTCTGATCCTGAAAACCCTTTGCTTCATAAAAGATTTTCTTTCAAATCTCAGCACATTTTGAGTGCTAACAATTGGCTCCATCCAGGGATGCTATCCTCCCTGCGAGGTAGCAAAGGACTCCGTAGACCAAAGTGCCTGATCCATTGAGAGACATTCCAATCCTTGGACTGAGAAATTCTGCTATAAGCTGAAAATGACACTGTACTTGTCTCATATCTAGGTTGAACATACGAGAGGAAAAACAATAGAACCTGGCTCTCCTTCTAGACCTTAGGGCCTTCACTTCGGGATTCAAGTCTTCAGGTTTGCCATTAGAACTTCAAAAACAACTGTTAAAAGAAAAATGAAAATATGTACAGGCTATGGTACATGAGTTACTTGCTTTCTCTAAGACAGGTAGTGCTTCAAGAACCTTCCATTTACTGGGCCTTTTAACTAGGAAAACCCATCTTGGTGCTCCAGGATAAAATAATTTTCTCCTCGATTTGCTGCAATAATATATGGTCCCATCCACATATGGTCGAACTTTCCATGTTTATCTTCCCTCAGAGCATCCCACTTCAGAACCAGGTCATTTATCTGAAATTGATCTTCTTTTGATTTCCTGTCAAAGGCACTCTTTATCTTTTCTTGGTGCCCCTGTACCTTGTCGTAGGCTCTAACCCTTAATTCATTCAACTGGACTATCTGACTTACTCTTCTCTGCATGTGGTTTGGTTCTTCTTCTATCCCCTGCAGTAACCTCATGACTGGAAAACCTAGAGATGCTGGAAAAACCACCTCAGCTCCATATACTAGTTGGAAAGGGGACATCCCAATGGCTCTCTTTGTACTTATTCTGTCAGCCCACAGGGCATATTTCAGTTTTGTGTGCCAGGCCCTCTTATTATCCTCCAATAGCTTCTTTATGATTCTTACTAGGCTTTTGTTGGATGACTCTGCTAGTCCATTTCCCTAGGGATAATACGCTGTGGAATGATTCCGGCTAATATGGTATTTGTGGCAGAAATTTATCATCTTCTTAGAACAAAATGCTGGTCCATTGTCTGTCACTATTCTTTTAGGACACCCAAATCTTGACAGGATATTCTCTTCCAGAAAATCCATAATAACACCTTCAGTTGCTTTATTACTTGGTATGGCTTCTATCCACTTAGTGAAATAGTGAGTGGCTGTAAATATCCATCTATGTTTCCCTAACGAGTTAGGATTTATTTCTTCAATAAAGTCTAAGACCCACTGTTGGAAGGGAGCTTTTACTATGACAGGGTGGAGGGGTAGTGAAACGACCTTTCTTTTTCCTTCAAATATCTGACATTGGTGACAAGCAACAGTTGCTTTATATACATCTGAAAACATAGTAGGCCAGTAGAAACCAGCTCTCAGGATTTTGTTGATTGTCACCTTCCAGGAATGATGTCCACCGCAGTCTCCCTTGTGAAACTCTTCCTTTGTGTGTTTAGCCTCTTCCTCAAGCAAGCAATTCAGTAGCACACCTCCAGGGTCCTTCCAATATAGGAATTGATTCATAATACAGTATTTTGCAGCCTTTAGCTTCACAGATCTGGCCCTGCTTTTTATTAAACTTGTAGGGGCTTGTAAGTTTTTCAATACATACACAATGTCAGCATACCAAGGGGATGCAGAGAATTCTGGCCTCACTTGCACCCCTACATCCATCTTATTTGAATAACCCTGTAAGAAGTTCAATTGTAGAGAGTCACAGTTGGCCTCGGTCATTAGTTTTGCTAACCCTTGCTCCTTTACCATTTTGGTGGGTTTTATCTCCAGGTCGTATTCTAACAGTACAAAAATCCATTTGGCTCTTCTTCCCTCTGGGTCTGCTTGGGTGAGGATACCCTTCACAGCACTATTTGGGACATGAGCAATGATGTGTGAATGGAGGATATAAACCCTGAAATCTTTAAGTGACTTGATCAAGGAATAGGCCTGCTTTTCCATGATGTCGTATTTTAGTTCTGCGTCTCTCAGTACCCTACTGAAAAAAGAAATTGGTTGTTCAGCATTCTAGGCATTTTTGTGTAACTATACCCTTGCCACTGTATGCTCAGATGCATAGGAAAAAATCAAAAACTCCTTAGAAAAATCTGGACTGGCTAATACCGGGGCTTTGGTGATGCCGTTCTTGATTCCCTTAAATGAATCTCTTGCTTCCTTAGTCCATTTCACCAGATTTTCCTTTCTTAACATATTTGTAATACTCATCATAATTTCTGCAAAACTGGGAATGAACCTTCTCAGAAAACCCACTTGCCCGATGAAAGGTTGCAACTCCTTTTTGCTTCTGGGCTCTCCAACTTTCTGGATGGCGCTAACTCTCTCAAGATCGATCTTGATACCTCCCTTGGAAATAATATGACCTAAGACCTTAGCTTCTTCTAAAGCAAAATGTGATTTCTTAGGATTAAGGGAGATACCATATTTTGTACACTTCTTAAAAATTTGTTCCAAATGCTTCAGGTGTTCTTCATCTGATTTTGAATACACTGTTATGTCATCCATGTAGACAACCACAAACTTGTCTTTCTCTTCAGCGAACGCTATATCCATTTCCCACTGGAAGGTAGCCCCTGCGTTCATTAGCCCAAAAGGCATCTTAGCATACATGAAAGTACCCCAAGGAGTGGTAAAAGCGGTCTTCTCTTGGTCTTCAGGGCAGACCTTGATTTGATTGTATCCAAAGAAACCATCAATAGTAGAGATCCTTTCAGCCCCTACTACCTTCTACAATATATGCTCCATCTTAGGAAGGGGGTAATTGTCCTTTAGTGAAGCCCTGCTCAAGTTCCTGAAATCTATACAGATTCTAATTTCACCATTCTTCTTTCTTACAGGAACCATATTTTCTATCCACTGAGAGAATCTCAAAGTGACAATGATTTTTGCGTTGAATAGTCTTCTGATTTCTTTTTCTATCACTGGCACTAATTTTGGGTTTATCCTCCTTAACTTTTGCTTGAAAGGTTTCTTTCCCGATTTAATTGGAATGGAATGCTGTATTATAGAGGTATTGTACTCCTTCAGTTCTTCATATCTCCATGCAAACGCAGCGGCATATTTCTTCATCAATTCTACATATCGCTCCTTCTTTTTAGCAGGAAGCTTCTTAGATAAGTTTACCATCCGAGGTGCTTCTTTAGTACCCAAGTTTTGGTCTTCTACTGCCTCTTTTGGGAGTTCAAACTTCGGATTTTTTGCTACATCATTATGGTCAAACAACCTTTCTAGGGGTATCAGTCCCTTGGGGATATAATTTCTTTTTAATTGAATGACATATTTGCCACCCAGTATGTTCTTCCACCCTCTTCTTTCATACTCTTCATTTTCAGACTGTTCTTGGTCTATCAATCCTTCTATATTCTCATTTTCAGCATCAATCTGAACATTGGCAAACTCATCAGATAATTCCAAAAATCTTTTAATCTGTAAATGATGTTCAAATACTTGCCAGTATTTAGCATTGTCTAGAATAGAAGGCCTATTCACCACCTCTACCTTGTATTTTTCTTGAGAGAAAACCAGAGTTTTAAAACCACCGGTGGTGGTGGCTAAAGAATCCGCCACCTGATTTTCAAATCTTGGGATCACCCAGATCTTGTGTTCGGTGAAAAAGTTCCCAAACATATCCCAGACTTCATTTCTATAGGCCCTCATCCTGGGGTGTTTTGCTTGATAACTGTAATTTACTTGATTGACCACCAATTCTGAATCTCCAAAAACATGTATCATTTTTGTTCCCAAATCCTTCAAATCTTTAGTCCCAGGAGTAAAGCTTCATACTCAGCCACATTATTTGTACACTCAAAAGTTAGCTTGTATGATAAGGCTCTGGACTCTTGGTCGGGAGGTATGATCCAAACTCCGGCACTAGCACCATTCTTGCTCAGTGATCCATCAAAGTACATCTTCCACAGTCCTTCCTCATTTTTCTGCCTCTCTGATGCCTCATGCCTTTCTGCAAACTCTTTGTCTTCCTCGACTTCGTGGAAAAAAGGGGGTACAGGATCAGTATGCGGACCATCATTGAAAAGAATAGAGGAACCTATGCTTGTGTCTATGGCATATATGGGGTGATTTTCAGGTTTGTTGTCACTGTTGACCACATAAGCCATTATTTTCTCTCTGTACAGCTTTCTATTGGCTCCAAAAAGGGGTATAGAGGCGTAAGACAAGTCCATCTGCATGGTCCCCTTCAACTTTTTTACCCATGACCTTGATAGCAACATCTCAAAATTTAGCAGGAAAATCAGACACTACTATGTCCATCATGACGCTCTTTGTTGGGATCTAGGAAAGGGTTACTACCACATCTTTAATTAAACCCAAACATGGTACCTTTCAGGAATCAAAAGAATATAGGTCTTTGTAGGGTCTAGTGACTTCTAATCCCAATTGGTCCACCACTGACTTTGGCATCAAGTTGTGTGAAGCCCTAGAATCTATCAGGGCGTTGTGTAATAACTTACCGTGGATATTCAAACTCAAATAAAAAGGAGGGACTTCTTCATCATCTGGCTCTTCCAGCTTGGAATTCTTTCTTCAATTCCCTAACTTCTGGTTATCTGTAGATTCGGTCCCTTGGCGGCAGGGCCTTGACCTCTGCATCAAGCAGTTCCAATGAAGCCTGCCTATCCTTCAAAGCACTTTGGATTTCCAACAACTCTGAATCCTCTTCCAGGGCAGTAAATGTTTTTGTTGCCTCATCTAACAAAGTTTGGCACTTAGCCACTTCACTGGGTATACTTTATGCTGCAACTTTCACTTCTTTTGCTCAAAGCTGTTGCTGATCAGGTGGTGTCTTCGGCTAATTCTGCACTTCCAAGACAACAATCTTTTCTTCATAACTAATCTCCATATCTTTCATTTCGTCCTTAAGATCGCTGACCACCTTGCCGATCTTAATGATAGTGTACGCAGGTTCTTGCTGCTCATCGCATTCAGGTATCTCCGTTACTACCGCAGCAATCGTAGTTTATAATCTCATTCTTCGGTCATGCTCATATTGAAGTTGCATGGACCTTTGTGAGCTTGATTCCTACAACTGCTTATAGTTTGCAACTAACTCATGGTGCTAGTTCCAAGCAATTACATCTCTCTCATGGATCTCCTCCACAACCTGCAGGTGCAGATCATGTAGACCCTCCATTGGCAGTACTGATATGTCAACTTCTACATGCTGGATATCTTGCTCACCCAGAGTTAACTGTTCACGCGGTGGTAATCTTACACTTAGTAGATCCAGTTTGACTATGCACGACTTTGATGGCAAGGTTAGGGCTATAGGTGTTGTCTTCGGCTGCGAAGTGCCCCCTGAATTTACTTCTCATTCTGAGTCTCACGGAAAGGGTAAGTTGTGCTGTACTTGCTCAAATTTCTCTATTATGCCTTGCAGTGTGGTTAGATTCTTCTGTAAACTCTGTTGAATTGCCTCAATATTTTTATCTTTAGCGGCCATCAGGTCTTCCATATGCGCAGTGACCGTAGATGCAATCATCTCGTAATCATCATCATGGAGTTTGGCTTCTGACTGGCCCTTAACGAATTTCTGCTTCTTCTTATGTACCTTTTTTTGTATAGGACTCTCGGCTTCCTTCCTTTTTCCCATCTACGGTTCTTCAACAGTAGGTGTAGGAATGGGATTACTCTCCCCGGAATCACTCTCGATTTCCACAATCCATTCAACTTTGGATTCAGGTATCCATTCCTTCATAATGGTGTCGATGTCTTCTTCGGTCATGTGGTAGCTCCCTTGGAACCATTCAGGTTTCTTCATCTGATCCTTTGTTGAAATAAAGACAGAATGCATATCAGCTTTAAAATTGATGGTGCGAATATACTTAGTCATTACCTCTTTTGATATTTGCGGCATGGCGATAATGGCTTCGGGAAGTTGCTCATAGTAAGTGTAGAAGACTTCAGCTGATGCGTGATGTCTTTCTAATAACGAATTTTCCCAAAGTTTTGCATAACGGGCTCCTCTGCAATCACTGTTGTCGGTGTTTAGGCCAATGTAATGTTTTGGGTCCTTCCACCCTACAAAGGAAATCAACACTATCAACCATGTATAGTGGAAATTACTGCCATGTGTCTGCATGTCATTCATCTCTTCCATAAATTCATTTAGCAGGTATTGACACCATTTAAACCTTCCTCCTATCATGGCCTTTTCCCCAAGGAGCACTTCGCCTGCAGGTACTTCCAACGGTCTTGCTTTTCTCAGTTTCCTGCTAGCAGTTGTGTGACAAACCGCGTAGCTTCATCATCTATATCATTCGTGACAAATCCTCCTTTTCCTTTGATGACGGGCTGTGTCTTCTTCATCTCCGTGGTGAACTCCTTATCCCAGTTCTTTCCTAGGAAAAATTGCTTGGGGTCTTCGCCTCTCTTCCTTAACCCAGTAATCCGGTGGATCAAATCAATATTTAGGTCGACATTGCGATCAAGCCAAAGATATCCTTGGTGCATGCGCGACATAAGAGTGCGCACCACCACATTCAATTCTAGCATTTGGTCGAACTGTGGGAGTCTCAACAGGTTGAGCAACCCTGACTCGACTACTCCGGTTATCTAGTTCTGCGTGACTAGCACAGAGTTGCCTTTTACGTCCTTCTTCCATCACATATACTGATCTGGCTGAAACTTTGGGAACTTTGGTTCAACCTGGTCTTTCTGCATATGAAGCAGGTCGAAGTCTTCAAACTTGCATTCTGGAATTTTTCCCAATAGATTTCCTTCCACTTGTACATGCTTCGACATACGTGGAATCAGGATCTCATACTTAGCATTCTTGAGCAATTTAATTGATGTTGCATCTGTTGCACGCAGCGAGATATACTACGGCGTTAACTTCAAGGGAATTTCTTTATTGCTCAATGAAATTTCTGGTACTGTGGAGCTCACAACCTTTGGCTTCATATTCTCTGCTGCTGGTCCTTTGCCTTTGTATTTCATAACTGTAGTGTGTCTTGGCGATCTTCGGGAGCCCTGACCTTACTATGTAACCACTTTCTTGGTAGGGGTTCTCATCAACACTTCAATCCCTCCGTATTTAAACACCTTCACAGTCTCCTTGACTGTGAATTCTTCCTCAATGGATTAAATTTTGGACAGTCACTAGGTGCTCGTTACAGAATTACAAGATCACTGCTCGCTCACTATAAATAATTTCAAAGTATGGTTCGCAAGAAAATTCTAGAGTCTTGGTAACGCCCGCGAGTCCAAATACAGGAGTATTTATAGGCGCAGCGAGGCCCAGCCGCGCCTCTCAACTGTTAGAAAATCATTAAATGACATGTCCATTGGCCAAATCCTCTGCGGATTTGGGTCTTTTCCTTCATTTACTCCTTCATAACGGCTATTTATGCATTAAATGCGCAAGCGGTCATCGGCAAAAGTATTGTATAATGGCTATATTTGCGACTGACATTCTAACGGCTAGTTTTCTGGATTGTTGCATCGAATTGCGCGGCGGTTCGTCACTGCTCCAACACAGTTACTTCACCGTGTCAAGCTTCTCGGTTCTGAACTTGAACCTTCTCTGCTTCATTGGATATGTGTAGCTACCTTTTTGAGCTTTGAGCTGCGTGATTCTTCTTTTCTTTCTCTTTTTCTTTTTTCTCTTTTTCTCTTTTCTCTCTCTTTTTTTTTTTTAAACTTTGCGGATTCACTCTACAAAGGGTTCTATGAAGTAGGGCTATCCCGATAGGGTTTTAGCCTACTTCCATTGACTAATCCAAGTAGATCATCTCCATCTAATGTGGCTAACTGAACTGCGCCACTGTTAGTAACATGTCCAACAGTATATGGACCAAGCCAATACATCTTAAACTTTCTAGGAAATTTCATAAATTTGCTATCATACAGGAGGACTAGATCACCTACCTGAAAGGACTTGTTCTTGATATAGCGATCATGCCATGTTTTTTATCTGTCTTTCTACACTTGCTGGTGAAAGCTTACGATGAAACAATCTTCCTCCAACCCAACCAAGTGTAGAAGCCTTTCTTCTAGTGCCTCTTGATCTTCCATGCCTGTAAATGTAGCTATTCTCAAGCTGGGAACAATATACTCCATAGGCATCACTGCTTCCTATCCATAGGCCAACCTAAAAGGTGTGTGGCTAGTCAATTTCTTGCAAGTAGTTCTGTATGCCCATAATACAGCTGGAATGCACAGATCCCAGTCATCCCTATTCACATTGCATATCTTAGTTAGTGCATTCTACAGTACTTTGTTGAAAGCCTCAATAGTTCCATTTGATTGAGGATGGTATGGTGTACTCCTCTGATGATGAATGTGGAACTCTTCAGTCAGGGCCTCAATAGTTCTGTTCAAAAAATGAGTGCCTTGATCACTCATCAAAATCTTCGGGCATCCAAACCTAGTGAGGATGTTCTAAAAAATGAACTGCGCTATAGTCCTTGACTGGCTTCGCTTCTTCCCATCTGGTGAGATAATTAGTAGAATTAATAATATATCTCGCACTAGTCCTCTTCCCTGGTGGGTTTATAGGTCCCACGAAATCAATTTCCCATTTCTCAAATGCGTGAAGTGTCAACTGTGGATTCAAAGGCATTTCATCTCGGCGCGACGACTTTCCTGTCCTTTCACAAACATCATAGCTCTGGCAATGTTCCTTTGCATCTTTGTGGATAGTAGGCCACCATAGCCTTGCTCGCAAAATATTTTGCGCAGTGGCTCTTCCTGCATAGTGTCCTCCTGATACACCTGAATGTGCTTCAGCCAAAATGAATGGCTTTTCATGCTCTAGTACACATCTAGGCAACACTTCATTCGGTCCCAATTTGTATAGTTGTCCCACGATTATGGTGAAATCTGCTGCTTGTACTACCAGCTGCTTCTTCTGCTGCGTAGTAAACTTTGTCGGTGCTAACCTAGTAGTCAAGAAATCAACAATGTCTTTGTAGTAGTCATCTGCGATCTGTACAGCAAATAGCTGCGCATCAAGAAGATTGTATTCTAAATTGGTGGGTTCTTCTCTTGACTCAATCCTTGACAGATGGTTAGGTCCTGAGTTCAATCTGCCTAGATTAACTATGATTTCAAAGTCGCACTCCTGGAAGAGTAACAACCATCTATAGATTCTTCCCCCTAACACTGGCTTGTTGACCAGGTATTTCAAAGCTGAATGGTCAGTGTACATAGAGAAGTGCACATTGAGCAAATAATGCCTGAATTTCTGCAGTGTGTAGACCATAGCTAGACCCTCTCTCTCAGTGGTCGTATAATTCTTTTCTGCAAATGAGAGCTTCCTGCTCGAAAATGCAATGGGATGGTCAATACCTCCCTCTCCTGGCTGTGCGAGTACAACTCCCAATGCTATACATGAAGCATCAACATGTACATGAAATGACTTTTCCCAGTCTGGAAAAACTAGGATCGGCGCAGTTACCATTTTCTCTTTTAATGTGTCAAAGCCTTGTTCACATTCCGTGTTCCAGATGAACATCGCATCTTTTTTTACCAGCTTCTCCATGGGTGCAGTTATCTGCACATAACTCTTTATAAAATTTCTATAGTAACCCGTATGTCCCAATGTAGTGCGCAGCTGCTTTACTAAATTCGGTGCTGGCAAGTTCACAATCACTGCGATCTTCGTAGGATCAACCATCAAGCCTTGTCTACAGACAATGTGTCCTAACAGAATACCATAAGACACACATAAAACACACTTCTTTAAATTCAATGAAATTTGATGTTTCCTGCATTTAGCTAACATCATTCTTAGGTTTTCTCAGTGGTTCTTCAGCAAACCAAAGACAGTCCAATCATCAAAATATGCTTCTAAAAACTTATGCATGAAATATTTAAATGGTGTAACAACAACTCTAGAAAAGATGGCAGGTGCGTTCTTCAGACCAAAAGGAATTACTACATAATGGAACGACCCCCATTCAGTAGCAAAGGTTGTCTTGTGTCTATTTCCTGGATCAATTCTTATCTGATGATATCCGGAAAATCCATTAGTAAAAGAGTATGCCTCATTTCCTCCAACATTATCTAAGACTTCATCTATAAAGGGAGTGGGAAATGGGTCATGTAGCGAAGCATCATTCAACTTCCTGAGATCCACGCAGATCCTGATCTCACCCTTAGTTTTCTTGTCTTGGATAACCATTGAGATTATCCACTTAGATTCTTCAGCTGGCTCAATGATCCCCGCATCGATCATTTTATCAAGTTCTACCTTGAATCTTTCTTTATATCGAGGATTTAGTCTATAAGGCCTTTGGTTAACAGGATTTGCGCCTGGATTGAGAGGTATCTTCATAACTCCTAAGTCTCCAAGAATACCTTTCATTTCTGTAAACTTTGTCGGAAATAAATCCTGATACTCGTGTAGGAGGTCTGCGATCTCCGCGATCGTCTGGTCATCCCAGTAGTCTCCAATAGATGCGAATTTTGGCTCTTCGCTTGTGCCAATGTTCACTTTCCTTGTTTTCACAGTTTTCAAAGGTCCACTCATGTCTGGAATTTCCAGGGGAGGTCCCTCTACATCACGCGCACCTTCGGACTCAGGAATAATGACATTGCGCGTATCCTCCTCATCACTTTCTTCTTTATCTTCAAACTCTTCAATGTAATGTCCCTTGTTAGGAATTTTATTAAAATGGCAATTTTCCACTTTTTTTTCCCCTAGTTCGACCTTTGACTAGTTTTGATCTTTAGGTCCCAAATTTGCCCCAAATGATCCCAAATATTCTAAGAAGGTATATGAATGATATTAGAACATAAATATGTGTTTCAGGGATTCCTTTTGACCTTTAAAATAATTCTGCAAATACTCTTTCAATTATGGTCAATGTAGGTAACTTTACTAGTGATTTCCCTTTGACTAGTATTGGTCTCTAGGTCTCAAATTGACTCCAAATGCCTACAAATATTCAAGGAAGGTGTATGAATGATATTAGGACTTGAATATGATGTTCAGAGATGACATATGGCCACCAAAATACCTCTTCAAACTCTCTTAAGATTCTGGACCAAGTATGCAATTTTACTAGTAATTTGGGGTTCAAATCCCCCTGGGGTAAGTACTGAAAATGGCTTCCCAATTGCCTCCAAACCCACTCAAATTTCTGAAAAGAGGTAGGGAATGTATTAATTATTTTATTAAGGTCTCATGTGCACCATTAATTGATTTTTACATTTGTTCCAACCCTCTCCCATTCAACTGCAAAAATCACCAATTCGACCCTTGGGGAAATGACACTATTTCTTCTCCCAATGCAATTAAACTGAGTAAAAATACTTCAAATGCTCAAGTACAGTACATGAAACTTGTAAAATACATCCATGGAATTCCATTTATCATAAATGCATCAGAGAATCATCCATTCATTCGAAATCATCAACATTACATTGATTCACAACAAGGTAGTGGGGAAATGACACCGTTCTTTCATTAAAATTGAGATTTATACATTTCTACTTGGAATTTCGACCTAAAAATTTCTGGAGATGAATAATAGAGTATTTAATTCATATTACAAAATAAATGGGGCATTAGAATATCCCCCAAAGAGTACAATAGCTCACCAAAAACGCCCTCCCTCAAGGATCAAGAATATGCCATCAAAATTGGAAATGGTTGAAGGAGTGAGCTGCAATAGAAGAAACCATGAGCTGCCCTATATCTTACACCTACAAATAAAGACTCCATTAAATCTCTAAATGAAAGGTCTAAATAGCCTTTCAAATTACCAACTTGGATGGGAATTTTTCACCCTCGAAATTGGCTAAGGCAAGCAACTAGTCATCCACTAGCTCTCCCTCTTCACAAATGCAATTGCAAATTCTACAAATGATCAAAATATGGTTTCATTATTTTTTATTGACATTTATAACGTTCTAATGTCCTCCATGGGTCAATTTCCTTCCAAGAGACTCATGTCAACTCAAGTTGGGAAGAGATTCCAAAGAACGCCACTTGTACAACAATTCCTTGTTTTCCACTTCCACCAAATCACATGTGGAAGCATCTTAGCTGCCCTAACACCCTTGAGCGCCCTCTTGGAGTCTATTTTTAGCCCCGAAATGTCATATATGTCATATGTCAGCCTTCAGGTCTGATTTGTGTCATAGGTGTCATAGCATCTTCATCATTGTTGTCATAGAGCTAGGGAATCTAGCCCAAGTGTCTCACTAGCTCCAAATTGCCTCTTCCTCTTCCATGGGAGTTACTCTTCCTCTATATTTCAAACTTGGATGAGTCATGCCATGAATAATACCTTTTGGAATCCCCCAATTATGTTACCATTCACCTTGAATTCGAATTGGTGAGAGAATGATGCCAAGTGTAGTGGGGAAATCTAGCCATATGTGGGTCCCACTTCCTCCATGTGTCTTCATGATCAAATGCCACTTTGATTTTCACTTGTATATATTTATTTAGCTCCTTTATTAAATATTTATGCCACTCTAATGTTCAAACATCATTTATTATCCCCATTATTCCAAATGCCAAAGCTTCCACCCCAAACCTAGGAAACTAGTAATCTTCCTCCTTGGCAATTATTTGACCTTTAACATCATTTTACAAACTCTAATGAATATGGCCAATGTGATTAGGAAATTGTGACCCAATTCCAAATTTGGGACATGACATTCAACTAGATTATAACATCCAAGGGCATGCTCTATCTGTCTCGTCCATTCTGGCTGTAGGTTCAATGGTACGTTTACATCCTCAAAGTCTTTCTCTTTGAGTTCCTCGAATGCCTCGTTTGTACTTGGGCATTCTGCTCTGAATTCTCTTTCCTTGATGATATGCAAAGCTTCATTTATACTCGAACGGTCGTCTTCAAAACTGAAGCTTGAGTCTGGAAGTTCGCAGTGAGGGTAGGCCAATCTATAATTTCTCTGCGCAGCTCCGTGTCTAGATACCAGTTCTTTGGAACCTGTTCCTCCAATGTGTGCACAAACAGATGAACCCATTATGTATGTGGTCTCTCCTCCCATGCTTGTGAACAGATTTCAATATGATCCCTTGGATCCATCTATCCATTATATTATTCAAAGGTCATTGCAACCTTCTCAACGAACTTGATCTGCATCATACGTCTGCACTGATTCCATGTGGTCAATGTCTCTTTATGCGCAACCCACCATCTGAAAGGTGTCTCACGCAGTTCCATGTCTAATGCTGGTATGCGATGTTCAACTGCAACTGGTATAGTATATTCTTGGATAAAGGAATAAACATTAGACGAACCATCATAGGTGGGGATTGGACTTACCTCTTTTCCAATCGAGTGCAGTGATTTTGTAATCTGCGTGCATCTCCTTGCAGATACTTCATGCATATGGCCTTTCCAGTTATCCAATCCTGCATCAGAGTCTGAGATGCAAGAACTGTCACAGCGACAACTGAGTGTTCCATCCACAGTGGGATTAATGTAATCAACATCATTCATAGTCATTTTGTAGATGCAGTCCAGGTCTTGAGCTCTGGGTTCTTCCTAAATCGGCTCACTGTATCTTTCTTCGTCTAAGGATCCAATGGTGCAATGACCTTGAGATGCTATCCTTCGAAGATCATCTTCTTTGTTTTCAATTTTATGATGGTGAGGTTATCCATTGCCCAGTCTATACCCAATAGTGTTGGATAAGTCTGACTATCATCCAAAATTTCGATAACCTCGAAGTCTGCATGACTTCGCACTCCATCAATGTCAACAATAACATTGGATAACCTTCCAAAAGGTATGACTTTCTCTTGGTTGGCCATTCTCAACTGTATAGGTGACCATAACATCTTTGATCTCCCCATCTACTGCCATGTTCGTTTAGTTAAGAAATTTACTTCAGATCCCAGATCAAGGATAATCTCATCCATCTCGTAGTCTCCCATCTGCGCACTGAGCCTCATTTCTCTGCCTGTTCTTTTGTGTTTCTTGATGTGATGAACTACGCTCTGGGTAGTTCCCATCTTGGTGTGTGGTTCATATTGGTTTAACAGTTTTTGCAATTCCGCTATAGCGTCTGGGCTCTTCAATAGTTTCATGCAGCTTCGTAGGAACTACGTAACAGAGGTTCCTGTGTCTACTGCGGTGCATGTTCTGTCATATGCTGCTGGCATATCTTGTGTCTGTAGCACTTCATTGCACAATGGGATTCTTGGTGAAGTAGGCGATGGTTCTTTGAAAATGTCCCGCTCTTCTTCAAATACTTCTTTATTTTTCTCCAGATTGAAGGCAGGTGCCTTCCCAGTAGATTTTTTGATCCAAATTGTTTCAAGAGGAGTCTACTCATTGTCAAAATATCCAGAAGTCGAGTCTTCTGCTCCTCTATCTCTCCCTGTGGTAGCGCCACTTCGCGTCACTACATTGATAAGGGGATCCACAGCCCTTCTCTCTGCTACGATCAACTAAATGTTTGGGTTCAGTGCATCTTGCTTTCTCTTCTGCATTTCTGCAGCTAGCACTGGGCAGACCTCAATAACATGATTAAAATATTTGTAGTAATTACAAGTAGTCCATTCATTGGTACAATCTCTAGATAAGTGACTTTCCTGGCCATAGTTGTAACAGGTCATCTGGCCTCTTCCTCTTCCCCTTCCTTGTCCTTGGCCAGTATTTCTTCCTCTTCCGCGGAATCCTCCACGACCTCTATATGCACCTTGGTCATACTGCATGTTATCTTGCTTCTGTGGAGTTGCTTCTTGGACTCTATATACTCCACTATCATGCATATGTTCCATGTCTCGCTTTCTTTCCTGCATGAGCTCATATGCTCTACAATTGGATTCATCACGTCCAATTGACTTACAGAAATTGCAGTATCGATTCTTAGGGGTGCGCACATACTTTTGTATTAGATAACAGTCTTTAGGCCTGTGGCCTCTAGTTTTACAGATTTCACACCACGGTGCTTGATTCTGATTTAGTGGATTTGGTGCTCCACTGTTAAGGTATTCTTGAAACAAAGGACAATGCTCTCTAGTGTGCCCTTATCCTTTGCATCCTGTACACCAAACTTCTTATCTCTCTTGTTTTCCCTTCTTCATATCTTGTAGTTGTAATGTTAGGGTAGCTAACTGGGTCTGAATCTGAGACATCCCAGTGCTAGTCTCTCCAATTGGTGAAGCTTCCAACTTCATCACAATATCCAAGGCTTCTGCCTACGAAGCCACTTTATGTTGCATCAACTACAGTCTGATATGAGGCAACAATGTGGCGATAAACCACTCCTTGTGATGTTGCGGTGCTATGACAAAGCTTACTTGGTCCAATAGAGTCTTAAATTTCTGGTCAAATTCCCACACTGTCTCATTAAGTTTTTGCTTAATTTATTTTAGTTCTGTTATACATTGGGATTCTAACTTCGGTTTCTTGAACTCACTCAATAGTGCATCCTTAATCTCTACTAAGTTTCTCTGATGGCCAATGGAATACTTCATGAACCAATTCAAAGCTCTATCTCTAAATGTGGTGATGAGTTGTGCTTGCTTCACAGCATCATCCTAAACTTGCTTAACACTCCATACAGATTCACATAGAAACCAGTGTTTCTCAGGGTCTTATAGACCCGTTCCTTTGAATATCGACAACTTAATATCATCAATCATCCTTCTCCTAGGTGGTATAGGGTTCTGCACAGGGTTCTTAGTGGCAAAAGTAAAATTGGTACTGTGCGGAATGTTCTAAAGTGGAATATTCTGCGATGGGATAGTCGGATTCAGAATGGTCTGAGTCATAATAGCATGAGTACTTATTCCTGCGATGTTACTGGTATTGACACTCTGAGGATCAAGGATATTAGCAACGGGAGGGTTCTGAACTGATTGGTTCTAAGAAATAGGAGGTATGGTACTTGCAACCGACGGATTTTGCGGTGTAATAGGATGATAGGTAGCGGATAGAGGTGTGGTTTGGCTATCAGGATGGGTTTGTAAATCAATATCTACGCGGAGTCTAGTCTTCTTAGTGGTATACTTATATCTTTTTCCACTTCTCAAATCATGTGTTTCTTCATCAGAATCACTATAGATACTATTGACCATTACAGATTCAAAACTTCTAGGAATATTTACTACATTTTTAAAATACCTTTTTCAGCTAAAAGCATTTTAATGTATAAACTCAAATTGTTTAGGTACTTACCTCTGAAACCTTTCAAAAATTCTGCTTCGGCTACGCTGTAGGACTTCAGGGTGTCCACAACGAACTCTGTCACGAAGCCTTCTAGTATACTGTCAACCCAAAATTCAACTGCTCTCGAAAATGGGCTATCTACTGCTTTGAGCCTCGTAATGATCTCTGGAGTCCACTCGGTTGGTACTTCTAGTGTGAAACAGTTCTTGCGCTCTGCGAGCTACGATAACCACTCGTGCAACTTGTTTCCAAAAGATGCCCAAAAAATTTTGTGAATATATTTCCACAAGTATTTTTTCAACCAATCTATGTCAGAGAGATGCGGATTTCTATTTTCCTTCCCCACGAAATCTCCTTATGTCGTATCGCACCAGGCCCAGATTTCTTTCTTGTATGGATGCCAAATTTATGCAATCAACAGGACCTTTTCTTTCTAGCACATCAATTCTTTCAAGCGCAACAACTCATCACGGATTCTTAGAGCGGAAACAGAACCATTTGTTGGCTTACACAACTGTCTTGAGGTTTTCTATAAAGACCCAGGTTCTTCATGGTTCAAGAGACCAACAAAACCCCTTTTCACCGGCCCTTTCGGAAACAATCTACGAACAGACTGAGGTCTCACCCGAGGCTAAGTTATGGGGGAGTTGTGGAATCAGGATTCCACAACCACGTGATGAGTGCTTAAATAGATCTAATGAGCAACACGCTGTGGACTGAGGATTGTGCAAAGATCACCTTCTTCGCGGTTAGCGCTTTCACAAGCTCAGACGCTTGCACGACTCACACATCCAAGGACTGTGCGGCTTGGAAATTACTCAACAAAAGGACAGCGCAACGGATACTGCGCTTCCTCTTCAGACTTAACCCACTTCAACGAGCTATACTTAGAACTTATCCATTCATCAACTGTCGTATGTTATTTATCTTATGTCCTATACGATATGACAAAACACAAATTACTGCGCACTTCCAGTGCTGCGCTTCGAGGGAGCTGTACGGCGCAAGCTCTACCTATTTAAGTATTTATCCAATTGAATTATGCATTCATTCAGACCTAGAAATACTTATGCACCTAGCATTCACCCATACATGCGATACTTAACATATTACCCCCATCTCATTCCTTTTGGCGAATACATATAAAAGTAAAGCACATAAAATGATAAGCAAGATCTTAAGCATTCATTGTAAGCAAATAAACAGATGCAAACATGTAAACAATCATGCAACACAGGAATTTAATGTGGTTCACCCCCAGGATGGGAGCTACATCCACAGGAACTGTTGTTGTATTAGTCTTTGGGAAGAGTACAACGGTTCCATTCTGTGCACTCAGCTGCAAACTCTCTTCTCTCTCAATAGGCCTCTGCGCACACAGCTTGTAGAGCCTTACAATGGATTTCAATTCTTAGAGAATTTTACAATGAAGATTACCCACAATAACAATTATTCAACGAATATTATTCACCCATTTCCCTTACAAAATGGTGCCTTTTTATAGATCATGCCCGTAGGTCATGTCTTTACATTACACAGGAAAAAACCCTAAGGTTTACCAAAACTGTTTCGGTTTTGCCTTAACCCGACTTACTGGTTTCTGGTAGTGAATCTTCCATCGTGGCCATCCTCTTGACGTGGTCAAATTGCTTTCAGCCTGCCCTGTCGACTGCATGCCGAATCTCGCTTTTTCCCGACTGTTCCTTCTCTAACGACCTTATGCAGCCGGTTCACGTCGTGCTTCCTCTGCACGTGTGACCAGTTGCTTTCCTTCCTCCTTACTCCTTACCCTCCTGCTTGGTAATCATGGAGTTTCTTAACCAAAAATAGGTTGCTTTCACCCAGCCGACCTTACCTTCATTCTTTACCCAAAATGGGTGCCCTGCTAGCACATCACGACACTACTACTTCGTGGAACTAGTCCTCAGCTGGGAGGTTCCCCTCCTACTGATACTACGCTGCGCTCACATCGCAGCTCCCTAAAAAATGTCTTTCCAAAAAGTCCTCATCTGAACTGCACTCAACTTCACAGTTCCAAAACTTGACTTGCACAAAAATGCCCCACTTGGGCCAGGCCCAACAGGCTATGAGGAAGCTTCAACTCAAATCAAGTAGCATAACCTTGATCTAATTTCTGTCTACAAAATGCATGCCAATGGATTCCTTTTATAGGCCAAGAGGTGGTTATCAAACAACTAGATCCAAATGTCAACTCTCCTCCTTCATGAACTAGTTCCAAGGAACATAAGGGGGCTGATTAATGCCCCCAAGTGTGTGAGGAGCCGAATCCTGATCCTTGGGGAGGATTTAGTCTTTAATGCATCGCTGGGAGTGAGTGATCCTGTTGTTTTCACAGTAGCGTGGATATCGAAGGAAAAGCCGTGTGGGTGTAACACGGGCATTGTTCAGGTAACCTACGCTATAGCGCGGCTCAACTGTGTAATACCCATGCTGCCCTTTGTTTTGATTGTTTATTGGAACTTATGGACTCATGCTGTGTTTTGGATCTGTTGAGGATGCCTGTGGTGAGATGCATTCTTTATGTTGACGACGCTTTACTAGATGAATCGTCGAAATGTCGCTTGTGTGTCATTTTTAGGCGTTAACAGATTCTCCCTGATGGATGAGGTTCAAAGGGTACTGTAGAGCCGATAATGCATCATGTTTTCTATTTTTTCTCTCCTGTTCCATAGGATGAAGCATATGTGGACAAAATAAGGTTCTCCCATGGGGAAAGAGTGTTGGTGACGACCATTGGAGCTGTAATAAAGAATAGTTTTTATACAAACGAGGCAGGCATACCCATGCTCGTGAAATACTGTCAAAGTGATTACAATGAGAGAGGACAAAGGTGTCGAATCTACTCTACTATTAGGACATGGATGAAGGAGGCTTCAATCCATGTTAGAGTAAATGCCCCCGGAGTTGCTGAGAAATATTGAAGAAGTAGAACTGCTAGTAACCATGATGATCCCACTGCGGTGGGGGACTAAACTTGGTATGTAAATATGCCCGGGGGTTTCACCGTACCGAATAGACTGCTATCATGATTTCCAAATGTGAACACTGCTACCTTCAAAAGTACGTTCCCCCCTGATGCGATGATGTGTTGATGTCAAGCATAGGGGAAACCACTTAGTTAGGGAGCACTAATGAATCTCCCTACTAAATGCGATGTGATCCCTTATAGTGATTGAAAGGGATCCCAAGGTACAAATGCAACTACTACAACTCTCAGAATATAGTGTTTTGACGTCGACCAGAGTTGAAGTATATGATAAGAGGAGGATCCTATCTTGAGAACTGAGATCATATTGTAATTAATTGGTGACTAGATAGACTTGAAACAAAATTAGTTGATAAGCGTGGGGCTCATAACTTCCTTTAATCGATGTAAAAATGGGGAGCGTGGACGGTATATTTTATTTCGAGACGACACAAATTGAAACTGGTGGAAACAAACTACAAGTGAAACGACTTTTATGAAGACATGGAATAAATGGTAACGGTAACCGAAAAAATAGATACTGCTGAATATATGGAGAATCAAATACATCGATCAAAGGCGACCATGGGTTGCTACCAAAATAATATAGTGTTCCTTCAATGTGAGGTGACGAGGGAACTTTGTTTGTACATAAGAATATCGGTGGGGTCCCCACATTTTTGGGTGTATCGGGGGACCAATTAGATGATGGGCAGAGTCCCCATGGTTTTCAGTGATTTGGGGGATGCTTTCCAAAATGAAGTGGAGGGTAACTTGCATACGCAAAGACAGATGCCCCATGAAACAATGCCACGTAGTGTATGCCTGCGGGGTATCTGAATGGAACTGGTTACTGCAGAGGGAGGGGGGACCCCATCAGTGTCTTTTGTAGGAGTGATGATACGAGGAAGATTGTGGAGGGTAAAGTGCTCATGGAGGTATGAGGGAGGTTTTGTGAATCATTCTTGTAAATTGTGCCCAGGAGTTTGACGTGTGTCTACTTGGTGGAGTAAATGCGCAATTATGACATGATACTCTAAGGGAGGGTCATTTCAAGTTTGGTTAGATTCCTTGAACTTGTGGGGGGTCGACATCATGGGTTCCAATTGATGACAGGGATGGTAGTGGTGCACACACCCATGGTGGGACATGCTATTCACAATAGTGATGTTGATGGCACATCAATGCCATGACGAGGGGGGGCCCTAAGGTTACCAACAGGAACAATGGGATATGCATTATAAACGAAGGGTAAATAGTGTCTATATGCCGGTTTTAGAATGATACTTGTGGTAAGGTGATTTCCCATCGTTGTTATGGATTAGAGTCTTATTCTTATAATGAAAACAAAGAGGTTCCATATTGTTCTGATCGTGGTCCTGCACATATCCAAGTGTAGTAAAGGACATAACCAAGGTATTGATAATGCGGAAATCATATAATTAGAATAATGCATACATGTGGGGTACTTTGGATAGGAAAATAGTGTCCTGGTGACATTGGTGGAAATCTGGGTTAGTTGGTTCCATGTCAAAGGGCTCAAAGTGCTGGTCATCGTGGTTTGAATGGTTTTGGAAATGGATTTATGGTTTGTTTGTGGCATTAGTTGGAAGTTTAGGTCAAATGTGTATAAAAGAGGGGTGGGGCCCACTTTTCGAAATCATTTGTACGTTGTGCCACTGACCTTCTAGAGTGCATTTTGAGTGCTTGTGGGAGATTCGGTGCACCGTTTGTCAATACGTGGGTTCCAGGTAAGCCTAAACATAGTCCTATATATTTGTATCTGGGTAGACTTAGGTTTAGGGGACCCTTGGGTGGCCAGGGGTCATTTTTATGTTTGTTATGGTTATCATGAGGGATTTTGAGAAAATACCACATGGTAGCGCAATATTTTTGAAAAATATCGCACTGTTAAAGCACAAGATTTTCATAAAATTGTGCGCGATGTAGCTCGCTCACTAGCGCGGGACAAATGCGCTTCGTCCACGCACTAGTTTCGCTTGATCGGATAATGCTTCGGTCGCACTACGCACGAATATGTTGTAAAATGTTGCGCTACATGCGAATCGTCTTAGGGAAGGCCACACTAATGATTTAATATGGCTAATGGGTGATTATTTCCATGTGCAGGTGGTTTCTTATCAGTTATGGTGCACCTTCGAGATGTTGAGTGGAGGGAGAGAGAGAGTTTAATGACCTCCGAGAGGTTGTGTTACCCAACCGAGTGGAAACCGAGGCCTTACGAGATGTTTGTCTCTTGAATTTCTTCAATATATCTCTCATGCGGTCGGTCGATTACCTCTTGTGGCGGCTACTGGACATGTGGCACCCTGACCATGGAGTGTTCCATGTGGGAGGCGAATATTTGAGCATTACGACTCAGGATATTTACTTCTTGACCGGATTGACTCCCTGAGGGGTGAGGGAGCCTCTCCCTCCAAAATTGGTTTGGGAGATGATCCACAATTTAGTGGATTAGTACTGCGGTGGTGACCAAGGTTCTATGAACTCCAGTGGCATGTTGGTGAGCCATCTGAGGGCTCTACTGGTGGAGGCTGTGGCGATCATCATCATGCGTGTGTTGGGGACCACGTACCCCAACCAGGTTATATGAGGCCAAATCCAGCTGGTGGAGAGGGTGATGGTTGGTCAACTTGTGGCGTGGAGTTCATTGATGTTGTTGTCTATGATGCAGCAAATGTTAGATTTACAACGGGGTGTGGGGTGGAACACCTTCTACTATGGTAGCATTTTGTGCTCATAATTCTTCGAGCACTATTCGTCATTGAGTCCATAGATAGTGGTGCCGCCGAGGGGACCACAGGAGACGAGGATGGAATTTTGGGGGCATATTATGCCTCATGCTAGTGGTGGTCCGGTGGGGGCCTATTTTATGCCACAAGTGCTATATGTATGGGAGGGACACATAGGCCGACTAGAGAGGTATCTTTGGAGCGGGATGGACTTCTGAGGAGACCCGGAGCTGCCCGTCCCTGTTGGCGGTTTTGACGCGACTGTTATGTTTTTATGGTTTTGTACCTTTCACATATATATTTGTACATACTTTGATTTCTGCACATTCGTGATATATATGTTTATTAGGTACCGATGCTGGTTTTCTCTTTTGTGATGCATATGTTGGTCTTGTGAGGCCACCTCGGAGGTCGAGACCGAGGAGGGATAAACTAGTCATTGGGGTTGGGCCTTCTGTTGGAGGGGCAGGTGCAGCCGAGGGTGGTCCCGTTGGAGTAGGAGGAGCCGCAGCTGGCAGGTGGGGTGACTACCGGGGACCGGATGGTGACATTGGTAGCTGACTTGGAGTGGAGGTTTGATGAGATGACAACTAGAGTTGATAAGCGGGATTGGGACAACCTAGAGGATGATGAGGTAGATTTGACGTTTCACCTACCATCTTAATGTAGGCCATCTTGGCGGTGGATCATGTGGTTGGTCACAGTTGCGCACCATGTGGAATGGGAGGTGTAGGGAGGAGTGACCCTTCCTCCACGACTGCAACCACGACAAGGACCAGAGTCGACGTGAGGGGAGGTTGTTTGTCCACTGGCTATTTTTGGACCTCGAGATCCACCAGCTAGCGAGGCAACTTGATTATTTTTGTATAGGGTTGATGAGCCCCATTTTTTTATGTATACATTTAATATGAGCCTATGGGAGACAGGTTTTCGATGTATCCCCCATAAGGCTTCTATGTATATGCCCCAGGAATGCCATATTTTTGTACATGACAGACATTTTTTATGATGATATATATATATATATATATATATGTATATACCATTTTTGCGGCACATGATGTATGTGTATCTGTATGTATGTGGTGTATGTGTATTTTGCTTTATATTTCGTATGTGTTGATGTGATGCATATGTAGTAGTTGATACTAGAATATTTTTTTTGGGCATGTGTGATCGACTATAGGACTTGCGATGATGAGATACATGTATATGTAGTCATAGGTGAAACACATGGACATATTTATGTATGATTTATATGCAGGGTTATGCAGCTGGGTGATGTACTAGGTGCCAATTCAATACCTCATTGGCGACAGAGTCCGTGAATGCATTGGCGTTTCTCGGTATATGTGTGAAAGTTATGGTTTTAAACTGTTGAATGAGAATGCACACGTACATAAAATTTTGGAAGAGGAGTGAGTTGTAGACATAGAATACATTATTCAACTGTGATACAACCAGTTGTGAGTCGAGGTGCACTTGTATATGGTGAATACCTAGGTGTAGGGCATCGCTTAACAGACCTATTACGACATTGTACTCTGCTTGCTTGTTTGTTAGTGCCACCAAGAACACTCCGCGCGTGCGGTGGAGTGTATGCGATGGGGAATACATAACCCAAGAAGCGGATGCTAGATGTTTGGACCATCGACTGACACCATTTGCATATCCTACGTAGATTTCTATCGGGGAGTCCATCTGCATTTGAAGAAGAGAGGTATTTTAGTTTATTAATTCGAGATAGTGTGAAGTGAAAGTAAATTTTTTAACACAAAATAAGAATATAAACAGTTGGTGTTGGATGTCTTGTTTGTGCTGGGGGGGTTTAAACCCCTTGTTTTGGTTGTTAATTTTTTTGGAATGCTTGTGGGTGTTTTGCATCTTTGTCGAAAGATGAGGAATCACAGAAAGTAAGGACACTGGATAAAGGAGATTCAACATCGATGGTGTCTGGGATGATCGGTACTACCTCCTCGATTGGTGATGCTTGCGGGGTTACACAGGTTGTTTGTAATTGATCTTGAATTCTCACCAGTTCAAGACAAGTTTGTCGTTCAGCATGCAAAATGGGGCACTGAAAGGAGTAATGGGTGGTCTCTCCACAAGATCGACAAGGTTGTGGTACATGGGGATTGAAGTGTTCTTGGTCTTCTTGGGTGTTGATTTTCTCCACTACACATGCGATAGTGCTAGGAGGGGGAATATGGGTGGAGTTCCCACATGACGAGCATTCATTGTGTGATGGCGTCATCATAAGTTTAGATGGGTCTTGTGATATTACAGGCTCTACCACATTTTATGTAGTTGGCGCAACTTCTATGGGAGTGGTGACTGATGGTGTCATTGATGTGATGATCACATTAATGGATGCTACTTCTTGTTGTAATAAGGGGGTTCCTCAATTGTTACTTGAGTGAGACAAACTATTACTAACACATCTTGATATCAAGGGAGTTCAGGGAAATGGTGCGTATAGTTCCCATGTTTAGCACATATGGAACATTTGTGATTCGTATGCAATGTTTTGGACTTAGTTGTAGGTGAGGGAGGTGTGCTCCCTTTCACTTGATCTATATTTATGTGAGAACGAAATGAAAGAGTATACATATATTCACATACACATATATATGGCAAGAAACACGACGATACAGTAAAATCAGATTCTATTAAATTAATGAAATAAAACAAACTATAAAATAAAAGCAGCTAGAATGTTGGTAGCTATATCTCTGAGAAGAGATGTGGCGGCTACGCTCATTCGTGACAAGATAAATACAAAAAGAGGCCGAAAGGGCCCATTTATCATAAGCATGAGGGAAATAATACCAAACATCCAAAACCCTAACCCTAGAAGATGAACCTTCATAAAGTTTGTGGCCCCAAGGTGGTTAGTTGAACAGTCAATTTTCTGGGTCATAATGTTTGCATACGATCTCTAGTTGGGCCACTCGGTAACCTGTTGGAAAGGTTTATCCGAGATTTACAAATTTCAACTGGGGACAAATGCATGCCATTGGCAACCATTTGGCCCACCATATTGCCAAAAAACGTCGTTTAGGGCCTCAAAACGACCTCGGAAGTTCAGGACCCAAAAAACTGTAGAAAAATTACAAGAAAACTGCTAGAATGAAAAATTGTTTTGAGCTAGTGGAATAGGTGGGTGGCCACCTATATCCATCTAGATCAGTCCTCCCCCCTTAGGAAACAATGGTCTCCATTGTGTTGAGTGCCCCAATCAGGTGGGGAAACTTATCTTGAACTTGATTCTTGGTGAGCCACTTGCCTTGGTTAAGTAGTTTCCTTGCTTTGACAACCTGATATAGCTGGATCTTCTGCTGGCGGGTTCCCTTAAACTGTGTGTCCATTATTTGATCAATGGTTTATTGCTCCATGCAGGCATGATTAAGATTTGTAGGTGTCAATTGCTCTGCCACCTCCGAGGTGTCCAACAATGGTGGAAAATATGGGCAAAGGATCTCCACATTGAATACTCGGTGCAGGCCAAGGAATGGAGGAATGCTTAGCTCGAAGGAATTGTCACCAACTGCCTTGGTGATGGTGTACGACCCATATCGAAGTGGACAAATATTGCGATGGGGTCATGTGAGCCTCTCTTTCTGCAAATGCAACCAAACCTTATCACCCACCTGGAACTTTTGTGGGACTCGATGTTGGTCATGTCGTTGCTTGTACTTAATGTTGGCCTTTTCCAAAATTTCATGGACCTGTTGGCAGATGTGCTGGATTCGTTCAACGAATCTGGTGTCCTTATCAGCCTCAATCTGAGCATGGGAATATTACTTGCGTGTGGATGAAATGGGAAGAGCTACATCTATTGGTGCAAGTGGTTGGAACCCCAGACACACTTGAAAAGGGTTGTGATTGGTAGAGATATGAAGGGATCTTCTATATCTATGCTGAACATACGGAAGGCTCTCATCCCATGTGCGAGGATGTTTAGAATTGTACATTCTTAGAATATGCACAATAATCTTGTTGACTACCTATGTTTGTCCATCGGTCTGGGGGTAGAAGGAAGTTGATTTGGTGAGCCTAGTATCCATCAATGACCATAGGATGGAATAGAAAGTGCTTAGGAACCCATTGTACCGATCTGAAATGATAGTCTGTGGAAGCCCTAAATGAACCCAAACACGCTCAAAGAAGAGCTTAGCAGTGGCTTCAACAGAGACATTCTTCTTGCAAGCTATTAGAATGGCCATCTTAGAGAAACGATCCATGACCACAAACACACAGTCATTTCCATGCTTGGTTGAAGGTAGTCCAGACATGTAATCCATGGAGATGAACTCCCATGATCCATTAGGAATAGGAAAAGGGGTGTACAACCCCTGTTGTTTTTATGGAAGTTTTCACGATGGAACAGGCAGTGCAAGAGCTTATGTATCAACCAACGTCTTGTCGGATCTTAGGCCAATAAAAATACTTCTGCAATATGGACACTGGATTTTCGGTGCCTAAGTTCCCTGCCACCCAACTCTAATGAGCTTCCCAAATCATCTTCGCACACTTGCTTGAAGGAATGCAGAGATGGCCCATGTGGCATAGCAATCCTTCCTAAAGATGAAATTTTTCTACGGATGTGCCTGCACATAGAGCTCGATAGATGGGAGAAAACTCATGATCACTTCTATATAGTTGAGGCAACCCTAAGGTCTCATGGCCACAAGAGTGGAGTATTGTGTAAGTGTGGCTACTAGATGTTGACTGAGGCAATCGACGACTCGGTTTGTGCTGCCCTTCTTATATTTAATATTTAGGTGGAATTGCTGCAAGTAAGTGGACCACTTCTGGTGGCGGTCATTCTATAAATTCCCTTGGGTTTGCATGAAATGCAGGGGATTTTGATCAGTGTGGATGACTGTCTCTTTTCCAAGGATGTAATGATTCAATTGGAGGGAGGCTTGGACAATGGAATACATTTCCTTGTCATAGGTGGGGTACTTGTGGAATGTATCTGAAAGTGTCTCACTGTGATATTCCACTGGATGGCCATGTTGAGTGAGGACTGCACTGGCAACATAGTCAGAAGCATCTGTCTCAATCTCAAAGGGTTGTTGTAGATCCAGTAAGGCAAGGACAGGTGCCAAACATAAGCGTTGTTTTAGCTCCTAAAATGCTTGTTGTTGTGGCTTGGACTAGCTAAACCTGGCCTTAGAGCCCCCTTTGGTCACCTGGCTAAGAGACGAAACAATATTAGAGAATACTAACACAAATCTGTGATAGAAGTCGGCAAGGCCTAGGAAGCTGCGAAGCTCTATGAGATTTGTTGGGATTGGCCAATCATGGATGGATTGGATCTTGGATGGATCCACATGAACACCATGTTCTTCCACGATGTATCCCAGATATTGAACCCTCTTCATGACAAATGAGCACTTCTCTAAATTAGCATATAACTTGTGCTGGCGCAAGGTGTTGAGGACTTGGTGGATATGCTGCAGATGCTCTGCCCATGTTCTATTGTAGATGAGAATATCATCCAGATATACGAACACAAAAGAGTTAGTGAATGGCCGTAGGATATCGTCCATCATCCTCATGAAATTTGTTGGAGCATTAGTCAAGCCGAAAGGCATGACCAACCACTCAAAAAGGCCTTCCCGAGATTTGAAGGCAGTCTTCCAAACATTGGTCTGCTGAATTGGCACTTGATGATATCTAGACTTCAAATCAATCTTTCTGAAATATTTGGCACCCTTGAGCTGGTCAAGAAGGTCATCGATACGGGGAATGGGATATCGATTCCAGACTGTGATCTTGTTTAGAGCTCGGTAATCAATACAGAGTCGCCATGTCCCGTATTTCTTCTGTACCAACGCAATTGGGCTCCCACAAGGTAAGGAGCTAGGTCGAATGTGCCCCTTTTGGATTAATTCTTGAATCTCGTGTTTGATTTCTTCATTTTCCATGAGGGAACTCCTGTATATTGGCCCGTTAGGAAAAGGCGCACTAGGTATCAAATCAATGGGATGCTTGACCGGGTAATGTATTGGCACCCCGGTGGGTGTGGTGAAGATGTCTTTGTATGCTTCCACAATCTTGTCCACCTGTTTCTGGTACGTAGAGGGGTTCTGCATGGAGGTGGTGGATGTTGCTGCAATATTTCGTTCACCTTTAGAATGAACCATGAAGAGGAAAAATTTCCCTTTCTGGGAGATTACCTTTCTGCACTGCTTAGCTGTGATGAGGGACACTGCAGTGGTGGGAAGTGTCTCTAGTATCCTGTAGAGCTTCTTTCCCAAAGTAATAATGACACTACAAGGTCTAGACTCATACACAGCATGACGTTTCCACATATATGGTTGTCCTAGAATAACATCACAAACTTCAAGTGGGGAAAAATCACACATTACCTCATCTTTGAAGGGCTTGATCCCATAGGAAAGGTGGCACTGTTGACTAATGCGGATGTCCCATCCCTGACTCAACCAACCAATGTTGTATGTTTGGGGATGTGGAACTGTGGGAAGCTTCAATCGTTTCACGACCTTAGCCGATATGAGGTTTTTATGGCTACCACTATCAACAATGAAGTGTAGAGGAGTTCCTCGCACCCACAATTGTGAATGGAAGAGGCGCTCCCTGTCCTCTGGATCCTCTGACTCTTCTGGTTGAATATTTGCATTTGTGATGGTGGAACTAGGTTCCGTGTCAATGATCTTCTTTTTCTTTTATTTCTCTTCATCAGGTTCTGAGTCAGATTCCGGATCCAGGGATTTTGTTTCGGCCAACAAGGATTGTTTTGAGCAGCACTCATCAGTGTTGTGCCAAGGGCTCTTGTGGAATTCACACCACTTGCCAGTGTCCTTTGATTTCCCATTACCCTTCTTTTCCTGTGGCTTGGGCTGGTTGTCGAGGCTTTGGCTGTCCTTGCTCTGTCCTTTTCCTTGTGAATTGCGGCCACCTTTTCCAAGCTTCTGCTGTTGATTTGCAGACCCAAAATCATGCTTATTCTTTTGCTTAAATTTCTACTCGATCTTGACGACGTATTTGTAAGTTGCTCCTAGTGAGGATATGTCTAGGAAATCCATATCTATATGAATGTACATGTGCAAGACACTGCTGTACTTTAGGAACAAGTGTCATTCAGAGTCTCGAATACCCAGATGGAGCGCAAGGTATGGAACATGTTGGTAAAATACGGTACTGTTTGGTCCCTTTCCTGGCGCAAAGTCACCCATCTGGTGTATTGGTCATCGTAGTTTCCGACAAGGTAGAACTCTTCTTTGACAACATCGAAAAAGTCCTCCCAAGTGGGTTCTGTCTTGAATAGTTCAGACTCGTGTCTTGCATGCCTCTCGCATTACCCATCCCACTAGTCTTTAATACGAGGAAGGGACTTAAGGAGCGTGAATGTGATCTTTTCGCTGTTGAAAATTTTTTGAACAGAGAAGTAACCCTCTAATAGATTCAACCATTTTTCTAAAGCATCTTCATCTATCTTTCCTTCGAATAGGGGAATTTCAAACTTAACTTGTACCTTGAAAGGATTCGCAACCCCGAAACGACTGCTCGTTGAAGGTGCATTTGCCACCGTCGACATCCTTCAAAGGATCTGTGCGAAATTATCCATCATCTCGTTCCTCTATCGCGCGAGGGCTTCCTCGAGCAACAACTTAATAGGATATCTTGCTCCATCATCTCTCTTTTCTTCTCCCGCCATGGGATCCAGCTTGGGTCGACAAGGAGGGTTTTCCCCAAGCTCAACTAGTTTGAGACCCAACTCTCGATATTCATATCTCGTCAGGGACATGCACTGAGAAACCACAAGAGAAGAAGGATCTGATACCACTAATCAGGATTTATGTGAGAACAAAATGAAAGAGTATACATATATTCACATACACAGATATATGGAAAGAAACACAATGATACAGTAAACTCAGATTCTATTAAATTAATGAAATAGAACAAACTATAAAATAAAAGTAGCTAGAATGGTGGTAGCTATATCTAAGAAGAGATGTGGCGGCTACGCTCATTTGTGACAAGATGAATACAAAAAGAAGCCAAAAGGGCCTATTTATCATAAGCATGAGGGAAAGAATCCTAAACATCCAAAACCCTAACCCTAGAATATGAACCGTCATAAAGTTTGCGGCCCCAAGGTGGTTAGTTGAACAGTTAACTTCCTGGGGTCATAAATTTTGCATATGATCTCTGTTTGGGCCTCTCGGTAGCCCGTTGGAAAGGTCTATCCGAGATTCACAACTTTCGACTGGAGCCAAATGCATATTGATGGAAAATATTTATCCCCCCAAATTGCCAAAAAACGTCATTTAGGGCCTCAAAACGGCTTCAGAAGTCCGAGACCCGAAAAACTGTAGAAAAATTACAAGAAAACTGCCAGAATGAAAAATCATTTCAATCTAGTGGAATAGGTGGGTGGCCACCTATATCCATCTGGATCATCACTGCTGGTGGAGCGTGGGTGATGCTAATGAGGGTGTTAATCAAATTCCTTAGCTCTGGTAGAGTAGGACGTAGGTTTGTTGGGTGGCCTTGCTGCCCGCAAAGAGAATACGACGGTGTGACCCTTTGATTGGGAGTATTGATCATTACTAGGGCTTTCAACACCTGATGGTTGATGCCCCCTTCTTTAGGCTTCGCTGTTTCTACCAACTTACATATCGGGGTTGGTAATAGGGGACCTTTTAACTTGGGTTATTTGGTTCCCCCATTGACGGTCTTAGAGACAACTGATTGTTGGGTAGTTGCGGATGTCATAGATTGGGCTATCGTAACTGGACGTTTTACTGGCCTTGCAATCGTACTAGCCGAAACAGGGACAAAATCATAACGGGAAACTGGTTTAGAATCCATATCAGGGAAGGGTCGTGTAAGGTACCATACTAGTTTTTGGTTGTGGATCCCGATCTTCCAGTCTCATAAATGATGTTGTTTCAGCTGTGTTTGTACCCTAGGTTTGGTTATGATCCCGACACGTGCAACAGGGGATCCGGTGGGTGGGGTGGGTGCAACCCCCTGGTTGGGGGGCCCGTGGTATTTTCCCATGGTATTTCCCCTTTAAAAGGAAGAAATTATAATATGGCTGTGTAATGTAATGTAGCATTGTAAATATCTATGAGATCATGTAAGAGAGACTGAGAGAGAGTGAAGAGGAATTTGCAGCGGATGTGCTGCAGGTTGTATCCCTTCATTGGCTAGATGGTATAATAATAAGGACTGGAAATTTCTGTGTGGATGTATCCCATCTTGGGTGAACCATGTTATATTGGTGTTTCTCTTGTAATGTGTTTGTGTAATTTATATTTGCATCTTGTTTATTGTTAATGCTTTGCGATCCTATTTTTCTAACAACTGGTACCCCCAGAGTTAGCCTAGGTAGAGTTAGCTGAGCCATAACTGGCGTCCATTGTACACCCATGGGAGGATACAATTATGAGATTTGAAATATTGGTGGTACCGATGGACTCAATGTTTATTCAATGCCATGAATCAGTGGTGGTGTTGATGATGGTGTTGAGGTGGAGGAGGCTCCATTTTCAGTGGTAAAAATTGTGTATGTTAGGCCATTGGTATATGTAGGGATCTTCGGTGGTGGTACCGAATATGCTCCTAACAAATTGGAGTACTTGTACATAATGGGGGCAATGTCAACATATGGTTGATAATCGCCTAGTATAGTTGGTAGGACGTTGTCATGATTGCTTGTGGTATTAGGGTCATAATAGTTAAGTTGGTAGAGGGTAACTATATTCCCATTTAAGGGAAACATCATGATACAAAAGAATGAGGAGGCTACTGCCTTCATGGTACATGTAACTATGCCCCAAGAGGATGTTGTAGTCGAGCTCAGCATCGATTACTTCGATATCGATCATAACGATCTTCCCCCCCCAGCTCTATGGGGACATTTTGGTACAATCCTTTTGGTTGGGATGGTATCCCATCATATGTGCGAAGAGTGAAAGATGAGGGGACCAGCTAAGGGGACCCTAATCATTTCTAGACCTTTGTGGACATGATGTAAGTGAATGCGCCTTCCTCGATGATACATCGATGGATCATGATGTTTTTTATAGTGACTGGAACTTGAAATGCAATTGATGATGGTAGCCGTGGATAAACTTTGTCAACATCAAAGGTCATGAGGTGAGAGTCAGAAGGGTTGATAGAACCAAGTGCATTGAGTAATTCCTTTCTATATGTTGGGAAAGAATGTAACACCTCTAATGTGGACATAGCCGCAGGGGATTGAGCCAAGTCATCCACAATACTGTAATTGTGGGCGGCTTTCATGTGAGGGTTATTAGGGGTACGTCGAAGTGGAGCTTTCAGAATCCGTGGGGTTTGTTCGGTATTCAGGCGTGGTATCTACAGAGGCCCCCCCAAGCGGATAGGAATGTATTCCACTTGGGGGGGAGGCCCATCAAAACCTCTGGCCAGTGTCTGGAGGTTTACATCCAATGTATAGATATTTTGTAAAGAACCATCACTGGGTGGGTGAGGGTCTTGCTCTTGCGTAACTACCCCTTGATTGGAAAAGGGTTGTTGTAACACTGCTATTTGTGGTTGGTGAGGATTCGTTGAATAAGGAGGGTTCATCACCATCTTCATTTTAGCTTCCACTAACTGTTGGAAGCCAGGGATAAGAGGATAATGATGTGTGTAGTGACCATAATTGCCACAAATCGAGCAACAATAATTGATTCTCAGGGGAGGATTCTTCCCTTGTTTGGGGGGGTTGTTAGTCCCTGCATTTGGATCACCTATATTCTGGTTTTTCTGGGTGGGATTTCCCCCTTCAACCGTCTGTAGATTCTGTTTGTTCTTACCTTTATTCTTGTCCTGATTTTGTGGATTCCGAGGGTTTACGGTATTTAATTGCTCAAATTATTGAGCTTGTTGAACGTAAGAAGGTTGAACTAAGTTAACCCCCATGTGGGGGGAAGGTTGTTGACCAGTTGGGCATGGGAACGGGTAATATGGGTTATACTCCGGTGGTGGGATAAATGATGTTTGTGATCCATAAGGTGTAGACGTAGGAGTTTCTTGTGCCATTGGCGGTGTAGGAACCATCATCACTTGGATAACATTAGGGTACATAGGACTATACTGTCCATACTGTAATTGACCAACTGGTGGTGTTGGTACTGGTGTAGGGGGTACCGAAGCAAGTGGCATGGATGGGTAGTACGAGACCATGTTGAATGGAACCGACCTGGTAGGAGGAACCTTTCCTAAATGGGAAATGGACCCAATAATCCCATCCACCGAATGTGACGAGCCCAAAGGTGTAGGATCCAATGACCGATGCCGAGGAGTATCACGAAGGATTGTGTAAAGATAGACAGATTGTGCATATATGAGATCAAAATGTTGTGCTTTCAAAATAGCCTCTTCCTCGCTTTGCGGCATGGATGTGGCGACATCTTTAGATATGGCAGGTTGGAGAGATTTGATAAACCAATCAAACAAAAATGGAGGTTGTATTTCGATCTTGCATAGTGTGCAGCATCCACACCACTTGTGGATGTGTTCCGTGATGTGGGAGGAAGTATTTTGATGAAACTCAGTGAGAATTTAGAGGCTTAGATCATGTCATATTGGAAGTTGAAAGTACATAAGAAATGTGATGGCCAATGTCGCAAATGTGGAATGGGTGCCACTTTCAAGTTTGATGTACCACTTTGCTACCATTCTGGTGAGGGTACGTTGTAAGAGGAGAGGCTTCACGTGGTCATCCAGTATGCTGTTAGATGAACACCATAAGTGGAAAGGCATAACGTGGTGGGTGGGATTGTCTCCCTGTTTTCCTTTAAATTTGGGAATATCGGAAGGAATCTTTTCTAGCATAGCCGTCTGTTAGTTTTTCAGAATTTAATTCTTTATGATCTAGGATCTTAACTGAAATAAAAACATGTACAACATATCAATCATAAGAGACAAGAGACACAAAACATTTCACCGGGGAAAACCAAGACGGTGAAAAACCCCGCAACTTCCTCAGAGATAGAATAAGCATCAATACAAGGATCACAATGATCAAACCCAAGAGATAGATATCTTCAGCAACATGCTCCTCCTCCACTTGTGTGCACCCTCCTCTTCTCTCACTAATGCGAAGTGAGTGAATAATAGAATGTGTAAAATGAGAGAGACACACTCTCTATTTATACACTAACTTGACTTTCCTTTTAACTCTAACTAGGTCTGCCCCAACTTAACCACATAACATAATACTGACTTTGGACCGACCCCACTAGGGTGGTCCAATAACCCTTTGACCCACAAAACTCATATAGGGCCGACCCCAGCAAGGTGGTCTAATAACCCATCAAATATAAGTTGCAACACTTACAATATAACTTGCGACACTTCCAAGTACAACTAATGACACTTCCAATCAGAGGAATAATACATCTCCATTGGGGATACAATAAAGTACAAATATAATATACAAGTGAATATATTCCGAAGTTACAAATACATCAACACTCCCTCTTAACTAGGAAGGTATTCTCTTGACACAAGTCATCAATACATATAGGCACAAGTGTTCAATTCTGGAGCTGGATCATCATCACTAGATCACGGAGCATCATCATCATCACTGCTGTTGTACTCAACATCTTGATCACTGGGATATATCATAATTCTTCTCATCATAGGAAGTTCTTCAGAGCCAACCCTTTTTCATGTTGGATGTAGGCCCACCACCTGTAGGTCTTCATCAACACTGGCCATACTGTGGAATCCTCAGGACTTATTACGTGCATCACAATGCCTCAAAAGAGTATCCCAGGATCCTTTATGTGCCGAAGCACGACCGGCAAGATATCTCAGGTCAACTTACATGTGACTCCCACCACAATGCCTCGAAAGCGTATCCCAGGATCCTTTATGTGCCGAAGCACGACCGACAAGATCTCCCAAGTCCACTTACATGTGACTGTCACAAAACCTTAAAAGAATGTCTTGCCTAGCAAGATCTCTAAAGAGAATTCGAGGCCTTTTACATGACTAGCACAACCTGTCCGGATCTCCAGGAAGTATTACATGTGACTCCTACCACAAAGCCTCGAAAGAGCATCCCAGGATTGATTACAAGCGTATTGCTTAACCTATCGGATCTCCTAGGTCTAGTTACATTTGGTCATGGAAAAACCTCGAAAGAGCATCCCAGGACTGATTACGAGCATACTGCTCAACCTATCGGATCTCCCAAGGTGTTATTATATGCCATAGGAAAAAGCCTCAAAAGAGTATCCCAGGATCCGTTATGTGCCGCAGCATGACCAACAAGATCTCCTAGGTCAACTTACATGCTCATCTGCACAACCTGTCCACGACCACAGAGTATCAACCTGATCCTCACTATACATCATCTTGATCATCATCATAGAATCATCCTAATGCATTTCATCTAGAGTATCATCCTGATACTCATCACACATGATCATCCTGATCATCGTCACTGCATCGTCCTGATGCATGTCATCTAGAGAATCATCCTGTTACTCATCACACGTGATCATCCTGATCATCGTCACTGCATTGTCCTAATGCATGTCATCCAGAGCATCATCCTGATACTCATCACACATGATCATCCTGATCATCGTCACTGCATCATCCTGATGCATTTCATCCAGAGCATCGTCCTGATACTCATCACACATGATCATCCTGATCATCGTCACTGCATCATCCTGATGCATGTACATATACATGACTCCAACTGATCATACAAAGCATCCAACTGATGCTTATCAATATACATGATCCAACTGATCATACAAAGCATCCAACTGATGCATATCCAAAGCAGTAACTGGAGCATCATCTTGATGCTCATTGTTAGGATATTCCTATACTCCATCCTAGTCCTACCAGCATTATTCCTTTTTCCATTTTCAGTTATGCATGCAGCATGCAATTGCATGCATCCCAGTCATTAGTCCCAGCACCTAGCCTCAGTTAGCTATCCCCCAGGAGATTCTCTCAGATAAGTTTTAGCCCTCCTAGAGCTTAGTGCGCCCTTCCTCCTTGATTTAAGGAAGCCACTCGTCCTCTCTCACCTACCACTCAGTTGCACTTCAGTTATCTTTAGTTCTTTCCTTGATTTAAGGAAAGACTGACTCTCAACTGACTGTATCACTTTGACGGACCTCCAGTGAGACTAGACTACCCATTCTGACTCCAGTTAGCTCCTCATGCACCCTCCACTGAGCCTCCTTCATTCAGTTAGTTCCAGTTACACTCAGTTACACCTACCACACTCAGTTAGACTCATTTTGACTGATGGTTGACAGTTACTTGAGCATTGATGACTCCACTGATGATGATGAAGACTTCTAGTTGTGCTCCTATGACACTCCAATGATCTTTTGATCACTCCATGAAGGCTAATTCGAATTTCCACATTGGCATTCGAATCCTCATGCATTGTATTATTTATTTGTCCATTTGTGATTAATGAATTAATGTGTGTGAAGTTATTTTGATTCTATTCGAGTTCTACTGTATTATTATTCTGTTGCTCATTTACACTGCATTGACCACTCTTTCCTAAATTCTTTCTTGTGAGGTATACATCAGCTCTTAGATCTGCTATGAGGATTTTCACATGGTATCAGAGCATGTTGAGAGTATTGCTTATCTCTATTCCTGAGAGTTTTTTGTAGGTTATTATCAAGATTTCGAGTGCAACAGTTGCATCAATTTCTGCACTTTTGCAGTAGTAGCAGTTGCAAACTTTTCTATTATTTTTGCAGGTCTTCTACATCTTCATGAATTCAGAAGAAATCCCTCCTCTTTCTCCATTCAACTATGATAGATGGAAACCAAAAATGATAGCATATTTGAAGAGCCATGATCTCTTTGATTATTGTTTTGAAAGAGAGTTCGAATCCTCTGAGGAAGAGAATGACTGGTTAAATAAAGGTGACAGTGTCTATGCAACAGTGTTGTATGCTATGTCTTGTTACATTATGAACCACTTCATTAATTCTACTGAATCTCTAATAGAGCTATGGGCCCAACTGGATCAAAATTTTGGAAAACAGAATGAAGGAATTGGTCCAAACCCTTTTGAGAGAAAGCAAAGTGATGCATTCTCCCTCCTTGATGATCTCATTGATCATGAATCAGTATCAAACATATATCATATTGAAGTTAGCCACAAAGAAGAAGAACTTGCAGATTATACACTCATGCTCCAAATTCCTTCTATTTCGAATTCTGTTCCAGCTCACACTCTAGAAATTGTAGAGGTTCCTAAATCCTCTCTTGCACCAGAGTCTGTTGGTTTGCATCATGATCTATTGAATGTTTTGGAGGTAAAATCAACCATTGGAGGTAATTCATTCGCTCTCCTTGATCACTCACCTCTTATGTACTACTATATGATCATTATTTCATGCTTTCAGAAGGTTATTGAAGATGATGGCCATTGCCATTCGCTTGGGATAATTTCTCATGCATTTACTGGTTTAGATCTCACCTCAAATGGTTCAAAGGAGATCTTAAGCAACCATTATTCAAGTCTTGGATCTGATTTGGATTCGAAGCAATCACTGATATTTGATGGTTCTTTTGGGCATAATCTCACCCATGATGGCCATTGCCATTCGCTTGGGATAATTTATCATGCATTCAATGGTTTAGATCTCACCTCAAATGGTTCAAAGGAGATCTTAAGAAAACATTCTTCAAGTCTTGGATCTGATTTGGATTCAAAGCATTTACTATCATGTGATGGTTATTTTGGGCATAATCTCACCTATGATGGTTCGAAGGAGAGAACAAAAGACTATCTACACATTCATAGATTTGATCCTACCTCAGCTGATTCGAATCATAGGTTCAAGGATCATCCTCATATTTTTGGATTTGTTCTCATCATATTCGATATGAAGAGCAAGTACAAGCACATTCTTTTTGAGCATAAACCACTTCTTCCCAAGAAGAAGATACCTCCAGACATATGACCAAGCATCACACCTGCTTGAGTTTGGAGCATTTATTTTTGTGTGTGCCCTACAGTCTATTTTGAGGGGGGGTATTTTTCCCATGAGGTTTTTCCCATTTCCTCGATTTATTAACTGTTATTATTATTCATTGTATTGGGTGACATTTGGTCTTAGTTACCAGGGCCCAGAATGGATTAAGGGGGGGTGTTAGGATATTCCAATACTCCATCCTAGTCCTACCGACATTATTCCTTTTTTCATTTTTTTTTATGCATGCATTCTACATGAATGCATGCATCCCAGCCATCAGTCCCAGCACCTAGCCTCAATTAGCTAGCCCCCAGGAGCTTCTCTCAGATCAGTTTTAGCCCTCCTAGAGCTTAGTGCGCCCTTCCTCCTTGATTTAAGGAAGCCACTCATCCTCTCTCACCTACCACTCAGTTGCACTTCAGTTATCTTTAGTTCTTTTCTTGATTTAAGGAAAGATTGACTCTCAACTGACTGTATCACTCCGATGGACCTCCAGTGAGACTAGGATTCCCATTCTGACTCCAGTTAGCTCCTCATGTGCCCTCCACTGAGCCTCCTTCATTCAGTTAGTGCCAGTTACACTCAGTTACACCTACCACACTCAGTTAGACTCGGTTTGACTGATGGTTGACAGTTACTTGAGCATTGATGACTCCACTGATGATGATGAAGACTTCTAGTTGTGCTCCTATGACACTCCAGTGATCTTTTGATCATTCCATGAAGGATAATGTGAATTTCCACCTTGGCATTCGAATCCTCATGCATTGTATTATTTATTTGTCCATTTGTGATTAATGAATTAGTGTGTGTGAAGTTATTTTGCTTCTATCCGAGTTCTACTGTATTATTATTCTGTTGCTCATTTACACTGCATTGACCACTCTTAAATCTTATTCCTAAATTCTTTCTTGTGAGGTATACATCATCTCTTAGATCTGTTGTGAGGATTTTCACACTCATCACACAACGCTTACATCCATAGCCATGGGAAGGATCCTCCTCTCACCATGCTTGGAATGGCTCCTGCAAATGTGTCCCATCACTTCTTCCTCGAAGTATCTTCAATCTGAAGAACACCAAGCCTCTCTCTGAAGTACTCAAACTTCACTTTGGCTAGTGGTTTCGTCAACACATCTGCAACCTGCTCATCCGTCGCAACATACAGGAGCTTCACTGCTCCTGTCTGCACCATATCCCTGATATAGTGATATTTGATCTCAATGTGCTTCGATCTGTCATGGAACACCGGGTTCTCAGACAACTTCACACAACTCTGGTTGTCACAAAATATACCAGTAGCATTCAACGGGAGATCAAACAGTAGCTTCTTAAGCCATACTGCCTCACAACTATCCGAACAAGCTGTGACATACTGTGCTTCGGCTGTACTCAGTGCTACGCAGGACTGCTTCCTGCTAAACCAAGAGATCACACTTGATCCCACACTGAAGCAGCACCCAGAAGTGCTCTTCCTATATGAAGCACTGCCTGCCCAATCTGAATCAACATAACCCTCCAGGTTAAAATTTTGATTCACATCATACTTGAGCCCATAATCAATTGTACCCTTCAGGTACCTCAGAATATGCTTTACAGCAACCAGGTGAACATGTCTAGGATCTGTCAGAAACTGGCTCAAGGTGTTCACCATAAGGCAAATATATAGACTTGTGTTCGTCAGGTACATCAAGGACCCAATCATCTGATGATACATCATGGCATCAACTGACTCTGATGAAGCATCACACAATAGCTTCAAGTTCGATGCCATAGGTGTGGCCATGGCCTTGCAGTCCATCATCCTGAACCACTTCAGGGTCTCTACTGCATACTTCCCTTGTCCAAGGAAGATTCCATCTGCATTTTGCCACACCTCCATACCTAGAAAGTAATGCATCATACCCAAGTCCTTCATCTCGAACTCGGCAGCAAGCTTCCTCTTCGTGTCGGCAATCAATCTATCCTCACCTGTAACAAACATGTCATCCACATACAATAGTAGTATCACTGGATTGCCTTTCTCAACCTTGTAGTAAAGGTTGGAATCCGCCTTACTCTTGGTAAAGCCCAAACTGGATAGAAAGCGTTCTATCCTACCATGCCAAGTCCTAGGAGCTTGCTTCAATCCATACAAGGCTTTCTTCAATCTGCACACATATGATTCCCTGTCACGTGTCTCAAAACAGAGTGGCTGCTCCACATACACTTCCTCTTCGACTACACCATTCAAGAAAGCTGTATTGACATCCGTCTGGTGTATCTTCCACTTCATCACTGCAGCCAGAGCAAGTATTGTTCTGATGGAAGTGTATCTGGCTATAGGAGCAAAAGTCTCTTCATAATCTATTCCCTCTTTCGGGGAGAAGCCACGAACCACAAACCTCGCTTTGTATTTCTCTATGCTACCATCTGTAGCATGCTTGATCTTATAGATCCACTTGGAAGTATGATCCAGGAGGATCTTTCTAAATTCGATTAGGTTTAAATTCTTCAAACATCAGTACAAAGGTTACCATGGCAAAGGGCTCGTCGACAGCTTTCCGTCAACGTTTGTTTCGCGTGAAACGGCCTCCGGATGAAGAAGTTGTTAGTGGTTGAAGTTTCGTCAATATGGTTAAAATGGTTTAAAAATAGTTGAAAAATATGGTTAAAGAAGTTATTGTTGGAGCTATGGGATTCGAACCCAAGACCTCCACCAAGGGCTCCACAAGCTCCACTAGGAAATCATGGTTCAAATATTATTATGGTTGAAAGGTTATATTAAAAACAATGGGAGAAACACCAAGTTATATGTTTTAAAAACCTTATGTTAAACTATAATGGTGGAACCCTATCCATATCAACGAACAAGCAATGTTTTTAGAACCATATTGTAACTATATTATAACGTGGACCATATATCGAATGCCATATCAATAATATATATCAAAACAAAACCATAGCACATGGACCATATATCAAATGCCACATATTGCAACTATATAATATAACGTGGTAATGTTATATAAGCGCCACCGATCCGTGCAACAAAAGGGGGATATGGGAGAGGTCCGCGGGTTTGAACCCATGACCTCCTCCCATCATAACAAGTGCTTTAACCAATGCGCCAAAGCAACCATTTGTTGAAGAATTCAGTATATTATTGCACCGAGTGTAAACGAGGTGCTTACAACCCAGTATGGGGGAGATCTTCTAACGTGTGTGATGTAGCATTACCTCTAATAAAACGTAAAAATGTAGCGTTACATCTAATAAAACGTAAAAAGTGATTGCGCGTAAAAATAAGTAAGTAAAGTAAAAAGAAGTAAGTAAAATAAAGTAAAGAAAAAAGAAGTAAAGTAAAGTAAAGTAAGTGTTGGTCACAATTAATGTTACTTAATTAACCTCCATTTAATTATCAACCGGGCAATCGTAAACTTTGAGCTGCTACACTATATGTGCAGGCAAGATAGTTTTAAAACAACCCTAATATTTCAGAGAAATTCCTACAGCAATGCTTCAAAAGAACAATCTACTGATAAATTAAACAAACCCTACAGCAATCCCTTAAACACTCAACAATCCACACTCAGCTACAGTGCTGATAATCTATTCTACACATGAAAGAGCTTAATAAGTTTCACAATAACTATGACCTGTTGATCTGAAAACTCCACTATAATCCTCTGAGAACTAATGCTTCACTCCACACTAATACTGCTAAAATTATTGCCAGAGTAACACCTGTAATCTTTTGACTTTAAATAGTCAACATACAGCCTGTTATAATGATGCTTGGATGGTTATTTATTATTCAAATATACTCTGTTTTATTTATGCACATTAATGCACACAGGAAAGTACCAAAGCCATTCAAGCAATACTCATTAATTAATATTAGGCTGTATGAGAAATACTTGCTAAGTCTGGTTTGCATATGCACACTGTGGAGCTGATGTTGCTTCAAGAAAGCAATATTATAAACTAGGGTCTTTTCCAAACTCAAACAGCCTGATTTCTTCCTATTTAATTACTTGTTTAAAAGATTATCAAAGCCCTATGTGCTCTATAAATTCCAATCTTCAATCCTTCTACAAAATATCACAAGTGCTGTGCAATTTTAACAAGATACCCTACAGCTCTGCAAATTTGAAAATGAAAAGGATGAGCTGTTCATTAACTATTTCCACGCTGTTAACAAAAAGGGAATCAAATGAAAACTGTTCCTGAGTCTATTCAACAAAATAAACCAACTGCAATTAACTAAGAATCTGCAATCATTCATATGAGGAACATTATCAGCATTCTATATAACAATATCAAAGAATAGATACATTAACATGTGATTACAAAACACACAAGGCAAAATACCAAGGTTGGTGCTGAAGGGGGGCCCTGCCCTCCAACGCCTGCCAGTCTTAAATCGAAGCTTTCAAGAAGATAAACGTTGGATCTATTGATAAAAATAAAGTTTTACAGTCTTCTCCTGCGTATCCTCTCCTTAAGCTTTATTTATACATGAACAGATGGACAGGATCCATCCCAGAATGCAGAGATTTGAGCAATTACCCAGAAAACGGCCAACACAAAATCTGGCAAAACCACGTCTGTTCCGGAAGCGATTTCTCCACATCCGTTCAGAAATTCTGAAAAATGCTCGCGATTAGGGGTAAATGGGTCCATTTGTGAAGTGGGTTTCGAACCGTTTTGAAAAATTCCCAACCGTTTGTTCAGAAATTGAGCCCGAAATCAGGGTCTTGATCAAGGACGGAAATGACATTGCCAGATTGCTTGAGATCCATACACTGCTAAAAATGGAGGATAACAGCTCCTTGATCAAAGATCATCCCCAAAAAAACACCTGGAAAATATGCATAGATATCTAGAAGACAATGGAAGTTCAAAAGACACCCCAAATGTGGATCGAAGCCCTCGAATCGCTGGTGCAGCTAGCGTGAACCTGCCCTGGAGCACCGAAACCCCTGCACAAAGGAAACAACGACCCATCAATTGACCGGATATTTATATGGAGATTTAGAAACCCAATTTATGCATAAAATAATGTAAAGTAAGAGATAAATAACCAAAAATCACTTACCAAACCTTTGTCCACGTTGGTCTCCACAAAAGCATGACCATACACAAATAAACATTAATAAAACTAACTTATCATGTGGTTTCATAATTTTTATGCTAGAAGATGATGTATTGGACAACCAATAATAGGAGACCAACATCTCCCCCAACCCAAATATCTTGCAGGTCCCTATGCAAGAAAGTCTCACACAACAAGATTTGAAACTCAAAGTAAAGTCTGATAGAATTAAAGTCTGATTTTGCAGACTTTACTCATCATTCCCGCATTTAGCAGGTCAGATATGCTGATGAACATCGGTGGTGATCAACAATCAAGTGTTCCAGGAGCAAAACTTGCTAGCAGAAGGACTTAATCCAAAACAAATCATGAGAAAAATACATAAAGCTGATGGCACAAAGCTGAGAAACTCAGCATCTAAAATAGAATAAAGTAGCCCTCATTAATGGCCTTTCCATCCAAAACTCAAAGAAGTAACCATGGCCCAAATCCAAATTCAGGGCCTTCTTGGAAAGTCCAGCTACTAGAGAATTATGCTCCCGGAAAACGTGGTTGAAGATCACCTGAGGGGCCATGTGAATCAAAATATCTTATATCTTTGCACCAAGGCATCAGAAAAGAACATCAAATGCCAACAGTCGATTGCCATGAAATAACTATCAAGGAGTCTTCATAAATTAGCTGAACTGGAACAGCTAACCGCATCACACTTAAAAACCCCAATTGCAATAAAACAAGTTTATGATTTTTATTACAAGCTGCCAATCAATAATAGAGGATGAAACATAAAAGAAAAACTGTGATATATCAATTAAATGAGTGCCAAAGTGATCATGATAGTTCACAGCTCATCAAATTTTAGTAATGGCAAAAAAAAAAACATTTAATTATAACCATAAACCTCAATACATAGCAATTAAAACTTACCAAATCATGCCATGTGCATTACCTTTACCAACATTTTTACCTTTGCCATATCGATTTGCAAAAATTTTATATTCCGGTACCTCATCCAACATTCGATCCAATACTTCAGCCAATGTAAACACAGTAGTGTTTTCATATTTATAAAGGTAAACAAGAGTTATCAGCATCTCGAGCAGCAGCTGTGCTATTCAAGTAAAGGCTCTCACACAATAATGTTAAACCATTAACTTTCCCAACATGCAATATTTAAATGAGTTAATAAGCAAATAAACTGAATTGAAATTTGTTTAACCAAAACAGTTTATAGTTTTAAATCAGAACAGTTTATAGTTTAATTACCTCATTTTCAACTTACTGCTGCTCATAATCACACAAGAAACCAAACTAAGTCATGAAATCTATTTTTATACAAAACAAGCAATCAGAATGCAAACCTCAATCAAGCACCCTTATTCCTATGTAATTACAATGCCCAAACACTCATAAATACAAACTTTATTCTTGCCATTCATACAGAACTATTTCCACCAAGACATAGGCCACAGGACAAAAGGAATGCTAACAGAAGCTAATGGAATAGTAGTCCTCTTTGACCTAGCTTCACACAGGATAGTTTGAGTAGTGCCAAAAACTGTGCTATGTTCAGAACTTAAAGAATATCAGGCATAAACTTTCTTTTTTTTTTTTTTACAAGAATCAGGTAACCCAAAATGCAGAACAGCTAGAGATGATTATCAATTGGCTATCAATTAACTTTTTCAATGAGTTTATTAAATTTTAATTGACCACCCTTATGGCCTCTCTTTTACCTTTACATAGGTACATTGTTCATACAGACAAGTATAGATGAGGCTGTTAAAGAAGATATTAGAGTCAGAACCCACTGCCAGCAAGCCTGTTCAGTACTCCGGTGGGGTAACTGTAACATCTAAGAAGCTTCTTCCCCAGGCAGATGCCCCATTGCCAACAGGCCTGTTCAGCACCCTGATGGGTTTGCCTGTTTATACCACAGGTCGGTACCCGCTGCCAGCGGACCTGTTCAGTATCCCGGCGGGTTAACCTCTTGCACCCATTTTCTATCAGAGGCTCTTGTCCCAATTTCACCTTAAAGATAAAATTTATGATTTGCTCAAGCATAGATGAGTGGGGGAGCTGCTCTGAAAACCGTATAGGAGTGGGATGGTACCAGAATTGGAAGAGTATTCTTTGTACATGCCTGTAAAAATTTACCCAGATGAACAACTAACCTTTGCAACTGTAGAAAGTGAAAGTCATAAAGTGGCTGTGCAACAATGTATATATATGTATTTAGTATTATAACAGCCAATAGATAATAACCCCCAAACTGCCCAGTCCTGGATACCTTTTTCAAAATGATGACTGTCTTGAAAATAATTTCATGCCCATAGCTGTTACTAAAAACAATTCCCTCGCTCCATCTAGTGTGAAACCAAGTCAAATGGTCCTAGTAACCCATAAGTTCATAAGCAAAAACCCCTTAAATCACTGATGGAAACAATGCGAGGTGAATAAGTACTCATATGAATAACGAGAACAGTTCTGAAAAACCTGACAGCACACATATATTTACTTGATACAGACATTCTAATTACCAGTGCAGCTCAGAAATTACCAAATTAACACAGTCCTTTGCAAGAACAATCAATGGCTGAAAAATAGAAATAATAACAAAAGACTTCCCTATTGTTTTCAAAACAGCCTGAACCTGAAAAGAATATATGCATCCTTCAAAAGAAACCTAATAAAAAAACAACTTCCTGTACATATATACAAAAACAATTTTATTGAATGTTATTATGAGGAAGTGGGAGATGAAGAAGTCATTCCTTCACCTACCAGCTCTAGTTCCAATTGCTGATTCATGTTATGAAGGAACTCTTGCTTAAAAAGAGGTTTGTGATATATCTTTAACCAATATCCATTACCACAAATGCAACCTGTTCACCAATTGGTCTTATGTTTACAGAACCATTATTAAAAACAACAGTCACAATTTCATATTACCTTCTGGCATTTTTTTCTTGCTATGGGCTGCTGTTATAATAAATTTTTTTGAAAATATGGACTGGAGAGAAGGTCTAAATTCTGGTTAAAGATCTTATCATTTTATTGAAAAGAAAGAAAAACAACGAAGTTGCATTAATTTCTAAACTAAACATGCAACTTTTTATTTATATACATATTTTCCTATTCGACCTAAGAAGAAAGAAAACATATCTATTCAAGTATAGGAATTCTTCCAATGTAACCAAGTGCGAAGTAAAATTAAAAATATACCTTTATCCATATACGAAAAAGTTATTGCAATGATTACCTGGATAAGGAGAACCAACTGACTTACTTGCTTCTGCAACAAAAGGTGTTGAAGGAGGAAATGGTGTTGTAGTCTGGTTGCCTCTTGGAACCAACTTTCGAAGTAGTCCTGGTACTCACCTTCCTTCATCATATCATGTAGATCCCCTTCTTCTGATTGATTGCTTTCGGAAGTACATAGAGGATCTGCTAATACCTCCTCAATTTTCAGCTGCTTTCCATCGGATGTAATACCCAAGTTGTCAATTTCCTCTGCAATTTGGAAAGGAATGTCTTTTTGTGGCTCTTGGGACTTTGGTTCATTTGTTGTGTCAGGAGAGGTAGATAAACTCTTAACTGTTGTTAGTATGTGTTCTACCTGATAAGAAGAACTCCCAACTGCAGCTAGGATTTGAGAAAGTTTTCCCAAATTGATGGTTACTTCTATATCCATTTATGTCAGTTGTTTTGTTCATGTTTCGCACAAGGATCAATGTCTGGGGCTCTTACAGCACCCAAGTTTTTATTTTTATTTGATTTAGATGTGTTTTAAATGATTCTAATCAAGACTACACGCTGCTCTTGCATAAAATGAAACACTCTTGGAATTAAATTGCAAAAAACACACCCAAACTTGCAAAAAGAAAAACACACTTGCATGAAATTAAATTGCAAGAAAGTAAACACGCCTTACAGGAAAGGTAAACACACTTTTGCAGCAAAATAAATCAAATATACAAAAAAAACAAACACGCTTGCGAGAAGGAAACAACAAGGGTTTGGGGCAACCCACTAAAGTGGATGCGGCAAGCTGTTACACCATGGGAATCCCATAGTGAAGTCGTCTTTGCGTCTTAACGTTTCCCCTCCACCTTGTTGTGTAATGTAACAGGAAACCTATCTACCGGAACAAATTCGTAGAAAAATGAGCAAAATACCAGCTTACCTTGGAGCAACTCCCCGGCAACGGCGCCAAAATGTTGGTCACAATTAATGTTACTTAATTAACCTCCATTTAATTATCAACCGGGCAATCGTAAACTTTGAGCTGCTACACTATATGTGCAGGCAAGATAGTTTTAAAACAACCCTAATATTTCAGAGAAATTCCTACAGCAATGCTTCAAAAGAACAATCTACTGATAAATTAAACAAACCCTACAGCAATCCCTTAAACACTCAACAATCCACACTCAGCTACAGTGCTGATAATCTATTCTACACATGAAAGAGCTTAATAAGTTTCACAATAACTATGACCTGTTGATCTGAAAACTCCACTATAATCCTATGAGAACTAATGCTTCACTCCACACTAATACTGCTAAAATTATTGCCAGAGTAACACCTGTAATCTTTTGACTTTAAATAGTCAACATACAGCCTGTTATAATGATGCTTGGATGGTTATTTATTATTCAAATATACTCTGTTTTATTTATGCACATTAATGCACACAGGAAAGTACCAAAGCCATTCAAGCAATACTCATTAATTAATATTAGGCTGTATGAGAAATACTTGCTAAGTCTGGTTTGCATATGCACACTGTGGAGCTGATGTTGCTTCAAGAAAGCAATATTATAAACTAGGGTCTTTTCCAAACTCAAACAGCCTGATTTCTTCCTATTTAATTACTTGTTTAAAAGATTATCAAAGCCCTATGTGCTCTATAAATTCCAATCTTCAATCCTTCTACAAAATATCACAAGTGCTGTGCAATTTTAACAAGATACCCTACAGCTCTGCAAATTTGAAAATGAAAAGGATGAGCTGTTCATTAACTATTTCCACGCTGTTAACAAAAAGGGAATCAAATGAAAACTGTTCCTGAGTCTATTCAACAAAATAAACCAACTGCAATTAACTAAGAATCTGCAATCATTCATATGAGGAACATTATCAGCATTCTATATAACAATATCAAAGAATAGATACATTAACATGTGATTACAAAACACACAAGGCAAAATACCAAGGTTGGTGCTGAAGGGGGGCCCTGCCCTCCAACGCCTGCCAGTCTTAAATCGAAGCTTTCAAGAAGATAAACGTTGGATCTATTGATAAAAATAAAGTTTTACAGTCTTCTCCTGCGTATCCTCTCCTTAAGCTTTATTTATACATGAACAGATGGACAGGATCCATCCCAGAATGCAGAGATTTGAGCAATTACCCAGAAAACGGCCAACACAAAATCTGGCAAAACCACGTCTGTTCCGGAAGCGATTTCTCCACATCCGTTCAGAAATTCTGAAAAATGCTCGCGGTTAGGGGTAAATGGGTCCATTTGTGAAGTGGGTTTCGAACCGTTTTGAAAAATTCCCAACCGTTTGTTCAGAAATTGAGCCCGAAATCAGGGTCTTGATCAAGGACGGAAATGACATTGCCAGATTGCTTGAGATCCATACACTGCTAAAAATGGAGGATAACAGCTCCTTGATCAAAGATCATCCCCAAAACAACACCTGGAAAATATGCATAGATATCTAGATGACAATGGAAGTTCAAAAGACACCCCAAATGTGGATCGAAGCCCTCGAATCGCTGGTGCAGCTAGCGTGAACCTGCCCTGGAGCACCGAAACCCCTGCACAAAGGAAACAACGACCCATCAATTGACCGGATATTTATATGGAGATTTAGAAACCCAATTTATGCATAAAATAATGTAAAGTAAGAGATAAATAACCAAAAATCACTTACCAAACCTTTGTCCACGTTGGTCTCCACAAAAGCATGACCATACACAAATAAACATTAATAAAACTAACTTATCATGTGGTTTCATAATTTTTATGCTAGAAGATGATGTATTGGACAACCAATAATAGGAGACCAACAGTAAGTATGGGGGAGATGTCAATTGAGTGTAGATAGGGTGGTTGGGAGGAATGTTGTTATCCTCCCCACCCGGGTTCAAATCTTGCTTTGTGACACTTGCTCCTTGGGAGCCAACTTTCTATGTAATGATTGTAAATCTGGCCATACCTTGATTCTTTCAGAATAGCAGGGCGGAAAAAAAAATTCATGTCCGCTCATTAAAAAAAATTATGGAAAGTATTTAAAAAAAATCCATGTTGGTTCATAAAATAAAATATTATGAAAAGTAATTAAAAAATAGATGTTCGTTTATAAAATAAAAACTAAAAACTTAAACCCAGATCTATCAATCAAGAGAGATCAAATTTCTTGAGTTTAAATTTAAAAAAAGAAATACACCTCAAGAAATTGGGTCCCTCTCGGTGCTTAATAGATACGGCTTTAAGATGGATCTATGCTGATATCTTTAAAGTTAAAGCACCCAGACCTATAAAAAGCCACGATATTCCAAAGCCACGGTAGGTTCAGACCTCGAAGTACAGCAGTCGGAGTTCGGAGTTTTCAACACAGAGTGCCTGCACAGATTCCGAGGTGGAGTCGGGAACAGTTCCCGAGACATAGTACAGAGCATTTAGTTTTTTTGTCTTTTTGTGGGAATTGTTTTCTCGTTTTGTGTGCCAGAGAAGTTTCCAGCCAAACGTGGTCGAGTTTATACTCTTTTTTCTCAAAATTTCGCAAGGAATTCAATGGTGCTGTTTATTTCTGCTGAAAACAGAGGTGTTTTCCAGAACGACCAAGTTGTAATATTTGAAGACTGAATAAGATAGGCCTTTCCATTGGAAGTGTCCAGGAGACGTAGCCCAGGAGGGGTGAACTCTGTTATCAGCTGTTGTGTTATTTTTCTGGTTTGTATCTGTTCTTTATGTGCTTATGTGTTGATTTGAAGCAGTTTTAAATCATCTTTTAAGGCAATTTTATGAATTTTTCATGCAAATTTCACATGCAAGTTTATTGGTTTAAAAGATCCTGATTTTTTCAGATCAAAGTCACTCAATAGACTTCCCTTTCAGTCTTGGGACCACATCCCAAACATCATTATTCATGATCGACTGGTATTCCTCGATCATGGCATTCTTCCATTACTGCATCCCGGATCCTGGGAACTTCATATTTCTTCATTATCTTCAATAGATAGTTTTCTTGAACTTCATTGCTGGAACAAATGTTGTAGTCCTTCTGTTGTAGGTGATTGTACACGATCTTTCCTACAAGTCAAATTCAATTGCATGATTAGAAAATTCTCATAGTTTTCAAAAAACAAATTCTTATGCATAAAGACATATGTCACACAGTCATGCAATTATCTTAGCCAATGCTTCAATACAACATTTATCCATATCCCATCTTCACACAGTAACTTTCTAGATGCCTTCCATCTCTACCAGAAAATTTGTTAAGAGTGTGCACAACTCCCAACATGTTAGCAAAGAGGTTTCATTATAGATAAGTAGCAATGGAATGTTGTACAATACCATAGGCCACTTACCCATTACTTGCATATTAGTAGTATCTTGTTCATTAATGCAACTTTTCTAATATGCATAATACATATCCTAAACCTAGGAACATAAGTATGTACATGACTGGACAACATCACTTAAGTAATTATATATACAAGAAATGACAATTCAAATACTTATATTTGGTTGTAGGGTGGACTCCCTCTCAATCTTTGCTTCCTTGCAGGAACTACTGGAGTGTGCTCCCTCTTGATCTTTGCTTCCTGGATTACCTGTCCTTGAACTTATATCCATCCTGGACCATTATGCATGCTTAAGTGTGCACTAGTGTCATCATTGTGTTATCCTCAAGATCTCATACATAACCATACATACATTAGTATAATCTCAATACTATCAAAACATTATGATCCTAAATAATCTTAACATGTATGGTCATGATCATTTCACACACGGTTAATAAGCATTAGTATTCAAGGTTTCAGGGAAGACTTCTTTTACTCATGCATATACTTATTTGACCATAGGACTCTTCTGGTTAGTCATATCATCAATCAAAGTAAGAAATATAATATGCATAAACCCTTGATTACTAAAACTTCTAACTTTCAAGAATAATCATTATCATTCATACAAAAGTATAAGATCCTAACACAAGGTAGGATTCTAACTTGATATAGGAAAAACATACCTGGTTATCTTGTTTGCTAGTCATGTCTAACATACCCAAACAATGTCTTCTTGTTCTCTTTAATGACTTGTGCTTAGTAACCTGCATAACTCATAAGTTAACCATTGTAGAACCAAATTATACATACCTCGTAAGTAGAGCTTCTATGTGATCCATGACTATGGGTGAGTCTTTGTCTTCATGTCACCATTGTCATATGTTATTGATCTAGAACTTGATTTGTCTTTCTTTATGTACCTTTCATGTTAGCGGACAACATCAACCTCATACAACACCACAGTGCATTAGTACAATCATAAGTGCCATAACCCTAATCAATGAATGGCTTCTATCATTCACATGCATTCATACTTTTACTAGGGTGATAAGGCAAGTCTAAAAATTAATCAATATTGTACTAACCTTAATAATATGAAGACAAACATATCATAACCTTAATCATGAATAGATTTTGAAAACATACCTGTATCTCCTCAAGTCATACTTGTCGAGATTGCTTGTAGCATTCTTATGTAAGGCCTTAGCCTCATCTCCCTCTAGAATTGGAACTTCTTCACTTATGCAGGTGTCCAATTCATTCTCTTCTAGGATTAACCCAATCCACTTTGATTTGCTGAGACTCAATCTGGAGCTAGATTAGGGTTTGTCAGAGAAACTCTAAAAATTCAAATTTTGAATTTCAAACTTTTGAATGGATGGAAAGATGTGCCTTGATGACCTGATCAAGCTGGTATACTTCAATTTTGAAAATTGAAAAATTTGACCCCTCAAAATTGCCTTTGAAACTTCCAGATCTTTTGGACAGGATCCTGAACTAGGGTTTGATAAAGCCCGGTCTTATGTCCATCCAAAATTTTTGATCTTGTGTTCTAAACTTTGATTTTTCTGAGGAAATTCTAGCCGTGGTCACAGATTTCAAAAATTCCAACTTTTGCGGAAGCCCTAATTTTCCACCTTTCCGATCAAAATCCTAAACTAGGGTTTGATCAAGCTTGGCCTTCTGCCCAACCAAAAAATTTGATCTTGGTCTCTAAATTTTGATTTTGATGAGGAGCATTCAGCCATGGTCTCCGATTCCAAAAATTCCAACTTTCTCCGAAGCCCTAAATTCCTGCAGTAGTGACAAGCCAAGAATGAAGGTGCTCAGAATAAAATTCTGTTTTGACAAAAATATGCACCTTATTGTTTCTAGTGCATATCTGAAATTACGAATCCACAAGGTCTGAAAATTCGGCCTATGGTAGCCTAACTTGTCATCTTTACAACCACATAGGTCTGACCTCAATTGGATTCTCTGGGAGAGATTTATTCCAAGTGTCACAACGTGACCTGTTTATGGGATAAAACAGGAGAGCGAACTTGTACGGAGTGTCACGTGTCTCTGTTTCAACTTCGGCCTCTGAAAAGCGGACTTGTAAAAGTATAGTTCATGCCCTACCTGTCACTATTTACAAAATTTCATTTGGAGCTTCCTATCCCAAGTTGTGACCTTTTTTCTAGGTTACCTGTTTATGACTGAGATCTAGAAGAGGCCGAAACCATAGATTGTACTGATCATAAAACAGAAAGTATAGAGAAATAGATGTTGTTCTTTGGACACAAGATACATGGGGATGTTATATACAACCTGTAGAAGTTTCAGATCCCGAACCTTCGCCAAAATGTATTTATATCGAAAGTGCTACGATGACTGGTTTTTGCTATATCAAGCCCTAGCTTCCAATTTGTCGCAAGTGCAACAGGTCTCATAAATGCCATACCATGCCTTCCTTCAGGCTAGCTCTGATACCATGTTATTTGTTCAGAATTTAATTCATTCTGATCTAGGATCTTAACTGAAAGAACAACATGTACATCATATCAAGCATAAGAGACAAGAGACAAGAGACACAAAACATTTCACCGGGGAAAACCAAGAAGGTGAAAAACCCCACAACTTCCTCAAAGATAGAATAAGCATCAATACAAGGATCACAATGATCAAACCCAAGAGATAGATCTTCAGCAGCATTATCCTCCCCCACTTGTGCGCACCCTCATCTTCTCTCACTAATGCGAAGTGAGTGAATAATAGAATGTGTAAAATGAGAGAGACACACTCTCTATTTATACACTAACTTGACTTGCCTTTTAACTCTAACTAGGTCGGCCCCAACTTAACCACATAACATAATACTGACTCTGGGCCGACCCCACTAGGGTGGTCTAATAACCCTTTGACCCACACAACTCATACAGGGCCTACCCCAGCAAGGTGGTCCAATAACCCATCAAATATAAGTTGCAACACTTACAATATAACTTGCGACACTTGCAAGTACAACTAACGACACTTCCAATCGGAGGACTAATACATCTCCGTTGGGGATACAATAAAGTACAAATATAATATACAAGTGAATATCTTTCAAAGTTACAAATACATCAACACCATCCATGTCACATCATGAGCAATGGGGTCATTTGTCAGTTTGGCCAAATTGGGTAGATTTAAACAAAACATAAATGGTAAGGTAGGGACGATGGGTCTTGACATTTTGTTGGGGATGTGATTTCCATGAGGGGGAGACCCGGGTGGTGTTGTAAACAATGGTTGACCTCCTATGAGGGAAGATGGGTCAAATGGATCTGAGGGATCTACTTGGGGAGAATCTAGTAGGGTACTACTTACAGTGGGGGAAGAAGTGGTGTAAGTAATAGGTTATCCAAGGGGATAAAATGTACCTAGAAAGGATTGGTCTCGACTATATGATCTTATCGATGCTGTATAGGATCGACCTCGGCTTGAATCCCATATGCATGTAAGATGGGGGGGGAAGGTGTGAAAACACCCCTCGAGAGAGGGGATAGGCCTTGCAGTCTACGAGACTGTCTTAGGGTGTTGTTTTGTTCCTCAATGGTGAAGGATTTGTGTCAAATGAGAGTGATAGTGGAATAAACACACTTGAACAAATGCAAAAATATGCCAACCACAACAGATGGAAAATGGTGTGATAAGTGAGTGACATGTGCAATGTCGATTTTAGTGCATGAGTCCCCACATGTAGTTTCTTTTTATTACGAGTTAATGAACTTGTAGTTAAAAAATAAAAATAAATGTAAACTCCCTAGAAGACCTAACGCCATTCCTCTCAAATGTAATTGGGCCTCCCAAAAGCACAATTGATGGTGATAATACTATCCACTCACTAATCGAATAGTGGCGGTAACAAAGAGCTAGTTCTACCGGAGATGGGACCAAGGATGCAATCAAGAAGACTTGGAAACACCTCCCAACGGAAATAGCTAACTTCAGGAGTCAACTGCACTCACAATTGCTCCTTGGTGATATCCTAAATTGGGCCACTAAGATACCTCGCATCAAGTGTGGATTAGTGGTTTGGCCTGCATGGCATAGTGTCGTCTCCCTACAACAAGCTGATTGGATTGTAGGGGAGAGAAGGGAAGCTATACCTCAACGTTCACATCCTTGGTCATGTCGCACTTCTAATCCATATTTTCTTTTAACACTTTCTTATAGCAGGATTTTGTAAGTACCCTATGAGACAACAATTCTATGTTTCAAAATGTTACTAATAAAACTAGATTGGTGGGAATTAATGGATGCATATCCCAATCAATTCTACCTAACTAAAATATTGTTTTGTGACCTCCTCTAGAGGATTTTAGTTGGTTAATACAATTACAATGTTGATTTTAAGGGGTTTGAATGTTTCACTTATGGAGTGTAAGAGGGGTATTTCACAATCCCTACATTCCCGATTCACCATGATCACATGAAGTGAGAGGTGAAGAGCATACTAGGATTGGAAGAGTCTTTATGCCTCTTATTGTGTGCTAGTGGTGCAAACACATGTGATGAAAGAAAAAAATGATTTTATTGGAAAATTAACTAAAAGAGTATATCAAGAAATGTGTACTTTTAACTCTAAGAGATGCTCATGGTGCTTTGAAAAATCAAAATATTCTAACTAATAGACAAGTGTGCAATGGAGTTATTTCACACATCTCACCCTTTTTCTGATTCACCAAGCTCACATGAAGTGCGAGGTGAAGATCATACTTCGGGTGACAAGTGTCTTTAGGTCCTTGCTTGTGTGCAAAAAGTGTTTTCTACACTAGCAATACTACTATAAACAACATGTTGATTGACGCATAAACAAGAAATAGTCTTGAATACTAGTGACAACAATGGGGCCCATTGAAATCCTCAAAGTTGGTTACCTAGTTAAGTTTAAAGAGAGATGTACTCTTTACTTCCTAATATTGGTCTAGGTGCACTAATTACTAAAAAATTAAGTAATTGGGTGAATTATCCTTAATTTAAGTTCACTAGTAAGTAGCAATTGGGATGCCAAGCTAAACTATGAATATAAAAAGCAAAAAATTAACAGTACCGCGGCCAAACCACACTCTATTGCGTGGGCAGTGCGGCTAAATACAAAACAGATGCGCAGGTAATGTACCGAGTTGAAGCGCGGATACAATGAGCGGTGTAGCGCAGGTTGTAAACTGGTAACCTGTGTATATGCACGATTGTCAAAGTCAATTCCGCACTGTCAGCACGACATAGACACCGAGAACTACGCAACTATGGAAAAAAATAACCTATGGTCGTGGCAGGGCCAAATTATGGAAGTAAGAGGTGGAATACCTACTCTCCTACAAGTGGAAAACACCCAGAATGAGATACTTAGCATAAAACAACCTACTTTAAAAAGAAATGAACAAAAATAAGTATGGTCGCCATTAGAACTGTTATGGAAAAAAATTGCACAAGTGCACTCTTCCACTTGGTGAGGGGCTAATCCTTGTAGGTTGCTTCAAGGCCTCAATCCTTGGAGCCCCCTTTTGATGGTTGGTATTCCTCCAAGTGATTATACAAGATATTGTTAGTGTATTTCACATCCAAACATGAAAATATTGATAAAAACAAAATGAAAGAGGTGGGGGGAGAATGCAAACTTCAACAACAACCAAATATATGCTAAACCACTCTTGTATTTCCCAATGGAATAGTTGTACAACACCTAGGAGGTGAAGGATTCAAGGGAAGCCAACAATCTCCCTTAGGGAGGCCTTTCTTGTCCAAACTAAATGCTAAGTAGATGGAATAACAATGGAGAGAAACACTTGCCCCTTGATGATAGGTGACAAGCAAGCTTGGGAATGCTCACAATGGTAGGTAATGGAGGGCTATGAGGAAGCTCCAACTCAAATCCAACATCATAACCTTGCTCTAAAACAACTAGATCCAAATGTGAACTCTCCTCCTTCATGAACTAGTTCCAAGGTACACAAGGGGGATAATTAATGCCCCCAAGTGTGTGAGGAGACGAATCCTAATCCTTGGGAAGGATTGATTCTTTAATGCACCGCTGGGAGTGAGTGGTCCCGTTGTTTTGATAGTAGTGCGGATATCGAAGTAAAATTCATGCGGGTGTGGTGCGGGCATTGTTCAGGTAACCTACGCTATAGCACGGGTCAACTGTGTAATACCCACACTACCCTTTTTTTTACTGATTCTTGACACTTATGGACTCATGTTGTGTTTTGATCTATTGAGGATGCCTGTGGTGAGATGCATTCTTTATGTTGATGATGCTTTACTAGATGAATCACCGAAATTTTGCATGTGTGATTTTTAGGCGTTAACATCCCTCATCCCTCCTCTTTTCCCAACATGCAATCCATTTAAATTCAAATACAATATTTGTTACTATAGATAGTAAGTAACACCGGTGGTGTAGTGGTAGGGAGTTGGAACTGTGGAGGTTAGTTTGGGGTTCGACCCTCCCAGACACCATAATTTTTGGTAAAGAGAATTATAAAGTGGCCATTCTGGTTGCCAATTGAAAGCCTCCAATTGGTCCACGTAACTGCCAATTGGAAAACCAAACTGCCATGTGTAAAGAAACAATAGGTCCACGTACCAAATACACAGTGCACATGGAACCCTGTGGGTGTTCCATGTGGCATTTTTTCCCCTTTTCACATATTTTCAAAGAACTTTAGAACTCAATATCTTACCTATATGGAGTTCATTTTGGACGGAACAAGTGTCACAGGAAATCTCTCGGGAATCTCTATGTGATGATATCCTTCTGTTCAGCATTTGAATATTCTGATTTGTATTTTTTGATAATATACTCTTGGATCAAACCTCCCCAATGGAATATTTTTTATCACCAAAATCCTGAAATTATTCGACAAATAGGTGAGGGTACATCTCCCTCACCTTTCCGGTCTCCTCTTCATGAAGTTCTTACTCTCCTGTCAATAATTATATCTTCTTGCGACTCATCAAGATACTTAGGAGGAAATTCATCAACAGAAGGAACATGAAAATTTTCCTCTTGATCCATGATCATTGGAGGCTCATAAAATTTCAATTTTCCACATTCACAACATAATACACCTTCATATATGGAGGCAAATCTAACCGGAAATCATTGTTACCAACTTTGTCCAAAATTGTGAAGGGTCCATACCCTAGTGGTTTAAGATTTTTACCTTCACCTTTAAGTCAATATTTATGATATGAAGCCAAAATTGATCATCAAATTGGAAATGATGATCCACTCAATGATTGTCATGACTTGTCTTGTAATCGCATGGGCTCTTTTCCAATTGTTCTTGTACTACATGGTGTACCAAATGGATCCGTTGGATGAACTTCAAGGCCTTGTCTACGTCAACTTGTACATCTTCCACATAATATTTCCCATAAACAAAGTCTAAAGGAGAATTTGTAAAGTATCCAAAACATGTATCAAATGGATACCTTTGTGTAGAAGAGTGGATGTCACAATTGTAGGCATGTTGTACATAATGCAATTGTTCATCCCAAAGCTTAGGATGCTTAGTACAATATCCTCGGAGTATATGTACCATTGTACGGTTGATTACTTCAGTTTGACCATCAGTTTGTATATTAAAATAAGTGATCTTATTCAACTTATTGTCCATAAGTTCCCACAAAGTTGACCAAAACTTCCCAAGAAAGTGAGAATCCCAATCAGATACAATAGATCCAAAATGAACCCAAATATTTTGGAAGAGAAAATGAGCAGTCAACTCTGATGTCACCTTCTTTTACAAGGAATTAAGATGCACATTTTACTGAACCTATCCACAACCACATACAAGTAATCATGACCTTTCTTGGACATAGGTAACCCTCCCACAAAAAACATAGACACACTTTCCCATGGTCAAGAAGGTACATGGAGTGGAGTGTACAAGCCCAATTTTCTGTTACTTGGCTTACTTGTATCACACATAACACATCTGTTTACATATTTGGATACAATTTCATTCATCTGAGGCCAATAAAAATGCCTCCAAAGCTGATCTACTGTCTTGCCTACACCAAAGTGACTAGATATAAGAGAAGTATGAGCTTCTCTAATTACATGAACTCTTTCACTATGTGGAATAAAAAAAATTCCAAGATGATACAATGCCTTATCATGAACATGATAATCCAATTCTCCAATTTGTGTTCCATGCATTAAATATTCATACACATCTTTAAATTCTTCATCCATAACATATTTTTCAATGTAAATTTAATGAGCCAATGGACTATTTTGCAAGATAATAGATGCATTTGTTGGAGGCCTTGATAACATGTCTGCAAATTTATTTTGAATTCCCTTCTTATATTTGATGACTAAGTGAAATTGATGTAAAAATCCCACCCATCTAAAGTGCCTTGATTGTTGTACCTTAGTTTATGATTGTAGATATTGTAATGGTTGACGATTAGTATGTATAATTGTTTCTTTACCCATTAAAGAATGTTTCCACTTCTCACACTTTGTACTAATGCATAAAACTCTTTATCATATGTGGTATAGCTAGTTACTACTTTATAGAATATTTAAGAATGATAGCATATAGGTTTCTTATGTTGCATTAAGACTACTCCCGTGGCATAACCACTAGTATCAGTTTCAATCTTGGATGGATGCTCTAGATTTGGAAATGCAAGCACTTGTGATGTACTGATATTTTCTTACAAAGTGCCGAAGGATTTCTGATCTTTTCCTCCCCACTTAAATACATGTTTCACACTTGTCTATAATATCCCTAATTTGAAATTTTACATAGTTTGGCCAATTTTCAAATCTTGGACTAGTGAAACCCCAAACTATCCCAAATGATCCCAAATGGTTTTGAATTCTGTATGGAGGGAATTAGGAGGATATAAGACAAATTAATACACCTATCTGACATCCAAACAACTTATATACCAATCCATGTTCTGCAAATTGCATGGGAAGAAGTTTTAGAACAAGACTAGTTAATTTGAGAAGTGGAGATCCCCCCTAGGTTTGCCATTAGATGCTCTTCCAAACACTGTATGACCTTCACTAATTCTTGGTCTGAGACTTGGATCTATTATAGTACATTAGGAACAATATATTTTCAACATTAGATTTGGTTTTAGGGTCAAATAGGCATCCTAATGAACAACAGCTTCTAGAGTCTAGTTTTTGAGGTGAAATTGGTGGGAAAGGAGTCTCGAATTTATTCATAAACCATAGTAACACTTCAGATGTCTTCACACATCATTTGGGACATCAATTTAACTTCATATGAATCTCATAAAATGATAAATAACTCATCAATATCTGATATAAAATAGGAACAATATCATTCCAAAATCACTATGCAATTGCTATGGGGAAATGGCACGAACCTCTTCCTTGAATGTAAATATCACTTGAAATACATAATGTGTCGAGATGTGGATCCCATGATATGATTTTTATAGAGATACATAGCATCTAAAATTTCCATGAAGTATAAATAACAGTCCTTCAATAACTATATGCAACAACAAGTGCGCTATGCAAAATCTATGGGGAAAATGGCTCGAATCTCCTCCTTGAATGTAAATATCACTTGAAATACATAATGTTTCGAGTTGTGTCTCACATGATATGATTATTACAGATATATATAACATCTAACATTTCCATGAAGTCGAAATAACATTCCTTCACTAACTATATGCAACAATAAGTGCGCCCTTGCACATTTACATGACATTCAAAGAAAGATAGAAGAATAGGCATAGAGAAGAATGAGAGAAGATGAACTCAATCTCAGTTGGGGTCTGAAACTGAATCAAAAAATACCCATGAATCTCTGTTGAGAGGTCTGAGTGGCCTATCCATAAACCAACTAGTATGGGAATCTTGCACCCTCGAAATTGGTTCTAAGGCAAGAACGATAAGCATCCACCTTGCAAGGACAAGCTAAGCTCTCCAATTTTTTCCAAATGAGAAGTTATCAAAATACAGTCTCCTTCTTTCTTCTTGTATTTTATTAACCTCCCAATGCCTCCATAGATCGAATTCCCTCTAAGAGAATCATCCCAACTCGAATTAGGGAGAGATTCCCAAGAATCCCACTTGTCCAACACATCCTAGCCCTCATCTTCCATCAATTCAAATGGGGGAATATTGGATGCCCTAACTCCCCTTGTGCACCCTCTTGGAGGATTTTTTTATCCCTGACATGTCATATATGTCATATGTCAGCAATCAGGTCTGAACCTTGTCATAAGTGTCATAGAATCATCATCATTGTTGTCATAGAAGTTAGGGAATCTAGCTCCAAGTGTCACAATTCTTCTAAGATGCCTCTTTTTCTTCCATGGGAGTTACTCTTCCATTATAATTCGAACTTACATGATTCATGCCATGAATAATACCTCTTCAACTCCCCCAAGTATGTTACCTTTCACCTTGAACTCGAATTGGTGAGAGAATGATGCCAAGTGTAGTGGGGAATCTTGCCACAAGTGGGTCCCACAACCTCTTATGTGCCCTCATGGTCCAATTCCTCCTTAATTTATTTTTATTAATTGTTATTTGACCCATTTGATGTGAATTTTTAATTCTAAGTTCACTTTGGGTCTTGTATCTCCCTTATTCCACTTTTGATGCTTCGACCCCCAACCTAGGGAACTAGTAAGTTAGTGGAATTTTTCTTCCATGATAGTTTATTTGGATGGGGACATTAAAAAATTTGAAATGGTAATTTTCTCTTAATGTGACCCACATTGTCCATTTAGATCTAATTTTACATTATTACTAACTTGGACACCATGCTTGGAAATTATTTGACCCTTAGCACCAATTTGACAAACTATCATGAGTATGGCCAAGTGACTTAGGCCATTGTGACCCAATGCAAAATTTGGGGACATGACATTCTCAAAGCATGCAAATGAGAATCAATTAATGAGAAGTTAACAATAAAATTATGCTAGTATTGGGTTTCTCCCAGGAAGATTATGACTTCTGTTACACTATTAGGCTTGGGCCAATTCTGAATGACCTCAACTTTAGAGGGATAAATTCTCATTTCATCACCCCCTACAATATAGCCTAAATAAACCAAAGATGTCTTTCCAAACTCACATTTGGACATCTTCAAATACAATTTCTCCCTTGCTAAGACATCTAGGACTTGCTTAACATGCTTGTCATGATCTTCCCAAGTTTGATTGAATATAAGAATGTCATCTAAGTAGACTATTGCAAAGTAATCAATGAATGGCCTAAATACATCATTCATAACCTGCATGAAGGTAGCGGGAGCATTACGAATCCCAAAGGGAATAACCATCCATTCATACAAACCATGTTTAGTTTTAAAAGGATTTTTCCAAATATCATCCTCATGGATCTTGATTGATCATAACCAATTTTTAAGTCTAACTTAGTGAAATAAATTGCATTATTTAACCGATCCAAAATATCATCAATACGGGGAAGAGGATATTGATTCTTTACTATGATTTTGTTTAAAGCACTGAAGTCCACGCACATCCTCCATGTACCATCTTTCTTTTGTACCAATACAATTGATGAACCACATGGAGAGGAACTTGGTCGAATTTCCCCTCTTTTGAAAAACTCTTGAACCCACTTCTTGATTTCTATATTTTCGATCACTAAAGATCGATACATACGAATATTTGGAAGAGGAGCATCTTGTTGCAAATGTATATCATGTTGGATTTCCATTTTAGGAGGTAATCATTTAGGTTACTAGAATACTGCATCATACTTACCAACAACCTTAACCAATTCATCTTTAAGTTTAGGACCACGACCTTTAAAAGCATCAGTATTATCAACATCTTTAGCTTTAACAATCACGAGAAAAAATCTTTTACTAGAATTTACTAATCATTTCATTTGAATTGCAGAAAAAAGAGATAAGTTAGTTTTGATAAGGTGAGCTTTGAAAATGTATTGAATACCATCCTTGGTAAGATGGTACTTGTTCTCTTCTAATATTTCCTTCCTATCATAAAGACAAGGAATCCCTAACACAATGCCACATATATCAAGTGGGACCACATCCAAATCAACTTCATCTATAAATCCAAAAGTTATAGCAAACCTAAGTCTACATTGCTTAGCAACTTGTAGTTGTGCATTTTCATATACCCATGCAAGTGGATATGGTTTAGAGTGTGACTTAGTTTCCAAACCAAGCCTTTTAACTATCTCTTCTGAAATAAGGTTAGCTTGTGATCCACTATCAAATAAAGTATCTATTTTGGTATGTTTAGAGATTACCTTTATGTGAAATAACTCACTCATTTTATTCTCATCATGATCAAGTTCAAATTTTGAAACATAATCAGAAGGATATTTACCTTGTAATCCCATGGCTACAATTTTTGTCTCATCTCTGAAGTCTGATCCAAGATCATGATGGATAGTAGAAGTAGTCTTCTTATCTTCCTTCATGTTCCAAAACTTATCTGGCTTGAGTTCTGGATGGAGCATCCAACATTTGGATGCATCATGACCCTTTTTCTGACAATTCAAGCATGTAGGCTTAAAACCTCCCTTCTTCATGGTAGCTATTTGATTTCCTTTCCCTTTACCTTTGAACTTGTTTCCACCTAGTTTGAAAGGATTTTTGGAAAATTTATCATAATTATTATTCCCCTTAGATTCCATGTGTGTGGCTTGAACACAAACCTCGTCCAGGTTAGTAGTATTGAACATAAGAATTGTATGGCATAAATAACTAAGCAATCTAGAGTGTTTCTTGAGTGTAAAGAAGTATACCCAACACCAAAGATCTCATTCTAAATTATTTTGTGTACTCTTGCACACTTTGACCTTTACCTTGTCTTAAATTCTACCAATCCATCATAGCTTGCCACATGTAACCCAACGGATAGAATTACTTTTTCAATGTTGCAGTGAATTCATAATAGGAAGAAATGATTTTACCTTTAGTAATAAGATCCTCCTGAGTTTTTCTCTCCCACGATATGAGAGAAGTTCCTCCAAGACGGAGGGTGGCCAACTAGATCTTTGCATTATCATCTGCAAGTTTCTGGATCCTACAATACACCTCGATTTGTCTAATCCAGTTATCCAGTTTTTCATCGTTAAGTTATCCATTAAACATGGGAAAATCAAAATTTTCACCAAGTTTTAATAATGGCATATTAAGGTTAGATTTCTCAGAATTCCTTTTTCATGCACTAGAAGAAGAGAAAGAACTGGAAGAAGATGATGATGGAGACTGTGGAGTGTTAGGAGAGTCACTACCACCTCCTTCTCCTTTACCTTTTCAACTTTAATTGAAGGACCACCTTATTCACGTTATTTACGCTCTCTGTAGATTTATTATACCATATATTTCATGGCCACAAAAGCTTTAATAAATTCTTCATCAGTTGATGGAGGATCTCTTGCACCTTTTGGTGAAGCCATTGTTTGCTTTGGATTTGCACGCTTGGATCTAATATCAAGATTAAATTCTTCTAGCATTCCTTTAGCTCTCTTTAGCTTCAGCCTTGTTAGCATTCACACTCACAATTCTTTGGTTAATCCAGCTCTGATACTAAACATGATCTGAAATTGCAGGATCTTAAATAACCTTGAATTTTTATGTAAGAACGATCCAACAGTTAATTATTTAAAAGGATTTTAATTGCAAGCTTGAAGAGAACATAATTGATAAATATGCAAGTAAAAAAAATGAAAACCACAATTTTAAGACAATAGATGATAACATAGTTCGTCCCTAATGGAATACGTCTCTGGGTCCACCTACAGTGAGTCAGATCTTATTATTCTTCAAATGCCGCAAATTACATCAGTTCTGAAGAAATTTCTGAATTCTGTCTATCAAATGTTGAAACAGACTCTACCAATGCATTCGTCTTGAAAAATCAAGAAATTTGAGTATAAACACTGTGTACTTTACCAGAGACCTCTCATTGCACGTATATCAAGACAAAGGAATCCTACGTTGTATTGAACCACATTGGGAACCGTTCCTGTACTTTTATGCAATGGAATTCGTTCCTGATTGTACCCTAGCCATACTTCAGACCGTGACTTTATAGCACCAAAGCCACAATTACAAAGGCCACGGGAAACACGCCCTTTTGGGGATTCATATCCCAAATCAAAATTTAAACATATATTATGGATTCCGATACAAAGCATGGGTGCTAGGAATTGGTAACACACTAAACTACTTGGATGGAGGTCTCGAGATCAATCCAATGGGTTCTATTTTTTGTGGAAATAATATATAATACAATGGATTATTCACCACGTATAACATATGGTTGTACCGGTTGGTTGACTTGTTGGATACATTGTAATACGTGGACACCCTGTGGCCTATGAATTGGGTGCCAACACATAGATTGAATGACCTTTGCATATAATTGGGCCGAGGGCTTAGCCCTCAACCCGCCCCTTTTCACAACATGCAATCCATTCAAACCGAAATACAATATTTGTTACTATAGATAGTAAGTAACACCGACGACGTAGTGGTAGTGCTTTGGAACTATGGTGGGTGGTCTAGGTTTCGATCCTCCCAGGCACAATAATTTTTGTAAATAGAATTATAAAGTGCCCCTTCAAACTGCCAATTGGAAGCCTCCGATTGGTCCACGTAAGTACCAATTGGACAACCAAACTACCATGTTTCAAGAAAAGCAAGCTATACAATTTGACAAGAACTTTATACTCAAAATGAGAACTCTAGCCATAAAACTCATATTTTTGCATAAAAAACACCAAAAACAACCCCGGATCAAAAAGTGGTGCTACTGGTAGCACCACTTTTTGATCCGGAGTTAAAAATATAAAAATGGACCAAAATAATCATTATTGTTGTTTACAAAAACCTTAAAATCAAGTCCCGAATTGAAAACTATAGCACACTTTTTCAAAAAATGGCATTATTATATCATTGTATTATAATTTAAAATTGTATTTATTAAATCTCTTAGTAATACTATATAAAACTATCACTGAGTTAAACACAAATTATTCAAGAAATTATTTGACCACTCTTTCCATATAAAATAAAATAATTTATGATATTATTCATAATAAAACCATGTATTAAACCTTAAAACGTAGAAGTTATGATATTTGAGTGTACAAGCGAGGAAACATAGTATCACCCATTTGGGGGGGGTCTAATATTATAGCTTTATGGAAACGATGGGCGACATCATTGCATTTGAAACCCTAAATCGACCCCGGATTGAAAAGTGGACCTTCTAGAATCATTGTCGTTTTTATTCGAGGTTAAAATTAAAAAAAAATGTGAAAATTCAAACCACAAAACTTATTTAAAAAAATTCAATAACCAAATTAAAAAAAAAACAATTTTTTTTTACAACTTTACAGAAAAAATTATAAACAAAAAATTAAAAAAATAAATCCAAAAAAAATTACAAAAAAAGAAATCAAAATAAAACGCTAATTTCAAATTTAAAAATATAAAAATTAAGAAATAAAAACATTTAAAAATAAGTAAATAAAAATTCAACAAATTTGAATAATCTTTTTTTTTTTAATTTTAAATTTAAAAAAAAACATTTCAAAGTAAAACAAAATTTTAAAAAATTCAAAAAAAAACTTAAAAAAACAAAAATTAAAAATTAAAAATCAAAATTTAAAACCACATTTAAAAAAAAAAATTAAAAACAACAAATTTATAATTTATAAATTTAAATTTAAAATTTAAAAAAAAAACAATAAAAAAATATTAAAAAATCCCACCTCCCCATGTCCCCCTCCCCTCTCTCCCCTCTCCAGTCTCCCCTCCCTCATCCACCACTCCACACCCCCCTCCATCCTCCACCATTCCCTCCCCCTCCCCACTCTCCCTTCCCCACGCCCCCTTCACCCTCCCCCTTACCCCCTCCACCCTCCCCGCGCCCCACTTCCCCCTCCCCCCTTCCCCTCCCCATCCCCGCCCCACGCCCCCTCACCCCACCACCTCCCCTTCCCAGTCTCGTGCCCCCTCACCACATTGCCTCCCCCTCCCCCTCCCCCTCCCTGCCCCGCGCCCCCTGCCCACCCACCCCCCTTCGCAACAGGACATGATTCTCATAATTACGTCGCCACAAAGGGGAGCGCTTGGGCGAAGAAATAAGCGGGGAAGGGGGAGGGGGAAGTGGGGCACGGGGAGGGGGGAGGGGGGAAGGGAGAGGGGGAAGTGGGGCGCGGGGAGGGGGGAGGGGGAGGGGAAGGAAAGGGTGGATGATAGAAGGGGGAGGGGGAGGGGAAGGAAAGGGTGGATGATAGAAGGGGGAGGGGATTGGTGGATGGGGGAGGGGAGAGGGGAGAGAGGGGAGGGGGATGGGAGTTGTTTTTTAATTATAATTGTATTTTTTATATTTTAAAAAAAAATATTTATTTTGTTTTTTGTTTTTAATTTGTCTTTTAAAATAATTAAAATGTTTAGTTTTGTATATAAAAAGAAAAAAAAAATTGAAATGTCTTTTCTTTTTTTACAAATTTGAGCATAAAAATGACTTTTTTAAGCTAAAAATTAAAAGAAAAACTCCCATAATATATATATTTTTCATTCTAATTAGCTTCCAAAAAAAAAATTGAAAATGTATATATTTTTTATTATAATTAGCTACTAAATGTATATTTTTTTGTAAAATTTGAAAAAATGTATTTGTAAATAAAAATTATAGTTTTTTTATGATCAAGAAGATTCAAAATTGCAAAAAAGGGCTCAAAATGAAAAATGGTGCTACCAGTATACACACTTTTTGAAACGGAGGTAAAAATAACTACTAAAATTGACCCCCCAAAAACCGAGAATAATGTCAGGTTCTCGTCAGGTTGTATAATATGTTGAAACAATAGGTCCATGTACCAAATACACATTCCACATGGCACCCTGTGGGTGTGCCATGCGGCATTTTTTTTCCCTTTTTCACCTATTTTCAAAGAAATTTAGAACTCAATATCTCACCCATCTGAATCTCGTTTTGGATGGAACACGCATCACTAGAAATATCTCGGCGAGCTCTATGCAACGATATCCTTCTATTCATCATTTGAATATTTCGATTTGGATTGTTTGGTAAGATCCTCCTGGATCTTCTCTCCATGATTTTTTTTTCCTGGAAGAGGTATTGATGCATCTGGCTCTACTGGTGGAGGTGTCGATGCCTTTGGCTCTACTGGTAGAGGTGTTGCTGCCTCTGGATCTATTGGTGGAGTTTCCAATGCCTCTAGCTCTGGTGGGAGAGATACTTATGCCTCTAGTTCCAGAGGTGGATCATATATGCTATAGTAGTTATTGGACTAGAGATATATATTTGGCATGTATAATCAATTTGATGTTTTTGTTCACACACACACACTACATTTTTCATTGATGTTGATGTTTATTTATATGTTGATGGTGATGAGTATGTTGGGTCAAGTTAGATGATATTTGTTAGATGTGTGCAATGGTTATGTTATATTATGTAGCTTTTGTTTTGTTAGATTTTATTATTAGATTTGTGTGTTAGATGATGTTTAAGTCTGTTAGGTATATATGTTATACGATGATGTAAGGTAATGTTTATGATGGTACTTTCATGTTTATGTTTATTTTTATGTTTATGATGGTATGATGATGTTTATGTCTTTTAGACCATGGTGAAAATGATGATGATGGTATGTTTATGATTATGTTTAATATGGTTATGTTTATGATGGTATGATGATATATGTTTGTTAGGTGGTGAAAATGAAGAGGATGGTATGTTTATGTTCATGTGGTGAAAATGAAGAGGATGGTGTGTTTATGTTTATATGGTGAAAATGATGATGACTATATGTTAGATGATGTTAACTAGTTTTAGATGTAATTACTAGATGTTTATCTCAGATGATGTTAGGTGATATTAGATGTGAATGTTCATGTTCATGTTTGCTTATAGATATGTCTGTTAGATGTGATTGTTAGATATGTACTATCAAAATCAAATTCCTCCAATTTAATATTGTGTATAAACATGATGCATTTTAAATTGTGAAAAAATGTCATGCATATTTATTTTGAAAAATTGTGAGAGGTGTTTATTAAAAAACATCAATAATATCTTCTACCTTTTAGTGCAGTTACTAATATATTGTTACAATAAATGTAAGCAATTTTGTGAAGTTATATTATAAAATATAATAGGTTAGAAAGATTTCACATGTAATTATATCTTAATTATATTTAAATTAATTAATTTAAAAACTATTTTTAATAATACAATGCATTTCATTCCCCTATAACAAATATTTGTTTATACTAATTTATAGTGAACTTATAATTTGCATTTAATGCATCTTCATGTTACACGTAATTAAACAAAAAACATATTTAATCATATGAATAATATATGAAATTGAAGTGATACAACTATTATAGATTTGAACTTGTGAGAACGATTCCTAAATTGACACATTTATTCATCCCTATTTAACCATAAATGGATTGTCATGCAGACATAAATCCCAATTTAAGTATGATTCAATACTTATACCATGGTTTTATTTTTAAGGGTATTTCCACATTTTTTACAGGGTGTAATTAACTTCATATTTGGGTATAATGCTTACAATATATTAATTCAAATTGCCTCTATATTTTCCTATTTATTAACACAATTTAATTAGCAATCCTTAATATCCATAGTATGATAGATCAAAATATTGGTGTCATAGTTTAAAGTATTGCTTTAAAGGCTTTTCTGTCTTAACAATTTCAATTTCATATGCATACTTATTAACTAAACATATGGGGTGGAAACGCAAAGGTGGGTAACAGTTTGGTGAGAATCGGCGGTGGAAGAACGCTAGCGGAGGTTATTCGGCCAAATAAGTTTAATTATTTGGCCGAATCATTTATTTATTTGGCCGAATAATTAAACTTATTCGGTCGAATAACTTAGTATTTATTCGGCCGAATAACCGTTAACGGGCCACCGTTATACATAACAGAGGCCTCGAAATATGTGCATTGTTTTAGCCGGACGGAGGAAACTCACGGCGGTGTGGACACTTGTTTGGCCAAATAATTGTTCGAAATAAAAGCTCGGTCCCGGCCCCTCACCTGTCATTTTCTCTGCTCCCGTCGACCCCTGTTGTGCCGATAGTGGCCGTTACGCTCTGTCATCTGTCCACCCTGTCGCTTGTTTGCATCCTGGTTGGTCGCAGGCGTGTGTTGTTGATCCGCCACCCTGCGTGTAATTTGTTGTTCGTCGTAGCCCGACCCTTTGCCTTTCGTTTCTGAGAAAGTAGCCGTTCTCGTCACCTGCACGTAAGGGAGGTTCCCTCTGTTCTGTGTGTTTGTATTATTGTTTCGGGCATTGGACGTGATAACATCTGCAGAAGTTTTCATGTTGTAGAGTTATGCAGCGGACGGTTGAACGTTGTTGAGGTGTTGCAGCTGGCGACGGATCGACGCGGTGTTTGCAGAGGTAAGAGTTTTCATTTTTTGAATTTGAAAATGTGTTTCTCTGTGTTAAAGTTTCGTAATGAAGTTGATACCGTTATTGTATGAAGTCTTATCGAAGTTGTTGTTGTTAATGCAGGTCTTTCAATTCGTCTGCGAAGGCCGTCTCGGGTGTTTCAAATTCGGATTTGCGCTGTGTTCGGGCAGATTTCAATTTGCCTGCTTTCGTTTTGGTTGCGTTTTAGAGGTATGGAGAATATATTTTTGTAATTTTCTTCCATTTATATTTCCTGTAATCGTTGTTCTTTAATTATGTGTCGGCTGTGTCAATGGACAGAGTCCATGGCCTCTGTCCAACTGGGCAGAGTAAATGGACTCTGTCCAACTGGGCAGAGTCCATTTACTCTGCCCAGTTGGACAGAGTTCATGGACTCTGTCCAGTTCCGTAGAGTCCATGGACTCTGTCCAGTTCCGCAGAGTTGTTGGAGTTTGGACGTATTGAATGTTGAAAATGATGTAAAATTAAATATAAAAGGAATATTGTTAGTGTTAAGTTGTTTTTTCAAATTTTTGTATTTGGCTGTGTTTAGAAAAGAAAATTAAAGTAGGACAGTAATTTTATTTGGAAATAACATATTCTATTTATATGCAGGCTTGTTTTATTCATTAACTCTGTCAACTTGGAATGAAGAATATATTTTTGTAATTCTCTTCAATTTATATTTCTTGTAATCGTTTTGCTTTAATTATGTGTCGGCTGTGTCAATGGACAGAGTCCATGGACTCTGTCCAGTTCCGCAGAGTTGTTGGAGTTTGGACGTATTGAATGTTGAAAATGATGTAAATTTAAATATAAAAGGAATATTGTTAGTGTTAAGTTGTTTTTTCAAATTGTTGTATTTTGCTGTGTTTAGAAAAGAAAATTAAAGTAGGATAGTAATTTTGTTTGGAAAGAACATATCTTATTTATATGCAGAAAATGATGTAAATTTAAATATAAAAGGAATATTGTTAGTGTTAAGTTGTTTTTTCAAATTGTTGTATTTTGTTGTGTTTAGAAAAGAAAATTAAAGTACGACAGTAATTTTATTTGGAAAGAACATATCCTATTTATATACAGGCTTGTTTTATTCATGAACTCTGTCAACATGGCCGAGTTGACAGAGTTCATTAACTCTGTCAACATGTCCGAGTTGACAGAGTTCATGAACTCTGTCAACATGTCCAAGTTGACAGAGTTCATGAACTCTGTCAATATGTTTAAGTTGACAGAGTTCATGAACTGTGTCTGTTTACAGAGTGCAGAAATCTATATATTACTTATATTACAAACTATGTGGATAGATAGCTTAGATACAACCAAATTTTAGATAGTTAAACTCTATTTTTGATTAAACAATAATTTAAATGGACTTTAGGTACAATGCAACTATAGACATGAATAGGCTTTAATTCAGATGTACTATAGTAAGTTTTCTGTAATTGAACAATAATAGTCACAGTCATTTTATAAAATACTAGGTGATATTATACCACAAAGGTTTTGAGTTTTATTCTAGTAAAGGTGGTGATCTTGGTATTATGTTTTCTGTTGTTTGCAACATGGCAGACTTGGAGAACATAATACCAAGAATCGTTATTGTAATCAGATTGAAATTAAAGATCATTGTTGAACATGACCAATATGGGAAACATGTCATTTAATTCAATCATAATACTATGAACAGTAATTTTTTTTTTTATTCTATGGAATAATGAGAATATTTGTAGATATAATTTATGTTTAGAGTATTAAAATATCTTGTTCAAATTATTAGTTTAAGAAACTGAAAAGTTTATCAAAAATGGCAAATTTGAAAACATTTCAACTCAAAACACAATACATGAATTGTCAATTTTTATTTTATTTTGTGCAATAATGAAAATATTTTGAAGATGCAATTTATGTTTTAGGTATTAAGTTAGGTATTAGAAAGTTAAAATAGTTCACTAACTCTTTTTTTGACATAAAAAAATAAACCCATTAACTATATTGGTTCCATTCATTTTAAACATCAAAAACACTTGGAAAATTGGTACATTAATTCATCATCTAACAATATTAGATATACTCTTTCTTAAAACTATTAGATTATAAATTAGGTAAATCTAGGTACTTGTTAAGTAACTTAGTCTCTTTAGTAGTTAGGTTTTAGAATTCATAGAATTAACATGCAGGATTTGAATATGTAATTAGTTGATATTTGTGTTTAGGTGTAGGCATTATATATCAAATGGAAAGAGAGGATTCTTTGAGGCGAAAGCGTAGGAGGTTTTCACAATCTTCTGGGGTAGGTGGTACGAGTGATAATCGGAGGTTGTCAATCTCTTCTCGGGACTCTAATTTATTGTATAGTTCGCATCGACGAGGTGAAAGGGGTACAAATGATTCCCCTGTATCTTCTGTGGGAGAACGTCGATCTTGACCCTCTATTGATATATGAATATCAATCTTTTAACATTTATATGCAAATTGTCTTTTTGTGTGTGCAAAATTTGTAGTTGTGTTTAAACAAAACTTTATTTTCATTTGAAGTAGAGCATGGTTCGGAAGATGCTCATAATTCTATAGGGAGGGAGACAGGGCAAGCAAGGGAGACAGATGACGGTGCAGAGCAAGGTTCTCAAGAGGCTCACCATTCTACACGAGGTGATGATGGTCGTGCTAGGACGCAATATGTTGAATTAACCGAGGGTTGTACACCCATTACGACATATCCATCTGATCTACCTCGGGAGCTTCTATGGGAAGGTGGTGATCATCAAATGACTCTTGAAAGATGTAGATCCCACTATGAGAAGTTGCAAAATGATTTGTCTACTATGGATCTCCCTCTGGAGAGTAAACAAAGTTTGGAGATTGTTTTGGGATCATTGAAAAACTTCATTCAGGCATATGAGAATCTTGGGCGAACTACAGATGGTTTTGTAGATTTGATGCGAAGACAAAGGGATCAAGTGATGGGTCTAGACAAATGGGATGTTGTGAAAGAAAGAGTGACAAAAGAGCATGCCAAATCAATGTTTAATTTCAAAGAAGGTTTGAAAAAAGAAATGTTGAAAGTGCAATATTTCAAACATCCTCATCTGACACATTTACTTTATGATCGGTTTCTTGCAGCCTACGGTCATTTTCCATGGAACGATGAGGTTTCTCAGTATTTTGCTAGATTTTTTTATGCTGAGTTTTTTTTAAATATGAAGCCAGATTATGCTGACGTTCATTCAAAATTTTATGGAGTTGGAAAGGGTCGAATATATGATCGAGAAGGTGCGCATAGAGATCCTGCAACTCTTAGACCTCCCCTCCCGATATCTCGTCCACCTAGGTTGGTGGCATTAAAATTAAAGATGGAGCCCACATCTCAACTTGGGACAACAGCAAGGAATTTTGTTGGCGATGGGTTATCGTCAGTATTAGTGGGAGTAGATGTGGGGTTGGTTAGAGAAAGGGCTCGTTCTGCTATTAGTCAAAAGTTTGTTTATAAAACTGATGATGAAATAGATGGAATGAGCATTGAAGATCTCAGGGCATATGCGAAGATTTGTCGTGACTTAGCGGCAAATGTTATATCCAATGACACATCGAGTTTGGGAGAGGTTTGTTGACTACATGATATGATTTGATTTGAATTAAATATTTTATTTATTTTGATTTTATTTTTTTTGTTACATTATCATAGGTACATTATGTAAATGTTTAAATTGGTTGCAGTTTTCAAGAATGATGAATGAACATTCTTTCCACATTTCAACTAGCGAAAATCTAGAGAGAGAGGTACATATTTATTATCAACATATTTGTAAATATGTTTGAATTTGATATATATATATATAAATTATTATTTTTTGAACGATAATTTAACTATGCATCTTATTGTTAATTTGACTTATCCATGCAGGTTTCTTTAGATACGAACTTTATAAATGATTTACCATCTATTGTGAGCTAATGTTTTTTAATCTTTTTGTTTTAGTTTTAAGTTAATTGGTATAGTAATTTTTTTGGTTTGCATTGTATGTTTTATTTATTAATACAATTTAAATTTTAGGGTGAAGATATAGGTTCTTTGCTTAATGAAGCAGATATTGGTAGAGAGGTAATTTTATTTACTGCTTTAATTTTGTTTACTGTTTTTACATTTTAATTTTTGTGGATTTAGATTTGTGAGATTCATAAATTGATTTTATATATGTCGCAGCTTGGGTCTCTCAAATCTTTTGGAGGCAAAGGAAAAACTCATTTGGAGGATGGTGGTGGACAAGCATTTGGAGAATTTGATGTAAAATTGTTAATATTTGAATTGTTTTATGATATATTAGTTTAATATTTTAATTTTTTGATTATAGTTTAAATAATTTAAATGATATGAACATAATTTTTTTTTACACATGTTGCAGGGTGGGTTGAGTCCAGGGGGAGGCCCGAGTGGAGGATAGCATGGCACGGACATTTTATTTTTATAGTTCATGGTGGACAATTTTTTGTTGTTGATATGCATTTAGATTGGAAACATTTGTTTTGGACATGTTGAGGAGGTTTATTTTTGGACTAGATATATACATACATATATGGATGTACATTGAACTTGAATGTTTATGAGTATTTTTTTGGAGATTATATACATGTTTTTTGAACTTACATATTTCGTGAATCATGGTTTTTAAATGATCTAGTTTATTTTTGCTTATTTGACATATTTGGTGTTAAATCTAGTTTAAAATATGTATTTGCATGTTTGAATGAATGAATGAATATATGTAAAAATGAATGTTAAGAAACATGACATTCTTGAATATTATTAAGTTTAAGAAATGATATTTAGGAAGTTTAAAAATGGATAAACATAGGTTTAAAGTTCATAAATGAGGAAGTTTTGATTGAAGTTTCAGAAATGTTATTTAGGAAATTTTTAAAAGTGGATGTTCACATATATGTTTAAAGTTTATAAATGAGGAAGTTTTGATTGTTCGACATGAATGAATGATAAGATTGAGTGTATTAAGAACAAGAATGTTAGGAAGTTTAATAATTTGTTAGAAGTTTTGATAGAAATATGAATCAGGAAGTTTAAAAATGAATGTTGTCTTTGAATGTTAGGATGCTTAGAAATGTTAGAAGTTTTCATACACATGGATGAATCAGGAAGTTTAAAAGTGATAACATGTTGAGTTCAAACTTTAGAGATGTTAGGAAGTTCAAGAATGTTTGAAGTTTTGATGAAAATATGGATGAAATATAAAGTTTAAAAATGAAATTTAAGTACTTGAATGTTATCTTCAAGGATGTTATGAACTTTTAAGAATGTTAGAAGTTGATAGAAATATGGAAGAAATAGAAAGTTTAGGAATGTTATATAAAGTTTTAGGGAATGATAGAAGTTTTGATAAAAATATTGGATAAAATAGGAAGTTTAGGTTCATGTTATGAAATTTAGAAATGTTAGGAAGATTATGAATGTTAAATATAAGTTTTGATAAAAATATGGATCAATTAGGAAGTTTAAAATGTTAAGAGTATATTCAAATGTTATCTTTAAATGTTCAGAAGTTTATGAATGTTAAAATTTTTGATAGAAATATGGATGAACTAGGAAGTTTAAAAGCAAATATATGTTAAGTTCAAATTTTGATATAATGGATTTTTAATTAATTTAATTTTTATTTTCAATGTTTAGGTACATTTGATGCGGCTGAAATCATGGCAAATGGGGGTAACGGTTTTTTGTTTTTTAATCATAAGCGAAGATTACAGGATTGTGAAGTTTGTGTTAAGTTAGAGCAATGATTTTAAACAACAATTTGATGAATTTTCATTGATTTGTTGTAAATAATCATTCCTCTAACTTAGCATAAACTTCACAATCCTGGAATCCTTGCTTGTGATTAAAAATCAAATGATCGTTGTCTCCATTTGCCATGATTTCAGTTATGTGAATTTGCACAAGCGATATTTTAAATTAAATATTTGGGGGGGAGAACTTGGTGACAATTTACAGATCTGTTAGATCTTATCATTTAATAATTGGTTTAATAGACATATGGGTCCACGTGAATAAAGTATTTGAGACATCTATTTAAGACATATTATACATTCAGGTTTTCGTTACCAAATAATTTTATACAAGCGATCATATTTTAAATTAAAGATTCGGGGCGGAAAGTGGCGACAACCACAGATCCGTTATCTCATCCCTTAAGTGGTCTAATAGACATATGGGGACCCGAATAAAGTAAATTTCAAACAGAATTAAGTCAAAAATTTTACACATTGAAGTTTTCAATATCAAATAATTTTTGAATTCAAATTTTAGCATACTAGAATACAATTATTTAAACTTTTGTATATTATAGTTCTTTTCAAGATTATAAACAAAAAAATAAAAAATATATTGGACACATTTGACAATGACATCGACAAAATCATCTATTAATTTTAAATATATAGTTTTAAAAACATCGCAATGGAATGTCGTCTTCAATTATCCGTTCATGGTCATATTTGGACAGTTTCCATTTTTTATTTTTTAATTGTTTTTTCGATGGAATTTGAACCGATTTTATTCGAAATGCACATACTAAATGGCTATATTGACAACATATGACATCAGGTTCATAATCCTGAAAGTAGACATAATTTTGAGTCATATGGGTTTGCTGAAAAAAGTAGCCCTTTAAAATGATGGATCCTCTCTCGTATGTATATCCGTTGTCATTGTAGTCTTCCAATAGCTTCATTTTTCCTTCAGTGCATCGCATCAAATAATACTTCACATTTTCGTCGTTGTCGACAGGAGCAATCACAGCAAAAACATCTCCTGTGCAAATTACAATTGATGTCAGGATTTTTAATTCAACTAAATTGACTAATATACATGTGTATAAAGTGAATGACAAGAATGAATAATCAATAAAACAGTGGTATGTGATCATTACCTTCTCTAACGAGATCTGAAATTCTGTCACCGTCAGATGATATTGCTATATCTTCTGATTCTAATTCTTCTATGCTTGCTAGTGGCATTTTTCCTTTAGGATTAATTTTTGTGTGTTTCCAATGTTTCACGTAGTTGTTCGTTATGTTTTCACAAACTTCTGTAGATTCAATATTTTCAGTGCAAATATGGAAAAAGCATGATTGCTTTCTACTGTCAAATGCATAAATGTTTTGGAAGGCTTTTGTTTGAATAGAGTGAAAATCTCTAGTTCCTTGTATGGTGCTAGCGTCGTAGGGTATTGATCTATTTATATCTTGGATCCCGACATGCCAAAAAAACCTAGTAAACAAATGACAAATTTTGATGTTAGGTACATATATATATTTTTTTAAATTGACTATAAAATATAAATTAAAATATTTGTGTGTACATACCTGCGCACATTTTTTGATTGTTGATTATAATCATGGTTTAGATGTGATTTACACCATTGGACAACCTCTGCAGCTGAATGGAATCGTGCAGAACTATGGTTCATTTGCCATCTTCGAAGTGCTCTTTTTACGCATGCTCCAGCACCATCATGTTCACCTTTTCCACGACCAGTTTCAAAGAAATTCCAGTGATGTTTAATGTTCAATGCTTTATGAAGTCGACATAACCAATAAAATGATCGCGAAGATTTAAATTGTCCGGCACATCCATCTGACCATATCCAATGCTCATTGAATTTAATGTTACGTTCCTTTAGTGAATTGTAGAAAATACTTTCAATACAATGCTCAACAAAATGTGTATCGTGTGTACGATCGTCGCTGATATAAAAGTGATATTCTTTATTCACATCTCGATTGTCACATGTGCTTTCAATGCCATCAACATCCTGTTGAGAATGTCTATATAAAACATGGACGAATATTGAAACCTGGTCAGAATGATAGTATTCACTCTGTATTTCTTTCTGTGCAGCAAATGTATAATTTTCTGCAAAGTCAACCACTGACAAAATTGTTCCTGGTGGAAAAATTTCACGAGACTGTTTGAATTGAAGGTCTTGCCATCGTGCTCTATGTGAATGCTTGGTGTATTTATAAATTTCACTTTCGAATTTCTTGAGAAAATCTACCACACCTATTTTATCTTCTTGTAAATCAATCCTTTTGGAATGTACATCACTAGTACTTGGAATGTATTCATATCTTTTCCAATCAACAGTGACATTTGACAATGAGTGATCATCAGTGTCGATAGGATATTTATTGTGGTATAAAACCAAATTTCCACAACGATTACAATGTTTTCCATTGACACATTTTTTATTATAAAATACTTCATCGTGATTTCTCTCACATAGGGTTTGAGATATGAATTCATGTATTATAGGCGGAGGCGGTGAATTTGTCCAAAACATTTTACCAAATTCAAGAAATGTGTCGTAATATAATTGGAATTGCACATGATAACGACAATAACATGTATCACGGATAGTAATAGGTCTAACATACCATGGTTTTAGTTGCACAAATGTAGTGATTGACACATTAATTCCACGATGATCTTCCTTGAATTTATTGAACAATTGTACTTGTGTCATATCCATTATATGTTTTGGACTGCTTACATATACTCCTCGTGATACTCTTTGTCGTATTACATCTCTTGAATTTGGTGAAACTCGAGCATGTGTCAACCAATATTCCTGTACAATATCTTTAACCCCTGCCCCCATTCTATCTTTGTAGGGTTGTCTACAAATAATTGCCCAGCAAGCAAGTTCATCATTTTCATCTATTTGCATTCTGAATTTGCTATGTCTGTATAATGTCTTTCTTGAGGTTCCAACTGCTTTTGCTAGCTGTGTTGTCAAACGTTTTTGTTTAGTACTAGTCGAAATAATTGCTGTATGAATTGCTCTTCGTGCAGCACTAATGTCTTTCTTCCTAGATTTTCCAAACTTTTTTATTGCATCACCTATATTTTCTATCACATTATGTTTTAATTTTGACTCTTTGGTCGCCTTGTGAATACCCAATAATGATGTAGCATCTTCTAACTTCTTGGTCACTAATAAACATCTCAAAATTTGTGTTTGTCCTGTTGCTGAATAATTCTTCAGAACATCATCATAAATTTTTTGAGCCCGATATCGTGCAGCGTGTATGGGTATTTTTTTCCATATTTATTGCAATCAACGTTTTCTAACATTTCATCATCAATGGTGAAAGTACCTATACATCAAGATAAATTTAATTTAAAACATGCATCCAAAAATACAATTCATTATAAAAAATCAATTTGAAAAATACATTCAATATATACATACCTAGTCCAATTTTTGGTTCTTGAACTCGATCTTCAACATTGACTTCATCGACATTAGTATGTAAATCACTATTTACATCCTCAACAATGGTTTCTTCAACTTCAATTTGTTCCTCCTGTACTCTATTTTCAATTTCCATTTCATCGACATTATCATGTAAAACTGTATTTTTATCTTCAATAATCGTTGCTTGCGTTTCTGCAAGGCTTGCTTTGTTGGCATGATATTTAATTTTTTTCTTTTCTCTATTATCATCATCATCAACACGTTTACGATCATATTTTCTTTGACGGTTTCTCTTACTGCCCATGATTGTTTAATCTATAAATGATAAATTAAAGAAGATCATCATTTTATTGTAAATAAACAAAATGAATATTTAAAAACACTTACGAAATTTATGAACACATGAACTGAAATTTACTTCACCTTATCAAAATCTTGTACTTGAGTCTTTTGAAGAAAGAGTCTTTGGAAACAAGTTTCTTTTGAAAAGAACCTTCTTTGAATGAAATAAGAACTTTTCGACAATAAATCACCATTGAAAAAATCCCATTGGAAAAGAATAAGAACACTTTCAAAATAAATCTTCTTTGAAAAAATATCTGGGAAAAAGATTTTGTAAAAACCTTTGCAACGAAATAACTTTTTTGCAAAAATAACTATGAGAGACTTTGAAAAAATCTCTTTTCAAATAAATACGAAGGAAAAATATATTTCCTTTGTAAAAATAACTTGAAATAAAATCTTATTTGCAAAAACGCCTTGGAATAAAAAATCTGTAAATGCACACTTTGGAAAGAAACATTTGCTGAAAAACCCATTGGAAAAGAATAAGAACACTTTCTAAATAAATTTTCTTTGTAAATCCACTGGAAAAAAAAAAATTCTTTGTAAAAACCTTTGCAACAAAATATTTTTTTTGAAAAAATAGCTTGGGAGACTTTGAAAAAGCCTATTTTTAAAGAAATAAGAAGGAAAGAAACGTTTATTGCAAAAATATTTATAAAAAAAAACTTTGAAAAAAGTCATTTGAAAAAAGTCATTTGAAAAAATAAGAAATAAAAAGACAATTCCTTTAAAAAAATAACTTGGAATAAAAACCTATTGCAAAGAACTAAGAAGTATAAAAACTTGGAATAAAAACTTATTTTGCAAAAATCCCTTAGAAAAGTAATCTTTCAATGTATTTCTTAGAAAGAAGTAACAAAAAGAATACTTCATAAAAAAATTCTCTTTATAAAAAAGCTTTTTAGAAAACCCTTGCAAAAATTACTCATTCCAAAGAAATGAAAAGTGCAAATAGTTTGAAAAAATATTTCATAAAAAAAACTTTCTTTGCAAAGAAAGGCTCCCTAAAAAATCTTTGGAAAAAAACCCATTGCAAAGAAATAAGAAGTGCAAAAAACTTGGAATAAATACTCCTTTTGCAAAAAAATCCTTCCAATGTATTCTTTTGAAAGAAGTAAGAAAAGAAATACCTCATAAAAAAACTCTCCTTGCAAAATAAGCTCCTTAGAAAATCCCTTCCAAAATACTCTGACCAAAAAGTATGCGAATCTGAAATGTGCGAAATTAATCAAAGTATTTAGTTTTATTTATAGGAGTGTCGAATTTTTTTATTTTATTTTATTTTTATTTTTTATTTTTATTTTTTTTTATTTTTTTTCGACCGACGAGTTTTTTTTACGTTTGGTTATTCGGCCGAATAACCAAACGTTAAATTGACGTGTCCGTTATGGAAAACAATTGTTCCGCCGAATAATTATTCGGCCGAATAATTGTTCGGCCAAATAATTATTCGGCCCGAACAACCTCTGAAACCTGAAAATCTGATTGCCACTCACAGTTTTCAGGTTTCTCCATTTTCGGAAGGTAAAAATGATCTGTTACACTATAAGGCGACTGTCGGACTTGATACCATTAGTTTCGTTATTGAATCTACTTTCCAAATATATAGATTTCTTTATGTATAGGTAAGATCTGATATTTGTAATTGTTTGTTTTCTTAACAGGTGTCGAGTTTAGTTTAAGGTCTTTCAAAATGCGGTGAAATGAAAAATCCATAACTTTAAAAATACACCACGAAAAAATTTGAGAAAACTATGGTGCAGTTAATTGGCGTGTCTACTTCAAAAGGTTATTCATAAAATTTTTAGTTTTATATTCAGTTGAGAGAAAAGTGTTGCGACAAAATATATGTTGAAAATCGACAGGGTTTCCCCATTGATTAAATTCAAATGAATATAATAAGAAGCATATAGATCCATTTGTTACAAACTTATAGTCATGCAGTAGTATATTGTGTGTAGATTGTTGTAGCATATTTGTTTTTTGCAAAACACAAGTTTAACAACGATTTTAGGTGTGCGACAAAACATGACTATTTTGTAGTCCTTTCGTTTTATAAGAACACACTGTCAAACATTTGTCGAATCGACATATCAAATCTCAATATAAAAAATTGAAAAAAATATGGATAGCAAGCTAACATAATTCTCTAAAAGTTTGCTTTTAAGTGAAAAGTGAAATTCCAAACAAAAATATCACTTTTATTCGCCCAAAGATGGAAAACATGAAAAATTCAGAATTATTTTCTCACGGAACCCCCCAAAATAGACACCCATCTTCATGGATTCACCCTATGACTAATATAAATATTCACAAGTAAGCGCTTTCTATTCAATCTTATTTTCATAAATAACAATATATATTTGGTAATGTACCATTAAACCATTCTTTCTAATGGGTGTTATCATTGCTTTATTGCTTTCACATAATACATAGTAAGTGATGAATGAACTAACAAAAAGCCATGGTGAATAAAAATTGAATTAGTTAAACCAAAGGAAAGAGCAATAATGATGAAAAGAAACAATCTCAAGCTAACTTTTATGAGAAAATTCCAATAAAAAATCTCATTTGAAAAATAAGAAGGAACTCTTATGCTTCAAATACCATAGTAATGCAAATTATAAGTGTCTAAGTATAATATAGTCATGAAATCCACTTTATTATTCAAATGAGAGTAGTTGAAATTACAACAAACAATAAATTTGATTAACATCAATGATAATTTGCCATCTAATTAGTTGATTTTGATCTAGTTGTAATTATAATACAATAAATTAAATGATAAAAACCACACTATAGTGAATTAAATGGAAAGCAAGAAAGATAATCTCTAACTATGGACAATCACATACAATAATTCCATACATTCACAAATATCTTGATAGACAAACACATTTCGCATCAGATTGATTATTACCAACTCAAATTGTTTAAAAACATCCAATAACCAACTTTCCATTTCCACCATCATAATATAAAAAATTAACAACATAATTAAATAAATATTAAAGATAACATTAATAAAATGATATATCAAAACTTTAAAACATGAAATAAATCATGTACATATCACTCTCCATTGCCATCACCCTTATTATCTTCCTTTCTTGGCATGATATCAATGTTTTTTTCAATTAGATATGTTCATGTCTTAATACGAACCACCAATCACTATCCAACACATACATGTAAAAAACACTTGGTTGTAGTGTTTTAGGAAAACATAAGGCTCCTTAGTTTCATCCTGCATCCTTCTAAAGTTGATACATATTAGCCCACTATCATGATATCCCTTTACATTATTCCTATCGAATGTGTCCCACCACTTGCACCTAAAAATAACACACGGGAAAGATGAGAAGTCCATTTGAATGATATCTTGTATTTTTCTGACATAACTCAACTTCCCCCCTTTTAGGTTTTGATCATAGTGGCTAGCATAACTATATTGGTTGAACTCGACTCCCACTCCACAATCTTGTGTAAGACGTCCATCATAGCAATCCTCTATGTGAAAATGATGCCCATATGCCCATACAGATGGGAACAAATGCACCTGTAAAAAAATGAAAAAATGATGATGTCATATGTCTAATAACCCAACCATTAATATATAGAATATAGATGTTATAATTTAAAGGCGCATTATAAAATTATAAATGTATAACAAAAAGATATTTTTACTGAGTTGTTGCACCCGATCTCTATGTTTAGTGCATACTCCCCAGCACGTGGTTAACGACCAGATGCACCATATTTCTCTTTAACTTGGTCAACAACCCAATTGTTGGGACATATCATTGGCATATTTTATTTTAAATGATTTGGATAAGGCATGCTTCTACCGTTCAACTATTTGAATTATTTCATGTCAATGTCCCATTTCCTCCTCTTCTCTTCATATAATGCGACCCATGGTTGTGTTTCCTCCGCGTTTTTAAGAATGAATTTATTGATGGCATCAATTTCTGAATTTGTTGTTGTATTCATGAAATCAAATCAACATATAGTACATATGAGATAAAATATAGATTATGAATTTCATTGTGAATATAAGTGATGAAAGATAACTAGATTACTCTTTATCATGTTCTTTTTTCTGTTTGTTTGGAGTAGCTCTCCGTCCCTTTTTCATCATTGTGTTCATCATTCCAAATAATTATGCCTAGTGTGTGGTCCATTTGTTTGATGTACTCATTGGCATAATAGAATGACTCATATACTATGTACCCATCTTCCATAGACCCCTCAGAGTTTTTCCCTTTTTCGAACAAATCCATTCATTTTTTTCATGTACCTCTCTAAGAAGAACATCCATTGACATGATAGCACCTCGACTAATTCAACCTCATCAAATAGGTGAATTAGAATATGAACCTGCAAGCCCATGAAACTCGTGTGCAATTCCTTCTCGAACATACATACAATCTCAACTATCTCTTGATCCCACTGTGGAATACTAGTGATGTCAATATCCTTTGATGTGATCCATCATACAATTGCAGATAGTTTAGATATGGCATGCCATAGGTCCTTGGGAAAGTCGTGGTTCACACACCCACACACGAATAATGGATAATGACACTACAAAGTGAACACAAAAATTTAATTGCATTTTAACTTGTGTGGTAAAATATAAATAAATAAAAAACATGTTTTTGACATTATATGTACCCTTAGAAGGTTGAGGTGGTCATGTGATTTCAAACCCAACAAATATTTGTCTACAGTGAAGCAACACCATAGATTAGACCCATATAAATAAGGCACATTCACACCCAATCTAAATTCCTTTTCCAAATAAAGATCATCTTTCTTCAAATGGGGCCGATCTCTCCTCTATTTTCTTGTCTTGGCCAATGCTTATTTTTAGTATTTGAAGAAATAATATCTCTCTTGATAGCCAACGTGTCACTTCGTTTTTATGATATGTGACTCCATAAAGAAGATGAAACATTTTTAAATATATGCATAGGATCTAGTAAGTGGACAATCTTAAGATGCTCCCAATATGTGAGCTCATAAAATACCGATTTCCTTTTCATCCTAATGGGAATTTTCTCAAGTGTCGAAGAATTAATGATCATTATTTCAGGCCTTCGGGTTCTCTCTGGTTTACCATTGAAAGTAGATGTTGCTCTTCTATAAGGGTGGTCTTCTGGTAGGAATACCCTCAAGTAGTCCTAGACTAGCTTTCGCAGGTGGCTAGAACACCTAGCCTTCATAGAAGGTCCACAACATTTACACTCATGATACCCTTTTGTTACAAGACCTGCGATGTTACGACATACATAACACGTTAATGTTGAAGGTAAATATAGTCACATCGAATTAAAAATGCCAAAAAATAATGCTACGGAAATAAACAAATCAAACAACATATACCAGAGTAAACTCCTAATCCAAAATACTCATATGTGGTGTACGCACATATGCCATACAACGTAAAACTCCCCTCTGTTGAGATGGGCCTTGATACATAATATACATGTATCTCTTCCCATAATTCCTTCAATTCATTGATCAATGGTTGTATGTAAACATCCATATTCTTCACTTGTCTTCTACCAGGGACTATAAGAGCTAACATGAGATTTCCTTTCTTCACAGACATCCATGGGGTGATATTGTTATTATGCCAAATAAAATAGTTAGTGTTTTGGAGGGAATATGGGTTGACACTATCCATGGATATGCTCAATCGATGGCTCCGAACTTCATCCTTGAATTTATCGGGCCATGTATTCTCTATATGATTTATGGCTATTAAATCTGTTGGGATTCACACAAATCCTTCTTCACTTCGGTACAAGGCATTCCATCCCTGCAACATAGCTAATTATTTTCAACGAAAGAGCCTTTGAATCCTTGGGATTATAGGAATGTGCCTCAATATATTATCAGGAGAAACATGTGTTGTCCCCATTTGAGTAAAATTTAAATGGGAACGTCCAAAGAGAGGGGTGGTGGTAGCCGATTTAAGGCTTTGGAAGAAGGTATCAGTGATATGAGCATCATCCCCTAGCTCATTTTCCTAGAATGCATGTAACAACATTGCATCTGTGGCACTCATATGTCATAATAAATCATCCATAGCAACCTCTATTTCATTTCCGCCATTTCCAAGATGTGAAATACTACTATTATTGTAGGCATTCCTAATTGGTGAGTCTATGCGCAGTGGGAATTGAATAGGTGGTTGATTCAACCATGCTTGGTATGATTCCTTTCCGATTTGCGCTCTTTTTGCAGCCTTCTCTCAATTTGAAATTGTAGTGGAGTGCAATGGAATATGGTAGACATGTCACACATCATTAGAATTCCGATTTCAAAAATATTGAATATTACATCTATGATATTAGTAAGCACGATGCAATTGCTTTGTTCCAACATTATACCAAGCAATTATTGCATAAGCATGATAATTTTTTCCATAGTAAATGTTCAACCACAAAAAATTTATAAAACAAAAGTTCAAATTCAGAAATACAATAATATCAATCCCATTGAAAATTAAAATATACAATTACTCAATATTTTTTGTCTTACACCCCAAGGGATTTCTAAAGGTAGTCCCAATGCAAGGTGTCTCTGATGAGTAGTTTGTGGTCTACGAAAGTTATAGTTTATTAACAAATCATCACTAGGAGACAAACTATGTATTGCATGCACAACAATAATTCTAGATGCTTTCCTTTTCATAAATAACTCTTGGTCATTGAAGTGTTCCTCAAATGAACAATTTGCAGAAAATAAAGAGCACCTAGAACCAGTTATGAACCCTACAATGTTCCCATGAGTGTTTGGATGACCATCGATATATAACAGGTTCTTCCTGTTAAAGTTTCTAGAAACGTAACCATTTGTGCACATACTATACATGGAAATGCTATGTTTGTATTTAAAAATATTCAAGTAATACGACCAACAATAGACAGGACCGAAAAATGGCATAAATGCTACTGACTGTTTGGGGGGAACGAGTACATGTGAAAGGATAAACAACCCAAGATTTGTAGCATCTATATTAGACTTGGAAATTATAAAACTATTACCAAAAAAAGAGAATTCACTTCCAACATCAAGCACAGGTAAAGAAGATGGACAAGCACCATACAAAGCGCAGTTGTAACAAGTTTGATATTTGCTTTGAAAATTAACGAGAAGAGAGAAGTCATTGCTACCCTCCAACAATTGGACCAACCTTGGTGTTTCTCTCAACTCATGGAACTTTTTGGATATTCTAGTAGAAATGTTTTGGTGGCATTGATATCATACTTTGGATCACTGGAAGTTTCAGTTGACTACAAGGAGGCTAAGGGGTTAGTCAATTTAGGACAAAACATAGTTATTTTGGCTTCCAAATTTTCCAAAAATGAGCATAGGGAAGTGTTCCTATGTGTCTTTTCTATATCACCTATTGTGTTTGTTACTGCAGTAGGAGGTATTAGACCATTAACATTAGGTAGTTTATCATTAGTATAATGGGTGAGTGTGACATGCCAAGGGTTCTCCTTCAATCCTTTACATTTTGAAAAACCACATACTATTGGGGTGTCATAAAAGAGATCCATATCACGATAAATTTCCATGAATGACCCATGATTGTGTCTATAAGATGGCATGTTACAATTGGTAGGGTAAAATGGCTTCCCATTTTCATCTACCAACTGCTTCCAGTATGTTGCTCCTGATAACATCTTAGGACGTTTTTCCTTTGGTGGAATATTTTGTGCATTCGAACTCGATCCTAAATTAGGATCTTGCAAAATAAAATACAATGTTATTTAGATTCACAGGGATAAATAAAATAAATTCAATTAGATAATCAAAATATAAATAAAATATGTACTTACTGGAGATGGACAAGGAGAACTCGCTGAACTTTGAACAATATGCAGTGGGATGGAATTTGAAGAATTGACCATTTGATATTATAACCTTATCTCCCTGCATTTGAGTCAAATCAGCAATCAATACATGTCTATAGTCTGATTTTGTTTTTAGAACCATATTTAACAATCTTACTTCCAATGTAGTTTCGAAACCATTTTGTAAGAATAAGGTGAGTTTAAGCAGCATATGTATACTATGAAATATTGTAATTGCTATGGTTGAATCCTAAAAGAACATTTGAGATGAATATATCATTTTAAGTTGAAACAAAAATTCATAGAAAATTTTAATCAAAGCAGTGTGCCTAAATAATACAACCACACTAGTGAATTCTAACTAACAAAACACACCAGTGCTACAAATCCCTGTACATACTATGTTGAAACATCTACAAAAATATCCGAAAACAAAATTATCCGCTATATTGAATAGCAGATAGTTATCGATGTAATTTTCAATATTGTTTAGGGCGGTGCGCTTTGTATAATAAGGTGCATTGGTGCATCTGTATTATTAATACGCACCCCAATGATATATTTAAAAAAAATTCTATTATATGCCACCACGGTGCTTCATGAAAATATAAGCACATTGGGGCTTGCATATATTTCTAGTGCACAACTATTCCGGAAAATTTTAAAATTTTAATCTTTACAGTACATTTCCTATTCTTACGCATTGATGCAACATGTGCACCAAAACACCGAGAATAAAAAATAAAAAATCACACAAATTATTTTTCCATAAACTGAAAAAGGAGTGGGAAATTCATTTTCAAAACCTAATTCTATATAGTGTTTATAAAAAAAATTCCTAATCACTATTTAATTATTTTGCTGAAATTTCAAAGGGAGCGTTTTGGAAGAGAGACTTACCGGGGAGGAGTTTGGAGCAACCGGATTATTACAAAGATCAAAATTTGTAAGGTATGATGAATCAAAGAAAACCCTACATAGTAGAAATTTGAAGTATGCAAATTTTTACTATTGAGCACAATGCATGATTTATTTATTCTCCTATTTAAATTTTAAATGAATTCATAAAAAACATCATAGCTACCTTCAATTTTGAAACCTTGGTTTTCTTGTTGCTTCCTTTTGTTTTATGTGGCTGCAAAATTTTACATTAGGATTTAAATCCCTCTATTGTTTCAGGATTATGATTTTTCTTTTTAGGGATTTTAGATTTAATGGGTTTGTGCTTTTTTATACAAAGTGTTGGGTGCCTCAGGACCACTTCTTGGGTTGAATCCGAAACCATGTCGTCCCTATAAGTTTTTTCAAAATCATTACACAATTTTCGATGCGTTCGAGTTTATCTAACGCACCGGTTCATTTTTAATTAAAGCGCACCGATAATGTCGGCTATGTTAATATTTGTTTTTCATATCTTAACTTTAAAAAAAAATGCTTATGCATTTTCTGGTGCGGGAGAGTTGTAATAACGCACCAGTTTGTTAATTGTAAAAGTGCAACATTGTGATTATCGATGCTTAAAAATAAATATATCACATTGATAAACATGTATGTGAATATATTTTTTTCATTTTGTTCTTGTAAATGGTGCGTTCAAGTATGGTGTACCACTGCATTCATGTATTAGAAGTACCAATGTGTTTTGTGTATTGAAACGCATTGAAATGACAAACTGCTTTTAAATTTTGAGTATATGTAATTTATTTGTATAATATATTTAGTAACTTCTATATTTAATGGTACAGGTTGTTTATTGATAGAAAATGCCTGATAAGAGTTCAATGAGCAATAATTCTAATCGGGATGATGGGCACAGATCCAAAAATGCGAAGAATGAAAGCTCTTTGTAATTTCTATATTAAATCAATATGTTTGAATTATATGTAAGTTTAACTAATATGTATTGGTTAATGTGTGTCACGCAGAGCAAAAAAATGAGGAAGCTCGATAAGATTATTTGCAATCTAAGTGTAGAAGAGCATAAAACATTGATGGAAAAGTTGCAAAGGGATAAATAAGGTGAATAAAAAATAAATCAATATGATTTTTTTTTTAAATTGTAGTAATATGGCACTTAAGAATATTTGCTAATATGTTTTAAACAACTTAATTCACATATGTTGAATGTTATGCAAGGACCGACAACAACAGAAGGGAATTCCATCATAAGAAATAACAAATTATGGATGATTTAAATGATGATGAATTGATCCTTAGCTCATATAGAGTGGTGTTGGAAGTGAATGAAAGAGGATTTTTTATTATAAAACTATGAGGGATATATTGGAAAGAACATATAGACGTACTTTCCACTTACAATATAGAAATAAATCCAACGAGACCAAGAATCAAGTTATATATAAACTACAGGAGGTGTTTACAGAGAAATGGTCAATGAGACCTACCAAACATGCAATAGAAAAAACACAAAACAACAAAAAAGAATAATTAAAAAATTAAAATTCCTAAACATGTTTTTATAGAATATGTACCTACTACTACAAAGCATTCATTTGTTAATATTAATTCCTCTATATTTATTTTTCATATTAGCATAAAAATGGTTTAATGTCAGTTTACATATTTTAGGAAGATTATGAAAATACCAAAGGATGAATGAGGTGATATCTGAAATATGCCAGTAGGGATGTCCAAAAAAGTGTACAAATAGATGGTCAAGGAAATGGACATAATTGCATTGTAGGAGGACCCATCTCTACAACAACATGCTTCAAATGTATGAAATCATTGAAATTTTCTATTATGTACATCTAATTAATTAATTTAGCATTAAAAATTTTAATTGTTTTGTTGCAGAAAAGAAAACAAAATGGAACCCATTTGTTAAATTTTAAGTGCAATAACAATATGGATCACTGAAAGATAAACAAGCACAACATAGACAATAGTACACAACAAATTTATTTTGGGAAAACCCTCTCGGGGCAGAAAAACCCTATAAACTTCTTCTATATAGATTCGTCAGAATGTACAATAGTATCCCCCATGCAAATACCCCAAAACAAGAAGACTCCAAAAGTAGCTACTTTGAATGACTCTATCTCTCTTAGTGATGTGAAATAAATGTGTGAGTAAGGTGACCAAATGAGGAGTTCAAATTCCTCATTTATACTAATCAAATGTCTTGACCTTTTTACCAATCATGGTCGACTTGACTCACCTAACTAGGTCGACTTGTACAATTTACAATAAAATATTATTTTCTAGATCTTTCCAGGCTAACCTAACAATTAGGGTTTACATTGACTCTTTCAATGAATTTTACATGATCAATTAAATTAATAATACTCCCCATAGGGTGTACAATACAAATAATAAGAATTGTTGGAATATTAAATCTTCCTATCTATGTCATTTAATTACATTGGTAGCATTAATTAATCACTTATGGTTAATTCGTATGTAATAGACTAGAAAATTGTCATTGTGTGGACCACAAGGCAACATTGGGGGGACCACGAGACTTCCAAGAGTGAAACACAAGCTTCTTGGACCACTTGGGCGCATTTCTAAAATATTTTGGATAAGATTTTGGTGGAAAAGGCGCCTTGCTGCATTTTACTGCTTTTTACTGCGTTTTACCCTAGGGGGGAAAGCTAGTCAACTAGGGAAACTTGTTTTTTGGACCACACATCCTCTATGATTTTTCTTATTTCAATATTTGGGATTTGAAATTTTGTTTCATCACACATCAGCTATAGGTCACTAATTTAGAAATTCGTGAGCCTTTGGAGTGACTTGGAGAACACGCTTGCCACCTAGGGGGGGTGAGCATATTTTTAGTAAGTCTGATGATATGAGGATCCAAATGGAATCTTTAGCATTTGAATCTCTGTTGTGATGTTATATAACAACAATCTATTATTTTCCAAAGGTTGGCTGATGTATTTTATTCATGAGAGTTAATACAGTTTGTGTTATTGTGAGTAATTTTCTGAGTTCTTTGACTAGTTGTGTAAGATCTTTGTGAGTAAGTGTAATTCTTGATTAGATATTGGTGTGAACATAAATTTTACATGGTATCAAAGCTATAAATATATTCCTTTATCCTTCTATTGTCTTGCATGATCCAACTAGTCTCAAGGAGGGCGCAATAATTCATCCACAGGGCGCATTCTTTCATCAAGGAGGCGCAGGGAGCAAGCTTTGGGCACACCCAAATAATCCCAAAATTAATTTCAGAGATGCCATGGATCATTCACAGTAGATCATCCTCACTCCATTCAATTATTTTTACTAGAAGGTGCATATGGAGATCATACTGAAGAGCAAAGGGCTCTACAGGGTGACAATGGCAACTAAAGTTGAGCCAACCTCAGCAGTTGAGAAATCTAAATGGCACAATCAAAGAGATGAATCCTATGGGATGTTGTGTCTCACTACATCCAAGGATCTATTATTTCATATTGATGGTCTTACCTCTCCCAATGAAGTTTGGCTGGAACTTTAATAATTGTTCAAAAAGACGGATGAATTAAGAGGCCACCAGCTGGATAATGAGCTAGTCTCATTGAGTCCACAAAATTTTGATAACCTTTAGGATTTATTTTCCAAATTCAAATCACTTGTGTTGCAGCTGAATCAATGTGGTATTGACAAAAAATATGAGAAATTAGTTTTGGCAATTCTCTCCAAGCTTGGCTCGGACTAATCAGTTTTTGTTTCGACCTTCCATTCCACCCAGAAAGCAGTTAAAAATTGGAAGAGCGCGACACTTTCAGAATTCATGGAGTCTTTGACACAAGAACAAGACAAATTGGTCTTGATGGGAGCCATTAAAAATCCATCCAAATACCACGGTGTGAATGTTGGAGATTCAAAGGGTTCAAAAGGGAAGAAGAAGGGCAATTTCAAGAAGCCCACCAGTGAGAAGAAGGACAAGCATAAAATTAATGAAGACTCCTCGAATTTCAAGAGGAATCCAAATAAGAAAAATGAGAGGACAAAGTGAAATTATTGCAGCAAGGGATTTCATCCTGAAATCTCTTGCATGACGAAGACCATTTACCAAATAGCTCAACTCTTGGAGAAAGCCAACATTCCTCTTCCAGAGAGCGCAAGGAGGAAGGATGGAGGACAAAATTTTGATGACAAAGAGAGAGTACATGCACTAATGGAAATCACATCCAAGCCTAACTCATTCATTATTGATTCTGGAGCTTCGAGACACATGGTGTCTACAAGTAAGTTTTTCACTTCACTTGACTCTTCCGGTGGTCCAAATATTGTATTGGGTGACAATTTTGAAACATCTAGCAAAGGAAAAGGTAGCATAGATCTCGAGTTTGGTTCATTTAATAATGTATTAGATGTACCTGGACTTGATGCAAACCTATTGTAAGTTTATCATATGACCCATAAAGGGCTTCCCAAGAGAGTAACCTTTACCCCTAATGATGTTGAGATAGCTGAAATTTCAACAGGAAAAATTGTTGCATTTGGCACTGCTGATCACTGTTCTAGAATCTACAAGTTTTCTCACTTTGTGCCAAATCCCTCACCTTCTGATCTTTTAACCCATGCCAATGAGTCAATAAAATTATGGAATGAAATATTTGGCCACCTGAATTATAAATATTTTTCCCAACTCCATGAGAAAGAAATGGTTATAGGGCTGCCCAATATCAGATTTTCCAAAGGTGTCTGTCAATCTTGCATTATAGGAAAACACCCCGAGCATAAGTATGGGAGATCCACTACTGAGAGAATATCTGTGCCATTGGAGCTTATTCACACTTACATGTAAGGTCCATTTCCTCATGAGTATTTGAACCATGCCAAGTACATCCTCATATTCATAGATGACTTTAGCAAGCACTGTTGGATTTATTTCATCAAGCTAAAATCTGAAGTTTTTGGTCTATTCAAGCTATTCAAAGCCTCAATTGAGAACTAGTCTGGTAGGCATATTAAAATTATCAGATATGATAATGGTGGTGAATATTTGAAATCATATTTTCAGCAATTTTGTGCCTCTTTGGGCATTCATATGCAACACACAATTCCATATACACCTCAGTAGAATGGGGTTGCTAAGAGGAAAACAGGTCTCTAAAGGAGATGGCCACATGTATGCTTGAGGAAAATTCATTGTCTCCCAAGATATGGGTTGAGGTAATAAATTGTGTCACATACATTTAGAATAGAGTGCCAAACAAAGCTCTCAAAGGTATCACTCCTTTTGAGGCTTGGACAGGGCACAAACCTGATATCTCTCATTTCAGGATTTTTGGCTCAAAGGCTTGGGATAGGATTCCAGTTGAGAAGAGGAGGGCTATGAAGCCCCAAATACAACTATGTCTTTTTGTTGGATATTCAAAAGACTCTAAAGGGTATAATTTTCTGAACATGAGCACTCAAAAATCCTTCATAGAAAGGAGTGTTCAGTTTGAGGAAGAGCCCTCACAAAGTGCTGAAATTGGAGAACCATCTTCACCACCGACTGAAGAAGAAGTAAGTGATGCCATTGAATTTTTTGATTCTGATATTTTTGATGATGAGGACCATTTTATTGCAGATGATAACTCACCTAAAAATCCTAAATGGGCTGCTAAGACTTTGTAAGCAGCATGTGAAATAGTGGGCAATTCTCAGGACACAAGGAGGACTAGATCACAATTGGAGACTGCTCTCAATGTGAATGACCCCTACCTTTGTGAGAAGTGTTATATGATGGTATATTATGATCCTCATACATATGAGGAAGCTTCACATGACCCAATATGGTAGGTTTCCATGGATGAGGAGTTTCAGTCATTGCAGAAGAATGAAACATGGGAGCTAGTCAAGCTCTCTGCAAGCAAAAAATTTGTAAGGTGTAAGTGGATCTACAAAAAAAAATGTGAAATTGATGGTACAGAAGTGAAATATAAGTATAGGTTGGTAGAAAAGGGCTTCTCTCAGTTCCAAGGCCTTGACTACAATGAAACTTTTGCACCTGTTGCACATAAGGATTCGATAAGACTAGTTCTGGTAATTTCTACATCCAAGCGCTGGGAAGTGCACCACATGGATGTGAAGAGTTCATTTATCCATGGGGATCTTGAGGAGGAGATTTATATGCAATATCCAGAATGGTATACATCAAATACTAACTTTTTTTGCAGGTTGAAGAAGTCCTTATATGGGCTTAAGCAAGCCCCCAGGGCTTGGTATGCCAAAATGGACAATTTTCTCTTGTCACAATCTTATGTTCGGTGCAAATCTGATCCTAATGTTTATATGAAGCTGATTGATGGTTCAATAATGATTTCAGTTCTGTATGTTGATGATTTTATAATCACAGGTATCTCTACTGATCAAATAGCTTCATTGAAGACCGCTTTGTATCGAGCTTTTTCCATGAGTGACTTGGGAATTCTTAAACAGTTTTTGGGGTTTGATATTTATGAAACAGAGAATGGAACAAAGGTATATCAGTCCAAATATGAATCTGATCTGTTAAAGAAGTTCAATATGGCTGATTGCAAGCCTTCTAAGACTCCATTCCTTTCAGGATTTATAATGGAAGAAGTAGAATCTACACCCTTGGTTGACAGCACCTTGTATATGCAACTTGTTGGCATCTTGCTTTACTTGAATCACAGTCGACCTGATCTTGCTTATGTTGTGAGTGTGGCATCAAGATATATGGAGTAGCCACATGAGCTCCATTGGAGGACTGCAAAAAGAATTTTTCACTATGTGCAGGGCACCAAGACTGATGGGATTCACTATGTTGCAGATTCTAGCTTAGATATTTTGGGCTTCACTGATTCAGATTGGGCTGGTGATAGCCTTGACAAGAAATCCACATCTGGATTTGTATTCATTATTGGAGGTGGTCTAGTTTGCTGGTCTAGCAAGAAACAGAGTGCCATTGCACTATCTTCAGCAGAGGCCGAGTACAGAGGAGCAGTGAATGTTGTTACTCAGTGTGTATGGTTGCAGGGTATTCTTTCAGAGTTTGAGATTGGTTTTAGTACTCCTACTGTCATCTTTTGTGACAACCAGAGTGCTATAAGAGTCTCAAGTGATCCAGTACAGAGATAGAGGACCAATCATATTGAGATACATATGCACTATATCAAAGGACTATTGCATGACCAGATCATTTGTAGCATTGCCCAATAGGTGAGCAAACTGCAGACATATTCACCAAAGATTTTACTGAGAAGACATTCAACTATCTTAGATCACTACTTGGGATGGTTGAACATGTGGTGGAGTGAAGGATTGATCAGGAATCTTTTAATTTTGATATGTCCATTTCTTGAGGGAAGGTTTTTCCCATGAGGTTTTCCTTCTATCCTTGTTTTGTGGACCTGCAGTATTGTACAGGGTGACCAAGTCTTGTTACTGGGCCCTTAGTATTTCTATTTTCTGATATTTAGACCATAAATTCATATTTATTGGGGGGTGTTGGAATATTAAATCTTCCTATATATTCCATTTAATTACATTGGTAGCATTAATTAATCACTTATGGTTAATTCCTATGTAATAGACTAGAAAATTGCCATTATGTGGACCACAAGGAAACATTGGGGGGACCACAAGACTTCTAAGAGTGAACCATGAGATTCCTGGACCACTTGAGCGCATTTCTAAAAGATTCTGGATAATATTCTGGTGCAAAAGGTGCCTTGCTGAGTTTTATTACTTTTTACTACTTTTTACCCTAGGGGGAAAAGCTAGTCAACTAGGGAAACTTGTTTTTTGGACCACACATCCTCTATGATGTTTCTTCTTTCCATATTTGGTATTTGGCATTTTTTTTCATCACACATCAGCTACAGGTCACTAATTCATAAATTTGTGAGCCTTTGGAATGACTTGGAGAACACACTTGCCACCTACGGGGATGAGCATATTTTTAGTAAGTCTGATGATATGAGGATCTAAATGGAATCTTTAGCCATTCAAATCTCTATTTTAATGTTATATAACAGTAGCCCATTATTTTCCAAAGTTTGTGTGATGTATTTTATTCATGAGAGTTAATACAGTTTGTATTATTGTGAGTAATTTTTTTAGTTATTTGACTAGTTGTGTAAGATCTTTGTGAGTAGTGTAATTCTTGATCAGATATTGGTGTGAACAGAAATTTCACACAAATGACCCAAATAATACAAATAGTAATATATTCCGAAGTTACATTCTTCAACACTCCCTCTTAACAAGGAAGGTATTCTTCATTCATCATCACCATCATCTTCTAGCTGCTACACTTCTTGTACACTGACTATTCAAATTTGACATCTCTTGGATCTATATATCATAAGAATTTTCACAGAGACATCCATTTTTCATGTTGGATGTGAGATAGACCATGTCTAGGAATTTTACACACAGAACCAACCCTCTTTCATGCTAGATGTGACCTAGACGGATTCTAGGACTTTCACACATAGATCCAACCCTCTTTCATGCTGGATGTGACCTAGACAGAGTCTAGGACTTTTCTCCACAATCCAGCTCACACAGAATCTGGATTCCTATGCATGAACACTTGCTACTACTAGGAGCAGTACAAGAGCACACATTATGCCAATATGGGACTTTCTACCTATGAATGATCACTCGCTGCTACACTAAGCAGTCCAGGAGCACACATTACATCATTATAGGACCTACGAATGATCACCTGCTGCTACACTGAGCAGTCCAAGAGCACACATTACATCATTCTAGAATTTTCATCTCACAAACCTACGAATGATCATTCGCTGCTACACTAAGCACTCCAAGAGCACACAATACATCATTCCAGTATTTTCACCACAGAGCCAGTCCTATTTCATACTGGATGTGACCTAGACCAAGTCTAGGACTTTTCACCACAGAGCTAGTCTTATTTCATACTGGAAGTGACCTAGACCAAGTCTAGGACTTTTCTTTCCATGGAGCTGGTCCTTTTTCATACTAGATGCAACTGTCCTCATCCACGAACCGATCAAGCCATTTGGTGGGTACATCCTAGGAGTGTCCATTACGTTGCACACTGCAACCACCTGCATTACCTCACCGCTCATCCAAATACTCTCATAGCCTAGCAGACTCAATTATGTCACATGACTTGTGACTACCTTTGTCATGTACCCTCATTGATGTTCATTGGATTGAGTTCCTAACCCAATTAATCCCTTGGGTTGAGGATAAAATTCCATACACTTGGGGTTAATTTTGAAAGTTAAGGAATTAATTAATTAAGAGGTGTTAATTTTATTTTCTTAAGTTTGAGATGCACTTAAGGGAAGTTATTTTTCATTAATAAATATTTTTTTAATGAAATAAAGTGGATAATGATTCACAAGGGTGCATTAGAGGATAAGCTTTTCCCAAGAGATAGCTTGCAAAAGAATAAAAGATGAAAGCAGTTAAAGCTAGGAAAGTAGGAAAAAGAAAGGAAAATTTGGCACAAGGCAGAAAAACAGTAAAGCTCAGGAAAATCATAATAAATAAGAAAAGCAGATAAAGTAAAAAAGCATGATAAGGCGGAAAAGTAGGGAAAAGTAGGATAAGGCAGAAAAGCAGTCAAAAGCAAAAAAGCAGGATAGAAAAGCAAAAGTAGGATAAATCAAAAGCAAAAAGAAAAGCAAAAAGAAAATCTTGAAAGCAATCTATCCTTATCCACTCCATGATGGCGCATTAGCTTAGATGAATTTCTCAACAAGTCACCTCAAGTCTATCAAATAAGGAGTGCACACCACTTGCCCATATTTTGACAATTTGAGAATTGAATTGAGAGTTATTTTTCCTCTTTGACTTGGGATATGTGCCCCAAGTACAAGCTGAGATATGTTCCCATTATTCCTTTGAGAGGATGATGACATACAATATTCATCATTGAGTTTATTACAGGTCCTGAATTCTGATCTAGTGGTTGGTGTTCTCGTTGTGCAGTTCAACTCCTTCATTCAATAGGAACAGTGTTGAAGGGACGAAATGGAGGTTCTAGTTTTGAATTTTCTGAGCATTTCTTGACTTTGAGACCTGTCCCATTTAAACTCATTAGAGAAATTTTGAGGTCAAAAAAGGGCCTCAAAACAAAGAAAATGTACTATAAAATACAACCAATCACATTCTAGTAGATGACATCATCCCCCTTTGTGAGGTGGCATTGCATGAGTTAAGAATGCTTATTTGTCAAATTTTCTATGGTGGATGAAAACACATAGTTAACCAAGGTAGTGGTGTAAGTACTTTTAAGTCATAAAGTAAAGTACTCATAATGATAGTCTTTTCATAAAATAATATTATTGTCATTTTCAAGTAAAGTACTCATAATGAATGTCTTTTCACACTTTCACATAAAATAATATTATTGTCATTTTCAAGTGAAGTACTCTTAATTCATAAAGAAAGTCCTTTCACATTTTTTTATAAAATAATATATTATCATTTTTATGTTTTTAATTTTAAATTATATATTCACTCCATTCTATTTAATAACATAATGTCAAACTAATAAAAAATAATAATAGATTTAATAAATAATAATAATAATAATAATAATAATGCAATGTGGATTATGATAATATTATTGACATTTTACATGTAAATAAATTCTCAATTAAATTACATTATTAAATTCATGAGAAAAGTACTAAATATAAAAAGTCAACATAAAATTAAAAAAAAAACTCTTAAAAATGTTTTTTATTATTTAATTTCATTTGCAAGTTCAAGACAAATAAATGTTAAAGGACAATACATTTTTGAGAATTTACAATGAATCTTAGTCACATCAATGTAGACTTATTTTATTAATTTAATTTCTAGTGAATTTTGAAAAGTAACTCAACCATGGTTATTTATATTGTGCATAGAAAATAGTGTGGGAGGTGACTTGTCATATATACCTACCCCATAAAACCTCCAATTCATAATATTTTAATATATCTCATATTTTTGTTGTACATCTCTTAGGAGGCCCTTTTTTGACCTCAAAATCTCTCTAATGGTAGCATTGTTTCCAGTAGAAAACACTTTTTTTCATCAGAAGAGGTGTCTGAATGAGAGCTATGGCCATTTTACTAGATCTGGGGGTTCTAGTGGTAAAGAACATGCCATTTCTTTTATATCTAGTATGGTGTTCCTTCCATGAGCATCCATATACTCTATGTTCATCATTATTGCATATACAGTGAATCCTCTTAGACATCTTTTACACTCAGTATTGTAAGGATTTTATGTATTAGAGACTTTTAGAAAAGTCTGAGACTAAAGTATCTTCAATTTATGCTCAATAATATTAATTTTGGTTTTATTTTGTTCTTATATTCATTCTTGATCCATATTGTACTTTAGAAAAGGAATTTGGAAGCCTTAGAGGCTGTTTGCATTAAGTTTTATCAAGACTAGCTCTTTGGGCTCTATTTCTTGAGTAGTTTTACAATGTTTGCTATTAAAAGTTTCATGAGAGTTACTTTTATGTTTTGATGATCATATGTAATTCTTAAGACTCTACTGAAGACACTCCAACCCTTTCCTTGAGAATATGTATGCCTCTCAATCTGTTTGGGAGAGCCTAGAAGTAGACTAGTTGAGTTGCCCATCCTAGCGCACTTTATCCTTTTGCTCCCAAACTATGCCAAACCATCCATAATTCTCAGAAAAATCTTTCCCAGTCACAAATTAATGGATTAATATCTAGTATCCACACTCTGGTTGATTTCAAGTGTAGTGACTAGTTTAGTGCCCAGGAATCCTTGTAGAGACTTCATTGGTAGCTAAGTCAAAGCATAAATGGACCCAGTACATTGTGCATAGGACTCATAAGTTTTCGTTTCATCTGATATCCTTGCTACTGCACACCCCTTAACATATTTTTCAGATCCAAAAAGATCCAACCATCGAGCTCTTCCGGGGTTCATCTATTTCCAAGACTAGTTTCTTCATGACTAGTTTTGAGGACTAGTTTCAGTTGTGTTAATGTGAGATAATATCCTTTGAAATATGATTCATGGATATTAAAGTGGTATCAGAGCACTTTCCTCTATTCTTGTAGAAATTAAGCTTTCAATTTGAATAATTTGCAGCCACGATACTAGCAACTACTTGGGTTAATCTTTGTAGTAAGGCCATGCTTCTTTGATTTATTGAAGAAATCACCATGTCTTTCCTTGGTTTTTTTGATGGGAGGAATATAGATGAATGATAAAATCTATGAAAAGGTTTAACAACTAAATGTATTTTATTTTTTATTACAGAAAGGAATTGTCTTTCATAGAGTACTGTGTTTGTCAAGACAATCTTGAATCAAGAAGGTCTGCTCAAAATTTGAATTCTCTCAAGAAGAACAAACCATCTATCTATGGTAGATTCATGAGACAAATTAAAACCAATTATACCAAGGAGAAAGATGCATTATCTATCTTGAAGGAGCAAAAGCACAGTAACAATCATCCATTAAAGGAGAAAAGCAACAATCTTCCAAGAAAAGAGCCATGTGGTTCCTCTAATGAATGCATTGAGCAAGAAGAAGAAGACTTCAAGCTAAGGAAGAAAAGTAGATCTGATTTTGGTAGTAGAAATTCCTTCTTGCATCAATCTGAAGAATATCCCACTGATTTAATCATAAAAGAGATCGAGGAACATTGTAAGAGGGTAGACCAAGCCACCATGCAAGAGTTTTTTCACAGTGTTGAGACTGAATCTAATCATGGACACCCAACCTTCTTTGTTGGTTAGTTTGAGATACCTACAAGGGATATGGATCAAGATGGGATTGGTAGAGGAAAAACCAATCATGGAGCAAATTTGGAGGAAGAGAAAAGATCAACCCTTCAAGAATTCTCAGAACATTATTATGGAGAAAAAGACAACCACACTCTAGTTGAGAGTGAACCTGGATATTTGGTGGAGGAGAATGCCATCACCACTCCATCTCATGAAGATATAGAGGTGACAAAAAGGTATTACAACCATTATGATTTTTTCATTCACCAAATTCCTTTTTTTCATCTTGATATGGAAGCCACTTCCGGTGAGAAGGTTGGCAGAAAATATCCTTCTAGTGTTGAGATCCAAATTTTTTAGAAGAGAGTTTGCATGAATCTCAAGAGTTGAATGAGCACACATGTGATCAGATGTGTGTGGCTAATAGTGCACATGACATTTTGGAGCAACATCATTCCCGAGGTAAACATGAGGAGTCTTCATATTTACAAGTGCTTGAAAAAAGCATTGACTTGCAAGATGATTACCTGGCACCTGTTTAACTCCAGAGAGATTATGAGCCTCTTTCATGTAAGGAAGAATTAGCCCCGATGAAGGTGGTTGATTACATCCCATTTGGATCAGCAAGAATAGAATATTATTCATCATTGAATTGGACGGATAGCTACATCACTGAGATGGAGACCCAAGATTGTGCAAGACTAGCTCAAATTGGTAAGAGTTATTAGTGATGGATCTATTGTTGAATTTAAGTTTTTTATGTTCAATGAGTAGAATACAAGGAATATATTGTTGAATAAGATGTTTTCCATACATTTCCATTCACACCTTGGAGAAAAAATTACATAGTAGATGAGGATTTATCTCATGGCATGCTATTAATAGTGAACCATGGAGACATTGTGATGGATACTGAGGGCCTCACCACCATTCAAGGCACAAGTATGGACTATTTACATCATATTGAGTTCATATATAAGTCATTACAATATCATGAGAGGATTCCTAAATACCTTCCACCTGGAAGACAACCGGTTAAAAGAGAGAAGCACATGATTAAGTTTAAGGTGGATAAACCACCAAACATGATCCCAATTTCAAAGCATCTCACTGCTTTGGGAAGAATAAACTTGCTATTGATGTATATGTAACTTTGGAATGTATTTCATATATGTATATTGTATCCCTACAGAGAGGTTATTATTCCTTTGTACGGAAGTGTCGTCATTTGTATTTACAAGTGTCGCAAGTGTCATAACTTATACAAGATGGGTTATTAGACCACCAAGTGTGGGGTCGGCCCTGAGTTGGGTTACCATGGGTTATTAGAATCTCCTAGAGAAGTTGGCCCTGTTAGGTTATTAGGAAAGTCAAGTTGTGTATGAATAGAGTGAGGGTGTCACTCTATTTGATCATTCACTTACTCATCTATCTCTCTCATTGAGTGATGCGCACTAGTGGAGGAGGAGAAGCTTCTAAGAAGACTATCTCTTGTACATGGGTTTTGTATCATTGCTCTTTCTATCTCTGAGGAAGTTGCGGGTTTTTTCATCTTCTTGGTTTTCCCTGAGGAAACTCTATGTCTATTGTCTCTTGTGATTTATATGATGTGTGTGTTATTCTCTCAGATAAGATCCTAGATCATATTGAATTAATGCTCAAAATCTAACATGGTATCAGAGCTAACTTGAGAAGAAGACACTGTGCAGCTGCAGAAGCTAGGGATTCTTGATTTTTGGGTTTCTCTCCACAGATATTCAAAGGCAGGAGGCTGGATTGACTCTCCTAGCAAGGGTGCATCTTTCTGTCGAAACAAAATCTCATTCTGAGCACTTTCAGTTTTTGGCATGTCACTACTGTGGGAAATTAGGGTTTCAGAGAAAGTTGGAATTTTTGGAATCCGAGACCACGGATGGATTCACCTCAATAAAATCAAAGTTTAGAGACCAAGATCAAAAATTTTGGTTGGGTAGAAAGCCAGGCTTGATCAAACCCTAGTTCAGGATTTTGATCGAAAAAGTGGAAAATTAGGGTTTCTGCAAAAGTTGAAATTTTTGGAATCTAAGTCCATGGCTGGATGATCCTCAGAAAAATCAAACTTCTAAGCCTTGGATCGAAATTTTTGGTTGGGCAGAAGAGTGGGATTTATCAAACCCTAGTTCGGGATCCTGTTTAGTAGATCCGAAAGTTTCAAAGTCAATTTTGAGGGGTCAAAGTTTGCAGAGATCAAAATTAGAGTATACCAGCTTGACTAGCTCAGCAAGGCACATCTTTCTATACTTTCAGAAGTTTAAAATTCAAAGTTTGAATTTTTAGGGTTTCTCTAACAAACCCTAATCCATCTCTAGATCCAGTTCTCAGCAAATCAAGTGGTAAGACCTAAATATTTTATTTCCATTTGAGTTTCTCATTAAGATGTCTCACCACACCAAGCTTGAGGATAAGCTTGAAGGGGCTGATAACTTCCGAGCATGGAAGTATAGGATTGGGTTAATCCTGGAAGAAAATGAATTGGACACCTACATAAGTGAAGAGGTTCCAGTTCCAGAGGGAGATGAGGCTAAGGCCTTACACAAAAGGAATTTGGTCAAGGCTAAGAGAATAATTGGTGATTCTATCAAAGACCATCTCATACCAAATATGTCATCTCTAAAGACACCTAAGGAGATGTTTGATTCCTTGACCAAGTTATTTGAAGGGAAGAACATAAATCGAAAGATGACCTTGTGGAATCAACTAAAGAATGCCAAGATACAGAATGTGCAGACCATGCAGTCTTATTTTTCAAGGGTTTCCCAAATAAAAGAACAATTGGAAGATGTGGGAGAAGATATAGAGAATGGAGAAGTGGTAATGACCACTCTTAATGGCCTTCCTAGGTCATGGGATTCCCTCATCCAAGGAATTTGTGCTAGGAGGAAACTTACACATTCAATAGGATGTGGGAAGAATGCTCACAAGAATAAGCTCGAATCATAGCTTGAGAAGAGAAGATGGGGAATGAAGACCAATATCTCACAACACACTCCAAGAAGTATGATGATAAGAAGGGACATCACCACAGTAAGAAACAAAAGCACCACCATCAGAACCAGAGGGGTAGCTTCAGATCTCGAAGAAACACATCCAATGGCTGATGCTTTACATGTGATGAAAAGGGGCACTATGCCAGGGATTGTCCCAGAAACAATAAAGATGGCTCCCACAAGAAAAGGAAGAACATCAAAAGAAAACATCATGCTCACACTGCAGAGGATGATGAACCTCCTAGGAAGAGGGCTAGAGAAGAAAGTGAAGATTCTTCAAGTGATGAAGAGTATGTTTTGATTTTTGCCCTCACTGGTGCCATTAGTCATGGAAGTAATGATTGGCTTATAGATAGTGGGGATTCCAAACATATGACAGGATTCAAGGAATCCTTTATGAACCTATCTGAACATGATTCACCCCACAAGGTTAAAATTGGGGTTGACTACCAGTATCCAATAAAAGGAATTGGTGAATCCTCCTATAAGCTAGACTCTGGAAAGTCTATGAAGATGAAAGATGTACTATATGTTCCAAGTCTCAAGAAGAATCTTCTCTCCATATCTGCTTTAGATGCAAAGGGGATAAGAGTTGATTTTGTAGATGGACAAGTACTCATGTGGCCAAAAGGTAAAACCATTGATGATGCAGTGGTGATTGGAGAGCAAGAGGGAGGACTATATAAATTGAAGGGATAAACTGAACAAGACATGGGACATGAATCCATGGAGCCAAGTGAAATTTGGCACAGAAGGCTTGCACATGTGCACTACCAATTGCAAGCAAAGTAGTAGAAGGTCTTCCTGAAATCCAGTCAAAGATGAAGTGTTTGATAATTTCAAGGAATTCAAAGCCTTGATAAAAAAATCAAACTGATAAGAAAATAAAGATCTTTAGATCCAACAATGGCGGAGAATTCACTTCAAGGGACTTCAAGAATTTATGCAGTGATTCAGGGATTAAGAGGGAGTTGACCACTCCTTACAATCCACAACAGAAAGGAGTAGAAGAAGCTACTTCAGAGTCGGACTCCAACAGCTCCTGCAAGGAAGCAAAAATTCAGAGGGAGTCCACCCAACAAACAAACAAAGATAAGTATTTGAATTGTCATTTCTTGTATATATAATTGTTTAAATAATATTGTTCAATGATGTATTTACTTATGTTCCTAGACTTAGGTTGTGTACTATGCATAATTAGAATAATTGCATTAAAGAACAATATACTACTAATATGCATGTAATGGGTAAGTGGCCTATGGCACTGTACAACATTCCATTGCTACTTATCTAGAATGAAACCTCTTTGTTGACATGTTGGGAGTAGTGCAAACTCTTAATAATGTTCTGGTAGAGATGGAAGGCATCTAGAAAATTACGGGATATGGATGAATGTTGTATTAAAGCATTGGCTAAGATAATTGCATGACTATATGACACATGCCTTTATGTGTAATACTTTGTTCTGTAAACTATGAGAAGTTTCTAATCATGCAATTGAATTTGACTTGTAGGAAAGATCGTGTACAATCACCTACAAAAGAAGGACTACAAAATTAGTTCCAACAATGAAATTCAAAGAAAACTATCTATTGAAGACATTGAAGAAGTTCCCAGGATTCAGGATGCAATAATGGAAGAATGCCATGATCAAGGAATACCAGTCGATCATGAAGAATGATGTTTGGGATGTGGTCCCAAGACCAGAAGGGAAGTCTATGGTGACTTCCAAGTGGATCTATAAGATCAAGCATTCTGCAGATGGTAGCATAGAGAAATACAAGGCGAGGTTTGTAGCTCGTGGCTTCTCCCAAAAAGAAGGGATTGATTATGAAGAGACATTTGCTCCTGTAGTCAAATATACTTCCATCAGAACAGTACTTGCTCTGGTTGCAGTGATGAAGTGGAAGATACACCAGATGGATGTCAAGACAACTTTCTTGAATGGTGTAGTTGAAGAGGAAGTGTATGTGGAGCAACCACTCAGTTTTGAGACACATGACAGGGAGTCATACGTGTGCAGGTTGAAGAAAGCCTTGTATGGCTTGAAGCAAGCTCCTAGAACTTGGTATGGTAGGATAGACAGCTTCCTATCTAGTTTGGGATTTACTAAAAGTAAAGCAGATTCCAACCTTTACTACAAGGTTGAGGAAGGCAATCCAGTTATACTTCTATTGTATGTGGATGACCTGTTTGTTACAGGTGAGGATAGGTTGATTGCCGATACGAAGAGGAAGCTTGTTGCCGAGTTCGAGCTGAAGGACTTGGGGATGATGCACTACTTTCTAGGCATGGAGGTGTGGCAAAGTGCAGATGGAATCTTCCTTGGACAAGGGAAGTATGCAGTAGATATCCTGAAGTGGTTTGAGATGATGGACTGCAAGGCCATGGCTACACCTATGGCATCAAACCTAAAGCCTCTGTGTGATGCTTCATTTGAGTCGGTTGATGTCACGATGTATCATCAGATGATTGGGTCCTTGATGTACCTGACGAACATGAGACCAGATATTTGCTTTGAGGTGAACACATTGAGCCAGTTCCTGACGGATATGAAAAGTGTTCACCTGGTTGTTGTACAACATATTCTGAGGTACTTGAAGGGTATGGTTGATTATGGGCTCAAGTATGATGCGAATCAAAAGATTAACCTGGAGGGTTATGTTGATTCAGATTGGGCAAGCAGTTCCATTGATCGGAAGAGCACTTCAGGGTGCTGCTTCAGTATGGGATCCAGTATGATCTCTTGGTTTATCAGGAAGAAGTCTAGTGTGGCACTGCGTATAGCCGAAGAAGAGTATGTCACAGCTTGTTCGGCCAGTTGTGAGGCAGTATGGATTAGGAAGCTACTATCTGAGTTATTTGATCTCCCATTGGATGCTACTGGTATCTTTTGTGACAACCAGAGTTGTGTGAAGCTGTATGAGAACCCAGTGTTCCATGATAGGTCGAAGCACATACAGATAAATATCACTATATCAGGGATATGGTACAAAGAGGAGTAGTGAAGCTCCTATATGTTGCGACGGACGAGCAGATAGCCGATGTGTTGACCAAGCCACTGGCCAATGTGAAGTTTGAATACTTTAGAGAGAGACTTGGTGTACTTCAGATCGAGATTCCCTCCAAAGGGAAGTGATGAGTCCAGAGACATAGATGCACATGAGCCATTCTCACATAGTGGTAGGTAGGTCCTCCTATGGTGCAGATGTAAGGGCCAGATCCATTCTCACATAGTGGTAGGTAGGTCCTCCTATGGTGCATATGTAAGGGTTGGAGCCATTCTCACATAGTGGTAGGTATGTCCTCCTATGGTGCAGATGTAAGGGATGGGGACATTCTTACATGGTGGTAGGTATGTCCTCCCATGGTGCAGATGTAAGGGCTAGGCCATTCTTACATGGTGGTAGGTATGTCCTCCCATGGTGAGATGTAAGGGCTGGATGTGGCTTTTCCGACATGGTGGCAGGTGTGTCCTCCCATGGTCATTGATGTAATTTTCGAGCCTTTCCGACATGGTGGCCGGTATGTCATCCCATGGTCATTGATGTAAGTGTTGTTCCTTTCCGACATGGTGGTAGGTAGGTCATCCCATGGTCGTGATGTAAGTGATGAGCCCTTCCCGGATGGTGGTAGGTAGGTCCTCCCATGCCGGTGTATGTAAGTGTTGTGTGATGTGCATTTGGTTTGTGCTCCGTGGACGATGACAATGATCTGAAGACGATGAGGTGACAATATGGTACACAAGTTTTGCAGAGGCATATAATCGGTCCTGAGATGTTATTGCAGGTTTTGCAGAGGCAGTGTAATCAGTCCTTGGAGATCTTGTAGGTTTTGTAGAGGCAGTGTAATTAGTCCTGAGGTGCACTTACTTGATGGATTGCTTGCAGAAATGATGAAGACCTACATGGAGGCTAGGCCTACAACCAACATGAAAAAGGGTTGGCTCTGTAGAACTTCCTATGACGAGTAGATTGAAGATTGATTGAGATAGCAGTAGTGATGATGACAATGATCCGATGATGATGATCTGATGATCCAGAGAAGAAGACTTGTGCTAGAAGACCTGTGTCGAGAAATACCTTCCTAGTTAAGAGGGAGTGTTGATGTATATGTAACTTCGAAATGTATTTCATATATGTATATTGTATCCCTACAGATAGGTTATTATTCCTCTATATGAAATTTTCGTCATTTGTATTTACAAGTGTCACAAGTGTCGTAACTTATACAAGATGGGTTATTAGACCACCAAGTGTGGGGTCAGCCCTGAGTTGGGTTACCATGGGTTATTAGACTCTCCTAGAGAAGTCGACCCTGTTAGGTTATTAGGCAAGTCGAGTTGTGTATAAATAGAGTGAGGGTGTCACTCTATTTGATCATTCACTTACTCATCTATCTCTCTCAATGAGTGATGCGCACTAGTGGAGGAGGAGATTCTGCTAAGGAGACTATCTCTTGTACGTGGTTTTTGTATCATTGCTCTTTCTATCTCTGAGGAAGTTGAGGGGTTTTTCACCTTCTTGGTTTTACCCGAGGAAACTTTGTGTCTATTGTCTCTTGTGCTTGTCTCTTGTGATTGATATGCTATGCTTGTTATTATCTCAGATAAGATCCTAGATCATATTGAATTAATGCTCAAAATCTAACACTTGCAGCTACATGGGAGACCTCATTCCATCTATGACATATCCATCCACACCATCATGCATACCATGGCAAAATCTAGACAACACTTGGTGGAGAACGAGTATGGGATCAAGGTAGATCCCAACAGTTGGGTGCATTGCATAGCACCAAAGGAGCATAATGATTTGCAACCAAGAATTGTAATTAAATTTCAAACATATAAGGATGATCATGTATGTAAGAAGGTAGTGAAATATGTTCTCATTTCTTTGAGAGATTCACTTGTTTGGGTAAGTGATTTAGTAGTAGAGTTTTCCAATGGCAATGTTGCATATGAGTCTCAAAAGGGGCTGATCCAAGTGGAACAATTGGTGATAAGGGAAGAAGTTATCCATTGGGTGCCAAATTCAGTTTTCATGAAGGAACATGTGGGGTTTTCCCATGATTTTTTCTTAATTGAGCCTTTTATCGGTCAAATTAGCACTTCTCCGTCCGTGACCACATTGTGTTGTTGGTCACACAAAAGGACAACATGGATTGAAGAGATTACCTTGACCCTAGATGACCTAGAGCTGAACCTTGCAATCCTTTCCTCAAAAGCATCTTTCTCTGTCTATTTTAATGCATAACCATGACTCTTATGCTTTCCAACTAGCAAGTTAGTCGCAGATGTCCATATTGACAACCCGTGATATCAATGAAAAGATGCACCTGCTAGTTGCAAGTTACGATAGTAGCGAGTCACTCACTAGTTTTCATATGCCATAGTCATGGGTATCTTAATAAAAAGTTAAAATATATATTAAAAACATGAATTGGGATTAGTTGAGGCAAGTGCCCAAACTACCCCAACTTCCCAACTCAACCACCTTTCGAACCTGCCCTCCTTTCCTTGCCATAAATAAAAGGGGAGGGGCTTGAGAAAGGTACCTTATGATCATTGGAAAAAGTTATGCTGGAGAAATTCATAGCTAAGAGAGAGGAGCAGGAACCCAGGGTCTGGTTACGACGGTGCCAGTGCAGGACAGGTATAGCTTTATGTACTTTATGCATTTGTCAATAAATATTTGGACATTCTTCCATTTCCATTAGATTTGTTTATGTCTATTGCAATTTGATTACAAGTTGATGTTATGTTGTGTTATTAATATCAATCTATTAATTTTGGTCAAACTGGTTTGAGGAAGGTTGTATGTTTGTTTTGCAAGTTGTTACATTGGAGAACAAAGGGAGAAAAGCTTGGATCAACCTTCTGGAATAGGGTACACATTTCTCCTAACCCTAATACTATTTGCTTAATCACAATGTTTGCAAAGCTTTATATGTCTATCTGATAACCCCAGTACGTTGGTAGTCTTTCCCTTGCTATAAGAGTAATTTTCCTAACAACAGAACTAGCGACTCCGCTGGGGAGCAGGGATGATTTTAAGAACCCCCCCAGATTTATATGTATAAAAAATGGGCGAATCTCCCTTATATATAGGAAAACTTGAAGGCGATTTTATCAATAATATAATATGTATATATTTTTTTTGGAGAATCTTTCATTTCATTATATAATGCTGTAAAATCTTGGCGAATATTTCACTAAATTATAAGATATTGTAAAATCTTGGAGAATATTTCACTTAATTATAAAAAAATTGTGAAAACTTGGCAAATCTTTCATTGATTTATAAAATATAGTAAAAATTTGGCGAATCTTTTGCCAATAAGACTCAAGCTTTTGATTCTATATATTACTAAGGTAGTGCAACAGAAGAACATACACCAGAGCTCAAATCTGGACTCTCTCGACTCCTAGACTCTCGAATGAACAATTTTATGAATGAGGAGAGGATGGATTTATTTATACATTTCACAAGCAGTATTTGATCACTCACAACTAGAAGGTGTCGACGAAACATGACTGCACTAACTAGATTCAAGGAAAGTAGGGACTCTACTTGTTATCTCGTCCCTTAATGGTCCAATGGACATGTGGGGTCATGAATCTCGACATGCCAACAAATTGATAGAATTAAGTGAATATCCTAGTAGCGGGCCACTTCCTTTATATAGAGAGATAGTTATTGGACCAATTCCAAGCTTCCAACCAATCTTCTCACCAAAATTTCTTCTCTTTGGTGTTGAATGGTAGGAGAGTTGCATATTTGTCAGTGAATACTCAAAATGGCTCAATCCACACAAATTTTCCTCGGCAAGTGATAACTTCGCCCATCATTGTTTTAAAATGTCCCAACACCATAAAATCATCCATAAATTGAAAAATAACAACCCCATGCACTTCTAAATTCACCCAGTGATGAGAATAATGCCCCATGCACTTTTAAATTCACCCAATGATGAGAAAAAATCCCATACACTTCAATACTTTCCCCGGGCACTTCAAAATTCTCCCAAAGATGATAAAAATGCCCTAAGAACTTCAATATTTTCCTAGGAACTTCTAAATTCTCCTGAGGATGATAAAAAATCTCCATGCACTTCAATATTTTCGCCAAGGACTTCAAAATTCCCTCGAGGCACTTCAATACTTACCCCATGCACTTCTAAATTGACCCAATGGTGATAGAAACACACCATGCACTTCAATAGTTGCCTCAACCACTTCGAAATTCTCCCAACGATGATAAAAAAACCTAGACACTTCGAAATTTTCCCCAGGCACTTCAAAATGATACCGGCAAAGATAAAAACACCCCCATCCACTTCCATGATTTCCCAGGCACTTCATTACTTGCCCCAGACACTTCAAAATTTGTCCAATGATGATAAATATGCCCTATGCACTTCAATAGTTTCCTTAGGTAAGGGATAAAAACACCCGACAATGGTATAATCACCCAGGCAATCACAAAAATGCCTCAATCCACACAAATTTTCCCTAACAAGTGATAAATTTTCCCATCACTGTTTTAAAACGTCCCAACACTATAAAAGCATTCATACATTGATCAATAACAACCCCAAGCACTTCTAAATTCACGCAATGAAGAGAAAAACGACCCATGCACTTATAAATTCACCCGGTGATGAGAAAAATTCCCCATGCACTTCTAAATTCACCCAGTGATGAGAAAAACGCCCCAAGCACTTCAATACTTTCCCCGGGCACGTCAATTTTTCGAAAGATGATAAAAATTGCCCTAAGAACTTCAATATTTTCCCAGGCACTTCTAAATTCTCCCAAGGATGATAAAAGCTCCCCATGCACTTCAGTATTGTCCCAAAGCACTTCAAAATCCCCCCAAGTCACTTCAATACATGCCACGTGCACTTCTAAATTGACCCAATGATGATAGAAATGCCCCATGCACTTCTAAATTCACCCAGTGATGAGAAAAATGCCCCCATGCACTTAAAAATTCACCCATTGACAAGAAAAATTCCCCATGCACTTCAAAATTCACCCATTGACAAGAAAAATGCCCCAAGCACTTCAATACTTGCCCCAGGCACTTCAAAATTCTTCGAAAGATGATAAAAATGCCCTAAGCACTTCAATATTTTTCGAGGCACTTCTAAATTCTCCCAAGGATGATAAAAGCCCCCATGCACTTCAATATTTTCCCCAAGCATTTCAGAATTTCCCCCAAACACTTCAATACTTGCCCCATTCACTTCTAAATTGACCCAATGATAATAGAAACGCCCCATGCACTTCAATACTTGCCTCAACCACTTCAAAATTCTCCCAACGATGATAAAAACACCCAAACACTTCAATATTTTCCCCATGCACTTCAAAATTCTTGTAACGAAGATAAAAATGCCCCCGTCCACTTCCTATTTGTGTAGGCACTTCATTACTTTCTCTAGACACTTCAAAATTCGTCCAATGATGATAAATATGCCCTAGGCACTTCAATACTTGCCCTAGGTAAGGTAAAAAAACACCCGACAATGATATAATCACCCGGGTAATCACAAAAATGCCCCAATACACACAAATTTACCTCGGCATGTGATAACCTTGGCCATCACTATTTTAAAACGTCCCAACACTATAAAAGCATCCTTACATTGATAAACAACAACCCCATGCACTTCTAAATTCACCACAGAATTAGAAAATATTGTAATTTACCTTGGCGAATATTTCACTGAACTATAAAACTTGTAAAGTCTTTAAAAATTGGTTGAAATTTGACTTGATAAAGTTTCCTAGATGATTTTGTTTTCACTTTATATTTTCCATACAATCTTGCACTAGAACACCTTATAAACAAATCCAAGCTATTTTGGTGACCTACATCACATTCTCAATAATAGATCCCTTCTAATCAATGTCTGAATGGCACATGCCAGATGTTGGTTTCGATTACGTTTGCTAGGACCTGCGACCATGACAAAATTCATCCATGAGAGTAATTCACAAGGAAGCATGTGTTCAAATCCACAAGTGGAGCACCCTTTGAGACACGTGCCACCTTCAACCACTCATCACAATCTCCAAGATAATCTTCCAACCCCTAGTATAACGCCCAATCCAAGTTCTATTTCTATTAGAGGTGATTGACGTTTGATATTGATATCGATAATTTATCGGAGGTGTTGTGCTACACTAGTTATAGAGGAATCAAACATTGATATTTATGGATATCATTGCTAGATGTATGGCCCCTGTTCATTGGTTTATTTATTGTGTTATGTGAGTTGGTGAGTATGGCTATATGTTCATTGATTCTCTATTGGATTAGGAACAGGAGGACGCCATTTCTCATTGCTCATTGCTCATGGAGGAGGAAATTTATTCATGACATGGAGATGGAGGATTCCCCTACCCCTCAATTAGATCTAGGCTTCTCATTCTAGTTGTAATTTCTTGAGAAAAACCCTTTGACTATTTATTTTCTAAATTATCATTCTCATGACTCTTTAACCTTTCCACCATTGGTGTTCCCCTTGACCCCCCTATCACGCCCACTAATGCACCTCTCGGACCACCCTCCCCTTCATCAAAGACCCTCTCAACCCCCTATCTTATTTACCCTACCTTAACTTATGCCTAGCCCTTGCTTACCTTCCCTTGACCTTATATACCCTAGGCTAACCTTGCTTAGTTTATGGTAATATGGCCTAGCTTAGCTTAGCTTAACAAATCCTTTTGCAATGCAGTTTAACCTAGCTTAGCCTAACCTAACCAACCGTAGCGTAAATTGAGCCTTAGCCAAGTCTAACTTAAGACATACAGTAGAACAAATTAGACATAATTCACATATACACATAATAAATATAAAAGTGGAAGGGAAAATGAAAAGTAATATAATATAAAGCACAAGCAACATAATATCAGAATTAGGTTTTTAAATTTGAATGTAATATTGGTCATTTTGAAATATTTTGAATTATGTATTTTTATATAAGATGAAATGGAGAATGCTTTATCATTCATATAAAAACCAAACCTATATAAAAAAAATAATTGGATTTAAAACAACATGCAAAGCGTTTTGGTACTTCCTTAGCTAAGTTTACCTTGTTTACCCTACCTTACCTTATGCATGGCCCTTTCTTATCCTACCCTTGCTTATCTTCCCTTGACCTTCTCTACCCTAGCCTAACCTTTCTTAGTTTATGGCAATATGGCCTAGCCTAGCTTAACTTAGCAAACCCTTCTGCAATATAGTTTAACTTAGCTTATCCTAACCCAACCAACCATAGTGTAAACCAAGACTTATCCATGTATAACTTAAGACATACATTACAAAAAATGAGACATAAACCACATATACATATAATAAATATAAAAGTGGAAGAAGAAAATTAAAAGTAAGATATTATAAAGCACACACATTGGCCCCAAGAGTTAGCTCAGTGGTCTTACGCCAAATGTGAGATCTATCCCCCCAAAGTTGGGGAGGTCACGGGTTTAACTCTTTGATCCCCTTTGGGGTTAGGCTAAAAGGTTTACCCCGTTTACCATCCATAGATCATGGGGAAGTAATCAATATAAAAAAATTAGGTTTTTAAATTTAAATGTAATATTGTTTCTTAAAACGTTACAACTCTCACAAATTTCAACCATAAAATCCTTTTAACCCTTTCTTAAAATCCTTTTAACTCTTTCATAAATTTGAACCATAAATGAAAGCTTGAAACATAAAATTGTAAGACAAAATGAAGAAGACTCTATCATTCATATCAAAACCAAACCTACAAAAGAAACATACCTGGACTTAAAGCAATGGGCATATTTTTTTAATGTACTTCCTTAACTGTCTTTGGAATTAGTTTTGTTGTTATTTCAGGAAACTATCCCTTCTCCTTTCATCTCCATCCATTAATTTTTTGAATTTTTAAACATAACATCCCTTCCTTTTAAGAGGTGGTGAAACAAATAAACAAGAACAAGGTTTCTGTCAATAGACTGGGTTCTAAACAACACAGTTTGAGATTGCTCTAAACAACACAGTTTGAGATAGATAAACAACACAATTTGAGATTCCTCTTAAACTAAGTTTTCATGTTTGATGTAGATGCATGCCAATGGTAATACCATAAATATTTATGAGCTTTAAATTACAGGGGAATCATTCACGTCATAACTATTTATGCACTTTACATTATAGAGAAGTTGTGCATGCCATAAACAACTGTATAGATTCTATACCTAAAATATTTAGTGTCTTATTTGAGCTGAAGCCCTTTTGTGAGCTATTATAAAACAATAGTAAATATAGAAAAATGGTAAGTAGAGGATCAATAGAATTGGTTAATCACGGTCATGAGAATGATAATTTAGAAAATAAAGGGTCAAAGGGTTTTACACAAGAAATGCCTACAAGAATTAGAATCCTAGATCTAATCGAGGGGTAAGGGCATCCTCCATCTCCATGTCACAAGTAAATTTCCTCCTCCATGAGTAATGAGCAATGAGCAAGGGTGTCCTCCCATTCCTCCTCCAACAGAGAATCAATGAACATATAGCAATACCTACCAACTCACATAACACAATAAATATTAATAGAACAATGAGCAAGGTCCATACATCCATTGATGATTTCTTAAGTATCGATGTATGATTCCTATATAAGTAGTCTATTGCAACACCTCCAATAAATCATCAATATCACTATCAAACTCCAGTCACCTCTAGTAGAAACAAAACTTGGATTGAAGAAAAAAACCATTGGATCATTGCACCTCACTTCCTAGATGGATCATTACCAACATCAAATACCAATCCAATGAAACTATAAGGAGGCAGAGATTTGCATCCATGTCCATGTCCTTGTGGAATGTAGATATAACATAAGATACCACAACCCAATGGAGTGTCTTTGCAATTTTCCATCATTTTCCATCGATCTTGTTGTAAACTAGAATTTAATGAAGCTTGTTGTAAACCATAATTTAATGAAGCATGCTTTAAACTAGAATAACATGACTAATTGATGTGTGCATATTCAAAACTTAGTTACAACCATAATAACTAAGAGTAGCCACTCCTAAAATTTCCACATTTGGCCATCACACATTTTCAAAATATAAAGCAATTTTTTTTCATTTCCAACCCCTAGATCTGAGATGGCTACCTCTTTCCACTCTGGAAACCATGGATCAAATTGAATAGTGTTTGCTTTCCAAATTACAAGAGGTAGAGTAACAATAGTTGCATCTTCTATAAAGGTTCTTCCATCCTCCAAAGTAACTCTTACACCACTACATCATCGAGATACTCTTGTAACGCTGATCAACAAAGGAAACAGAGTATGGGAAATCAGAACATAATTTTCCAAATAAACAATTACTATTGTGGGAGTAAAACATGAAAATAATACCATGAATAGAAATTCAACCATACCAATTATTTAGACATATACCAAGGAATTTAGAAAGAGTCTCTATAATAGGATAATAGCCTGGCACCATGAGGCCATGCCCACCTTCAAGCAGTTCCTCTCATAATGAGACAACATACCACAAATATTCACTTACAGTTTTTTTATCCAAAAAGAGAAACCAAGAATAGCCTAAAAGAGTTTTATCTAACCTGATCCCATATTTTTAAAGATACTATATATGTATTTGCATCAAACTAGCCTTCCATTTTACACAAGTAACATTGCAAAACATTTTGAAAAATCCCATTGTTTATGCTAGTAAGCCTCACAAATCGGTATAATAGATGAATAAATGTGATGACTGCTATGTTGCACAAAAATAACAAAGTCTAAATAACCACCTTAAATTTGGGCTTCTTTCGAATACAATGGGAAAATCTTGTTGCAACAACATATATTCTTGGAGTTCATCTCATACTTCTTGGTCTGGAACAATTGCAAAATAATATATTAATTAAACACTAAGCAAATAATGAATTCAGTTAATGAGATCTCGAAGCAACACAATAAATACTTCTTCTGCAAGGACTTCAAATGCTTGTCCAACTTTTGTCACCACTTCTTGTGGAACTTGATACCCATCCATGCCAAAAAGAGCATAGTTGTAACCCCCAAAATCCAAGAGTGATAAGAAGGCATAGAAACATTCCCGTAAGTGTTGGCATATTCATGTAAATGATGAAGTGTCATGGTTGATCAATGATGACGTTATAAATATCCGTGACATATATTGCTTAATAAAGAAAAAATGGTGAACAAAATTGTTTATTTGGATTCTACGAATGGGAATACGAAGTGTGGAGTTCTTAACATGGACCATTGCAATTAAAAAATTTTAGATCCATCTATCCCTTGATCTATCTAGTACTAAGAAGGATCAAATCCATGGAATTAAAAATGCTTCCTCAAATTTTTGCACTCTAGAAAACAGTTTACATTTACAAAGATTTTATCTCTCTTGGTGCTTGATAACTTAATACATCTAGGGTTAAAACTTAACAAGGATCTAGATTATATTTCATTTTATTTTTTTATTATTATCATATAACTTAAAAGTTATAGATTTTATTTTTTATGTTTATTGTTTTACTCAATTTATTTTTTTGCAAAACTGTAACATCAATGTTACGTTACATTATACATTTCCCTCTTACTGGGTTGTAGAATGTTCCTCTGCACAAAGAGTGCTCCTCCCTAGAGAATTGTATGTACTTGAGTGGTCCTCCACTTATGTCTACAAATGCTTTCTCCCCCCCCTTTATAGCAACTAGTCTAACAGAGATTTAAAAAAATGACAATTTTTCCTGAACATACCTCTCTAAATATGATCATACAACACATCATTTTCACCATTGGTGCGGTACAATGGAGGTCCCAATTTTCCAAACACAGATGCCAAAGGATTTCCCTTACAAATGCCATGTAGCATGCATAAAATAATTGCCATAAAATATTAAAAAAACAGAAGCAAATAATGAATCTCTCAAGAGCATATATGAAACTGCTTTCTAGAGAAAAATGAAAATGCAAACAAATAAAATTGAATCTGGCTTACCATGAAGCACCCATTTCAGTGGGAAAACCAAAAAGACTAATCTGTGTATACACGACCATCAATTGTATCTCTTGACTCCAAAAAAAATCACCTAAAAATAGTAAAAAATAATTTACACATGTAGATATGTAATAGAAAGGTCAATTACTATAATATTGTGAATGGCAATATTGAATTTCAAAAACCTATTAAGCTTAGGATTCCTATCCCTTGGGGTGATTTATGCATCTACCAAATTGTTTTACATAAAAATTTGAGCTCACCCAAAACACTGTCATTGCATTGGGAGGTATCATATTTGAAAACACGATTATGTAAATTTTAGACAAGTCTATCAAACATCACATGTAGCTAAGAAAGAAGTACAAACTCTGAAAATCACAGTATAATATGATCTAACCTTGAAACAAGCATTGTGAAGATCATTGGCAGCTTCCTGCCCAACAAATCCACCACCTATCACAATTACCGAGGGAGCAAAAGAGCATAGCTTTCAACCAGAAGCATAAAAATATGCCAAAAAAAAACTTAACCATGAAGTCAATAGTTCATTTTCTTAGCAATGAAGGTCATTATTGTGTAGCATAAAGGCAGAGTTTCACAAGGTAGATGAAAAGCAAAAGATTCATTAATATATATTATAAAATTATATAGATCAATTGTAGCAATTTTTTAGATGAAATAGAGCAATGCATTACGTTCTTCTGTTGCAGTCTTAAAAATCTCATGAAAAAATCAACTACCCTTCATGGATTTTGACACTTACCGCACTATCATTTTGAAGCAATCCATTTAACCTTGACAAAACAAATTGAACAGAACTTACTTTTAGAAAAATTAAGAAATTCCACAACCATTCCTCATTGGAAAACATTTGAATCCTAAAAGGTGTAGTGAAAATTTAAATAGGTTTTGCAGTAACCCTGTTAAGATAGGCTTCCATGGAGATCTTATAAAGAACAGTTTGCACACAATAAACGGAATGAGAGAAACCTCAAAAAAAGAAACAAAAAGTTGAGAGAATTTTCGAACAAAATTCACTAAATATAAACATAATAATAATTTGGCAGATTATTTTGTCAAACATGTCTCTCTTCATCTTGTAACTTGTTGACTAGATAAATAAAACCTAGAATGGAATAGTACCAAGATCAGTTCATTTATTCACACAAAGTAAAGAGTGGCTACTGTTCATACATCTCTCTCAATCTATTTCATGTCGTTTTAGTTATGATGTGATGGAAAGTTGAATTGGAAAGAACTTTGTTCGTAAAATTTGCTGTTTGAAGTCATTTATAAAACTTGAAGTCTAGTTGAAAGGATGTTGGATAAAGTTTAGTAACTTTAGTTGCCTAGAAAATCCTGTAGGTTTGTAAATAAAGAAGGCCTTTTTGTTTTATGAGAGTGCCAAAAGGGCATAGCATATGTTTATTCATTTTCTTCTTGAAATATAAATATATGTTTTTCCCTTGGGAAAAAAAGAATTATATTGGGCTAAAAAGCACCACTAGGAATTTGAGTAAATCCCTAAGTCTTCTTTTCTAGTAAATTCCATTTCCTTCTTGAATTCTCAACAGCAATTTCCACATGCTCGAACCAACAATGAGTTCCTGGGTCTCTCTTGCCATTGTAGGCATAATTATTAGAAATATAATATCCTTGGTTTTGCAGAGGTTCCTTGCATTACCCAAGAGAGGGGGGATGTTCAAATGGGAAAGTGAATAATGGTGAATAATACTTTCCCCTAAGTCATAATTTTTTGTATGGTGAATTTTACCTTTCCAACCTCATCATTTGAATAATACATGATTTAACATATTATATTCCAGCAGTCAAAATTAGGGTATTACCTTCCCCTCTTCCTTGGAATAACATTGTCGTCAGTGAACCTTTCTTTCCAACAACAAGATCGTGCCATTATCCTTTAGTTGCAAAATGTTATCCTTGCCATTGCAACTTGCTTTTGCTGGCTATATTGGATTGTCGTGTTCAAAAATTCCATTCGTTGTATTGACATGCTTCCGGGTTTAAAATGGAACTATGCTAGTTATAATTCAATCCACATGGCTTTACTCCTATCACATAACCTCATCATTTGAATAATACATGATTTAACATATTATATCACATAACCTCATCATTTTTGTTTTAACAAAAACGGCTAGCCAGCTTTGATTATATAAAAAAGATAGAGTACATAGCAAAAAACTGATCAGATTGCTCCATGAAAGGAAGACATCCATCACTCCAAGTTCATCATGTTCAAGCTGATAACTGTTATGATATCTACCTGTCCTATGGAAACTATGACATTTTATGAACTGCCCTAGAAGGAGTATACAGAAATAGAACATTGCAAATAAGCTTCCTTATACAAAAACTGGAAAATAAAACCTTCCAAGTTGCCAAAACTGCAGCTGGTGCCTATACTATGAGATTCAGAGTTTTTGAACATATTACTAAAGAGCATTAAGAACATTAAAAAACCAAAGAGGGGCCAACCCATGACCAGAACTGGCTAGCTGCTACTGGAGGCCGATATCCATGGCAGCACCAGTAGAATCCGCGACCACATTCTTCTCTGTGATGAGGTCCACGAAGTTCCTGGCACTTGCTATAAACTTCTGCGATTTCTCCATTTTCCTATTAATATCTTCAAGTTCTCTGCCAGAAAATTTGTGCTTGCGAGCTTTATGAGGATAAACTAAACCCAGGGTTTCCTCCAGATGTTCAATTTTCTCGGCCATGCTAGATTTCTAAGCTCTGACCTCGGAAGTGGTTAGTGAAAACCAGATTGTAGAGACGAAGTAAAACATTCTTGTACTCCAAATTCTCGCTGCGGATCATACTGACCTGCATTTCCAACTCCTGCAAGTGATCTAGAAATTCCTCTTCGAATTTTGAGATGCTACGTTTCCCCTCCTGACCGTGATTATTCCCAACCCCGGCGTGTCTGCGGCAAGGGCCGAGCCTAGGGTTATCCATTTCAGCAGAGTCCCCCCCTTGATTCCTTCGGCTACAAACCCCAGCTACAACCTCCGTTGGGGCCTCTCCCCATCTTACAGCACCTTCCACACTTCATGATCACTTCACCCCCCGCCATGAGAGCGCCCAACACCTCGAAAGAACAGATCACCTCCACCCTGGGGACAACCAACACCATGGCGGTCCATAATTCTGAGAGCACAAATATGGTTCGAGAAGACAAGCAGTGTTCGGGAGCCGACAAAAGAATGGAAACAGAGGGGCGTCTAGACGCATTGATAAACCGCACCAACCTTCCCACACGTTGGCCAAATGGAAAGCTGGTTGATGGCCATAAATTCATGCATGCGAGGGTAGTTAACGAGGTGAAGGGATGCCGTCAAAATTCCAAGGGAAGCTTCCCAAATAATTAAAAAAATGGAAAATCTAAAGTATTGATCCCTATAATGATGAACCCAGTATATAGGGGTATGAACCCAATTGCTAAGGTCTAGACTTGGCCTAAGGAATCCATGAGTTTTCCAAGGTTTCATTATTATAACTTATAGAGCCATAGGAGAGCCCGACTCCTGTATTATCCATTTCATCGGCTTTCCCATTAAGGCCTCGTAGAATATGAAGAAAGTTACGCTGGTGGAAGTCTTTATTGGTGCAGAGTAGGAGATGATGCATTTTTTAGGTGGGTTTTTTTCTTTTTTTTCCACTGATAATGATTAAAGCGTCTCCTAAGACCATCAACTTCTTAATTCCCAGGTTTATGGCAATCTCGATCCCTTTAATGAGGCTGAGCCATTCCGCTCCATTGTTGGTCTTTCGTCCAATACCCCAGGCAAACTCCTTCTTCTTGTTCCCCTTGGAGTCAAAAAATCACTCCCCCCGCGCTTGCCAACCCAGTAACCTTATCATTTGAATAATACATGATTTAACATATTCTATTCCAACAGCCAAAACTAGGTTATTACATTCCCCTTTTCCTTGGAATAACACTGTCATCAGTGAACCTCTTTTTAACAACAAGATCATGCCTTCATTATTTAGCTGCAGAATGCTATCCTTGCCATTGCCACATGATTTTGCTAGCTATATTGGATTGTCATGTTCAAACCATTTTATTCATGTCTTGACACGCTTATAAGGCATTATCATTTCATCAAATACCTATAGTAATTATTGAAGGGAATCTTGCATCTCATAGCCATTTTAATTCAAAATTATTCCATGCACTGAAATCCAAACTCATAAATTGTACCACATATATTCACAATATCAGATACAATATGCAATTATGTCCCAATACTTATGTATAAATACGTGTTCACTTCACATGGTTGCCACAGGTAAGATTCAGCTTACTGTATTTTCTGACACCCAAAATATGTTGCCTCTTCTCTAATAGACCCAGAATTGGAGTAAGGGTTTTTTAGGGTTAACGTTTCTATGGATTTCTTGTCCTGGTGTTATTTCAGATTGGCCAGAATGATAATCCTCTGTTTAAAAACGATATAACCTAGTAAGATGAATGTATTGAAAAATCTATAATTAAGAAAAAGAGATGCATCAGCATAAACATGAAAATAGTAAAAGAAATTTCAAACTGCTAAGAAAAAACTCAAGTAGAACCTGGCCGTGGTTGAATATTTGAAACTTATTATACCTGAAGTTTCCATATGCCTTGGTCTTTAGCTGCCAAAATATTTTACACTGTCTCATCTGAATTCTTTTCAAGCCCCCTCTCCAATTTTTGAATCTCCAGTAGATAAATCACATACATGATCAAATACTAACTTTAAAGATTAAACATACAAGTAATACTAGACGACTAACACATTAGGCTTTCAAAATTTGCCCAACATTATATTATCAAGCTTACTTGATTGCATTTTACAATTAATTTTTATGAAGGAAATTTTATGGGAATCACTAAACGTTCTTCTTGGAATGGCTTAGAGTTGTATCAATAGCTTTGGGTATAGACAGTAATCAACCAGGGGAAACATACCCTGAATCAAGTTGTTCCTAAAATGGACCTGCGACTATGTAGAATAAATACGTTTTTTGTGAACCTCATAATTTTGTGAAGTATGATGTCTTTCGGTATCAAAAATCGTCGTTATAAAGTCTAATGCAAAATCCTGAAAATGAATACCACTAAGCCGTAAACAAGAATACAAATCCAATTTCGAAAAGAGCAATCAGTTGGATGAGCATTAAATCGTATCATAGCCATAAAAATCTACAACTATTGGCATATATAGAAGCCTCTATACAAAGAAGAAAGGTGACCAAATTATTATATCAGAATACACTTACTGTAACTGTCTAGGCAAAAGGATTGTTTCGAAAGGAAACATCAATATTTTATTATATTTTAATAACCAACAAATACTCACAAACATGCAACTAGCGTAAATTCCAATCAAAATACATTCGTAAATTGGACATCGATTACCATACAATATATTTTTAAACAAAACCATAAATGCAACTCAACACTCAACTCAAGTGCATCAAGAGATGGATGTGCAATGTGTAGGTCGTTATTGCACTCCTAAAATACTCAGATCAATCAAAAAATAAAAACCAAAATTCAAGATCTTGATTATGATCCCCAAATCTAAAATGATGGCACATTTGATGCATTTCAAGACAAATCTTCTAAACACTAAAATAACAACAGAACTTGGAAAGCAGAAGGAAGAAACAAGGGAGAACCTAGGAAACAATCTTGGAGTTGGTTTGGCAACAATAGGTAGAGGTTGCAGGTCCCAATCATTCTCCATAGAAGGATGATATACTTGACAATGTAGGTATATTTCACACGTCGAAATCCCAATCATCCATAGTCGACCAGCTCCCCCATATCAAGCTAACAATTGGCTCAATTTTGATAACAACTTGTTGCACAGAAGATGATACTGACAACCCTATCGATGCTCCTCCTTCCTTGGGATGCTCTACAAGCCACTTTAAATTTTTAATTGTTAATTGAAGCAGTTGATTGTTTCCTTCTAGCTCTAGAGGAAGAGCCATTACTAGAGAGATTACCTTTCAAGACAAATTTAGCAAAGAAAAGCATGAAAAGAGCAAATTTAGCGATGAACCTCAAGTGTTTTATTGACTAAATGATCTTGGATCTGTTTCTAATGTTATGTGCAAGTAAATCTAAAGTACAACTAGGGGAATCCAAACCATCTTCCAAGTGTAAGTAATCAAAACCTAGCTACAAAGAGGACTTAAAACATTGCCAATACTCTCTATACTTCCAATGGTTGACCTATTCTTGCTTTATCAACTATCCAAACATGGTATTGCTCATATACCCTGGAAAATAATAATATATTTTGGCAAAGAATAGCTTCCTTTGCATCTTAAAATTTTCCATTGTAAATTTAAATGGTCACATGTTAAAATTTCCAATGTAATTTGAGCACCTTGTTACCCCCCTATTTGCATGGGTGACCACTTGGAGGGTTCAAGAATAATGTTGGGTCTGTCATTGAACACCAAATTGCATTTTAAATTTCAAACTGAATTATGGGCAATGGTTCTGTGCTTGATCATTTTCCTAGAAAGGGGGCATGCACTTTAGGGTTTCCAGAGGCAGTTTTCAACACAAGAAGGAATACAAGCATATGGATACTTGCAGGAGACCTGCAGACCATTTCCAATAGCATCAGTACCTGTACCTCATAAGTGGGAATTTCTGGGGGATATAACAATTAGATAAATGGATACAGTCATGTACAACAATCTTCAATCAGTTATGATGAGCCATTTGGACTAAAACACAGACTAGAGATCAATCCCCTCTTTAGCATGACATTCATTTCTCAATGGTCACATAACATATATGATCACGGGACATACAAAATTATGAGAGCCAACCTCTTTAATAGAGACACTATGGGGTCAACTTGTGTCTTTAAGGGCTGACCTATTCTACCAATATTTTTTGCTATTTTTTCTACTTCAGACTCTCTCAGTAAAAAGAGATTCTCTCTTCAATTCCATCCAATATTACCCAAGATATTGTTAGTCCCTTCTTATTGCAGAGAACTATAGTACTCGGTTTTCAAGCGTATAATCTATTAATGGCTCTTGGGGATTAATTTTTCTCTCATACAAGTTTTCCTGAGGTCATGTACTCTCTTAAAAATATATATAAATTAGATTTATAATATTGTCTTGATTGCATTTTCTAGAAATATAGGTAGTTTTGTCATATTTGCAATGATTCTATATTGCGTGGCACTTTTGTAAGTAAAAGACCTCATATGCTTTTAGTTTCACATATTGTGACTAAAAGTGTGTCAAATTTATTTTGAAGTCTACAACAAGTGATTACTTAAAGGTGACATTGAACGTCTTTGGAGTTCAATCCCCATTGAATCTAAACCTTCAAAATGCACTTTTGGAGGTGATATTATGAACTCCATCCAGCATACCCTCTAGTAGTTTCCATTATTTGACGACAAGTCTGAAGGAGTGTGATCACTCCCTTTCTTATCATGCTTGTGGTTGGGTATATTAATCCTATCCAAGCTTATCATGCTTTGTATTCAGGTAAAAAGGAGTTCCAATGATGTCAGAATGGGGAGCGCTAAGGAATGGATTGCATTGTTGGAGTACAAGCTGTCATATTCTTAACCATTCCTATGGGCCCAAAACAAGGTCCAGAACTTCAAGACCCCAAATCACCAAAACAGGCTCTGCCCCTAAAATTGGACCCTACAAGTCCATGGCTCCAATTTTCCACTCAGAAAGTACAAAAATAGATGACAAATTCTATCCATTTCAAATCACTGCAATTTGATGCACATTCCAGCAAGCACAGCCCCCAACCTTAATGCATCCAAAGGGTAGAGCCCCTACAAGATTCTATGGTCTTTACCCACACAAAGGTCTAAGATAACACCATAAAAAATTCAAAGGACAATGCTTCTAGAGATGTTTGACCAATATTATCAAACAGTAACTAATATGCAACAATTCGGCAAAATACAGTAATGTTAAGTTTAACCACCTAAGTACATTTTTTTTTTGTTCACCGGATCTGTTTCCAGGTTGAAGAAGATAGTTAACTCAGTGAACAGGACAACTTGTAATAAATGAAAAGATAGTTAACTCAGTGAATAAGAAAACTTGTAATAAATGAGAAGATAGTTAACTTCATCTTCTTGCATATATAATCTTAAATTTATATTCTCAAAAGACACAAAACAATAACTATAAATTCAGTCAAGTTTAATGGAGATTTCCCCAGGAAGATGAAGATAAGCTCTCGAAAATGACCCTCATTTTAAGAATTGTTTCAATGAAAATGGAGCTCCCGACGATCAATTCATAGTTAATGAGTGAATATCATCCTTATACCCAAGGCTAATGAAATATAATCAAGTCTTGTAATACTTAGTTTGAATCAAGTGGAAACTACAGGTACATTTATAATATATATAGTCAAGCTCATTGTAAAGAACTGGTTGAGAGGTCTCCATCATGATTATATTTGGGCATGTACAACCTTGTTTGACCTTCAAACAATTGTCACTTCCAAACCTGGGCATAAGATAGCAAGTCAATAAACATCCACATGGGTTCTAAGTGGATTTTTGCATGAAAGGAGAAGTTCTAGGTATAACCAAGACTAGTAAAACGATGCTCAAACGTATTTTGAGCCCTTTCCAACTACAATAAAAAACATTTTCTAAGATTTGGGCAGAAAATTAGAGAAGAGTATGTGGTGACCTCCTAAGCAACAACCAATGATTTGAGGAATTTTATGCCATGTTTGGGGTGGTTTTCCTCTCCTCTGATTAGGTTAAAGAGGGTTTGTTGTGTTTTCAAGTCTGTTGTAGGTTCTTGGTCTGAAAATAACATATTTATCCATGGAAGCGGCTTTAAAATTCAGTTTTGGGCCAGTTTTATGGATGAGAAAAACCTAAGAAGCGGTTCTAGTGTGTTATGGGTGCAATTGATAACTATTCATGTCCTCATGCAGCAACCATTGGCAATTATGGGCATGAAAATGAAGCCTGCAGTGACCTTCCTCTAGTGGAAACCCTTAAAGTAGCAATAAAAACCATTAATCATAGTTCTAGGCATAAAAAGAGGACAAAAACAAGCCTTGGTAGATTTATCAGCATCCAATCCTCATTTTGAGGGTCTAAAAGGAGGCTACGTGGATGTAAACAACAGTTCTGAGCACCCTTGTGCATGTAATCCAATCTCTTAAGAATAGTAGTGGAATTAATTCGCTATATTCAAAAATCAAAACTCTAAAGACGTAAAGACATGCAACATGCAATAAATTCATTCAATTACGTATATACTCAAAACAATCTAACTACTAGTGGCCAAAACAAGATGACTGCAACACACCACCAAATAAGACAAGAAACATGCTAGCATGTATAGTAGCAAGGTTTGGAATGCTCCTTTGACAATATGTTTCCCTGTAGGTGCCAAGATTCAAGTGAATATTGTATTGACAGTCTGTGGACATATGAAAAGTATGCCAATTTGTAACATCCTGAAATTTCACAAAAATTTAAAATTTGTCAACGTAGCATTTAATGCTTAAACTAACTGTGCAGAATTATAATTAATGCTTCTATGTCGTTATGCTGGAATAAATGTTTGTAACGATCATTCAATGTAATGTTTTGCATCTTGTTATGAATGAAATTTAAGTCTACTCTAAGATGCTATTGGATGTTTTTCTTATCTCAGCTATATTTTTATATTACCTTTGTCAATGTTCAATCAAATATTAATGTTTATAAGTGCTAACTGTTGTTCTTCTTTTGATGATGAAAGGGGTCCTAAGGGTACCCCGAGGCTTACTTAGCATTTATGCTAAATCATTTGGAATTTCCCTTTCGCAGATTACAAGTAAGGGTGACACATCAAAATCAAGTAATACAAATATATTTTTAAATTGCACTTTCAATTAGCCATTAAAGGTTCTATATAGAAATTTCTAAGGTACTTATAAAGTGACCCGTTTACAGTTTGTATTTGTAACTATACAACTCATACATTTCCTTTGTTTATCATTTGAATGATGAAATAGAGTATTATAGCATTGGTTTAGGATAATATGCGATGCAATTATTTGTAAAAAGGATAATGTTCCTTTATGAAACATAGGCTAAATGCATGATACTTTATATTTCTATATCATGTTCACTACATGCAAATTGCTATGCGATTTCCTAACTTAGATGGTCTATTTACCATTTCCATACTTTTCCTATAGCATATAACTATATGCAAATTCTATGTAATTTCTATAGCATATAAATTATATGCAAAGGCTTATGCATTGGTCCTATATACAAAATAATGAACAAAATGTGAGCATCGTCGTGACCCTTTTAAAACATGTGATCGATGCCTAGTGAATTGATACCATAATGCAAACTATGACTTACAATAAGATCTATATTATGACAGGTTTGCAAATATAAACAACGTAACTACATGATAAGGATAGGGTAATAATGATTTAATGGATATGTGCTGGCAGGCAGTTGCATCCAACCTTGGCATTTATCACTCCTATCTACCCGCTCGGTGGAAAAACTCGGTGGCTTCCATCGTGGTGCTTAACATGTGAATGCATAGTGAGAATATAGTTGACGTGGTCTAGCTATACATGGTTTTGTTTGGAGGTTATCTGAGCTGGTCTCCACAGTGGCAATGGTTATTAATGTAGTCATAAATGTGGTGGTTGCTTGGGAATACGAGGTGTTGTGATGTATGATCTCCACCGTTGATCTTACGTTACTCTCGGGCTTCGGAACTTAACCCTAATATCCACAAAGTTTCATCATTGTTGTCTCCTTTGGCATTCAATGTGTTAGAGAGTGGTTCTGGGGAGAGGCCGACCAACCTGTGAAAGCTTAGGGTTTGTTAGCAGGTTTTGAGAGCTCCTCCCATGAATCAAACCCGTGACTTGAGAGTGGTTATTGTTACCAGTTGATAATTTAAGAGCCGAGCTCTGGTGTGGAAGTTTACTGCATTGTTTCGGTATTTGAAAGTCTCAGGAAGATCACGCTGGTTGTAGTGGTGTTCATCTTCAAAGCGAGTTCAAGAGGACTCCTTCCTTAGGTTTAATACCACAATTTGCATGGAAGGGTTGATAGTCTTCGGGGTTTAAGGAGCCGAGTCACTTCTGTAAAAAGTGTTAATGTATTCACCAAGTGAAGTGCGAGTGTCTCTGGATTCAAACTAGTTGCAGATGATATCCTTTTCAACCTTCGGTTTTAATTATCAAGGTAATGTCACACTTGTAATTTTTGTATGGTTGCAATCGTCAGTATTTTGTTAAGCTTTGGGATAAAATTTAACCTCCTTCTGTGTTCGTGGCAGGTTCTGTCATCTACAGGGTTCTATGCTCCAGTTAAGTGGAAACTACTGCGTGTAAGTGGTAAGTCTCGGTGGTTTCCCTTGTGGGTTCTCCTGGCAACTGTTGGTTGTGTTTCAAATGGTCGAAGCTTTCGGTTTTTTGAAGATGTGGTCGTTGTTGCAATGCTTACATTCTGTCAAGCAAATGTAGGGAGGATGGAATCCTTGACCTACCCTTATAATGTATTCTACAATTTACTGTATGTTTAATTGTAATACTTGTTTACCAAGGTTTTAACCCTCGACTTTTGGATAATGATGAAGGGTTCGGCATGTGCTTTTTACATCGTGTCTGAAACAATGTTATGTGTTAATTGATGTCAATGTTCATCGTTTTTAGTGATGTCCGAGAGCCAAAACTCAATGTTTTGTTTTGAAACTTTGAAAACCCTAACCTATTCGGTTTAGGAGGTGAATTTGGAAATTTTGAGAGGTTGAACTTAAAAAAAAATAGTAACCTAGCTTCTTGTATTTATATGATTTTGTTGCAGATAATGTTTACAATAGGAAAGTAATACCACTATCTAATGTTAATGTTTTAATGTTTTTGTTTACGAACTACTGTGTGTTTAAGATGGTTGAAAGCCAAAGGTTTGAATGAATTGTTGTGCAGTCAAAACCTTGAACCTATAGGTTTCGATGGTAGCTTTGATAGTCTTGGGATTTCGAACCTGAGAACTGATTCTTATTCTCGTTTATTTATTTGGTTCGATTCAGACTATGGTTATGCTAGGGTTGCAAAGCCACTGTGTGATAATGAAGCTAAAACATGTTTCTTTGTTTTGTTTGTATACTATGTGCTAGAATCGTGACTAAAAAATTTACTTCTGTTTGGGTGAGGGTATTGACCTTACTAGTGATCTTAACTTGAAAAGTTGATGTTTAAGCTGTTAAGGGTTTGACCGTGGAAATACTTATGAAACTGTCATGATGCTTAAGGTTATTTAATTCTATGTTTAGGGTTTCGAACCCGTGTCTGTTATGTATACAGAAGTCTTATAATAACTCTGTCTTGGATGATTTATTTGGTTTAATAAATGTTGAAAAGAATACTTAATGTTGATATATAGAAGTTAGGGTTCTGTCTGAGATGAATATTAATGGTTCAATTAATTCTGCAAAATAATTTTGTTATGTAATAAAGGTAATGTTTATTTTGTGGCTGTTATATTTCATGCATCACGATGAAAGAAATAAAGTGAAATTATAACACTATACTGTTTTGAAAAGAATAAAGAGAATGCATAGCATAAGTCTTCTGAAAGGAAATAAATGACCTAAAATGAAAACCCTCGATTTTGTACATGGATGAAATATTTACTTCTGTTTCTATGTAAAGAAATATTATGGTGCCTGTAATATGAAATGCTGTTATATTTCCTAAGTTTAGACATATATAATTTATTTTACAGAATGTAACTGATAAGCGATATTTAAGGAAAACACAACAATGTCAGTCTAATCATTCATTCTATATTTTTTCTATCATTTATCTATCTTAATTCTCCCTCTATGTACTAGAGTACTATACAGAAAATAATATGGGAAAAATACAGTAGAGGTATTTTATCAATTCATCTATTTATTCAACAGTTTATAAACTCCTAAACAGATCAGAAAATCATAGTTTACTTCTGCATAATGTAAACTAACCGTTTTAAACTAATGAAATACTAAATCAGTGATTACAGAAATAATTTAACTACTTAGGATTGAAATAACTAGTAGAACCTATAACTGTAGATAGGGTGGAAAAACACCCAAGGAGGCCTATTCCTCCCAACCTTCTCCAGAAGAAGCATCTAATCTACTTGCCTCCTTTGGACCCCCGAGCCTGTTTACGAAACCACCAGGTAGATGAACTTTGTGTAGAAGCAAGGCACTCGACTTTGTATAACCAGCAATCAATAGAGACTTGCCAAAAACCTCAATCTCTGCACTCAGCAGTAGAAACTATGCACTCAACAGTAAATCAAGTAGACTTACACCATGATAAAAAGCATAGCATATCCCCTCATCGAATCTCTTGGGTGCAAGAAGCAGAACCCCAAGGTAAATTTCCTCGTCGGGAAAAGTGATGAACCTTAGTCCAAAATTCGATGGCTCTTAAAAAGATTGCCTAGGTATTTAGTGGTCATTTTTCAATAAATGAGCCTCAAGCTCCAGTCCCATCTTTCAGGGCACTATGACCACAATTCAAGGGAGTTGTCCCATACCAACAACTAGTTACTTGCCTCATGAAGCTTCCATTTGTCCATTGCCTTCTACCCCAGATTCCATTCCACCTAGTGGGTCAGTAAACACTCTTTCAACAGTATCCTTAGGTGTTTGTCTCCTATTTAATTTATTAAATAATAAAATATTGTGCAAATTACAGTCATCCTTGGACACTTGTCCAATATAAAAATTTACAATAAAAGTTAAGATAATGTTTCCAACATAAAAATGTTTTTCAGCAAAAAGGGGTATGTTATACAATTACATTAGATAAATGTTGGTCTCGTGTGAATAGGTCTCCTACGATGAATGCGTAGGAACCTATACATAGACCCTTTTTCTCTTCGCTTAGCTATGTAGAGCTCATTTCCCTTTCTGAATATTGATAAGTATTTTCAAAGAAAATATGAAATAGGTAAATACATTCTAGAAAGTGAAGATGCTTAATTCATACAAGTGAAAGGAAATAAAAACATCTTTCCTCAAACCGTTGAATCAAAGAAAATCAAAATAAACCAATGAAGCTACAACAAATGGTTCATTCAAGCATCAAATAAGAACTAGAAGCATTCAAGGGACTAACACAATCTTTAACCAAAATAAACCCAAACTTCCACAATCGACATAATACTAAAAACATAAGCAGTAAACAATCCATACAAATTTTCCAAGGTATCAGAGCTAGACATTAACATGTTTTCATGTACTAGAATGATCCCATTCTTGCTTAACGAAAGTCTTGTTAAATTATTTATTTATCCTTTAATACTAGGACACTACATATGTGAAGAGATAGGCCCTAGCTTCGTCACATTCTTGCTTCATTTCATGTCACAAACAAGAAGGAGGATGTAATAGTTAAATATCGAAACATCAATCTTAAATAACTTACATCAAGGAAATGTAGTCACAATCATCAATGTTACAATGAAACCGACAAAATATAGAATATAGTTTTACCTAAAATGCAACCTCCAACTAACATATAGTGATCTTGCAACCATAAAGACTTTCCGACCTACTTCAAAAATAGAGGAAGAACAAATTTACTCAAATAACACGAATCACATCATCAACAACAAAACACCTAGACTCACAACTGGCCTAGGTTTCAGTGAAACACAACTGCACTAACTAGATTCAGGGCAAGTTGGGACTCCACTTGTGATCTCGTCCCTTAATGGTCCAACGGACATGTGGGGACCTGAATCTTGACAAACCGACAAATTGATAGAATTGAACAATTTTTCCTCCACTAGCCAATTATTCCCGTGGAGTCTAATACAATTATGCATTGTAACTATGCCAATTGCATAGAGGAATGTTGGTCTCATTCCAATAGGTCTCCTACAATCAATGGATAGGAACCTAATGCATAAACCATTTTTCTCTTCACTTAACTATGTAGAGCTCATTTATTTTTCTGAATAACGATAAGTATTTACAAAGAAAATATACAATGAGCATAATAGATTCACAAAAGTGAAGAAAATTAATTCATGCAATTGAAAGGAAATAAAAACATATTTCCTCAAACCCTGAATCAATGTAAATCAACTAAAACCAAGCGAAACTACAACAAAGGGTTAAATCAAGAATCAAATGAGAACTAGAAGCATTCAAGGGACTAACACAATATTTAACCAAAATACATGCAAACTTCAAAAATCGACAAAATGCTTCAAACAAGAGCAATAAAGAAACCATAAAAATTTGTCAAGATATTAGAGCTAAACACCAACACGATTTCATGTACTTGAATGATCCCATTCTTTCTTAGCGAAAGTGTTGTCAAATTAGTTATTTATCCTTTAATGCTAGGACACTATATATTAGAAGAGTTAGCTCCTAGGCCTAGCTTTGTCAAATTTCAGCATCGTTTCATGTCACATATAAGAAAGGGACAACGTAAGAGATAAATATCAAAACATCGATCTTAAAATAAATTGCATGAAGGAAATGTAGCTCAAATAATCAATGATACAAAAAAAAGTACAATGTAGAATCTATTTTTACCTGAAACAAAGGCTCAAATTCACATATAGTGATCACCAGCAAGGGTCCATGGAACACCCTAAACCAAAATAAGACTCAAGTCCCTCATGTATATTGGATCATAAATTGTCGGTTAAATCAAATTCCCAATTCATATTCTAGCCTTGTTCCTCATTTTCAACATGATCTTCTCCAGATGAACCATCATTATGATCCTCAAAAACATTATGTTCCATATCAAGTTCATTAGAGAGATTTGTTATATTGTTTTCTCCCCTTCTTTCACGATCTGATCGCCAAAGAGCTAGTGCTCTTTCATACGGAAAATTGTCAACCTCATTCTTTGTTGCATATAATATTAAGCATGTATCCACATTTTTATCAAGATTTTTCCTCGACTTTGACTTCAAGAATGATAGTGCACTAAACATCCTCTCATCCTCCACTGATCCCAAAATCATGGTTTGACATAAATCTACTAAATTGAAATATTCTAACATTCTTTACCATAGGATTTCTCTACCACTGAGTTTAGTCCATAATCTTGTAATTGCACCATATTCTAGAGGATTATCCAACTCAGAAAATTGCTCCCACATTGTTATAGAAAAGCATTGAGCTTGTTCTGACAATTTTGTTCAATCTAAAATGCCTTGGATATGTTCTCCTTGTATCTCGGTCTCTCGACAAAAATGGCTCTGCAAAGTCTTGCATTTCCCTATAAATTCAACCTTTAAAGTCTTTGAACATTGACGATGGTTCCAATATTGAGGGTATACCACAGACATGGCCTCCAACAATTCATCTCAAGGAAATCGTTCTCTTATCTCTAATGATAGTGATTTTGCAATTTCTATCAAGTTGCGCCTCACTGAAATCACAACATTGTCAAATCGTTCTCTTGACATGGGGCACTCTTTGGTGGATCTTCCTATCTTATCGTTGTAATAAAAGGGAACCATATGCCCACGCACTCCCATACATAGCATCCCTTTTTCATCAAACTTTAAAAAAAAATCATCATTTTCTATATTGATTATCTTAGTTCAATTTGTAAATGCTAGACCTGTAAAAGACTCTGCCATAATATACAAATTATCCAATGCAAGGCATGATAATTTTCTTGCATTTGTGTATTCAACAATATACATTGTGCGACTCTAAGACATATTCATGAGGTTATTCATTTCATAAAGCATAGGAATAATTCCAGCCAATGTTAATAATGTCTCTATATCAGTTAGTAGAAAGAGAAGAGTTTGAGATTTTTCTACACTTAAGCGATGTTCATACATTACCCCTACCAAGGATGCATATTCCTCAGATAGTATTTCAGCTGGTCCCTTCAGTGAGATCCATCTTGTATCAACATATTTTAATAGTTTTTTTCCATTTGTAACACCGTCGACAAAACTTTTAAACTCTGAAAATCGTTTGGGACTTTGACAAAAGTATGCATGAACCTCACACGGTACAAGATATTCAACTTTTTAAACCAATGCAAGGCTGCGCAATATTTTAAATGCAAGATTCATCCTGTGAGCCATACAATACTAAGCATATATGGTGAAGCTAAGAGTTGTAGTCTAGCACAAAGGTCGTTCCTTTGTCCCTGCATTACTGATGCTCCATCTACTCCAACACATACCAACTTTTTGCGATCATTGAATGATCCATACCACCAATTTCCTTCAAACTATTAATAACAAGTTCGTAAATATTTTCTGTTGTAGAACTTTTGTTCATTTTATGAATTCCATGTAGATAGGAATGCTTGATATGGTCATTGACCATATAAATTCTCATGCAAATCCATGAAGTATTATCAACAGTCGTAACCTCATCCAAAGACAGTGACAAAAATGTAGCATTCACAATCTTCTCTTTCATATCATCCTTTTCTACTTGAGCTAGATATTTTCCCCATTCCCAACCACTCGTTAAATACCAATGAGAAGATGGAAAATTTGGCACTTGAATAAAAGATAGATATTTCGTCATTTTTGGATAATCTGTCATAGGACGACCATTGGATAGGATGTGAAATACAGTGCTTAATTGTATCGTCTTTGATAACAAATTTGTTTCCAACATCTTTCCAAATTGAGATGTGATGGTTCCTCCACTTTCCTCGAATTTTCTCTTATTTATTAATAATTTATTATATTCCTCTTCGTATTGAATATGTCGGCATTGGCTAAGATCTTTCCATCTAGCAGTAGATTCATTCTCACCATTTACAATTTTCTTATCATACACCTTTCCAACTTCTCTATTGTGTCTAGCTTCATCTACAATTTCACTACCTTCCCAACTTTCCAACTACATGAAATGCATTTAACTTCTCCTCAGGTCTCATTCTCATTTGCTGGAGGTATTGGTTCAATAAATGGGTATCTTGAGACCAAATCAAGTAGGAATTTTCTCCCCATTGTTATACCTCAATATTACACATTACATATTAGTGTCGCATCCTTGCATTAGCGACCTAAATGACAGTTTCCCTTAAAGATCATCTGAACATCCAGAGTGAAAACCATTGATTGAATACTGAAAGCAAAACCTTTTTCTGCCATCTGCTAGCCCAAATTAGCCCTGTTTGTGAGTACTACCGCTCTCTGCATATCTACATGGGCGCGGTAGTCATCACTACCGCACGTTGCTCCTTCTCTGGGGCGCGGTACTACCGCGTTATGCTCATTTATAGGGGCACGGTAGTCTGAAATTATCCTTTTTGCCTTGGATTTTGGGATTTCGACCTTCAAGGAGATTTTGTTGGGATTACCACCCTTGGTTCGATCCTAACTCCTTCTTTGTTTAGCTGGCCTGATCCACTAAACCCTCCATAGATCCACACTTCTCTCTTGTTGGTTAATCTTCCCATGTGCTATAAGAGAGAAGCTTTCCATGGGCCAAAAGGAGGACTTTTGGGGCATCAAACCTATGATCTTCATACTTCTGCAGAGATAGCTAGAGGAAGCACTTGGAACTGGAGGATTGGCTTGGATATCAAGCAACCTTTGTAAGTACTCTTCAAGTTTGTAATAAAAGATAACTTGCCTTGTTTTTCCCATTTCATGTGTATTGTATAAATCTTTGATATGAAATGTATCTATTTTAGATTTGAACTTAATCTTTGCTTCAAGGTATTTGGAAGTTGCATGCTTGTCCTTTGTTTGATTTCAATAGGTTCTACATTGGAGCTTTGGGATCAAGAGCTAGAAGCGGGACAAACGTCGAATTGGAAGGTGAGTTACGTCTTTCATCTCTTCTGAATGCATTTAATCTTGTTGTGAAGATTAGTTTAGGAACTCAAGGTAGCATTTGTTTCCTTTTTGTCTTAACATAGAGTCAGTGCATCCTACTTTATCCTAAGAGAGTTTCTACCTATCCGTAGGGAGAAATTTCTACAACAAAAACTGGCGACCATACTGGGGAGCTTGAATACATTTTCTTTGCTTGTGAAGTTTGCTTTCAATTTCACTTATTGATTGTAAGAATTGGGTTATTTTACCCTCATTCACTTCCATGTTCTCTGCATTAGACTTCTGTTATAGATCAGTAAGTCCTCTGGGTTGGAAAACCCTTGAAAAGTCAAAATATTTTCTCAAAATTACGCCTCCTTCCCTTTGTTCACACACTACCGCGCCCCCGTAACTGCCTACAGAGCGATAGTACCGCGCCTTAACAACCGTCTAGAGTGCGGTAGTCTAGCAGTACCGCACCTTAAGCGCTGTCTAGAGCGCGGTAGTCTAGCAGTACCGCCCCTTAAGTGTTGTCTAGAGCGCGGTAGTCTATCAGTACTGCTCCCAGGTGGCCTGCAGGCCCACGGTAGTTCCTGGAAAGTGTGTTTATTTGGTGTGTTTGGTTATTTTTGGGTCTTTTCAAGATTTGGATCCATGTTGGCCCTTTGAGTAAACACTAGTGTTTTGCTTGCATTTTTTAAGCGAAATGGGTTCTATTTTTGAAAAAAAATTCCCCCTCATGGCCAAGGGGGCCATGAATCGTGCATCCTACAGTCGTTTTGACCGATATTAAGGTTTTGAGATCATTTTTGGTTTGGTGTGTTTAGCATGTTTGGATTGCTTGGCATCTTATTTCCTTTGCATCCTATCTAATGATTGTTTGAAAAGATTGGTAGTTTCAGAAGCTAGGGCTTCTTTTTTTTGGGTTTCTCTCCACAGATATTGAAAGTCAGGAGGCTAGATTGACTCTCCTCAGCAAGGCGCATCTCTCTGTCGAAATAGAATTCAATTCTGAGCATTTTTAGATTTTGACCTAAAAATTAGGGTTTCCACAAAAAGTGGAATTTCTGAAATCTGAGACCATGGCTAGAAGATCCTTGGAAAAATTGAAGTTTAGAGCTTTGGATCGAACTTTTTGGTTGGGTGAAGCTTTTGGAAAATCAAACCCTAGTTTGGGGTCCTGTTTAGTGAAGCCATAAATTAGGGTTTCTGCAAAAGTTGGAATTTCTGAAATCTGAGATGATGGATGGAAGCTCCTCTGAAAAATCAAAGTTTAGAGACCAAGATAAAACTTTTTGGATGGGTGAAGCTCCGGGAAAATCAAACCCTAATTCAGGGTCCTCCTAGTGAATCTGGAAATCTGAAAAGCAAATTTGAGGGGTTAAACTTTGCAGTTTTCAAATTCTGAGTATACCAACTTGATCAACTCATCAAGGCACATCTTTCTATCCTTTCAGAAGTTTGAAATTCAAATTTTGAATTTTTAGGGTTTCTCTAACAAACCCTAATCTAGCTCCAGATCAAGTTTTCAACAAATCAAGTGGTAAGACCTAATAACTTTTCTATTTCCATTTGAAGTACTTCTTAAGATGTATCACCACACCAAGCTTGAGGATAATCTTGAAGGGGCTGATAACTTCCGAGCATGGAAGTATAGGATTGGGTTAATCTTAAAAGAGAATGAGTTGGACACTTACACAAGTGAAGAGATTCCAATTCCAGAGGGAGATGAGACTAAGGCTTCACACAAGAAGAACTTGGTCAAACCCAAGAGAATAACTGCTGATTCTATTAAGGACTGTCTCATACCCCATGTGTCTTCCCTAAGGACACCTAAGGAGATGTTTGATTCCTTGACCAAGCTATTTGAAGGGAAGAACATAAATCGGAAGATGAAATTAAGGAATCAACTAAAGAACATCCAGATCCAGAATGCGGAGACCATGTAGTCTTACATTTCAAGGGTCTCCCAAATAAAAGAACAAATTGAAGATGTGGGAGAAGATATAGAAAATGGAGAAGTGGTAATGACCACTCTTAAATGGCCTTCCTAGGTCATGGGATTCCTTCATCCAAGGAATTTGTGTTAGGAAGAAACTTATCTCATTAAGTAGGCTGTGAGAAGAATTCTCACAGGCAGAAGCTCAGATTATAGCTCGAGAAGAAAAGATGGGGAATGAAGATCAAGCTCTCACAACACATACCAAGGAGAGGACACTTTTCCTCAGATTTTCCTAAGAACAAAAGGAACAACAACAACAACTACTACAAGCAATTTGACAGGTATGACTTACAGGTATTTTTTGAAATCTGTTCATGATTAAGTTTATAATATGATTGTCTTCATGTTATTGAGTTTAGTAACAATCTTGTTTAATTCTAGACTTGTGTTATCACCCTAGTAAAAGTATGAATGCATGATAGAAGACATTCATTGATTAGGGTTATGACACTTATGATTGTATTATGATTGTACTAATGGATTGTGGTGTTGTATGAGGAGAATGTTATCCGCTAACATGAAGGTACAAATCAAGTCCCAGATCAAGACCATAGTGACATGAAGAGAAAGACACATCCATAGTCATGGATCGCATAGAGGTATTTATAATTTGGTTCTACAATGGTTAACTTATGAGTTGTGTAGGTCATTGAAGAGAACAAGAAAAACATTGCTAGACATAACTAGCAAATATGATGACCAGGTATGTTTTTCTTATATCAAGTTAGAATCCTACCCTATGTAAGGATCTTATACTTTTGTATGATTGATAATGATTACTCACGAAGTTACAAGTTTGAGTAATCTAGGGTTTATTCATATTATGTCTCTTACCTTGATTGATGATATGACTAACCAGAAGAGTTCTATGGTCAAATATGAATATGCATGAGTAAGAGAAGTCTTCTTGAAACTTTGAATGCTAATGCTTATTATCTGTGTTTGAAATGATCATGACTATACATGTTTAATATTATTGTGTTTTGATAGTATTAATATTATACTAATGAATGTATGATTATGTATGAGATCTCAAGGATAACACAATGATGATACTAGTAAGCATGCATAGTGATCGAGGATGGATATAAGTTCAAGGACAGGTAATCCAGGAAGCAAAGATCAAGAGGGAGCACACTCCAATAGATCCTGCAAGGAAGCAAAGATTGAGAGGGAGTCCACCCAACAAACAAACAAAGATAAGTATTTGAATTGTCATTTCTTGTATATTTGATTGTTCAAATAATACTATTCAATGATGTATATACTTATGTTCCTAGACTTAGGTTGTGTACTATGCATATTAGAATAATTCATTAATGAACAGTATACTACTAATATGCATGTGATGGGTAAGTGGCCTATGGCACTGTACAACATTCCATTGCTACTTATCTAGAATGAAACCTCTTTGCTGACATGTTGGGAGTTGTGCACACTCTTAACATTGTTCTGGTAGAGATTGGAAGGCACCTAGAAAGTTACGGGATATGGATAAATGTTGTATTGAAGCATTGGATAAAATAATTGCATGATTGTATGACATATTTCTTTATGTGTAAGAATTTGTTCTGAAAACTATGAGATGTCTCTAATCATGCAATTTAACTTGTCTTGTAGGAAAGATCATATACCATCACCTACAAAATAAGGAATACAACATTTGTTCAGCAACAAAACTATCTATTGAAGAATCTGAAGTTCCCAAGATCAGGGATGAAGTAATGATGCCATGATCAGTCGATCATGAAGAATGATGTTTGGGATGTGGTCCCAAGACCTAAAGGGAATTCTATTATGACTTCCAAGTGGATCTATAAGATCAAGCATGCTGCAGTTGGTAGCATAGATAAATAAAAAGTGAGATTTGTAGCTCATGGCTTCTCCCAGAAAGAGGGAATAGACTATGAAGAGAAATTTGCTCCTGTAGCCAGATACACTTCCATCAGAATAGTACTTGCTCTAGCTGCAGTAATGAAATGGAAGGTACACTAAATGGATGTCAAGATAGCTTTGTTGAATGGTGTATGTGGAGCAGCCACTCATTTTTGAGACACATGACAGGGAGTCATATGTGTGCAGGTTGAAGAAAGCCTTGTATGGCTTGAAGCAAGCTCCTAGGACTTGGTATGGTAGGATAGACAGCTCTCTATCCATTTTGGGATTTACCAAGAGTAAAGCGGATTCCAACCTTTACTACAAGGTTGAGGAAGGAAATCCTGTGATACTCTTATTGTATGTGGATGACCTGTTTGTTATGGGTGAGGATATATTGATTGCCGACACGAAGAGGAAGCTTGCTACCGAGTTCGAGATGAAGGACTTGGGGATGATGCACTATTTCTTAGGCATGGAGGTGTGGCAGAGTGCAGATGGAATCTTCCTTGGATAAGGGAAGTATGCAGTAGAGATCCTGAAGAGGTTCAGGATGATGGACTGCAAGGCCATGGCCACACCTATGGCATCGAACCTGAAGCTTCTGTGTGATGCTTCGTCTGATCCAGTTGATGTTAGGGTGTATCGTCAGATGATTGGGTCCTTGATGTACCTGACGAACACGAGACCAAATATTTTCTTTGTGGTGAACACATTGAGCCAGTTCCTGATGGATCCTAGAAGTGTTCACCTGATTGCTGTAAATCATATTCTGAGGTACATGAAGGGTACAATTGATTATGGGCTCAAGTATGATGCAAATCAAAAGTTTAACCTGCAGGGTTATGTTGATTCAGAATGGGCATGAAGTGCTGCAGATAGGAAGAGCACTTCTAGGTGCTGCTTCAGTATGGGATCAAGAGTGATATCTTGGTTTAGTAGGAAGCAGTCCTGCGTACCACTGAGTACAGCCGAGGCAGAGTATGTTGCAGCTTGTTCGTCTAGTTGTGAGGCAGTATGGCTCCAGAAGCTACTGTCTGAGTTATTTGATCTCCCGTTGGAGGCTACTGGTGTCTTTTGTGACAACCAGAGTTGTGTGAAGCTGTCTGAGAACCCGGTATTCCATGACAAGTCGAAACACATTGAGATCAAATATCTGTTGATGTATATGTAACTTTGAAATGTATTTCACATATATGTATATTGTATTCCTATAGAGATGTTATTATTCCTCTATACGGAAGTGTCGTAACTTATACTTGATGGGTTATTAGACCACCTTGTTGGGGTCGTCCCTGTATAAGTCATGTGGGTCAAAGGGTTATTAGACCTGTTAAGTGGTTAAGTTGAGGCCGACCTAGTTGAGTAAAGGTCAAGTCAAGTTAGTGTATAAATAGAGAGTGTGTCTCTCTCATTTTACACATTCTATTCTCTGTTGGCGGGCAAATCTACCCTATAGCAAGGAAACTAATGCTATCAACTTGGTTGGGGTGACAGGTAAGTGTATTGATGATATTACAAAGACATTTACAAAAAAGAAATAAGTTGTGGATCTTGGGAACACACCTTTTAATCGAAGTTTGATCCTAGCCTTGACTTGATCTCATGTTCAACTTCCGAATCCACTTTCCTTCCAGCAAACCTGCAATAACAATACCTTTCTCAAAGCATTTTGGGCAATATATAAAGTTTGAAAGAAACAAAAACAATGTTTAACATTCAAAATTGGCCAAAATAGATCCACATTAAGATGCCATTTCATAACACATTTTAATTGGAACAAGAAAGACACTTCAACCTTTATTTGTCAAAAATAGAATGATGTACAAGTATACCTGATCATGAAACAGGCTCCTGCAACTAGATTCTGGGCTCTGGCTCTTCTCTGGCTTGGATATCTTCATCATCAACTCCTCCAATGTCTTAAAGTTTCTCCATTAATTCATCTCACCATCTAGGTTCTCTACCTAACCCTTCTCCCTTAATCTTCTTTGTATTTATAGGATTAAAGAAGTAGTTTAGGTCGATGTATAGTTATGGAGGAAGTTGGGGGAGTTAGGAAACTACCAGCAACTAATCCTCCTCAAAAAATTAACTTATTTTTTAATCATCTTTTAAGATGTACGCGACTCTTTTTCAGTGAAGTAGCGTATAGGGCGCTACTTTAATGCTTATCAACTAGCGCTCATTCGATTTTAAATGGTGAGCGTTACTATGCTGCAAAGGAGTAGCGTATACTTGGATATGGGCGCTACTATTATACACTGGAGTAGTGTATGGGCACTAGTCTCTTTGAGTAGAGTAGCGCTGATATCTCAAAATGATATTTTTTGGGGTTTTTCCAGTAATGTCAGGAAATGGAGTGAGTCAAAGTATCATCCAAGGTCAACATGCTCCTCCATCCAGGTTGTCCTTTTGTGTGATCAACAGCTCAAGGTGATCACGGACGGAGAGGTGCAATTTTAACTTATAACAGATGCCCCCTAATGTGTGAGGTCAGAGGGAAACGATGGCCGAAATACATTATAATCCAAAGCCAGAGGAGGAGCAAAGAACCGCAGAAAACAAGTCACAAGAAACCTGCAACAAAGATCAAGGTCAGCTAGCAATTACATTGTTGACATCATATAGATGTGCAGTGTGATACAACATGATATTCGATACATAACAAGGAGATGTATATAAAGGCATGGCCACTTGAAATACAAACGTGGATCCATGTCAAACTGAGAGACCATAGCCATAACAACAAACTGGATCTATGTCTCATGGAGAGCCAAATATAAGTGAGGCTCAGTCTTGCGCAACTTGGGTGAATAAAAAAATGAGGTAATGTCATCCAAAATCCCAAGGTCTTCATCCAAAACAACTCTAGGTACAAACCCTAACCATGTGAATAGATGAGCTGACAGTTGAACATGGGGGTATCGTTTGATTACCGGTCATTGATGTATACCGTTAACAAATGCGAGGACTTCCACCGATAATGAGGATGGGGTCCAAGGTACCAAGTACGATTCGCCAAATGTGAATAGATGGACTTGGAGTCGAACACTTGGGAATCCTGTCGAAGAAGAGACATTGGTGTATTCTCATCATTCAACAGCGAGGAAAATTGCCACTGGTGAATGCAATCTCCAAGGTACTAACCGAAACTCTAAACTTCAATCCCAGAATAATGAGTTGATGTCAATGGGAAGAAGTCCGTTGGAAGGGAGGCCTTAAGGCATCCTCCATCATCCAACTTGAGGAACACTCAACTGGTAAGAGCTGATATGGAATAATATGTAACAAGATTGACACTAGGAAGGCCGACACATGAGGTAAAGGTAAAATTGCAGAATGGCTGACACAGGATATATCCTTGAACATTGAGCATGACACAAAGTGATTTAGGCAGTTTCTGACATAATGGGGTAAATAATAAGTCTGAAATGTAAGAGACCCTCCATATGGTTGGAAGAATAACCAACCGGGGGAGTAAATAACTCAGAGGAAAGGTTCACCCTGAGGTCAAAACTAAACCCAACCGACAAGATAGACTCAAGTAAGTGCTGTGTTCAAGGATAGAACTTGACTGAACTGCCTTTGACAATGAAGATATGATATGTCTTTCCCGTCCCTTATTCTTTTTAGATAAAAGAATACCCTTCTTGCTGTTTTAATGAGTCCAAGAAAGAATGAAAACTCAATATATCCAACCATGTAAGTAATTTAACGAGCCCATGGGAGGAAGACTCAGAACCTTCTTCATTTTTTTATAGAGTTCAAAGAAGAGATAGAATATTACTCTATATTACTGATCTCTGGATTTTAATATCGAACCGAGATCTGTTCTTGCTCGCCGGTGTTTTCAATTTTAAGGAGTCTGAAAAACTTAAACAATAACTCCATATATCTACTCGTGGATTTTAGTATCGAGCCCAAGCAAATTAATGCTCGCCGGTGTTTTCCTGTTTATAGAGTCTGAAAAACTTAAACAATCCTCTTTTCACCTATCCGTGGATTTTATATCGAGCCCGGATTGGTCTGTGCTCGACGGTGTTTTCTTGTTTATAGAGTTGAAAAACTTAAACAGTCCTCTACTTACCCTCTCGTGGATTTCACATCGAGCCCGAGTAGGTGAATGCTCGCTTGGTATTTTCATATTTAGAGAGCCTGAAAACCCTAAAGAGAGGCTCCAAAAGGTCCTTTTTCATACAGTTAGTCTCCTCCCCCGAAAAAGTATAAAACAATGAAAGTAGAACTCTTTTAGCGCATACAGGAGTATACCTAGAGTATACCTTTTCCGTAGTTAATCCACTTAGGCCCGGAAAAGGGGTAATTCTATACCTGAGTGGATGAGCCTTCGATTACTTTAACGAGCTCGAAGAGGACAAGCTTGCTCGGCAATCTTGTTTAGGTTTAGATAGTCCAAACAAGAGATTAAAATGACTTAAAGGTCGGCTTCTAGGATCATATCTTCATATTCTGCCAAAACTAGGTCTTCAACAAAAGATTAGTCGATGCGGCAAAAATCTCGAATGATATATGAATTTGAAATATTTAACTAATTGACAAGGTCTATCATCAAGAATTTTTTAACTTAGGAGACGAATCCGACAAAAATTAAATGAAAATTGAGCTTGGATTAGTTTTATACCCTATTGTGTGTTTCAATTAATTAATTAGGGATTTTTGAAAATTTTGAAACTATAGAAAATTAACAATTATGGGTAAAAATCAAAATCCAATTTATATATAATTTCATTGTTTAAAAATCAATTTCCAATTTGTGTTGTAGGGCAAAGATTGGGGCAACCTTTTGCAAATTTCAAATCTCCATTGCAATCGAACCGAGCATCCAACCGTCAATCTTCCTCCACCAAGTAAGTTAAAATCCACCTGTCTTGCATTTTCATGGTTTATTTTTCAATTTTTGAGCAAAAAATAGCTTGCAACGCAATGTTCATAAGTGTTTCTATGTGGGCGCTACTGTGTAAACACAGCAGTAGCGTATAAACTCAATGGGCACTACTGTGCTCAAGCAGAGTAGCGCCTAAACGCAACTGTGTAGTATACACAGTAGCGTACATACTTGAAAACTTATATACAAGTGCCGAGACTCAAAAAATTTTGGTTTTTTGTGCAGGATGGTCCTTCAATGGAGGGAGAGGGAGCATGAGGACATGGATAGGTTGGCCATGCAAGTTCCGGCCACCCTCCAGACTCTCCGAAGATGCGGTTTGTTGAAGTTTTACCGAACCGTAAACATGAGGGCTTTAAACAAATTGTTTCGAAGACTGATTCAGTATTGGGATGTGGATACCAATACTTTTGTCATTCGTGGGAAAACATTGGAGCTTACTGTTGATGACATATACTTTATTACTGGTCTCTCAAGGAGAGGAGATGTAATCAATCTGAAAGGGTCTTCTCGTGTGGGTGTAAGATCAGTGCAAAAATATGTGAATACATATTGTGTTGCGGGAGCGGAAAAATTGGGAAGCCGAGTCTTAATTTCCACTATTGACGGTCTCCCTCTGAAAGTAATAGTGAGCATGATCAACTGAGTAGCCGGTAGTGCTTCACAACACTTAGCTTCCAGGCACTCTATGCATATTGGTGTACAATGCTTACACGGTCATGTCTATGATTGGTGTACTAGTTTACTGGCCAACATGAAGTCTCAATTGACAGGTTGCAAATCCGGCACAATGAAGAATTTTGGGTACGGTAGTATTTTGTGTACTTTCTTCTTTGAGAGGATGCCTGCTATCAGTTTGGGGATGCCTCTGCCTCAGGTTAACCCCCGTGAGCCCATACTAGGCCGTTGTGGTGACATATTCCTCCGCCAGGGTGGTGGGGAAAGTCACTATTGTTATCATACTGATGATTTCTGGGGGTGGTGGGAGAGGCAAGTGCCTGCTTTCGAGCAGTTTCCATATGCTAGATTGGATTTCCGTCATGATCCAGAGCTGGTGCTTTCTCCAGGTGGAGCCTGGGGAGATATTGGTATGTTTAAATTTTGAGGATTATTTGATTTTTTCAAATTTTTTCAAATATTTAATTTTTTATGAATGAATTTTGAAGTTTTAATCAAGTGTCATATGTAGATGTTGGGCCTATTCGTCCTGAGGGACATCCTACCATCTTTGTGAGGCCAGCTGATATTACTGCAGCAGATGCTATGTTGGGAACCCTGGAGAGAAAAATAGGTCGGTTGACTCACGAGGTTCCTGCATGCCATATGGATCAGATACCTGTTGATATGCAGGAAGATGTTGTTGGGGTGCCCCCAGCATGGCTTAGGGTGCTGCGGAAAATAGCTAGGCTTGTCATTTGCTATCGCAATGCAGTAGATGATGAGGAGGTCCCTCCTTCTCCATAGGAGAGGGATACATTCTATGTATATATTTTTGAGGCTACTATGCCCAGTTTTGTACTTTTATGACCTGACTTGATAGACCTGTGACTCAAAACTCATATTTTTTGATACAGTATCGGTTATATACAGTATCAGTTATTTACATGTGTGTTTAAATTTTATGTGTGCAATACTGTTTATGTATGATGCAAATGCCAGTCTAACACATAATTTGCTAATGAATCAACTAATGTGTTTAAACTTCTTGGAATGTGTTCATATCTAATAGAATGAAATTGTCTTTCCAATAGTCTAACTCGTAGAAACTGACGTAGCAATCCAGGATCCCTAATCTGATAAACACCTGTTAACTGAAATACAATTAATTGTGAGTCAAGCCTTACCTCCAAATATGAAATGCCATGACTGAGAGCATCTCGGAGAAGTTCTATAACTGCACTGTATTCAGCCACATTATTTGTGGTAGGACCCAAACAAACCCCCCCCGAAGAGACAAGTTGGCCAGGGGGTGAATAAATGACCCAAGCTGCTGCAACCAACTGACAGGTGTGGCGACTGGCGCCATCAGCAAATCCTAAGAAGTGTTCGGTTGACATCTGGTACATGAAACGAAACACACATAAGATCACCTAACGAGCATAACAAAACTAGATTTACAAAAATATACAGCTATGTTACAAGAAAAAGTACTTCAGCCTAAGCATAATACTTCTTCAGGTAGGGTCAATGCCTGGATCCTCCTCGTGAGTCCGGGCAAAGATGTTGTGGAAATCACGGAAAAGATTGGTATACGGAATGATCTCATCGAGATAACATCCCGTTTCAAAGAAAATGTTTCCGTTGACCCCAGTGAAAATGTTCACCAGTGAGGTATGCAATCTATTTGCTTCAACAACACCAATTTGTGAAGAAGTGAAATCAGTATTTTCATCAGGTGGTGAACAAAATTCACCTCTCTCTATCAAGTTAAGAACCGGAAACAAGAAGGACCTAGGATCTATATGTTCCCGAGGAAGATTTGGGTCGGTCATGGCTTCTAACATTTCCTCTTCAGAAGGTAAAGTAGTATTTAAACTATCCAGAGAGCGGATCGGGTCTGGTATCTGAGTAGTGGCAGCATCTATGTTTGACTCGACAGACACCAATGGAGTCAACATATGTTCTGTTGTAGTTTGATAAGAATCCAAGTGGGTAACTTCTACAACAGGGGTGGGTACGGAGGGGTTTGTATTAGTTGGGAGAAACTCAGCTTCAGTTGTTAAACTAACCATGGCGGTTTCAGGCGATGAACATCCCTCAGTACCAACAAATAAAGTAGGAGCGGGTAGGTCAAAAGTGCCAATTAGTGATCCGTAAAGTCCTGCTCCTAAACTCTCTCCAACCGGGTTGGTTTGATCAATCAAAGGAACTGTGGTTTCTGAAGAAGTCTGGTTGTTTCTCTGAGTGAAAGAAAGTTGATCGACTGTAACGATCTTACCTTCAAATGGGAACATAACCACTCGAAAAACTGCCGATGCAATGGCTCGCATGGCATAAGTCCAACTCCTGCCCAATAACATATTGTAATCAAGCGGAGCGTCCAGAACTTCTACTTCAACAGCAACTGTCTTACCGGCCAAAGTGACATCAAATGATGGCAAAACTCCATGTGGACGAAAAGTTCTGCCATCAAATGCAGTAAGTAGTGTGTTAGAAGGGGCTAACTCAGGAGAACCTAGAGCTTTCCAACAGGAAATTGAAATTATGCAAGTCGACGCGCCCTCATCTACTACAGCTTGTCTAATGGTCATTGGACCATGAACGACTTCGATTTGAAGGGCAACGTGATAGGGCAACCGGTATTTGACATCATTCATATCAAATCGCGCAGACATGTTAGAGGATTCCATACTCCCAATAGCTGCTAGAAGTGCATTTCGTTGTAAAGGACAACTTTGCAAGACTTCTAGAGTAGATATGGCACAAGGGGTCTAGGCTAAATCTTCAACCACATTGTAGTTAGAAGCAGCCCGTGTGTTGGGATTGCGCGATGCCTTCTTCAAGACACCTTTCAGAATCTTGGGCATCGGGTCCACAGGTATGTGAAGTGGAGTGGAAGATTCTGGAATCTCCTTATCTTTTTTCTGTGTTTTCGGGGTATAGTTCCTGGCTCTGGTTTGCAAAAGTGCACCTGAATTAACCATGTTTATAAATGTTTGATCAATTGTTGCATGTGTAGTGCCCCCAGTTTTTGAGGTGCCAGAAGTTGAGCCTTGCCCTTTAGGGAATGGATCTTTCAGGACGGCAGGCTTCTTTTCTCTTAAGAGCTTCTGGGCTTCTTCAAGTAGAGGGCATTGATGAGTAAGGTGGTTCTACTTGCAAAGTTTACAAGGGAACTTAACCTTCTTTTCCTCTTTGTTACCCTCTTCGGCATTGTCGTTTTTGGGCTTTTGTTGGTTCCCCTCTCCTTTCTTGCCCTTCTTTTTGTTGTTGGGCTGCCGAGGGCCCTTTTGATTGTTCTGGACCTGGTTGACAGGCTCAGAAGTAGAAGGAGAGGTAGTGACAGAAGAAATATCTCCAGTCGATTGTTTGACAGCTAAGGCATGGACCTGTTTGGTCAGTGCTTCGAAGGTTGTAGAGTCAACTGAACCCACTATTCCGTCAGCATGTGGTCCAGGTTTCGGTCTACTCGGATCGGTGTTCGATTGTCGTGCATCGGGTATAATCTCATACAGTAACCCAGATTGTGCATACACAAGGTCTAACTGCTGATTCCGTAAGATGGCTTCTTCCTCATTGGATACTCCAGATGTAGCTACTTCCTTAGAAATATAAGGAAGGAGTGATTTCAAATACCACTCAAGCAGGAACTCCGGAGGTATGTTGGCCTTAATGAGCCTCTTCCGTCTTCACCACTCCTGAATGTGGTCAGATAAGTGAGTGGCTTTATTTTGTCTAAAAGTAGACAAAAGTTCTGTTCCGGCATCATACCAAACAGGAAGCTGGAAGTGATTCAAAAAGACTGTGGCGAGATCCCCAAAACTAGAGAATGTTGCTGTAGGTAACTCAATGTACCATTTGGCAGCAGCACCGGTTAAGGTCCTTTGAAACAATCTCAATCTGATGGAGTCTTCATTTAACAAATTTGAGGAACACCATAAGTGGAAGGTAGTGACATGGTCACCAGGGTCTTCACCTGCTTTTCCTTCAAACTTTGGAATGTCCGAAGGTAACTTGGTGGGAACTGATGGCCATGCCGCATTATGACACACAAGATCGTTTGTTAGTTTAGAAATATCTGGCAAATTTAAAGTTGCCAGAAATGGTAGACGATGCCGGTAAGATGGTACTTGATACGGGGAACCACCCATCGTTTGACCCATGAATTGTTGGTAGGGGTTGCCCCCAGCCATCTGGTGATAAGGGTTCCCTCCGGCCATATGCTGATAGGAGTTGCCACCTACCATCTGTTGATAGGGGTTGCCCCCAGTTAATTGTTGGTAGGGGTTACCCCCAGCTACCTGTTGGTAGGGGTTGCCCCCTGCCAACTGTTGTTGTTGTGTGAAAGAGTTATTAAAATTTCCCCACCCATACGAAAGTGGATTAGTTCTTTGAGGATTCGTCCACTGTGGCTGGGTGTTAGCCCCGCCATATTGCTGGTTAAAGATATTACCCCCTCCCCCCGAGAATAAGGAAAAAGGGACATTACCTGTAGGCATGCTACCTTGGTTCATGTTAGGGCCTACAAAGGTATTGAAACCAGTAGAAGCTGATGTGGACGGTGCAGTTATGGTGCCCATGACTGGTATGTTTGCAGAAGCACTTGGTCCTACAACAGGTGTGGAAATCCAAGTACTAGGAATCTGATATAACGGTTGAGAAGCAGGAGGTGTTGCACAGTTGGCCGTACTGCTAGGTCCAACAGTAGGTGTAGGAATAGATGCCATCATTGTCGAACTAGGCATACCTAATGTACTAGTGTTGAAACTGAAAGATGGGGTAGACACAGATGTGGTTTGTGCCTGACTTGGTGTAGCAGTAAAAGAGGGATTTACTGTGTTGGTGTTCATACCTAAAGTGGGAGTTTGGGGAACCCCCTGTTCACCTCCTAAGTTAGACACCAGATGTCCGAGAAAGGAATGATCTGCACTGAAAAGGGGCTGCTGGAAACCAACAGGTGACAGAAGTAAAATTCTAGTATTGGTTAAAGGAGTATTGAAAGGAGTGCTATACTCCGCGGAAGTAAGATCTTCCACCTCAACTGTACTAAAGTGTTGCTGATCTGTGGTACCTGGTAGTGGTTCCTCAAGAACCTCTATTTCAAGGTTTTTTGTTACAAGAATTTCTTCAGGTAATTCTATTTCAGGAGTAATTTCTGAAGAAATACCGGGGTTTACCCGCTATCACCTAGCCGGCTGTAAAGGTTCTGTTCTAACTGGTGGAAGGTTTTGAAGCCTTCTTGATCTACGAAGTTGTTGATTCTTTGTGATTATAAATATAAAATAACAGACTAGAACCTAGTGGCCACTACAACTAGGGGGCAAACAGCACGCCAACTAAAAAAGTCCTAAGTATACAAACCAGGCAAACAAAGATGCCTTCCGGAGAAGAGTCTGGGATGATGAGGGCCCAGAACAGATCAACGAAGGAAGAAAGATAGTTACCCGGGGTCCACAATACAATTACTAAGGGTGCAAGCACTGGAATCACCCAACTGCACTCCCAAAGACCTGCAAGGGATTTCCTCCCACGTCTGTCTTAGGTACAACAGATATACCCTCTGTTGTCACCTATGTATGAACCTAGAGTCTAATACTAAGGATACCACAACACCGAAAAATCCTAGGGGAACAGTCACCGGTCGAATCAGAAAGCGTGGGCAGGATAGCTAAGCCCGAAACTCGAAAGAGTCCCCAATACGCAATCCGATCCTGGAGTATGCTTGAACAGAAAGTAGGAGGGGTATTCCCAACAATCTGATCTTGCAATGACCTACTGCATCGATCCCAGGAAAATTTTGAGCGAGGTGGGTTTACCTGTGATAGTCTTACTATGATTTTTGCGCAATGTGTGATCTTGAGTGGTTTAAGGTGATTTAAACTTAAGATCGTAACCAAAACTAGTTGGTGTAGTGTATCCCTAAAAAGAAAAAATGTTTCTAGTTCATTTTATTAACAAATTTTAGGGCTGTTATTACTCAAAAAGGGTAGTGCTTTTGTGTGGCGTGGTTATAACGAGAAAACAAAAGTGCAATAAACTCAAAACTTTCTACAACAAAGCTCTTTTCATTTTTTCATTTACTTCTTTCCAAAACTGAAAATCTAAGCAAACCTACTTAAAAAATTTTGTTTTCTTTTTTGAAATTGTACAAAATATCCTAAGTTATCTTGTAACAACAAAGACAAGTTTTATTTAAACTTAAAATACCAATTTTTTTTTTTTGCTTTTTCTATAAACGAAAAAGAACTACATAAAAATGGAAAGCAAAATAAAACTTTATGTGCAATGTGTGTAAGTATGGCTAAAAAGTTCTTAAGCTTATAGCTGTCGAAACCCTAGCTCGAAAAAGACTTGATTTACAGGTTTTTTGCAAAGAAAAAGCCTCCAAACTTGGAAACAAAGTGGGAGAAAACAAAGAAGAAAGACACAAAAGGACTGACCTAAAGTATCTAGCCCTAGTAAGACCACTATGCCAAGCAAAAGTAGACAAGCAAGCTGCCCTACTAACACAAAGAAACTGGGAAATGAATTAGCCTACAGCTGTTCAAACGCACTTGCAACCAGCAAAAGACAACAAGTCTAGGGAGAATGGAAATGAACCAAAACGGAAGACACCCTATAAGCTTTAAAACGGACCAAACCCTAAAAAAAAGGGTAGGATGAGTAAAAATTAGACAAACATCACCACAAACAACGGATACAGGAGTATGCAGATTTGTAAACTGGCAACATGCAGTCAGGGTCTAAAAAAGTGGAAGTGCTCAACTCAAAACACAACCTAGTCTTCCAAAAAGGTCTTAAACAATCCAAATGTTCCAAAGGTCAACAAGCGATTCAAAAGATGGAAAAAGACTTCAAGAACAAGTTCTATGACTCAAACAAAAGTTACAAACCTCATATGATAGTCAAAGGGATCCAAAAGCAAAGTCAGCAAACAACAAGAATGGCTAAAAACTCAAGCAAACCAAAAAAAGAATGCTTCAGAAAGTGTACCCTACTATGCAGTAGGGAAACTCGCGCCCTTACAGAGATGGGCGCTACTGCATGTATGGCACAGTAGCGTATGGGCGCTACTATATATACACTAGGGTAGCACTCATATCTCAAAAGCTTAAAAACTGACTTTGAAATAAACCAAAAGACTGATGAAAGCTGTAAGAAACAGGCAAGGGACACCTACAGGGTTTCTTAACACATCAAAGAAGTCAAAACAATCTAAGAAGACAAACAAGAACAAGGTTTCCTAGAGCCAAAACTCAACTTTCCCCAGTGGAGTCGCCAGTTTGTTGGCGGGCAAATCTACCCTATAGCAAGGAAACTAATGCTATCAACTTGGCTGGGGTGACAGGTAAGTGTATTGATGATATTACAGAGACATTTACAAAAAAGAAATAAGTTGTGGATCTTGGGAACACACCTTTCAATCGAAGTTTGATCCTAGCCTTGACTTGATCTCGTGTTCAACTTCCGAATCCACTTTCCTTCCAGCAAACCTGCAATAACAATACCTTTCTCAAAGCATTTTGGGCAATATATAAAGTTTGAAAGAAACAAAAACAATGTTTAACATTCAAAATTGGCCAAAATAGATCCACATTAAGATGCCATTTCATAACACATTTTAATTGGAACAAGAAAGACACTTCAACCTTTATTTGTCAAAAGTAGAATGATGTACAAGTATACCTGATCATGAAACAGGCTCCTGCAACTAGATTTTGGGCTCTAGCTCTTCTCTGGCTTGGATATCTTCAGCATCAACTCCTCCAATGTCTTAAAGTTTCTCCATTAATTCATCTCACCAACTAGGTTCTCTACCTAACCCTTCTCCCTTAATCTTCTTTGTATTTATAGGATTAAAGAAGTAGTTTAGGTTGATGTATAGTTATGGAGGAAGTTGGGGGAGTTAGGAAACTACCAGCAACTAATCCTCCTCGAAAAATTAATTTATTTTTTAATCATCTTTTAAGATATACGCGACTCTTGTTTAGTGAAGTAGCGTATAGGGCGCTACTTTAATGCTTATCAACTAGCGCTCATTCGATTTTAAATGGTGAGCGCTACTATGCTGAGAAGGAGTAGCGTATACTTGGATATGGGCGCTACTATTATACACTGGAGTAGCGTATGGGCGCTAGTCTCTTTGAGTAGAGTAGCGCTCATATCTCAAAATGATATTTTTTGGGGTTTTTCCAGTAATGTCAGGAAATGAAGTGAGTCAAAGTATCATCCAAGGTCAACATGCTCCTCCATCCAGGTTGTCCTTTTGTGTGATCAACAGCTCAAGGTGATCACAGACGGAGAGGTGCAATTTTAACCTATAACATTCTCTCACTCAAACTGTGGAGAGTGGCGCACTTGTGGAGGAGGAGTCTCTGCTGCTAGGAGAAGACTATCTCTTGTATTCTGGTTGTATCATTACTCTATCTATCTCTGAGGAAGTTATTGGGGTTTTTCACCTTTATGGTTTTCCCCAAGTAAACTCGGTGTCTCTTCTGTGCTTGCATTATTGTGTCCATGAATGATATGCTGTAGATTTGCTATACATGTTGTTCTCTCAGTTAAGATCCTAGATCAGATTGAAGTAAATTCTGAAAATTTAACATGGTATCAGAGCTAGCCTGAAAGAAGGCATGATATGGCATGTATGACACTTGTTGCACTTACGATGCTAGGGCTTGATATAGAAAAAACCAGTCATCATAGCACTTTCTCTATAAATCCATTTTGGAGAATTTTTCGGATTTGAAACGTTTACAAGTCGAAGATCAGATCCCCATGTACCTTCTGTCCAAAGGAAAACCTCTAATTCGTTGTACTTTGTGATTTATGATTTGTACAATATAGGGTTTCTGCCTCTTCCAGATCTGAGTCAAAATCAGGTGACCTTGGGAAAAAGGTCATAACTTGGGCTAGGAAGCTCCAAATGGAATTTCGTAAAAAGTGACAGGTAGTACACAGACTGTAATATCTCAGAAAAATATTTTAGAGGCCGAAGTTTAACCAATGACACGTGGCACGCTGTACATTTTCGCTCTCCTGTATTATCCCATAAATAGGTCACGTTACGACACTTGGAATAACTCTCTCTCAGAGAATCCAATTGAGGTCAGACCTATTGGGATTGAAAGATAATAGGACGAGATATCTCAAGAAAATTTTACAGAGGCCGAAGTTGAAACAGTGACATGTGCAACGTCGTACAAGTTCGCTCTCCTGTATTATCCCATAAACAGGTCACGTTGCGACACTTGGCATAACTCTCTCTCAAAGAATCCAATTGAAGTCAGACCTGTCGGGATGGAAATATAACAGGTCGGGATATCTCAAGAAAATTGTTCAGACCCTGTGGATTGAAAAGTTCAGAGTTACACCAGAAAAAATCAGGTACATATTTCTGTCAAAACAGAATTATTTTTTAGTACCTTCATTCATGGCTTCCGGAATTTAGGGCTTCGGAGAAAGTTGGAATTTTTGTAATCGGAGACCACGGCTGAATGCTACTCATAAAAATCAAAATTTAGAGACCAAGATCAGAATTTTTGGTTGGGCAGAAGGCCGGGCTTCATCAGACCCTAGTTCGTGACTTTGATCAGAAAAGTGAAAAATTAGGGCTTCTGTAAAAATGGGAATTTTTGAAATTTGTGACCACGGCTGGAAGCTCCTCAGAAAAATAGAAGCTTAGAGCTTTGGATCAAACCTTTTGATTGGGAAGAAGAGTGGGCTTCATCAAACCCTAGTTCAGGGTCACGTCCAGTGAATCCGGAAGTTTCAAAGGAAAAATTGAGGAGTGAAACTTTGCAGTTTTCAAATTCTGAATATACCAGCTTGATCAGCTCATCAAGGTGCATATTTCTATCCTTTCGGAAGTTTGAAATTCAAAGTTTTAATTTTTGGGGTTCTTTGACAAACCCATATCCAGCTCTAGGTCCAGTTCTTGCAAATCAAGTGGATTGGGTTAATCCTAGAAGAAGATGGATTGGTCACCTGCATAAGTGAAGAAGTTCCTGTTTCAGAGGGAGATGAGGCTAAGGCCTTACATAAGAAGATTACAAGCGATCTCGACAGGTATGACTCATCGAGGTATGTTTTGATATTTTTTCATGATTAAGTTTATGGTATGTTTGTCTTCATGTTATTACGGTTAGTACAATCTTGATTTTATATTTGTCGTATCACCTTAACAAAATTATGAATGCATGATAGAAGATATTCATTGGTTAGGGTGTTGACACTTATGATTGTACTAATGCATTATGGTGTTGTATGAGGTTTATGTTGTCTGCTAACATAAAAGGTACACCAAGAAAGACAAATCATGTTCTACTTCAAGAACATATGATCATGGTGACATGAAGACAAGGATTCATCCATTGTCATGGATCACATAGAAGATCGACTTTCGAGGTATGTATAACTTGGTTCTACAATGGTTAACTTATGAGACATGCAGGTTACTAGCACAAGTCACTAAAGAGAACCAGAAGACATTATGCGGGTATGTTAGACATAACTAGCTAGAATGTTAATCCAGGTATGTTTTTCCTATATCAAGCTAGAATTCTACCTTGTGTTAGGATCTTATACTATTGTGTTGTTGATAATGATTATTCATGAAGTCATAGGTTTGAATAATCATGGTTGTATGCATATTATGTTTCTTACCATAATTGATGATATGACTAACCAGAAGAATCATGAAGGTATAGGTTTGAATAATCACAGGTTTTATGCATATTATATCTCTTATCTTGATTGATGGTTCAACTAACCAGAAGAGTCCTATGATCAAATAAGAAAATGTATGAGTAAAAGAAGACTTCCTTGAAACCTTGAATACTAATGTTTATTATCTGTGAATGATCATGAATATACATGTTTAAGATTATTGTGTTTTGATAGTATTAAGATTATACTAATAAATGTGTGATTATGTATGAGACCTCGAGGATAACAAAGTGATGATACTAATAAGCATGCATAGTGATTAAGGATGGATGTAAGTTCAAGGACAGGTAATCCAGGAAGCAAAGATCAAGAGGGAGCACACTCCAGTTGTTCCTGCAAGAAAGCAAAGGAGCACACTTCAGTAGTTTCTGCAAGGATGCAGATATTTAGAGGGAGTTGACCACTTCTCACAATCCACATAAGAATGGAGTTGCAGAAAAGAAGCAAAGACTGAGAGGGAGTCAACCCAACAAACAAACAAAGATAAGTATTTGAATTTTCATTACTTGCATATTTCATTGTTTAAATAATATTGTTCAATAATGCATATACTGATGTTCCTAGAATTAGGTTGTGTATTATGCATATTATAATAGTTGCATTGATGAACAGTATACTACTAATATGCATGGGTAAGTGGCCTATGGCACTGTACAACATTCCATTGCTACTTATCTAGAATGAAACCTCTTTGCTGACATGTTGGGAGTTGTGCACACTCTTAACAATGTTCTGGTAGAGATTGGAAGGCATCCAGAAAGTTACGGGATATGGATAAATGTTGTATTGAAGCATTGGCTAAGATAATTGCATGACTGTATGACATATTTCTTTATGTGTAAGAATTTGTTCTGAAAACTATGAGATGTTTTCTAATCATGAAATTTAACTTATTGTGTAGGAAAGATCGTATGCCATCACCTACAAAAGAAGAACTACAACATTTGTTCAGCAACAAAATTATCTATTGAAGATATTGAAGTTCCCAAGATACGGGAAGAATGCCATGATCCGTCGATCATGAAGAACGATGTTTGGGATGTAGTCCCAAGACCTGAAGGGAAGTTTGTTATGACTTCCATATGTATCTATCAAGATCAAGCATGTTGCAGATGGCAACATAGAGAAATATAAAAGTGATGAAATAGAAGATACACCAGCTGGATTTCAAGACATCCTTCTTAAATGGTGTAGTTGAAGAAGAAGTGTATATGGAGAAACCACTTGGTTCTGAGACACATGACAGGGAGTCATATATGTGCAGAAATTGGTATGGTAGGATAGACAACTTTCTATCCATTTTGGGCTTTGCCAAGAGTAAAGCGGATTCCAACCTTTACTACAAGGTTGAGGAAGGCAATCCAGTGATACTACTTTTGTATGCGGATAATCTGTTTGTTACAGGTGAAGATAGATTGATTGCCGACATGCAGCGGAAGCTTGCTGCCGAGTTCGAGTTGAAGAACTTGAGGATGATGCACTATTTGTTTTTGGCATGGAGGTGTGGCAGTGCAGATGGAATCTTCCTTGGACAAGGGAAGTATGCAGTAGAGATCCTGAAGAGGTTCGAGATGATGGATTTCAAGTCCATGGCCACACCTATGGCATCAAATTTGAAGCTTCTTTGCAATGCTTCATCTGAGACGGTTGATGTCTCTATGTATCGTCAGATGATTGGGTCCTTGATGTACCTGATGAACATGAGACTAGATATTTGCTTTGCGATGAACACATTGAGCCAGTTCCTGACGAATATGAGGAGTGTTCACCTGGTTGCTGTAAAGCATGTTCTGAGGTACCTGAAGGGTATAGTGGATTATGGGCTCAAGTATGAAGTGAATCAAAAGTTTAACCTACATGGTTATGTTGATTCAGATTGGGCTGGCAGTGCTGCAGATAGGAAGAGCACATCTGGGTGCTGCTTCAGTATGGGATCAGGTGTGATCTCTTGGTTTAGCGGGAAGCAGTCCTGTGTAGCACTGAGTACAGCTGAGGCAGAGTATGTTGCAGTCTTCTCAGCTAGTTGTGAGGTAGTATGTCTACGGAAGCTACTGTCTGAGTTATTTGATCTTCCGTTGGATGCTGCTGGTATCTTCTGTGATAACCAGAGTTGTGTGAAGCTATCTGAGAACCCAGTGTTTCATGACAGGTTGAAACAAATAGAAATCAAATATCACTATATCAGGGATATGGTGCAGAGAGGAGCTGTGAAGCTCCTGTATGTTGTGACGGACGAGCAGATTGCAGATGTACTGACGAAGCCACTAGCTAGGGTGAAGTTTGAGTACTTCAGAGAGAGGCTTGGTGTTCTTCAGATCGAGGACACTTCGAGGAAGAAGTGATGGACACATTTGCTGAAGCCATTCCAAGCATGTTGAAAGGAGGATCCTTCACACGGCTGTGGATGTAAGCGCCGGATGATGAGCATCAGGATGATGTTCTAGTTTCTGCTTTGTATGATCAGTTGGATCATTTTTTATGTATGTATGTATGCATCATGTTGGATGTTGGATATGATCAGTTGGATCATTTATATGTATGTATGCATCATGTTGGATGCTTGGACCATGTATCTGTATATGTATCAAGTGGATACATTGTATGATCAGGTGGATCATGTATGGTGATATGTATCATGTATTTGTATTTGTATCAAGTGGATACACTGTATGATCAGGTGGATCATGTAGGATGATATGTATCAGGTAGATACTTGGTATGCATCAGGTATATGCATTGTATGATCAGGATGATCATGGATGACGAGCTTCAAGATGTTGCTCCAGATGACATGCAGCAGGATGTTGCAGTGATGATGATCAAGATGATCATGTGTACATCAGGATGATGTATGGTGAGTATCAGGTTGATACTCTATGGCAGTGGATCAGGTTGTGCAGATGAGCATATAATTTGTCCCTGGGATATTTGCAGATAGTCTTTCGAGGTTTTGCCTATGGCATATAATTTGGCCCTGGGATATCTGGCAAATGCTCTTTCGAGGTTTTGCTCTGGGAGGACATATAATTTGGCCCTGGGAGATCTGCAGATAGTCTTTCAAGGTTTTTCCTATGGCATATAATCTGGCCCTGGGAGATCTGGCAGATGCTCTTTCGAGGTTTTGTCCTATGGCATATAATATGTCCCTGGGAGATCCGGTAGGTTGGGATGTGTGCTCGTAATAAGTCCTGGGATGCTCTTGCGAGGTTTTTCCATGACCACATATAATCTGTCCCTGGGAGAGCCTATAGGTAGAGCTGTGTGCTCGTAACAGCCTGGGATGCTCTTGTGAGGTTTTGTATCTATCCCTGGGAGATCCTATAGGTAGAGCTGTGTGCTCATAGTAGCCTGGGATGCTCTTGCGAGGTTTTGTGGTGAGGTCACATATAATATGGCCCTGGGAGATCCTATAGGTAGAGTCGTGTGCTCGTAACATCCTGGGATGCTCTTTCGAGGTTTTGTGACGCACGTAATAAGTCCTGAGGATTCCACAGTATGGCCAGTGATGACGAAGACCTGCAGGTGGTGGGCCTACATCCAGTATGAAAAAGGATTGGCTCTGTAGAAATTCCTATGATGAGTAGATTCATAGATTGATTGAGATAGCAGCAGCAGTGACGATGATGATGTCTCGATGACGATTATCTAGTGATGATGATCCAGAGAAGAAGACTTGTGCTAGAAGACCTGTGTCGAGAAATACCTTCCTAGTTAAGAGGGAGTGTTGATGTATATGTAACTTCGGAATGTATTTCACATATATGTATATTGTATTCCTATAGAGATGTTATTATTCCTCTATACGGAAGTGTCGTCATTTATATTGTAAGTGTCGTAACTTATACTTGATGGGTTATTAGACCACCTTGTTGGGGTCGGCCCTGTATAAGTCATGTGGGTCAAAGGGTTATTAGACCACCCTATTGGGGGTCGGCCATGTGGGTCAAAGGGTTATTAGACCACCCTAGTGGGGGTTGGCCCAGCCAGCATTATGTTAAGTGGTTAAGTTGAGGCTGACCTAGTTGAGTAAAGGTCAAGTCAAGTTAGTGTATAAATAAAGAGTGCGTCTCTCTCATTTTACACATTCTATTCTCTCACTCAAACTGTGGAGAGTGGCGCACTTGTGGAGGAGGAGGATCTGCTGCTAAGAGAAGACTATCTCTTGTATTCTGGTTGTATCATTGCTCTATCTATCTCTAAGGAAGTTATTGGGGTTTTTCACCTTTATGGTTTTCCCCAAGTAAACTCTGTGTCTCTTCTATGCTTGCATTATTGTGTCCATGAATGATATGCTGTAGATTTGCTGTACATGTTGTTCTCTCAGTTAAGATCCTAGATCAGATTGAAGTAAATTCTGAAAATTTAACAATATCACTATATCAGGGATATGGTGCAGAGAGGAGCAGTGAAGCTCCTGTATGTTGCGACGGATGAGCAGGTTGCAGATGTGTTGACGAAACCACTAGCCAGGGTGAAGTTTGAATACTTCAGAGAGAGGCTTGGTGTTCTTCTGATTGACGACACTTCGAGGAAGAAGTGATGGACACATTTGCAGGAGCCATTCCAAGCATGGTGAGAGGAGGATCCTTCCCATGGCTATGGATGTAAGCGCTGTGTGATGAGCATCAAGACGATGCTCCAGTTACTGCTCTATATATGCATCATGTTGGATGCTTGTTATGACCAGTTGGATCATGTATATGTATATGCATCATGTTGGATGCTTGTTATGATCAGTTGGATCATGTATATGTATATGCATCATGTTGGATGCTTGTTATGATCAGTTGGATCATGTATATGTATATGCATCATTTTGGATGCTTGTTATGATCAGTTGGATCATGAATATGTATATGCATCATGTTGGATGCTTATTATGATCAGTTGGATCATGTATATGTATATGCATAATGTTGGATGCTTATTATGATCAGTTGGATCATGTATATGTATATGAATCATGTTGGATGCTTTTTATGATCAGTTGGATCAAGTATTTGTGTATGTATCAGGTGGATACATTGTATGATCAGGAGGATCATGTATGATGATATGTATCAGGTAGATACTATGTATGCATCAGGTGGATGCATTGTATGATCATGACACGGGGGGTTCACTCAATGAACTCGTTACATAGCACGATCGTTCGCATGATATTAAAGAATATCCCTAATTTCACTAAATATTGGAAAATGCCTACTAAAATTGTATTGTTGAACCCCCCTCTGAATATGCCTTTCCAATTAAGAAAACCCCTAGTTTCACCAGATATTATAGGTATCAATTTTTATCAACCCATTTTTAATACCCCCTTTATATCATATTATCAATTTGTAACAAACAAGAGCCCTAACACATCCTAGTATAATAAAACAAGATGCTAAATAAAATAATAGTATAATGCTAATAGTGATCCCACAAGGATTGCAGATGAATGATCAATTTGTAGCGTTGGATAGTGGAAGACCCAACGAAATAGTACTAGGGAAGGAAAAATGTGTAAAAGGAAACCCAGTCAAGAGATCAACATAACAGAGAATATAAAACACTCATAGTCCACTAGTTAGTGCAATGCTTAGAAAAGATGAGAATTGCAAGTGTTTCACACCACAGCCTGCCAATCTACCAAATTTATATCATGTAAATACAAGCATAGCCATAGAGAGCTCATGTTTTCTATAAGCTTAATAAATTAAACTCCATAAAAATGAAAAATTGAAACCCTTTCATGGATGGACTCCCCTACCTTCCTATAAAAAAAACATCTTGGTTCCAGTGAACCAAGAAATATTGATCTCACTTTTCTTGGTTTTCATGGAGCAAGGTTTGATTAAATATCAATACCCACCTAAAACCCAACCTAAAAAATGAAGAGTCATATCTTTTACTTGAATTCCTACAAAAAATACAATACAATTGTTCAACTCCAAAACTCCCGATTAGCTACATATCTTAACTTAAAGAGGAAAACAATATAAAATCAATCCAAACCAATCCTAAATAAGCTATTAAATGAGAATTTCTCAAGGATAGTAATCCAAAGAGACTTCCATCAATACTATCATTGGTACATTATTATCATATTTATGCAAAACTTAGGATCATAATCAATATCAAATAAAATGGAGTTTTATAAATTTTAGGTAGGTATGAATTGAGCCCATGGTTTGGAGTTATGAATCCATCCCACGATTTCAAGGATATTCCTCAGCCCACCCAAATAAAATAACCCCCAGTATATATATTACTATGTCAAATTAAAAAACTCCCTTGACCCCTTAATATAGAGCAATATATTTTTGAGGTTTTTAAGAGTATTCAAACCCCCAATATGAATGGACGTGATATGATATTGCTTCGCTAGTGAATCCCCCATGGATCATGATGATCATGGATGATGAGCTTCAGGATGTTGCTCCAAATGATGTACATCAGGATGATGTATGGTGAGTATCAGGATGATGCTCTGTGGCCATGGATAGGTTGTGCTTGAGAGGACATGTAAGACCTGGGAGATCCGAGAGGTTGGGTTATGTGCCCATAATCAGTACTGGGATGCTCTTTCGACGGTTTGTCTTATGACCACATGTAAGACTTGGTAGATCCAATAGGTTGGGTTGTGTGCCCGTAATAAGTCTTGGGATGCTCTTTTGAGGGTTTGTGGTGGTGACTACATGTAAGACTTGGGAGATCCAATAGGTGGGGCTGTATGCCCATAATAAGTCCTGGGATGCTCTTTCGAGGGTTTGTGGTAGAGGTCACATGTAAGACCTGGGAGATCCGATAGGTTGGGCTGTGTGCCCGTAATAAGTCCTGGGATGCTCTTTTGAGGGTTTGTGATGAGGGTCACATATAAGACCTAGAAGATCCGATAGGTTGGGCTATGTTCCTGTAATCAGTCCTGGGATGCTCTTGCGAGGGTTTGTGACGCACGTAATATGTCCTGAGGATTCCATAGTATGGCCAATAATGATGAAGACTTGTAGGTGGTGGGCCTACATCCAGTATGAAAAAGGACTGGCTCTGTAGAACTTCCTATGATGAGTAGTTTAGAGATTGATAGAGATCGCAACAGCCGTGATGATGACGATGATCCAGTTACGGTAATCCAGAGAAGAAGACTTGTGCTAGCAGATCTGTATCGAGAAATACCTTCCTAGTTAAGAGGGAGTGTTGATGTAATTGTAACTTCGGAATGTATTTCACCTATGTATATTGTACTTCTTTAGAGATGTTATTATTCCTCTATACGGAAGTGTCGTCATTTATATTGTAAGTGTCGTAACTTATACTTGATGGGTTATTAGACCACCTTGATGGGGTCGGCCCTGTATAAGTCATGTGGGTTAAATGTTTATTAGACCACCCTATTGGGGTCGGCCCTGTAAGTATTATGTTATGTGATTAAGTTGAGGCCGACCTAGTAAGGTTATTAGGAAAGTCAAGTCATGTATAAATAGAGTGCGGGAGGCACTCTATTTGATCATTCATTTTCTCACTCATACACTCATTGGAGAGTGGCGCACTAGTGGAGGAGGAGAAGCTGCTGCTAGGAGACTATCTCTTATGCTTGGGTTTTGTATCATTGCTCTATATATCTCTGAGGAATTTGTTGGGGTTTTTCACCTTATTGGTTTTCCCCAAGGAAACTCTGTGTGTCTATTGTCTCTTGTGATTGATATGCTGTACATGTTATTCTCTCAGATAAGATCCTAGATCATATTGAATTGATGCTCAAAATTAACATGCACATGCAGCAAAATGAAATATTGATGGTGCATAGAATGATGTTGTAGATATGTGATGAATGCACAAACACTGAAAGGAGGAATCATAGAAGTATCCGTAAGTGCATGAGGACCGAATGACAGTATTTTTGGAAGCACGTGGATAGTCACAAATTTGTTAAGATAGAAGCACAAAGACAGACCCAAAGTATATCAGAAGATGCACATAATTTTGGTTGATGCACGAATGTTGAAGTGAAGTGTACGAAGTAAAGAAGTTCATCAGATGTGCAACGACAGAGCAGTAGTAGAATCCAGTAAGAGCGTCATGATGAGGATGATTTGAGACAAGTGCGTTAAATTGAAAGGATGAATAACTTGTTGCATAACATGTCGTAAATTGTGTAAATATTGTGGCACTTAAAGAGAATGGACACATCTTAGTAAGTGTGTAGTTCCATCTAATATTGGTGCATAATTGCATAACAACAAGCTATCAATTGAAAGCACAATATTAGTTGGTGATTGCAGTTGTGCATTAGCAGAATGATGGAGTGAACCATGACACAGACTACAAGATCAATAGCACACAATACATGAATTAAGTCATCAACAGAAATGAATATTTGAGTGGAATGAGAATTCAATTGATGTACGCAACATATTGATAGTGAATCGTCAACATACGAAGGCAGGGCACCGCAGAACTAATATCATAAGATCAGATGTGTACACATGTTCGAAGTTCAAAGAGACATCATCTTATTTGTTCATCTGGTTGGTAGGAAAGGGAAAAGAGCATGAGGTTGTAGACTCCTTCCAGTTGGTGTTGGAGAACACAAGGAGTTGTAGATTCCTTCAGGTCAGTGCCTGTAAAACCAGGGAGTCTGTGCCTCCTTCTAGTTGGTGCTGGTAAACACAATAAATCGGTGTTTCCTTGAATGTATATATTATTTTCATTACAAAATAGTATTCCATAGTTTTATCTTGATTGGGTTTCCATGTCAAAATTCTGTGTGTTATGTGTTCTTTGTCTTAGTGCATATGTGGATGAATGTTTTATTTATGTTGGATGCATAATTAAAAGATCAAGATTAAAGATAAGACTAATATGTTAAAGAAGGTAAAAAATGTTGATAACTGCGCTAATACAAATTCACCCCCCCTCTTAGTATTAAATCAATTCCAACACTGGTGCACCCTCCAATCTCGGAAAAAAATAGAAACTAACACTATGTGAGAGCAAGTGCGGTCTCCATGCTGGAAACACTAGAAAACCAACACAATGAAAACACTGAAATAATAATGAATGTTCAGATTTGCAATAAAACTCACAACATACTCTAATCAATGAAGCTCAGTAGAAAGATCTGGATGATCTTTCTCAATAGTTGGAATGAATCCCAAATGACAGGATTTGGATGATCTCTCCTCTCACACAAGCTAGGGTGGAATATTTCACAACCGAAACCAATCACAAATTCAATGGGAACATCTCCCAATATTGAAATCCACAAGATCTGTTCAACTCAAAATTAAAAATGCCAAAATTTCTCCAATAGGTACTCTCACCCTCCTTTTATAATTCTTCATTCATCCTTCTAGAGTTTTCTCTCTCAAAAATATCAATAAAATATTAATAAATATTATTTTCTTTAGAGAATGATTCTTTGGGACATATTAACTTCATCTCTAATGTTACTTTTGTCCTCATGGATGCTCTAGCTTCCTTGGAATTTGAAATAGAGATGCTTTCCTTGGTTTTGGGGAAGTTACACTACCTTGTGGGCCCATTCTTCCCTCGTGCGCCCTCCTTGGATAAATTTAGGGAATGTTATTGTCATGGTTTGTCATAGATTATTTCATAGATGTCATATATTGTTATATATTGTCATAGATGTCATCTATTGTCATAGATTTGTTATTTTTAGCTGAGGAGTTATAACTCATGATATTCCTTCATGATAGGATTCTTTCTGACTTGGATGGAAGTTACACCTCATGGGGGACCCACTTATCCTCTAAGGTTCCCTCCTTGGCCATATTCTCTCAAAATAATAATAAAATAGATTTTTAGGAGAGACTGATTCCTTACTTCATAAATTTTTCCTTGGGCCTTGGTTTTGCCATAGTGCCTCGTGACCCGAAATCACCACTTTATAATTATTCCTTAAGTTTTCCAAGTGAATTCAGATCATTGAATTCCTTAGTTCCATGGAGTGTTCCATAGTGAAATATTGGGGACATTACATAATTATGGGCAAAGGGCATCACCCTTTGCAACTGGAACAAGATAATTTTTCCAGGAAGTGTCAGCCTACCCACGTGGTTTGTATTAATCCTACAACTCATCACATGATGGAACCCATGCCGCTTTCTCTATTGGATACTACACATTTTTATGGTTTTCTATTGGAATTACAGATGAGTATTGAATTTTCCCTCCATTTCTTGTGTTTGAACGACATTCTTGCAATTAATATTTTGTTTAATCACTTGCATGCTTAATGGTTTTTATTTTCTATCATAATAATCTTGTGTTAGTCCCACTCATAGCCAATATCTAATGTTTATCTCACAACCTATATGGATCAAGGGTTCTTTCTCACCAATGCAACAAAATACCAAAAACACCAATAATTTAAATAATCAACTATCAATACAAAAATCAAACATTTTTGTTTGCTATTTTCCAATGTGCATAGATGGAAGCTTTGTTTTCAACTTTGGTTCACTATGTGTTTCAAGACTTCAATAATCTATTGCATTACTAATTGAAAATGCTCACACAAGACTAATAAAGTTGTTTTATCCAAAGGTGCAAAACTCAACATTTATTGAAGCACGCGTTCTACACATGTATTATAGATAAACAATAATATCCAACTAGCAAATGTGTCCACAACCATCCAAATCAATTGATATGTAGCCAATCCTTTGACTACTCATAAAATTAGGAATAAATGATATCAAACCCTTATGGCTACAAGTTATTATTATTGCATATAGATTGGATATGAATGGTTTATGTGCTCCATAGTGTACAATTCCTAACGATGTCAACATGAGTTAACACCAGTTATAATTGCAAGTATATATCTACTAGGGACTATTGTAGTCATTTTCCACATTCTAAAGCTCGAGGGAAATGTGTTTTTATTCTAAGCAATACACAAAGTTCAAGGCAAATAGACCCAATGACTACAACCTTCATAAATGCAAAACAATGTAGGCCAAATGTAGCATCGATCTATTGTTGATAGAGTTGATTTAGGTACTATAAATTAATGTAATAAAGAGCATTAATTAAAGGGGAATTGAATTGTAGTGGACAACATTGAATAATGGGTATGCTACATGTTGGGGGATGTGTCACTGTAGTAATTTGCCTTAAAGAATGATTTATTTCAATCTATGAATTAGAGACATGGTTGATTGGGTTGTGGGTAAAATACAAACACCCAATGCAATACCATATATAAATATCCCCATGCAAATAGCTTCAAAATGGGATACAATTTCAGTGGTGGGAAAGTGTTGTAGGTTGTGGTTTACTCAACAAATACCAAACAAAGGAGACACTGATCATAAAATGGGGATGTATTCCCCAAAAACAATTAATGAGAAAATTGTTACACTACCCAAGCAATTTGACCATTCACTACTAGTTTCAATCAATAATCAGCTATAAATATAGTGATTGAAGTAGTATTTATTAGTGAATACCATGCTAGTATGCACCTCTATTGAATGGAGTATACACAAGTATATCAAAAAATAAATAAAAATAAAAATAAAACCTTATCACACAAAAATTAGGAAACCACAAAGAATTTGAATGCAAAACAGACACAAAGCTTTTACCCTAAGAAAACCTAAACATGAAAAACAACATTCAATAGGGGGCTTTATTATTGATCTGTAAATGGTTACAATGGGGAGGTGTACACGCTCAACTAATATTATGATGCATTCTTACTCATTGGAAAATTTTCACATATTATTGGCTCAAATACAACCTTCAAACTTTGAACAAGATTCTTCTTTTGAGTCCCTCATCCTCTACTACCATCTATCTTCTTCATTGTAATGTACCTTTTCAGGAAAATAGGCACACTAGGAAAAAATTAGAAAAACTAGCTAGATAGTTTAAAAATTTATTCAAATAACACTAAACCTTACCTAATATTCCTAGACTTGGAACTGATTTCATCTATAGCCTTAGTAAATTCTATAGCTACCTTAGACAGACACCCAACATCGACAGCTTCACATTCTATGGTTGCATCACGCCTGGGTAGACTCATTTGGCTAAACCAAAGGTTTCAAGGCAATATCCCCAGGAATGATGTGGAACCCAATGGATTATGGTGCAGATATGGAAGTGGCTGGCCTATATATACCCAAAGCATCTATTAAAACACTAATACAGACAAATAGACTCAATTTGACAGATATTGAAAGCTAGGAAGAGAATTGGGATGTCTACGTTAGCTCAACTAGAAGATTTCCAACTCAATTTGAATGGCCTCTAAGGGTCATGAAATTATGATCTGAAAGTTGGTATGGGTCCAATAATGTTCCTAATTACTGTATCAACTCACAAACTATGATTTGGAATCATGGATTCAGATTAATACATCAATCCTGAAAACTAGTAAGATTTGACACTATAACGAGCCTAGGTGCAAATATTCCTGAAAGATAGAGATATAATTTGCAGAACAGAAAGTAATTTCATTACATTTATTATTAGAGGATATCCTTTACATTACATAGCTATATATATAGCATCAAGTACCCATGGGGTCGATATCCTCCATCAATAACATAAGCAAATATAAGACATGTAGAAAACGCTCTAACTGCTGGAATCTTCAACACCAAACAAGATAACACTTGAATAGCAATGGAATGGACCTGTAAGTATACTCAATGAGAAAGTATGAATTCCTTATTCCTCATTGTATAGTTGAATCCTCAACTAGAGTGATGAACAAAAGGGGCACATGTCCCAACTGGTGACTAGGGGCACATCTCCCAAGTCTTGAGAATCTTAGAGCTCTCGACTCAATAATCAAACTGGAAAAATATGTGAGTGGGTGAGATCCTCCTTATTTTATAAGTTTATTTTGATTCAAGATGAAATGCATGTGGACCACTAGCCTCATCCAATGCACGCTCACTAGCTAATTTTGGACTTGCAGCTTTATCTTTCTTTTCCATTGCTTTCTTGCCTTTCTGCTTTAGTCTACTTTCCCTTGATTTTGTGTTTCTTTTCCTACTTTTCTGCTTCTTTCTAATTTTCAGTGATTTCCTGCTTTTATGTTGCTTTCTACTTTTCTTTTCTTTCATGCTTTTATGTTTCCTTCCAGCATTTTAGTTGATTTCTTGATGTTTATTACATTTCTTCTACTTCCCTTTGTGGAAGACGACTCATAGGGTCCACTTGGTATCCTCTGTTCCCTCCTATTTCATCTAATCATTTTCAAACTCATCACATGATTAATTAATAATTAAATATTTACAATTTATGAATTATTGAACTTCTCTAAGCTCTAATTTAATAAAACTAGACAATCATAACCAAAATTAATCCCCACAATTTATTGAATTTTTTATAGAACCCATTGGGATTGAATGGGTTGGAAGGATGACCATGGATCCCTCAAGGAGGGTATATTATAGTCCTCCCCGCATAAAATTGCTTTTCCTCAAGCAATTGAAATCCTGGATATTGCAATACTTGCTCACCCTCCCATGTTGCATCTTCACTGGGCAAGTCTTTCCACAAAACAAGATATTCTTTGATGGTCCTATTTCTCAGCTTTCTTTCTCTTGTTTGTAGAATACTTTTTGGTACCAAGATTAGTTATCCTTCATCATCCAATGGTGGAAGCTCTATTGATACTGTCAATTGTTTCCCAACTACCTTCTTAAGACAAGAAACATGAAACACATTGTGTACTTTGCTTCCTTCTGGAAGATCCAACTCATAAGGAGATTCTCCTATCTTCCACACAACTCTGTAAGGACCATAGAACCTTGGTTTTAACTTTTCATATCCTTTTCCTTTCAATGAATATTGTTTGTATGGATGAAACCTCAAGTACACCAAGTCATTCACTTGAAAATTGCACTCTGTACTATTCTTATCCGCATACATTTTCTACTGATTTTGAGTTTTTTGCAAGTTGTGCTTGAGTACTCTCAAAATGTCTTAACTCTCTTGGATCCAATCATTTTCCTTTTGGGCCCTACAATATCCAAAAATAAAATCTACAAATGTAAGAGCATCATACCCATACAAATCCTTGAAAGGTGTCATGCCAATTTATATGTGGAAAGTTGTGTTGTAGCAGAATTTTCCCATGTGAAACCATGTAACCCAAGCTTTATGCTTCCCCGTGACATAGTTCCTAAGGTATCCTTCAAGCCATTAATTCACCCTTTCAGTTTTTCAATCAATATGAGGGTGATATCTTGTGCTAAGGTCCAAGCTTGTCCCAACCAGCTTGAACAATTCTTTCCAAAATGAACTTTTGAATTTGTTGTCCTTGTCACTTATTATGGTTTTGGGAAAACCATGCAACTTGAATACTTATCAAAAGAATAGACCAACAACTTGGCTTGTTGGAATAGTGGACGTAACAACAAAAAAATGTGCAATTTTTTTTATCCTATCAACCACCAAAAAAACACAACCTTTACCTTGAACTTTTGGCAAGCCGGTGATGAAATCAATAATACCCTACGTGTTAAGCCCATGGACATATGTTGTGGTTATTATTTGTGTTGTGAGGTGGCACTAGGTTCCTTAACTATGGACTATGGACTATGGACATTATTTTTTTTAATTGGCAAGCCAGTGATGAAATCAATAATACCCTACGTGTTAAGCCCATGGACATATGTTGTGGTTATTATTTGTGTTGTGATGTGGCACTTGGTTCCTTAACTATGGACTATGGACTATGGACATTATTTTTTTTAATTAAATAAATATCTCAACCTGGACAGTCGAATGTGGCTGGGGGAGCATGGATTCTACATGTAAGGGGGTTGGGGACTAGGAGATGTGTCTCTCCCTAACAACACTCTTTGTTTCCTATTTTTAGTTATTTTAGCCTGTGTTGGTATTATTGAGCCTAATTCATGATTTAGTGGGACTTCCTTAGTGCTTGGATGGATTCAATTTGTTAAATGTACCCCTACAGTGGTTTTGTAACTCATTTTTGTAGGTTACACTTGGTTTTGTAACCCCCACTTACACAAGTGCACCTGTTTTTAGGGAAAACTTCCTATAGCAGGGGTGAGACTACCAATGTACTGGAGTAAAACTAGACATAAAAGGTTCTGCAAGTACAATTATTAAGCAAAGAGATTAGTGTTTATGAGGATGTGTAACTTATCCAGAAGGTTGATCCAAGCCTCTCTTCTTGATTTCCAATGAAACAACCTACGAAACAAATCCAAAGAACCTTCCTCAAACCAATTTGACTACAATTCAGAGAATGACATCTAAAACATCATGAGACATCAAATTGCAATCAAATATGAAACATACATGAACAAATCATATTTGGGGAAGGAATAATGTCATATTTTTATTAATGAATGAATCAAGTACATCAAATTATACTTTCCTTCAAGCATGGCACTTCATGAAACCAAGATTCAGGGTCTCCTGCTCCTCTTCTCCAAGGATCCCAACCTTTGATCATATTTGCTAGGGTTTACAAGAAACTAGGGCACAAGTGAGGGGGATGTGAGTCCCAATTCCTCCAACATAACACTATAATGGGATTGATATATTTTCATGTTCCCTCTCCCTCTCTTATATATCAAGTGAAGAAGGTAGGGTCGAAGATAAAGTAGTTACAACCGGAAGAGGAGGTTCCAAAACCATCCAAACCACCCATTTTTCGATATTTTTTATTTTTATTTTGGTATTTATGAGGTATTCATGACTTGAAAATGGACAACAAGTGGGTGGCCCATGACTTTACCATGTGCAACCTGCGGTTTTTTGGCAAACCCGTGGGTGAAGAGCCTTCCACCTGCGTTTTTGTTTAAAAATGGTCAAAAACAACCTTTTCTGGGGGTTTTCTGGAGAAGTTTTGGTCTCCAAAATTATTCCCAAGGTTCATATCTATCAAATGGGCCATTAATTAGGTAATTCAATCCTTCTAAATCCCCAAATATGGCTCTTCCATTCACTAATGTCCTTTTGTGTGACTCACAATAATATCATGAAGTGTCATCATGCAACCAAAATATGTAAGTGTCGTCACAAATGGAGAAGTGTCAAATTTGCCTATAACAGATGCCCCCTAATATATGAGGTCAAAGGGTAAGATGATGGATGAAATACATTATAAATAATAAAGGGTTCGATCATGGATTTGGAGATACTGGAGAAACTGAGAATCATAGGCTCAAATGAAGTACCTGAAAGAAAGGAAATGTCAGACAAACTCATCCTTGGGATAAATGTCCATGTTCAAATAGTGGAAAATGACCTTCAAGAGGATACAATAATGATCCAATACATAAGTGTAACTGATGTGTATATCATGGCCATTGGAATACAATCATGGATCCATGAGAAACATAAGTGTGAACATAACCACTGAAATACAAAAGTGGATCTATGTCAAAACTGGAGAACATAGCCATATTGAACAAACTGGATCTATGTCTCATCAACAACCAAAAAGAGTGTGGTGTAGTCTTGTGCAACTTGGGAAATAACAGAATATGACAAATGTTTCCATCAGCCCAAGGTCTTTAATCCAAATAGTCTCAAGGTATGAATCTTAACCATGCGAATAAATGAGTTGATGTCGACAATGGAGGACACCATTTGATTACCTGTCATTGATGTGAACAGTTAACAAATGTGATGGAATCTCACCGATAATGAAAATTGGACCCAAGGTACCTAGTACATTCTAATAGGTGTGAATAGATGTTCTTGAAGTCGAACACCTGAAGAATCCATCGAGTAAGGGACATTAATGTATTCCCATAACTCAATGACAAGGTAAATTGCCACTGATGACTGCAATCCCCAAGGTACTACCGAAAAATCTAGACTTCATTCCCAGAGCAAGATGAGTTGAGGTTGATGGGAAGAAATTTGTTGAAAGGGAGACCTTAAGGCATCCTCCATCATCCAACATGAGGATCAATCAAAGGTTGATCTAATTTTGGAGTAGGAATGAATACATGATGAAACATACTGACACCAAGGAATGGCCGACACATGAGGTCAAGGCAACCACAGAATGGCCGACACAGGTTGTATCCTTGAACAATGAGCATGACACAAAAGTGACTTAGGTAGATTTGAACACAAAGGTACCATGATATAAATCTACAAAGTAGGAGACATTAACAGATTCTCCATATGATTGGAAGAGTAACCAACCGGAGGAGTAAAAAACTCTGAGATCAGGTTTATCCTAAGGCCAAAACTAGAACCCAAATTTTTTTATAGACTCAAAACAAGTGCTTTGTTCAAGGACATATTGACTTGCTGCCATTATATGGAATAATAATTAACACTCTTCCCTTCCCTTTTCTCTTTTTAGATACCTTTTTCATTTTTTAAGGAGATTGACAAAGAACCAAATCATGCTCGATAAGGGTCCAACCATGTGTAATTTTATGAGTCCATGGAAGGGAAACTCAAGACTTTATTCATTGTTTAACGATTTTGAAGAAAAGATAGATTAATACTCAATAAGATACTGATCCATGGACTTTAATATCGATCCCATATTTGTTCATGCTCGCTGGTGTTTTCATATTTAAAGAGTTTGGAAAACTTAAACAAGAACTCTATACACCCTCTCGTGGATTTTACATTGAGCCCGAGTTGGTATATGCTCCCAAGTGTTTTCATATTTAGAGAGTCTGAAAAATCCTAAAGAAGACTCCAAAGGGTACTTTTTTGTAAAGTTAGTCTCCTCGCTCGAAAAAGGATAAAACAAAATGAGAGAGAACTCTTATAGCTTTCCTTTTTTGTAAATAATCCACAAAGGTCCAGAAAAGGGGTAAACTTATACCTAAGTGGATATCCCTTCAATTCCTTTAGTGACTTTAAAGTGAACAAGTATACTCAACGATCTTTTCAATTTTAAGGAGTCTAACAAGAGCTTAGAGAAAAATCCATAAAAATATTTTCCATAAAGGTTTAACAAGCCCAAAAAAAGTAAACTCGTGACCTCCTTATTGTTTTTAACGAGCTCAAAGGAGAGATGGAAGAATGCTCGTAGCCGCGTTACTATTTTTAGTGTACTTGAAAGAAAGATGGAAGAATGCTCGTAGACTCCTTAGTGATTTTAACGAGCTCGAAGGAAATATGGAAGAATGCTCGTAATGGGAGGAGATGAGTGTCAGGGGCATGCGAGACTAGTTCCAAGCACATGGAACATAGCTATGTATAATGTAAGGAACATGCGAAAGATAAGGACACTCAGGGTGTGTCTCCTCCGGGTAAAGGGTGTCATATCGCAAAGGAAAAGTGATATGTGGCTTAACGAAAATGATATCAACGATCAAGGCTTATATAACGAGCTTAAAGCGTGAAAGCCGGCATCAAGCTCATAAGAGCAAGAAAAATCAAGGTGAATGCATATGTGAATTAAACACAAAAATGGGATCCTTATAAGTAATGGCCATAAATATATGAAAAAGAAAGACATGAGGCTTCTTCTCAAAATCATGGCGAATCTAAAAAGGCTCCCGAGCCTATGAGAAAAACTCAGCATGGGTACCAAAATGGCATAAGGGTGTTGACTAGGGTGATCCATGTTAGGTAGGCTCTGTTGTTGGACTAGTGCACAATGCATATAGAGATGGTTAACACACCAATATCCAACAAGTTTGACCCGATGGAAAATTCGGATGGTAAAAGGTTCAAATGCATCATAACAATGGGGAATCCTAAACTTATATGCAAGGTTCTGAATATTCCTGACTTGATCAAACAAAGTGTCGAAAGGGACCAGTAAGCAATCATGAGTCCAACTAAGAATCCTGTCTCCAAGAAACATTAGTACCAAGATCATATCCAAAAAATATGTAAAGAAATATCTGATACAGGCCACTATGGTACAAATACTTTCAACTTCACTATCATAAAAACAAGCATATTGCGGGTAGAGTTAACCAATGAAGACTCTATAGTAACAAATCCTAAGGTCTTATAATCAACAATATCAACTTCAGGATGAAGATCAAAGTTGAAGAACGTGATGGAATCTACAGGAACAAATTCATCATCACAGGACTTGAAAATTCTAGAATCATCATCAAACTCAGCGGGAACACCGATTTGTGAGTCTATGGGAGTGTCCAAAGACTCAACAGTAGGAAGATCAAACTCCACGGTTAAACCGAGGCTGGACATAACTGCAACTGGATCAACATCCAAATGAATGGCAGACTGCATTATAGACTCTAGGAAAAATTCATCAGAATGAAGTATATCATCCCAGATAGAACACATATCCAAACATTCAGATGAAGGTATCACTTGGTCAACTGTCGAGACCAATCCCAATAAGGTAAGCATGAATTCAAAGGATTCTTCTTAGTAGAAATTGTATCCAATGGATATAAAGGTTGGTTGAACTGAGTACACTAAAATTTAGAGGTTGAACACTTCCAAAGGTTCTTAAAGTTTGAAGACTTAGATTGAAACTCCTTATACGTGGAAAGTGTGGAAACACTGGAAATTGTATGCACAGGTGATCCATTAGTGTGCAAATCAGGTGGGGGGGAACTAAAAGTTCCCATTAACGGAGAATACATCCCCACACCAATGTTTTCACAAATCCTCGCGGAATGAGAAATGAAAGGAATATTGGATCCATGATCTTGATTGGACTCATTACTGTGTAAGGGTAGTTGGTCAATTGTTACAATTTTTCCTTCATGTGGAAACTTGATGACACGAAAGATCGAAGAGACTACTGTGATCATAGCTTGAGTCAAATTTATGCCTAGTAATAAATTGTAATCAAGTGGGGAATCAAGCACTTCCACATCCAATTTAACTAATTTCCCCCCTAGATCTACAGGAAAAGCAGGGATAATTCCCCGAGGTTTAAAAAGATGGTCGTCAAAATATTTTAACATGGTGGCTGAAGGAACTACATCAAGTGATCCTAAAGCCTTACATCATGATAATGACATGACGCATGTCGAGGCACCCTCATCTACAAATGTCAGATGAATTTTAGTGTTTCCATATGTAACTTGAATCTAAAAATCCGCATGGTAGGGTAAATGAGGCTTTGTTATACCTCAAAGTTACACTTCGAGATTTAGTGTCGCATCTTTGTACCATGTGACCTAGCGACATTTCTCCCTAATGACTCATACATGATGTCAGTACCCTCCTAGGTCTCATCTGGATACCTTGGAGGCAAATTCACCCCTTGTTGGTCGAATACATAACCTACTTAACCAAGTGTCACTCCAAGTTGACCTTGATTACATTGATTTTCGCTCCTTGCACTTATGCCAGCCTGCGAAAAACTCACTTTTTCGTGCTCTGCATAACCCTTGCCCCGCGAAAATATCCAAATTTTTGCGTTATGCTCTGTGTCTAGGGTGCAAAAAATCCTGGTTTAGCCCTTGGAACTTGGAACTCTACCTTCCGAGAGATTTCCTTGGGATTGACCTATCTGATTCGATCCCAACCCCCTCCGTCTGTTTAGCTTGGACGATCCACTAAACCCTCATGAGATCCACCTTCCTCTATTTATGGTTAACTCCTCCAAGTGCTATAAAAGAGAGGCCATCCATGAGACATGGGGGGAACTACTTGGGGCATCCAAACTATGATCTTAGAATATTTGTAGAGATAGCAAGAGGAGAGAAGTCTTGGAGCTAGAGTTGGCTTGGACATCAAGCAACCTATGTAAGTGATTTTCAAGCTTCTTAATAAAGATAACTTGTCTTGTTTCCCATTTCATGTGTATTGTGTGTGAATCTTTGACATGAAATGTATCTAGTTTAGATTTGAATCTAACCTTTATTTCAAAGTATTTGGAAGATTGTGTGCTTGTCCTTCGTTTGATCTTAACAGGTTCTATTCGAGAGTTTCAGGATCAAGGGCTAGAAGCGGCACAAACATCTGGTTGAAAGGTGAGTTATATCTTTCCATTTCTTCTGAGTGCATTTAATCTTGTTGTAAAGCTTAGTTTAGGTTTCAAGGTAGCATGTGTTTCCCAATTGTCTCAATTTAGAACTAGTTACATCCTAGTCTAGCCTAAGAGATTTTCTTCTTACTCGTAAGGAGAAATTTCCATAACAAAAACTGGCGACTCCACTGGGGAATTGTCTTAATTTCTAATACTCTCGCTGGATTGTAGTTCTCCAAGAATTTGACTTGGAATTTTCCAAGGCAAAATCCAAGAAATCCTTATTTTTCGTTGAGCTTATGTGCGCTTTGCCCCATGCCACTGACCAAGCTGAGCCCATCGATTCTCTTCCAGATGAATCATTGTTTCTCATTGGCACGTCCGATCCTTGGTATGGAGATATCGTTTTGTATATCCAAACCCAACGTTTTCGGCCAGACCTCACCCGAGATGAATGTCGTTGCATCCGACATCATGCCAAATACTATCTCATAGTCAGGAATACCCTGTATCGTCGTGGTGTTGACTCCATTCTCTGACGTTTTCTAACTCTAGACGAGGATGAACACGTTCTTAATGACTGCCACTCCAGAGCATGTGGTGGTCACCTTTCTAGGATGGCTGCATCCCAGAAGATCTTACGCGTAGGATATTTCTGGCCCACAATCTTCAAAGATTGTATCGAGACGGTCAAGAAATGTCCTCCATGTCAATTCTTCTATCATAAGAAGCGTTCGCATCTTGCTCCACTCCACCCTGTTATTGTCGTCGGCCCCTTCACAAAATGGGGCATCAATTTTATGCATTGTAAGCTTACTTCAGCCGGGGGGCATGGCTATGTCATAGTAGCTGTGGATTATTTTACTAAATGGGCTGAAGAAATACCTTCTTATGCAGAAGATGGAAAAACAATCGCACTTTTCATATTCAACCATATTATCGCTAGGTTCGGAGTTCCATAGCCTATCATGACCGATCATGGTTCCCATTTTAGGAACCATATGATTGATGAACTAAGCGCCAAATTGGGTTTTTGTCACGAAAATTCAACCCCATATTACCCACAGGCATACGGTCAAGTAGAGGCCATAAATAAGGTCTTGAAGCGCATGATCCAACGCACTATAGGTACTTAGAAGTCAAATTGGCACTTAGCTCTATTTTTTGCTCTATGGGCCTACCGAACCTCAGTCAAAAATGAAACTGGGTTTACACCATTCCAACTAGTGTATGTCCTAGAGGCTGTCTTACCAATTGAATGTGAAATTCCATCACTGAATCTAGCCATCGAACTACTTCCCAATACGACTACTTCCCAATACGACCTCTGAGGAGGAATGGTTTTTGTATCTAGCCAAGCTAGATGAGACCCGCTGCAACGTTGCGTTGGCTAATGAAGCCCATAAAATGCGCGTCAAAGCCCAATACGATAAATCCGCCCAACCTCAGATCTTCAATGAAGGGGACTTAGTCCTTACCTACGACCAAATGCATGATAAGTTAGGGAAAGGCAAAATGGAATCTATGTGGTATGGTCCCTATATCGTGAAACGAGTATTGGAGAAAGGAGCCTACAAACTCGTCCATTGTGATGGCATACCTTTGGCATGGCCCCACAACGGGTTGTACCTCAAGAGGTTCTACGCCTAGGATTATCCTTAGTGAGACACCTTGTACATATTGTACTTAGCTTGTTTTTAAGTTCATTTGTTTGTGTGTGTATGGATTCGATTTCATTTACCATCATTTGACCCCGACTTGTGATTTTTTGCGCAGATGTCAACTTACTACGGGTTCGCAGATGGTGCTAGCCAACAATAAGGGTATTTTTTAAGGATTCTAATATTATAGTTAAGTATAGTATTATAGGCGAATATTTTGGATTGAAAAAAAACATATATATAGATAGGTAGGCGAATATTAAATCTGAAACCTATAATTTGCTACTAAAATATGTAAATTTTGGTGAATATTATGATAAAAAGACACATTTTATGTAAATATAGGCGATATGAAAGACTAAAAATGACCAAATTGTGAATTTATTTTTTGAAAAAATTCCCAAAAAATAGCCATTTGGCGAAATTTCGCCCCTAAAAATTACCTTGGCCAACATACCTGGAACCTTGCTTCCGCAGCATGGGTACTCTATTCCCCTGCCGACGAGTTGTTATCCTCGGGTGGTATCTGCTTGGGCCCCGCAACCAACAACGTTGCAGAGTACCATGCAGTCATCAGACTCCTAACTGAAGCCACTTCTCTCGAGATCTGCACCTTTTCAGTCTACCTGGATTCCCAACTCGTGGTATCCCATTTGAATCATGTCTACACTGTCCATGAACCTACGTTACTTTGATTATTCAGAAGAGTGCACCTATTGGATCGATCATTTGATTTTATTCAATATCAACATATACCAAGAGAATTCAATAGGGTAGTTGATTCATTGGCTAATTATATATTGGATTGGCACCTTGCTCATACATAAAACACATCATAACAAAACACACAAGTCGTTGTAAATAAGCAAACACAGAAGTACATCATTTGTTTATAAATCACATTCAAACTGTTTTTCTGAGTACATATAATAAGATGCGTCCAAAATTAAATTTGGTATCATGTCCCATACAAAAATTGGCTCTCAGGTCTACATATCGTGTACACGCTGCTAAAAACAAACACTGTTATCTAAATGCCAGTCATCATCCTCACGCTGCTCGTGGTAGCACACCACTGCTCTAGCCACCCGATGAAGTAGTCGGATGATACGCCCTGACACAACTACAGTATGCCTCTGGAGATGGAGTGGGATCTCATCCATCCTCATCGTAGGAACACACATGGTCAAACCCTGAAGGTTCGACTCTACATCGTGGATCCCTCCTGCTTCTTCCTCCTCCTCCTCATCCTCATCTGCGGCATGATGCTGAATACCTCCTCGGTGTAGCGGTGAATAGCCCGCTGCACTCCTCGGTCCTCGATCTGTGGCATGAACATGTACATAATTTAGATCTTTCCATGCATTGAAAATTCACAAAAAATCATATAATATAAAAATACCAAAAACACAACTGTCCGAATCCTCGTCCTGAATTGTGACATACCTGAATTGTCCAAATCCTCATCCTCAGGAAGTGCCAAGTTGATATCCTCACGAAAATCCACCCCTTCATAGGGATAGTCCTCGATCATGATGATTTTCTCCTCAAGCCACGAGAAAAAGTCCTCGCCAAAAGCTAAGACCTGTGGCCCGCCGAGCCGTCCGGCATAGTCACTCCACCTCCCCATATGAGGATTGGATGTGGGAAAAATTGACATACTCACTTGAGGATGCAATAGAGGTACCCTCTCCAGGAAAAATGTAACCAGGATACTCCCGTACCCAAACTGATGGATATCTCCATTCCTACATTTGGTGACCTGATCCTTGAGGTTGACCAGGACCCCTTCACACCAGTTGAACAATGTCGGTTCCATACACTCCATTGAAAGAGTCATCTGTCCCCATGTTGCATGGTGGGGACCCACACTACCTACTACGTGTGTGATGGTATACAACACGGTTCTCAACAAGATCTTTATCACCTCTTTTATGGGCACTTTTTCTCTTGTCTTACGGGAACCCTGTCTATAGTAACAAGCAATATACTCGCTTGTGCTCTCTTCTGAGGCCCTATGTCCAGATAGGTTGACCCTTTCCCCCCTCTTAGAGTGGTCGGTCAAGAAGTAAATGTCCTCGAGCTCTATCTCAAGGGTATGTTCCCCAATATGGAAAGCTTAGATATCGCTATCCCACATTTGGATTATGTAGCTTAGAAGCTTTCCTTGCTTGCGGATCCCCCTTCTTTTGAAGAACTTTAGTAGACCACATTCTCGCAGCATGGTTAATGCAACTTGATCATTTAGGGCCACTCTATCATCCTCCTCATCCTCCCTTTCTTTCCACTCAACCATCTTCACTCAAACAAGTTGCAAAATCCTGCAAAACACCAAAGAAGACATTTATGAGAAGATGGAGAACTGATTTTATGCCAAACATGAGAAACCAACTTGCATTTTTCCCTATTTTGCATGATTTTCACACCTGGGCATTTATCGGCCATGCGAAAATGGTATTTTTTTGCGTCCCTATCAAAGGCATATGTGCGAAAATTACGGAATTTGTGCATCTCTCGATGTAGAGAGACCACGAAAATTACAGAGGGTGAAATTTATGCCCTACTGTTCCTAAAAAAATCCAAAAACTAGCATGAAATCAAGAAATAAAAGCATGAAAATAAAGAGGAGCTCAAGAGCTTCTACCTGGTTCATACGACAGTCAAAATGGTGCCCTGGGTATCCGGATATGGTTGCTTGAAGATTTTCCCTTCAATAGGTGAAATTTCCTCTTTGGGTAAAAATGGCCAAGTTAAAATGGGTAACTTCTCCTTTTACCTTCTATTTATACAAGTTACATGACTATTTTTTCTAATTATTTTATTTTAAAAGCTTTCTAGGCCAAATTCTTCACATTACTAATATCCTATTTCCAAGGTTTCTTAACCAATTTTGACAGGATCCCCATAAGTTGTTCATATTGGCGGTATGACATTGTTTTGACCTTCACTAGAGTTGGCTTTATTTTTTTTCGTGCTTTGGACTCAAACCTGAAAAATATTCCAAGCGCCTGTTCACACCTGTGTCGTGCTTGTTAAACTCAAGAAAACCGGTGTCGAGCTTAGTTGACTTTACTCATGCTCATAAAACGATGAGGAAAGTATCATTTTGGTATTATTTTATTCCTTTTTCGGGACAAAATTATTAAACGTTACGAAAGCGGACCTTTGGAGTTTCCTTTAAGATCTTTTCAGACTCCCTTGTTATAAAAATATTACCAAGTGCACTTGTCTCTTTCACACTTGTAAAAGTATTTGAAAGGACGTCTATTCAGTGATAGGTTACCCCTTTTTTTGGCCCATCTAGACTATTTACGAGAAAGGTATACCTCAGTCAAATTTCGACTGGAAGAGTTCTCTCAGGAATGTTTCTACACTTTTTCGGATCTGGGGGACTAACTTTACGAAAAAGTACATTTTGGAGTCTTCTTTAAGTTATTTTAGACTCTCTAAACATGAAAAATTGTCGAGTTTTCCTTCCTTGGACTTGTTAAAATTCAACATAGAAGGGCCCGCATTGGGACAAACCCCTCCTTTCTTAGGTTCGTAAAACAAGTGAGATCAGAGTCATCCGTCAGATGAGCTATACCAAGCATCTATTATCCTCTTCAATATCGTAAAACAACAAAGAGGTACTCGTCAGTTCTGATGGGGGAAATGGGAAATGAGTCAAGTTTACCCTTTTTTGGCAGCTTGAAAGTCATCACCTTTGAACATGGCATACATCCACACCTTGTCTTCTTTTGGGTATTCGGACCTTTATGATAAATTTCTAATCATAGTCATGCATCGCCTCCTTGGTATCGAGTCTATTCGTCTTGTGGTTGTTCTTTGCTAATTCAATCCCTGTTTCCAAGCTCTGCTTCATGTTGTTATATGTTCAAAGGGTCAGTGTTGTTTTGAGTCATCCATTATGTCAAACCTTCCACTGTGTCAGTACATATCCTTTTGATCCATTACTTCACATCTCTCTCTCACACCGATTTCGTGTCGCTGATGTCGGATTCATTATGGCCCACCTTCGACGAGTCTATTCCTGTCGACATCAACTCACTATCCAGGAATTAGGCTTAGGAATCAACATTTAGTACTTTGGTACCTGAATTCCTTAATGGCAGGTTTCCTCGCGTTCGAAAGTAGGTTTTCATCATTGACCTCTAATCGAATAATCTCAAGGATGTTCGACGTCAACTCATCTATTCGCATTTCATTGAGATGTACTAGAGATACCTTGGGGATCATCGTCATCATTGGTGATTTCCCTCGTGCTTGTTAACAACTTACATCATTGGTTGGTAATCAAGTAGTTTCTACCATGTTCGACTTCAAGACATTGTAATCACATTGTCAGATTCGTATCATGTCGGGATTGGGTAGAAGACCCTGTACGTTCCTGATACTGTTTCCACATCCAGGTTGCGATGGCAACTATTGTATTGTCACATAGATCCACTATTGTATTGGTCATGGCTGTGTTATTATCGTCTCATGGATCTATGATTTTTCATAGTATCCATGACTTGTCCACAATATATATCATCTCAGTTATCATGGATCTGCAATGTATTTTTCGGAAGCCATGCTTTGAATCAGTTGTCCCGAGCATGGGAATTCCCGCCTCAGTGGTATTTGACATCTTGTTTCCTTGCAGCTCCTCTCCAACTCCCTCGATGCTATCTCCGCGCAATTTATTGGTAAAGTATTTCAGCCATCAGTTTCTTCTGACCTCACACTTTAGGGGGCATCTATTATACCTTAAAGTTACACTTCAAGCTTTAGTGTCACATCTTTGTACCATGTGACCTAGCGATATTTCTCCCTAATGACTCTTACATGATGTCGGTACCCTCCTTGGTCTCATCTGGATACCTTGGAGGAAAATTCACCCCTTTTTGGTTGAAGACATAACCTACTTAACCAAGTGTCACTCCAAGTTGACCTTGATTACATTGATTTTCGTACCCTGCACTTATTCCAACCCTCGAAAAAATCACTTTTTCGCACTCTGCATAACCCTTACCCCATGAAAATATCCAAATTTTCGCATTGTGCTCTATGTCTGGGGCGTGAAAATCCTAGTTTAGCCCTTAGAACTTGGATCTCTACCTTCCGATATATTTTCTTGGTATTGACCTATCTGATTCGATCCCAACCCCCTCCCTCTATTTAGCTTGGCCGATCCACTAAACCCTCATGAGATCCACCTTCCTCTCCTTATGGTTAACTCCTCTAAGTGCTATAAAAGAGAGGCCATCCATGAGCCATGGGGGGAACTACTTGGGGCATCCAACCTATGATCTTAGAATATTTGTAGATATAGCAAGAGGAGGGAAGTCTTGGAGCTAGAGTTGGCTTGGACATCAAGCATCCTATGTAAGTGATTTTCAAGATTCTTAATAAACATAACTTGTCTTGTTTCCCATTTCATGTGCATTATGTGTGAATCTTTGACATGAAATGTATCTAGTTTATATTTGAATCTAACCTTTATTTCAAAGTATTTGGAAGATTGTGTGCTTGTCCTTTGTTTGATCTTATGAATGCATTTAATCTTCTTGTAAAGCTTAGTTCAGGTTTCAAGGTAGCATTTGTTTCCCAATTGTCTTAGTTTAGAACTAGTTACATCCTAGTCTATCCTAAGAGAGTTTCTTCTTACCCATAAGGAGAAATTTCTATAACAGGCTTCCAATTATCAAAATCGAAAGTGACCACTTGACTATCTATAGGATCGAGAGCCACTAAAGCTGAAAGTAAGGTCTTCCCTTGATTTGGAAAATTCTGGAGGACCTGAAGCGTAGACATCGCATAAGGATCCTGAGCCAAATCTTCAACTATGCTATAATTTTGTGCAGCACTCACATTAGTATTAAATTCTACTTTCTTAAAAACACCTTTTGGTATTCGAGACATAGTGTCATTGGGAGGCTTCTCTATATGCAAAGAATCGTCACTGTCAGCATTCATAGGTTCCTTACCTTTGTCCTATTCTAGAAATACACATCCCGTTCACACATGAAAATGTCTTTGGAGCCTAAAATTCCCCCTTGAGAGGAGGCTCCCTAGTTTCCACCTTGGAGGTTTTAGAGTTTTGATGAGCACCATCCAAGAGCTTTTGTGCCACTTCCATCTTAGGGAATTTGTAAGTTATATGCTGCATAACAAGCAAGGGAATTCTGTCTTAGCTTTTTCATTATCCCTACCAGCATTATTGTTGTTATTATTTGCATTGTTTGTCCCCTTATTCCCATTTCTCTTTTTCTTAGTTTTCTTCCCTCCGAGCTGTGTGTGGCCTTGAAAGTTCTGTATTGACAAAATATCTGAATGAGGGTTGGTTTTAAGTTTTTTTGTGTTACTTTGACCAGTTGCCGATAAATTTTGACTTTAAAAGTTGGTACCCTGGCTAACTGGATTGTTCTCAACTGCACTGATCACTCCATCAACATGAGGTGTCGGGATAAGTTTCGTTGGATCAATTTTTTTTATCTCGGTGCATAATGAATGATTTCATAAAGAATTCGAGACTTAGCATAAATCAGATCTAACTATTGGGTTCTTCAGATGGCTTCCTCCTCTGAGCTAACCTCGAAAGTGGAAACATCCTTAGAGATGTAAGGTAAAAGTAATTTCAAAAACCACTCTAATATGAATTCTAGGGGAATCTCAGCTTTAATGAACCTCTTCCTTCTTCTCCACTCTTGAATATGCTCAAATATTGGAGTAGCTTTGTTCTGTCTAAATGTAGAGAGAAGATCCAGGCCAACATCATACCAGATGGGAAATTGGAAGTGAGTCAAAAATATCGTCACCAAATCATAGAAGTTATGATAAGCAGCAAATGGTAGTTCGATGTACCATTTAGTTGTGACACTGGTTCGGGTTCTTTGGAAAATTCTCAACCGTATCGAATCATCATTTAGAGAATTGTAAGAACACCATAAGTGAAATGTTGTAACGTGGTACCCTGGATCTTATCCAATCTTGCCTTCAAACTTTGGTATGTCTGATGGCATTTTGGTTGGAACAAGAGGCCAAGTCGGGTTGTGACGGACCATGTCATTCATCAATTTTGATAGGTTTGGAAGATTCAAAGTTGCCAAAAAGGGTAAATGTGGGCGATCCATTGAGTTGCAAGTTTTGGGAACATTGGTTGGCCATTGGTTGGTGTTGGCATGTGGTTGTCCTAGAACATGTGGATTTCCAGGATCAGTGAAAGGTGAAGTGTGTTGTCCGAATTTCTAACCAAAATGGTGTTGAAATGAAGGATTAGTTGTTCCAAAAGTTCCTGTCGTCCTTCCAAAAGGTTGGCTACCTTGTAAGACATTTGTCATAATAGGGCTAGTCATGTTAGAACCTCCCACCCCATACAAAGGGATACTTCCTTGGGTAGTAGGATTCCGCCATGAACATACAGTGTTGGTTCCTCCTAGTACAATAGGATTACTTTGTGACACATTGAATCCAAAGGGGTGACCAGAATTCATACCTCCAACAAATTGGAAAGGTAACTTGATTGGGGTGGAGTGGAATTAGAAACAACTCCAGTGAAAGGTGGGTAAGAATATACATTTGTATAGTGAAGGGTGGGATATTATGGAGAGGGATAGATGGGCCACTGCCTGGCGAAATGGTAAAAGTTGAACTAGGAGGGATAGTTGCAGACACAGGTTTACAACCTGAAAGAGGGAATCCAAAAGAGAAAGGGATTGAACTCACTTGAGTTCATGAACTAGTACCAGTAAGTACCATCGAGGTTGGGGGAAACCAACCTGATCCTATTGGAGATCCCATATTAAAAGTGACTCCTCCTACAGCAAAAGTGGTAACTAGATTAGACATGTTTCCTATAGTAAATACTTGTTCTTTGTTCTCCATATTGAACTGCCAGACAATGGATTAGGAACGTTGATACCAACTAACTGAGCAAAAATAGGACTTTATGGAGGCTTCAAAAGTATAGATGGATCTGAGAGCTCCTCAATTTCAATGGGACTTAAATTCTCTTCAATATGAGGAGGATGTACTCTAGGAGATTTATGCAATTTCTCCTCGGTATCTCTAAAGTGTCCTTCGTCGGAAGGTCTCTTAGACTCACCTACCCTAGAAATGTTTTCTTCTGTCGGCTATTCTGTTTGATGTTCCTGGTTTTCCTCTTCTTCCCCCTGAGGGGGTGGATCAGGATAATCCAGTATTCTCCTCGGTGTAGGGACTTCTCTCCGTTCAATAGATCGTCCTTGAATCTGTCTAGATCTACGCAGAGGTTGATCGACCATGGTGGCTTGCATAAGAAACTAAGAAGAAAATCTACAAAAAATAAAAATCAAACATCACACACTAAAAAGTTCCTGAAAGATGTCAAATAAGCCAACAGCTAACCTTCCAAAGGAGCATCTGGAATGATGAGGGCCCAGAACAAACCAGTGAAGGGACGAAGAAAATTTATATGGTGTCCACGATACAAACACGATGGGGCCAAGTGTTTGAATCACCAACCTCCTTCCCAAAGAACTGTAAGGGATTTCCTCCCGAATATGTCCTAGGTGCAATGGAAATATCATTCCATTGTCACCCATGTAGAGCCCTGAAGACATGATGCTAAGGCTACCAAAGTTATAGATAGGGTCTGGGGGAACGGTCGCTGATTGAATCGATACACATGGGAAAGGTAACTAAGCCCAAAACTCAGAAGCATCAAAGTTACTAATGAATCCCCATATGTGCATCGACATTGGTAGATGCTTAATTGAATATCTTAGGGGTATCTCCTCTAATAAATATCGCACGACCTCGTGCTTGACTCCGGTGCTAGTGGTTCCTCCCGGTTTACCTTCTACAAAGATGGATTTTCTCCCTAAAAGAATGACACATATGTTTTGACAAGTCTGAGTGATCGTGGAGGAGTTAACTCACAACTCCCTACCCCCACAATCCTACTTAAGCTATTAGGTGTGTTTCTAAACTAGAAGAAAACCTACTATCATATTCAAGTTATTGATTGCTTGCTTTAAAATGTACTTTCAAAACTTTCAGAAGAATTAAAACAAGTGCAACTAAAGAAATATATTCGTTAATTGAAACATGAAGCACTTAATCACCACAAATATGCATTTCTCACTCTCAATTTCTTTCCAATGCAAGTATTAAAGCTAAAATATGCAATGTATATGCAAAAATTTTGTATCTAATGCAATTTTTGGTCTTTTCGAATGCAAAAGGTAAAAATTTAAATTCTAATGTGCAAAATCAAACTTACAGTCTAAGCATGCAACTACTCAAACAACTAGCTATGCAAAAGAAAATTTCTTGTTTTTTGATGCAAAGCACTCCTAAATCCTTTAAGCCACTTGCAAATTATTCTACCAACACTAACTTATAAAATGAACCAACTTTTTATGCTTTTCAAGATGAGAACAAAACTGAAACTCAAAATCACACACCACCAAAGCAAATGCAAAAATTTTCAGATCTCCTTATTGAATAGTAAAAGCATCCATAAACCCTAGGATTCTTATCATGTAAGAATGCCAAAATTGGGAAAATCATACAACAAGGACTTTTACACCCAATCAAATCAAAGGACCTACTAAGAAATATGATTTGGTAAAGCTAGGTCTGCACACAAAGAGTGCAATCAAGGTCCTAAACCACGGAAAAGACACTTGAACTTTCACTACAAAAGAGAGACCAAAACCATAAGGAAGGAAACGAAACCAATATAAAGAGAAAATTCACTCAAATAGATACAAATAGGGTCAAATAGACTCAATAGGTTCCAAATCCAGTCAAATTGGAGCAAGTATATTCAATTAGACTCAAATTGGGGTCAAAAACACCAAACTAGTTCACAAACCCCCAACTTGGGTCAACAAGCTCCAAATTCTTCCAAACAAGCCCAAATTACTTCAAAAATATCCCAAACGTCAAATTAAGATCAATAAAGAGACAAGACACCACTTCCAAGGGGTCCTACACAGACCTAGGATCAGCAGGGACTCCAAAAATTGCAATCAAATCCCCCAAAAAAGCTCCAAAATTGAAAAACTCATGTACACGAGGTACCTGCTAATGTAAAAGGGTACAAGTGTGAGGTACCCATAGGTGGAAATGCTTACACCTACAAATTTGTCTCAGACCTACGACTGTAAGTAACAGAACTCGCAGGTATACAGAAAAGTCCAAAAAGAAAAATGCAAAATGCAACTTAAAACTAAGCAAGGAAGGGTCTCTAACAAAGCTTAATGACTAGTCCTAACATGAAATTAAAATAGACCTTCAAGTATAATGGAAAAATGGACTTGGATACCCCAAATCAGATAGGCTTCTCTCCAGTGGAGTTTTCAGTTCTGTTGTTAGGGAAAACTTCCTATAGCAGGGATGAGACTACCAATGTACTGGAGTAAAAGATAAACATACAAGGTTCTGCAACTACAATTATTAAGAAAGGAGATTAGGGTTTAGGAGGATGTGTACCTTATTCAGAAGGTTGATCCAAGCCTCTCTTCTTGATTTATCCTTTTTCTTGCCAATGCAGCATACAACCTACAAAACAAATCCAAAGAACCTTCCTCAAACCAATTTGACTACAATTAAGAGAATGACATCTAAAACAACATGAGACATCAAATTGCAATCAGATCTGAAACATACAAGAACAAATAATATTTGGGGAAGGAATAATGTCTGATATTTATTTGTGAATGAATAAAGTACATCAAATTATACCTTCCTTCGAGCATGGAACTTCATGAAACCAAGATTCAAGGTCTCCTGCTCCTCTTCTCCGACGATCCCAACCTCTGATCAGATGTGTTCGGGTTTACAAGCAACTAGGGAACAAGTGAGGGCGATGTGAGTCCCAATTCCTTCAGCATAACACTATAATGGTCTTGATATATTTTCATGGTCCCTCTCCCTCTCTTATATATCAAGTGAAGAAGTAAGGGTTGAAGAGGAAGTAGTTACAACCAGAAGAGGAGGTTCCAAAACCACCTGAACCACCCATTTTTCCAGATTTTATATTTTTTTTTTGGTATTTATGAGGTATTCGCAACTTTAAAATGGATAATAAGTGGGTGGCTCACAACTTTACCATGTGAAACATGTAGGTTTTTGGCAAACCCGCAGGTGAAGAGCCTTCCACCTAGGTTTTTGTGAAAAAATGGTCAAAAACAACCTTTTCTAGGGGTTTTCTGGAGAAGTTTTGGTCTCCAAAATTGTTCCTAAGGTTCCTATCTATCAAATGGGCCATGAATTAGCTAATTCCATCCTTCTAGAAGTCCCAAATATGGATATTCCATCCACTAATGTCCTTTTTTGTGACTCACGGTAATCTCATGAAGTGTTGTCATGCGACCAAAAGATGTAAGTGTCATCACGGACGGAGAAGTGTCAAATTTGGCTATCATAGCACCCTCACTAGCTATTTTTAGCCTTGACATCTCAAAAGTTGTGTAACTCCTCTCATGTTTTGTAACCTCCTCTCACTAATTCTAGTTGGCCTCTTTGGGTTGGAGTTAACCTCTTGTGCTTTCGGGTAACCTCCATAGTGAGTACGTTGGAGTTACACTCTTGGAATGGATTTGAATTGATCCATATGAATTCAAATGGGCCCCTTCATGGTCTCTCTCTTGGATACTAGAATGAAGGTGCATGATCTCGTGGAGGAGAAGCATTGTATGTCTAAATATTGAAGTCCTAGGTGAGGTTGGTGATATTCGAAGGGTCGTGGTGAGCGCAGATAGTCACAACTCACCATGCAATGAATATTGAAGGCCTTGTAATGAGGTTTGAATACCATGTAATGAGGATTGAAGATTGATTGTGCAAAACACAACATGATTCCTTGTCCCATTGCTTGTCCTTGTCTGAATATTTGCACATGAATCCCAACAGTGAATGGTGATGTATGTATTGAAGGACCTGTGTGGTGAAGGGAATCCCATTGCACCAGGTAGTGTAGATGGAAGGGAAAGTTTAAATGGATAAAGGTGTAGTTTTGGTTTCTGACAGTGTGGAAGGGCGCAGCCATATGGTCTAGTTCGACCATTTTTAAGAATTTTTGGGTTTTGATACATGTTCCATTTTGCTCATAGTGACATTTCCAGTAAGTAACACCTTTTATTTCACTGAAAATGGTTTCAGTATGACTAATATCTGGTCATTTTTGTGTGGCAGGGACGTTCTTGAGAAGGGCACAGCCACATCTTCTGGCTCAGATGTTTTTGAGAATTTATGGGTTGTGAGACATGTTCCATTGCATTTGGAGCGATTTTTCCATTAATTAATACCTTTTGTTTCATTCAAAAAGCTTTCTGTATGGCTGAGATACGGTTATTTTTGTGTGGCGGTGTTTCTGGTATTGAGATCAGCACACCATACATGTTGGTTTGAGAGTACCTCTCCTGTGGATATATGGAATCAGCTCAGGTGTGACCTGTTCAAGTATGGCTTGAATTTAATGTGTCTATGGCTTGGTGGAAATTTGTCCGGTTGAAGCTAGTTTCCCTTAATCATATAAGTATTTTATTATATGTGTATTTACTACATCCTTGGAATTATATGTGCTTATGGATTTGATTTTCTTATGATCTATATGGTTGTAGGTGATAGCCCTGAGATATGATTTATATGGTTGTAGATGATATTTTTTATACTTGAATTTTTTCATGTTGATATGGCTATGGTTGGTAGTCTAAGATGATTATTTCATTGTGTGCTTATTTGCAGTACTTTGATGTATATGTGCTTTTGGATCCATTTTTGCTTATGATTTGTATGGTTGTAGGTGGCAGTCATGGGATCTGACCTATTTATCATTTATATGGTTGTAGATGGAAGCCATCATATCCACTTTATTTTATGTTAATATGGTTGTAGGTGGCAGTCATTAGATTTGGTTTTTAACATTGTTAATATGGTTGATTGTGGCAGCCTGTAGATCTAATTATTGACCTTGTTTATGGTAGCTTGTATATATGGATTTATTAGTGATTATATGGATGAAATAGATTTTATATATCATGTTTGAAATCAGGTTAATAGATTGCTCATATCTGGTCGCATCTAATGTAAGCATTGACCTTGCATAGTATGTGTATTGGGGAAATATATGCATTGTATTCTTGCATTTCATTTTCAAAGGGTTGATTGTTCTATTTAATTGGTTTGATGGCATGATGTCTTAGGCCCTTCCATGAGAACTTGTCTCTCACCTTTCTGTATGTTTTCAAGAAACCAAGGTGGCCAGGTAAGGGTGCATCATGTGCAGCTTCTAAAATTTTCTTTTTCAAGTTTGATCCCGGCACCAAGAAGATGTGTTCCTTGTAGTATATGACATCAGGGATAACCTTATATGCATCATCATGTACTGAACCATCTAGTAGCTCACATGCAAACTTATTTATAAAGTACTCTATTGCTAACTGTACCTTCCAATCAATGGCAAATTCCATTAAAGAAAGGGTTGGTTTCCTAGAAAGTGCATCTGCAACTACATTCATTTTCTCTTTCTTGTAGTACTCTATGTCAAATTCATAGGATTTAACTTTACTCACCCATTTTTTATGCCTATCATTAAGCTTTTTTGTGTCAAGAAATTGCTTAGACTATTGTGATCAGTCTTGACAACAAACTTGATCCCCACCAAGCACTATTGGAACTTGGCCAATGCATGCATAATGGCCAGCATCTCTTTATCGTAGATTGATTAGTGCCTTTCATGTGGATGCAACTTTCTTCTCTCAAAATAAATGGGGTGCTTATTTTGCATCAAAAATACTCCAATGCCTTCACCGGAGGCATCACACTCAAGCACAAATGGATGAGTGAAATCTAGTAAGTGTTAGGATATTTAGACACTTAGGAGTTAGTTAAGATCAACTTGTGTAATATATCCGTTAGGGATAGTGTGTTTCTTTAGTATGCATTAGTATGCATTTGTAAATACTTAATCCGACGGTCACGATATGTTTCCGACATAGAGTGATCCGACGGCTCAACTTCTCTTAGATCAAACCTAACCTTGATCCGTGGCTTAACACTCGATTGGTCCATGATCTCTATTTAAAGAGCATGGAGGTTCATTGTTTAGTTGATCGATTATGAGAAGCTCATTTGTAACTTTCTTTCTTTGCATAATAAATTGTCCCGTAGAAGCTATTTGGCCGAGGCCGTGGAGTGTTTCCCTCAAGAGGGTTTAAACCACGTCAAAACATCGGTGTGTTGATCTGTGATCTGTTTATGTGAAGTGGTTTCTCTTGGTGTTTGGTCCTTTGGTAGTACCCTGTGTACCCGAACATGGTATCAGAGCTTTTATGAAGTGCCGCTTCCGGTTATGATCTAGATCTTGAACTGTTGTTGCCGAAAATCGAAAGGGTTTCTAGTTCTGGTATTTATGTGCATTTCTGGGCTGTGGGAGGTGTTCCATTGCGTCCGGAGCGTCGTTTCCATTGAAAAATAGTTTTCGTTTGATCGAAAACGGTTCCCGGTTGCTCCAGAAACGCGTATTTCATCAGATTTGAAGGAAAAAGGGCAAGCACGCAAACCGAGCAAGAAGAGTAAAAAAAAAAAAAAAAAAAAAAAAAGCCCCCTTCCTCATTTCCATATTTTACATACCTTTTAAACTAGCTCACTTGGTCCAAAGTTGCTTTATTCCTTAATATGTCTTGAGTTCAAGTCTTAGGAAGTTACTTTTAAAAAGAAAAGTGCATGCAATTTCTATTTTCAAGTTACTTTATTGTAAAAGTGCATCTCACTTAAATAATAAAAAAATAAAATTACAAGTGAGTCACTTAAGCTTTTTATTTATTGTTGCACTATTTAAAAAGTAATATCATTGTAAAAGTGAAATCACTTATTTTACAAAAGTGATTCACTTAAAAGCAACTTTTTTGTAAAGTAATTGTCAAAAGGTTCATCTTGGGAAGAAGGGGGTTCTTTTTTTTGCTGGACATTCTCTAGCTACCACGTCACCATTGGGGACATCTTCAACAATTTCTTTGTTCAAGCATAACTTCATCATACAGAGTCCGTTTTCAGTGCCGTTTTTTTTGAAACCGCCTATTTTTTCGAGCTCTTCACATCCAGACTATTGGTTTCTACTTTTACAGCCATTAATTTACAAATATGGCCGCCCTTTGTGATATTCTACTTAACAGTTCCAACTATTTCTCATGGAAATCTCGTATGGAGGATGTTCTACGAAGTAGGGGACTTTTCAGAATTACAACAGGGAAAGAAAAAGAACCCATTGATGATGATAAGAAAATAAAATGGGCAAATAGATGTGATGAAGCTCGTGGATTGATTGGGATGTCAATCTCTACTGATTTGCGATTCCACATATCTGGAATTGATGAACCTAATGCTGCTTGGGACAAGTTGAAAACTGTGTTTGGTAAACACAATGAAATTCGAGGTCACCAACTCGAAAATGAGTTGATTTCTTTAAATCCAAGTGACTTTTCATGCATTCAAGATTATTTATCTAAGTACAAGACTCTCAAGCTCTTATGTGCAGAATGTAAGATTGAGAGGGAAGACAAACAATGCATTTATCATATTCTTTCCAAACTTGGACCTGCATATTCTGTTTTTGTATCTACATTTTACTCCATGAAAGCGTCATTGAATGCAGCTAGCTATTAAGAGCCTAGTCTTGAATCCTTTTGTGATTCCTTGATTAGGGAACAAGATAAACTCATTCATCTTGGAATAATCAACAATGCAGATACATCTGGGAAAGCCTTATTGTCCCAACAGAAAGAAAAGTCCAAGCCTCCCAAGAAACAAAATTTTCGCAATAATAAGTCAAACAAGGGTCCAAAACCCTCTCAGTCAACTCCTTCTTTAAAAAATGACAAAGGATCCAAGCCAAAAGGCAAGAAGACTGAGCGTCATTGCAACTATTACGGAAAATATAATCATGATGAATCCAAGTGTTTCAAGAAGATGGCAGCCTTGGAAGCAGCAATGAAGAAGCACCACATCAGCCTAGATTCGCCTTCAGAATCTGCCTCTCATGGACATGCACTTTGTGCTTCTGGTTATTCTTATAATGCATCTTCTTCTTCTACTTCAAATGAATGGCTCATTGATTCTGGAGCATCTTATCATATGGCTAAGGATCAAGCCATCTTTTCTACTATGCATGAATGTAACACGAAACAAATATTTGTTGGTGATGATAGATCTCTAAGTGTTGTAGGAGCTGGAACAGTTCCAGTAGATAATGGTCATTTTAGTGATGTACTATGTGTTCCAAGAATTTCCTGCAATTTGTTATCAGTCTATCAGATCACTCATTCTGGTGAAGGTAAAACTGTGACCTTTACACCTCACCAAGTTGTAATCAAGGATTTTAAAGATCCTCAACAGGTTCTAGCTACCGGAATTGTTGATGATATTACCAGGTTGTACAAGTTTAACAACTTTGGGTCATCACCTTTCCCTTCAGTTTTTGTTGCTCATAGTGATAACTTGAGCAAACTTTGGCATGAGCGATTTGGTCACTTAAATTATCGCTCATTGCAACAACTATGTAAAGAAAATATGGTGACAGGTCTTCCGATGGTATCTTGCAGAGATGGTGTTTGTTCCGGTTGTGTACTCGGAAAACATCATCGGGACAGTTTTGACAAACGTGCCTCTTGGCACGCCTCGGTTCCCTTGGAGCTTGTGCATAGTGACTTGTGTGGTCCTCTTCCATCTGCTTCATTTTCTGGTTTCAAGTATTTCTTAACTTTCATTGATGATTACACCAGACGCACTTGGGTTTATTTCCTAAAACTTAAGAGCGAAGTATTTAACATGTTCTTGGCCTACAAGGCCCTTGTTGAAAAACAATCTGGTCATCAAATTATTAAGTTAAGATCTGACAATGGAGGAGAATATGTTAACAAACAGTTCACTACTTTTTGCACTGAACAAGGCATCCAACAACAACACACTGTTCCATATACACCACAACAAAATGGTGTAGCTGAGCGAAAGAACCGCACTTTAAAAGAAATGGCTAATTGTATGATCCAATCTAAGGGACTAAGTCTTCAATTTTGGGCTGAAGCCATAAATTGTGCAAATTACATAGTTAATCGCACCCCCACAAAAGCATTACAAGGTATAACACCGGAAGAAGCATGGAGTAAAGTTAAAACTGATGTAAGTCACTTTCGTGTGTTTGGTAGTGAAGCATGGGCTCACATTCCGGATGAAAAACGGAAAGCATTGCAGCCTAAAAGTGAAAAGTGCATATTTGTTGGATATTCTGAAGATGTAAAAGGTTATAGACTTCTTCAACCACATTCTCATGCTATAATCATTAGAAGAGATGTTAAATTTGATGAAAATATCTTGGCCTGCGAGCCTAACTCGGCGAGTGTGCCATCTTTGGCCTGCGAGCCTGATTCGGCGTTTGTGCCTTCTTCTTCTTCTTCCAACTTCCTTGACAGGTTTCCAACTCCAGTTTCTGATGATGACAGTGAGGATGAAAATCCACCTCCGCCTGCTCATGTTCCTCCAGTTGCACCAGCATAAGTGCTTCCTCGATGGGTCCGTTCAACATGTGAAGCAGCTGGTGATCTTGTCGGTGATCCTAGAGATCAACGTCGAACACGTTCTCAGTTTCAGCGAGCCTCTTCTCTTTTGGCTCAAGTTTCCGAGAATCATGATCCAGAAACTTTTGCAGAAGCTTCAGGGAATCCAGATTGGGATGCAGCCATGGATGAAGAATATCGTTCCTTAATGGCGAACGATACTTGGGATCTTGTACCTCTTCCAAAAGGAAGAAAACTTGTCAGATGTAAATGGGTCTACAGAACTAAGTATGCATCAGATGGAAGTGTTGAAAGACTTAAGGCAAGGTTAGTTGCCAAAGGTTTTTCCCAAGTTGAAGGGATTGACTACAATGAAACCTTTGCTCCCGTCGCCAAAATGAACTCCATCCGCCTTGTTCTTTCCCTTGCAGCCTTACACAACTGGGAAGTCCATCAAATGGATGTCAAGTCTGCCTTCTTACATGGTGATACAGGAGGAAATTTACATGGAACAACCTCCTGGCTATGTTCAGAATAACTCTAGCCTTGTCTGCCGCCTTAAGAAATCCTTATATGGCCTTAAGCAAGCTCCTAGAGCTTGGTATGCCAAAATGGATAACTTTCTCCTTGACACTGGTTTTTCTAGATGCCATTCTGACCCCAATGTCTATACCAAGAAAGTAGGAAACCATCTCATCATACTTGTTCTATATGTTGATGACCTTATTCTTACTGGTAGTGACCCTAAGCTTATAACCCATGTGAAATCCAGTCTTAAACAAACTTTTGAAATGTCAGACTTAGGACATTTGCATTATTTTCTTGGTCTCCAAGTTCTGCAAACCAAAGAAGGAATCTTTCTTTCTCAGTCTAAGTATGCTTGTGACCTTCTTCGTCGCTTTCACATGGAAGATTGTAAACCAGCCCCTTCTCCCTTCCAGTCTGGAGTCAAACTTTCTGCCACTTGTACTTCACCTGAAGTAGATGCCACATTGTATCGTCAGCTTGTTGGTAGTCTTTTATACTTGACTCATTCCCGTCCTGACCTTTCCTTTGCCGTTGGTCGAGTTGCCCGTTATATGCAGACACCTCATGAAAGTCACTGGAAAGCAGCTAAAAGAATACTTCGATATATTCGATGTACAATTCAGTTTGGGATTCATTACAGTACAGGGGGGAAACCTTTGTTGGTTGGTTTCACTGATTCAGATTGGTCCGGCGATCCTGATGATCGAAAGTCTACTGCAGGTTATGTTTTCAGTCTGGGCTCTGGACCTATTACTTGGGCTTGTAAGAAACAACAAGCTCTTGCTCTTTCTTCAGCAGAGGCAGAATATCGAGCAGCAGTTAATGCCAGTCAGGAAGCCTTATGGCTTCGATAGATCCTTTCAGAGTTTGGATTCGAGCAGCAGCAGCCTACTCCACTTTGGTGCGACAATCAAAGTGCCATCAAGCTTGCCAAAGATCCAGTTCTACATCAACGCAGCAAACACATTTAGCTACATATGCACTTCATCAGAAATCTTGTTCATGATCGTGTTCTCGAAGTGCTCTTTTTCCCTACAGATGATCAAGTTGCAGACATCTTCACCAAGTCTCTTACAGAAGCGAAGTTTTCTAAACTTCGATCTATGTTAGGAGTTCAGGAACTTGTCATTAAGGGGGGATAGGCTCTAATGCCTCCTTCCTTCTCCTAATAGTGTCACTTTTGTAAATCCTTCAATCCTATCCCAAGTTGTTCTTAAGGGGGGATGTTAGGATATTTAGACACTTAGGAGTTAGTTAAGATCAACTTGTGTAATATATCCGTTAGGAATAGTGTGTTTCTTTAGTATGCATTAGTATGCATTTGTAAATACTTAATCCGACGGTCACGATATGTTTCCGACATAGAGTGATCCGACGGCTCAACTTCTCTTAGATCAAACCTAACCTTAATCCGTGGCTTAACACCCGATTGGTCCATGATCTCTATTTAAAGAGCATGGAGGGTCATTGTTTAGTTGATCGATTATGAGAAGCTCATTTGTAACTTTCTTTCTTTGCATAATAAATTGTCCCGTAGAAGCTATTTGGCCGGGGCCGTGGAGTGTTTCCCTCAAGAGGGTTTAAACCACGTCAAAACATCGGTGTGTTGATCTGTGATCTGTTTATGTGAAGTGGTTTCTCTTGGTGTTCGGTCCTTTGGTAGTACCCTGTGTACCCGAACAGTAAGGAAAGGCGCGGGGAGCTACTCATTACTTCCTTCATTTTTGAAAGCTTTTTTGTCTTCCAAGGACCAACAAAAAGCCTCCTTCTTGGTAATTTCAATCAAGGGTGCTTCCAACTATGAGAATCCCTTGACAAATTTTCTATAATAAGTGCAGATCCCAATGAATCCTCTCAAATCAGTCACATTCTTAGGGCTTGGCTAATCAAGAATAGTCTAGATCTTCTCCATGTAGAATTTTACCCCTACTTTTCCAATCACATGACCAATATACAGTAACTCCTTCATTCAAAACTCACATTTGGGTATCTTTGCATACAATGATTGTTCTTCCAAGATGGTTAGTACAGCTTCCAAATGTTGCAAGTGTTCATCCCAAGTCTTGCTATAAATTTGAATATCATCAAATAACACTAACATGAAATTACGAAGTTGTTGATTGAATACGTTGTTCATGCAAGATTCAAATGTAGATGGAACATTAGTCAAGCCAAAGGGCATGACTAAAAATTCAAAGTGTCAATAATGACGACGGAAAGTTGTCTTTTGTATGTATTCCACTCCTCATTCTAAATTCCCAATGTATCTCACCAATTCTTGGAATTGGGTATCATTTCTTAATGGTCTCTTTGTTTAGGGCTCGATAATCGATGCACATCCTCAGTGTTCCGTCTTTATTCTTCATTAAAACCACTGAAGATGCAAAAGGACTCGAACTTGGTCTAATGAGTCCTAATTTAAGAAGTCCCTTTATATCCTTCTCAATTTCATCCTTGAATTGCTTGGGGTGATTATAGGGGTGGTTAATGATGGGTTGTGTTCCCACCTCCAATTCAATTACATGCTCTACTCCTCTATCTGGTGGCCTACCATGAAGAAGGTATCCAAAAACCTTCTCATGCTTTCGAAGCAACCTCTTTATGTCCTCAAGGTGTTGTGAAACATCTATGGTGGTGCCTTGCGTGATGATGAGGAACTCAATATCCCACTCGATGTATACATGCCTCAAGATTGATCTTATATTGTGTGAGGACACCACTTTATTAGAATAAGTGTTGATGCCTTGCAAGACTATCTACTTCCCATTAGAATATTTGAAGTGAATATGAGGCACCTTATAATTCATGGAATGCTCCCCAATGGAGTACGGCCATTACACTCCCAACACCAAGTTAGTTTCGGCCACATTCACAACATGAAATTTGTCTGTTAAGTTATAATCTCCTATGGCTACTTGCATCTTTGGAATCTGTCTAGTACAATCCATGGAGTTATACCTAGTATGATGATTCTGAAACCTTCAAAGGTTTCAATAGGTAGCTTCCTTCTTTCTACCACGGGGGATTCACTCAATAAACCACTACATTAGCACGTTCGTTCGTGGCATATGAAAAAATACCCCTAATTTCACTAAATATTGGGAAATACCTTCCAAATCGTGTTTTTAACCCCCTCCCAATATGCCTTACCAATTTAAAAAACCCCTATTTTCACTAGATATTGTATGTATCAATTTTTTCATTAACATTTTTTATACCCCTTTATATTTCTACCTAGTATATTGATATGATACCCTTCTTATGACCCCACATGCATTCTACAACGCACCTTGCTTCTTTCGATGTATATTGTGGATGCACATTACTTCACCCACAATGCAATTACTCAACCACATATCATTATGATTTGCAACATCTAATGGTCTAATGAAGAGATAGGAGATAACTTCTTGTATGTCACTAGAGCCAATGCATATTGTACAACATTTAGATTGCATGTTGCAGTTCCCCAATTGATGACTAAGCCTGTTGTGGGCTAGGTATCCAAGCCCCCAGGGCTTGTAACAAGCTCTAGGAGGCTGACTAAACCTCCCAAGGCCTATAATAGGCACGAGTGGTTGGGTATTCAAGCCCCCAAGGCCTATCGAGGGACTATAACAGGCCCTGGAGGCTTAGAGCCTCCCAAGGTTATTGGTAACAACTGGCTGAGCGTTATTGGTAACAATTGGCTGTCAATGACCACTGTCTCTCGATTATGATCGACTGGAAACCCACTTCACCACGAAACCCCTGGCCTCAAGCATGCCTCAAGACACGATTTCCCTGCGTACTGGTAAGCCTGAGCCTTGCCTCAACCCGATTTCTCATGCGACTGTGATCCTTCCATCTCCATTTGCCGGATATTTGTCAGCCCGCCCATATAAAAAAGACCCCAAAGTATTTTTGTATTGTTACATTAAATAAAAAAAATCCTTTGCCCCTTAATATATAAGCAATATATTTTTTAGGTTTTCATGAATATTTAATACCGCAATATGAATGAACGTGATATTATATTGCCTTCTAGTGAAGCCCCTGTGCTTTCCACCAAGGGTGCATCAATGAAATTATGAGTAGCACCTCCATCAACCAAAATTGTAACCATTTGTCCTTGAACCACTCCCTTGAATCTAAGAGTGTGGAAGAAAGGTACTCTTTCCAAGACTGCAATCTTGCCACTTGTTGGTGGTGGTTGTTCTTCATCAGCAGTCTCATAATCACCATCTATTTCAATTGGATCCTTCTTATCATCCTCCTCAGCTTCGCTCTTTGAGAAGACCTGAATGTAATGTGTCTTTCACTTAGCACACTTGTGGCATGGAACCCATGGTTCTTGGAAAGAGAAGCATAGCTTTCTCCTCCTTAATTCATCTCAATCTTTGACAAACTTGTTCTTCTTGAAATTTGCAATTGGACCCTTTTGAAAAGATCTCTTATCCTTGAGCTTAGGAGGGAAGCTATTCTTAGGTGGGAATCTGATTTTTGGAATAGCATCTTGAAGATCCATGGCTTTATTCATGGCATCCTACAATGTTGTAGGTTTATGAGCATTAACCATTCCCTTAAGTGGATCTACTAGTCCTTCTGTAAACAAAAGAACGAAGCGAGTTTCAGAGATATCGGTAACCATGACTGCAACTTTTTGGAAATCTGAAATGTATGCCTTAGGAGCTCCAGTCTGCTTCAATTGAGCAAGATCTATGAATGACATTTCAAGATCTCTCCTATCAAACCTATTCACCAACCTTCTTGTAAACTCCTCATATGTGGTTACAGTATCATGTCCCAAGGTTCTTAAACCATGAAACCACCATTCATTATCCTCTCCTTCCAAATGCAAGGTATCCTTTTTAATGGCATCCCTTTCAGTCATAGGATTCAATTGAAAGTGAGTATCAATCTTCTCCACCCAAGAACTAGCAGTGCATTTAGAGGATCCATCAAAATAGGGAAGGGAGATCTTACCAATGGTTCTCTGCAACTCAAAATTTTGAGTGGACTGAATGGGAATTATGTAACCTCCTCTTGATTTGAATTTGTCTTGGTAGTCATAGTACTCCCTGAAGGTCAAATGTCTCTTACAATATTCACCCAAAGCCATGTATTCTACAAGTCAAACCTCCAAGGGTTCAACTCCTTCAAAATGCATTTCAGGTTCCTCCATTCTAGGTGCAAGGAAGTTAGGCATAGTAGGCCTTGGAAAATCCTTGAATTCATTTGGTTGATTGTGTGGCCCAGTCTTGGAGAATATTTGTTCTTTGAAATTTTTCTTGTCCTCCTAATGAGAACCACTACTGCTATAATCACCATCTCGCTTGTCCACAAGTCTAGAAAATATGTCTCTGGATTTTGTTTGCACTTAGGTAATTTTTTCCATAACCTTCAACATGATTTGAGAAAACATATTCTCCTTCACTTCTATACTCTTATCGCTCTCCCCCATACTTGATTTTCCTCCTCGAATCTCATCTTGTGTGGAACAAATTTATTCTTCTTCTGGAAGGGGATATTCTAGAACTTTCCTCTTAGGGAATGGATTTATCTTTGGAATCATCAATGATAATCATGAGCAAGTTCATAGGACCATGCTCTGATACCATTGTAATGTACCTTTTTAGGAAAATAGGCACACTAGGCAAAAATTACAAAAACTACTAGATAGTTTTAGACTTTCTTCAAACAACACTAAACCTTCCCTAATATTCCCAAAATTGGCACTGAGGTTAGGCTACAGCCTTAGGAAATTTGGCAACAACCTTAGACAGACACAGACATATGTGCCCAATGGATTCTGGTGCATATCTAGAATTGGGTGTCTTGTATCTACCCCAACTAGCTATTAAAACACTAATATAGACAAATAGACTCAATTTGACATAGATTGAAAGCTAGGAAGAGAATTGGGATGTCTAGGGCAGCTCAACTAGAATATTTCCAACTCAATTTGAATGGCCTCTATGGATTACAAAATTTTGATCTAAAAGTTGGGATGGGACCAATAATTTTCCTACTTATTGCAGCAACTCACAAGCTATGGTTTGGAATCATGGAAGTCATATAATACATCAATTCTGAAAACTAGTAAGATTTGACACTATAATGAGCCTAGGTGCAAATATTCATGAAAGATAGAGATATAATTTGCAGAAAAGAAAGTAATTTCATAAAATTTATTAGTATAGGATATCCTTTACATTATAGATCTACAGATGTAGCAGCAAGTATCCATGCGGTCGTTATCCTCCATCACTAACATAAGCAAATACAAGACATGTAGAAAACGCTCTAACTACTAGAATCTTCAACACCGAACAAGATATCACTTGACTGGAAATGGAATGGACCTGAAAGTATCATTAATGATAAAGGTCGAATTCCTTACTCCTCATGGTCTAGATGAATCCTCAACTAGAGTGATGAATAGAGAGTGATGAACGGAAGGGGCACATATCCCAACTGGACACTAGGGGCACCTCTCCCAAGTCTTGAGAAGCTCAAAGCTCTCAACTCAATAATAAAATTGGAAAAAGATGTGAGTGGGTGAGCTTATAATTATTTTATAAGTTTATTTTACTTCAATATCAATACATGTGGACCACTAGCCTCATCCAATGTGCCCTCACTGGATAATTTTGTACTTGCAGCTTTATCTTTCTTTTTCCTTGCTTTCTTGCCTTTCTGCTTTAGCTTGCTTTTCCTGCTTTTGGCAACTTCTTATTTTCCTTGATTTTATGTTGCTTTTCATACTTTTCCATTGCTTTCTTTCTTTTCTACTTCTTTATGCTTTTCAGTTCTTTCCTACTTTTTTGTTGCTTTCTGTTTTTCTTTGCTTTCCTACTTTTATGTTTCCTTCCATCTTTTTAGTTGATTTCTTGATTTTTACTGTTTTTCTTCCACTTTCCTTTGTGGAAGACAACTCATAGGGTCCACTTGGTCTCCTATGCACCCTCTTGGGCCACCTAATAATTTTCAAAATCATCACACTATTAATTAATAATTAAATATTTACAATTTATGAATTGCATCACTTCTCTAAGTTCCAATTTAATTAAACTAGACAATCATAACCAAAATTAATCCCCACAATTTATTGAATTTCTGAAATAACCCATAGGGATTGAATGGGTTAGAAGGATGACCATGGATCCCCGGGGGAGGGGAAATTAAATTCATTTTCTCTCAAGCTCTCTCCTTTGCTCCTTCACCTTATTCTAGGGTTCATTTTCTCTCAAGGATCATCCTTGTTAAGTTAATTGAATTATACTAGGAATTTTCTACCCATGAGTTTGTGTGCTCGACCAGCCTTCCCAAGTTAAGGATATCCTAGGAATTCATCATCACATGATACAAATAATCAACCAACATATCCAATGGCAGGAATTGGTGCTCCACTGCCACCTCATCCTCCCCCTTACCTCGCACCCTTAGTCCAAATTCTCCCATATATGGCTTCATTAAATATCACATACCTAACAAATCTAATCAATGACCCCATCTTGCATGATCTAACATATCCATCGATGTCAACCAAGAGTCTCTTGGATATTTTGAAGTCCAAAGAATAGATGGTTGAAGAGCAAACCAATCATGTTATGACCTTTCATTTATGGTGTTCTTCAAATAGCATTACTAAAGACACCATCTAGCTTATATTGCTTCAAATAACCCTTGTCAAACCCTATGCTAAATGGTATGTAAATCAAGACTATGGTTTACATGCGCTCTTTATATATTTGGAAAATGCATTTCTTACTTTCTTCCAGTTACAAGTTTGCCATGACGTAGGATTAGAACTCCTCACTAACTTTTTCCAAACCACTTCTACCCACATAACGGATCACAACCACAAATGACATTGATGGAAAAGCTTAGGTAAGATTCAATTTAAAGATAAAATCCTCCTATATTGGTATTTAAAATATCTCTTACCTTTGGTATCCAAGGATATATCAACCACCATTCCTCAAAATTAAGACACGAAAGCCCTCAAAGCACAACATCTTGATTATTTATTCCTCGTCAAGGTATCTATACACAATCCTTCTTGATGCTCCTCATCCCCATCATTTTGAGAGAAAAGTCTTGATGCATCTCATGATACTAATAGAGTAGTCAGGGCCACAACGTGCATCACCAAAATATACGACCACCCAACCCCCTATGGATTTAATCAATGTGGTAACTAGTATAGTGGAACCAATACCTTGCAAGGTAATCCAGCATTCTATGGGTAACCAACATTTTCACATTACAACATGTATTAATGTTCCAACAAACCCACATAGGGGACTTGTTGTTGCTGCAACCTAATCCCCATAAAATTATAAATTTTCATAGGGCCCCTCCTTTTATTTTTAGAGTCTTGTTTTTTCCCTTGGAATTTTTTTTTACTCCTTTAAGTTGCTCTCTTCCTGCAGAAAAGTGTGCTTTTGTGACTAAGGAAAAACTTAAAGTTTTCTCACAAGCCGGTCACAACTTTTAGTGTTAAGTCCCCCGACTGTTGCGTTTCTTTTAAGGTTAACTCTACCGACCATTGCGTTGTTTTTAACGTTGAGTCCGCTGACCGTTACACTGTTTTTAACGTTAAATCCGCCGACCATTGCACATTTTTTAATGTTAGCGCAGCCGACCGATATGCATTTGTTCAGTTTGCCTTGCACCAATCGGTCACAGATTGTGGATCTAAAAGTGTCGACCATTGCGTAGGGTCCCATTTTAAGTCCGTCGACTGTGGCGCTAACTTTTAGTTTAAAGGGCGCCGACCGTGGCTCAGGCTTGGTCTTAACTTCACCGCCTCTTTTTGCGCCATCCTTTGGCCTTAACTCCATTTTTTTTTTCGTCGTGCTTACTAGTCATAACTTCTAGGTTTAATTCTGTCGACCGTTGTGCATCTTTTAGCTTAAACGCCGCTGACCATTTCTCGAACCCTCGTCGCAGCGCCTGGTCGCAAGGTTTAATTTAAAGTGCACCAACCGTTGCGCAAGCGTTAAATGCAGAATCGCTGAAGTGGTAGGTGGACTCATTAATACTCCTACATCTGCTTTGATTAGTCATCTCATCGAGCCCCGTGCACATTAAAAAACCAATTGTCATCTTGTGCGTATTAAGTGTTTGATTTGTATATATATATAACGGGGTTGGTGGTCCGTTCCCTGTCGCTTTCACTATTGGAAACACTCCATTCACGCCAAGGGAAGAGCATCGTTTTGCAGCCATTTGGAGCACGTTTTTCACCGGTGAACCTCTCCTTCATTGACAGGTAGGCTATAGAAATATCTACTCCGCTTTATGTTCTGTTTGAGATCACGTTTAGGAGGTTCATTTGTTTCAAAAGAGGCAAATCATTTTATGGTGGGTGTAGAGCCCTTTTCTTTTGAAGCAACACCGTGACCTTCCTTGCTTTCATAGCACCAGGAGAAGCATTTCAGCCCTGGTTTTTTTACCCTTATCTTTGTCAAACATGAGTTCCTTTAGTCACTTTCACCTAGTACACCACAGCCTTCTTTTTCGAAGTTGGTCGAGTGTTAACCCATTTCCCACCCGAGAGTGTTTCCTATCCTTAGCTAAGGAAGTTTGTTGTCATTGAAGCCTCTTCCGAAGCCTTAAACCCGACGATTGCATTTTGTGTCATTTAGTCAAGTTTTCTACGCCACATGCACACACCATTTCTTCTAACAAGCATAAGCAAGCATAAATTCTGTTTGAGCTGTGGTTTCCCGCATGGTTGTCCCGTTTCCACGAATTGATCGTCCCTAAGGCCTTTTTCATCACCTCTAAAGATAATTTTTGCGTAAACCTTGATTAAGATGCCTCGCTTGGAGGCCTGTCGTGTTCCTTTGACATAAGAACCTAGCATTTGAAGTTACAAAATAATGTTGATAGTTTGATTGCTCGCTGAATCGCATTCTTTAGCTCACCACATAAGTGAATTTTGGTGTAAATGCTAGTCTCTTTTGTTTTCATTTGGGAAGTTTTAATTGAACATTTATGTCAGTGCATTTTTTCCTTAATAAATAAGAATAGTGTAGTGATCACAAGCTATGGAATCTCTCATTTATCCTCTCACTGTCATCGCAAGTCTGCTATGCACAGGATATCTTCCAGGAAGAAACCCATGTTAGCTGAACCAGACTCGGACGTGGAAATCCTCTTGGACACTACGCTTGAGATAATGTTTGGCGATATGAAGGCCATCATAGGAGGTACCCCATAATATCAATGGGGTGAACTATATAGAGCCATAAAAGACCAAAACTTCCCTGAGGCCTCCTTGGAAGAACTGATGGTTTATAAGAACATAAAGAGGTCTGGCCTCCACAAAGCAGCAACTCACCCTGAATTGTTCCCATGCTCTGAGGTCATTGGTTGGATTCTTCCCCAAGTCAATACTGATACTCGATTCATCACAAATGCTATGGGGATGAGTCTCGCCACCTTTGTGCCAGAACATGTCATGGAAACATACAAACTGCCATACCCCAAGTTCTTCCTAAATGATGAATGGTTATTCGGACTAAATATGGACCTTTTGGATTATGCGAGAAAGATGACAATTGGTGAGAAGCAGATAAGGAAAATAAATAGTGGAGAGTACGAGAGCCATGTTCTGAGGACCCCATACAGGCTCATTGCCCTAATGTTGAGTCGAGTCTTCAGCATGCCCAATGGAAACACATATAAAATTGGCTGGGTACCGGTGATGTCTCATGTGGCAACACATGGCGCAATATTCAATTGGGCAGACATCATCTCAGATTATATGGCCTCCCTCATAACCATTTCCCAAGGGGGATTGACTCAAAACAAGGCTGATTTCTTCATGTCCTCTTATCTGGTGGATTGCTTACTCGTCAAGAACCCTCTCCCTAATCTAGGATGCATCTAGAGGAGCAAGGAATCCCCTCTCCATGTAGCTTATCAGATAATGTGGACCCACAAGTATGCAAAATACTATACCCAAATCTGTGAAAAGTTCATTATGCCCCTTTATTAGCTACTTTTTCAGGAAGAACCAAATTGCCTATCAGAAAATGCCATGCCCATCATAGAAACATATGGGGATTACTACTTTTCTATGGAAGGGACATACTTCAGAATGTATGGGGGGACTCGTGCCCCGTCTCTTTTTCCCCGTTATGACACAGAATACATTGTGCACAAAGAAGCTGTGAGGCAGCTATATATTGATGGAGTTAGTAGAGTGCTCAGTTATAAGAAGAAAGATGCATATCCTCCATTTCCATTTATCATCGGAGCATATCATCTCCCCAAGGAAAATGATGGCATAGATTTTTCTCTAGACTTAGAGACTTTCTGTTTCGGCACCAAGAGTTTTAGGAGGCATGACCCCAAAGGAAAAGTTGTTAGTCACTATGATAACCTCAAGGTCTCTTATGAGTACGCGCACCTTGTCGACCAGGACGAGGAGTTTTTCTGAAGTGCCAAGAATATGACTGAGTTGGGAAAGTGTTACCATCCTAAGAGTGGGGCCATCTCTAGTTCCAAACCTGTGGGGTTAATCCAAAAGGAGTAGGAGGAAAAACAAAGCTGAGAGGAAGCTGAAAGAAGGAAGAAGGAAGAAGCAAATAGGCTTGAAGAGGAAGAGAACCAAAGGCTCCAAAAGGAGCAAGCAGACAAGCTTCGAAAGGAGTGGGAGGAAAAGCAGCATCAAGATGCAGAAGCTGCTAGAATTCAGCAATAACAAGCTGAGAGTCTTAAAAAAGAAGAAGCCGAGAGGATAGAAAGAGAAATGGTTGAAAAGCTACAAGAAATAAGGGAGAAAGTGGAAGCAGAAGCGGTAGAATTGCAGAAGTAGAAAGAAGAGGCAGAGAAGTCCAAAGAAGAGGTGGACTAGGGGGGCTCAAGCACACAACATTTGGACTTAGGTGCATTAACAACGACCTCTAAAGGATCGGTCTCAGCTCAAGAACTCCCACTCACCCCATACACCCCCTCGAAGCAGCGCCTGGTGTCAAGGATGGAAACCGTCTTCTTTGACTCAAGAAGGAAGACTATCATAAAGAGGTCTGAAGAGAGAATGATAAATAGAGAAATCTGAGAGGAAGTTAGAATAACTCAAGCTCCTCTCTTCAAAGGGACTGATAGCAAATCTGAGTTCACGGTCGCATGCAGTGTAGCTTCGGTTCAAGCAAGTGCCGATAATGTAGTTATGCTGGTAGAGAAGGTCAAGCAATACAGGGACAGGTGCTTCAAGGTTAAAGATAATCTACAGAAAGAAGTACACCTAGGTAAAGAACTGAAAAGGAAGTACGATGAACTTCAAGAAGAAAAGGTGGAGATGGTGGTTAAGAAGCAAAATCTTGAAGAATAAAATGATGCACTCAACACACATCTTCTAGTCCTAAAAGGCGAGAAGAAGGAATTAGAATCTTGCCTAAAATAATTAGAAGATCATGCCGCCAACAGTAGGCAATAGCAACTGATAGCCACAGAAGGGTTGGAAGCCCGCATTTGAGAATTGGAACAGCATGAAGCCAATAGCATACGGAAGATTGAGTTCTACAAGCCCCAACTTGAAAGGCTAACAAAAGAAAAGGAGCAGCTATTAGAACAGTTGAAAAGGGCAGAAGAGAAGAAACAGGATCTAACCGCATTCCATGAACAATCATGTGATATGCTAAAGAGGTTTCTTCAATCACTAGAGCTCATCTCAGAGGATATTTGCAAGATAAAAGGAATGATTTTAAGGATGAAGGCGATTGAGGTTGAGGCTCTAAGGCTTATGAAAAGGTATGTGCACCACATAGAAGAAATCAATGGGTAGTTTGAATGGAGGAATGGGAAAGCGGGATTCCCAATACATCTCCGAGTTTTGTCCGCAGATGAATTCGACTTGGACTTAGGAGTCCTTGAGTTTTGTAGGGACTTTAGTACAAAGATAGGCATTGCTATCCAGAAACCATCAAGAAATGTAATGACCTCTACTTTAAAATCCGGGAGACCCATGGTAAATGTCACATGGCCTTACCTGAAACCATAGATGATTTCCCAGAAAAGGATCAGTGCTTGTCAGACTTGCAGAGCGAGCAAAATGCAAAAATAGAATACCTCAGTAAGATAGATATCCTGACTCTAGAAGACTTCCACCAACTGATTGGGAAAACTTCGATCCATGCTTATTTCCTAGAGTACATCACCCAGGAAACAACAACAGGAGCAACAAACGTAAAATCAGACCTGCATAAGCATGAAATAGCACTGAAGATGATGACTTATGTGCGGGGAAACAACATTCTGCGAGAAATCAGCCAGTGGGACAGCTACATCACTGACATGGAAAAACCTGCTGAAGAATGCCAACCAGCAGGAGCAACTAAAATAAAAGGACTAGCTAAAGCAATGGGACCATTTGGGAATTAAATCCATTTTATTATATTTTGTAGAAAAAGCAGCTGAGACTGTTCTTATTGTATAAATGTTTTTAAAATACAGTTGGAATTGTTTTTATTGTATAATGTTTAGGAAAATAGTTGGAAATGACTTTTGTCTCTTTAGGCACTAGAAGACAAACTTTCCCGTTTCCCTAGGTTTATGGTATGGGAAGAGACAAATTTTTGTAAAAGTTATAAATAGAAGAAGAGAATAGAAGAGAGGGACTTTTTGCAGGTGAAAGGACAGACTTATGTACGTGAATTATTTTGCTACATCAATAAAGAAGGACTTATTTTTACATGGGAAAGGCTGAGACTGTGTTTTTCTTGGGATGTGTTGAATGTTTGCTGAACTATTTTTGCACTGTTCATACATATACTGTGAGATCGTTCCTGAATACCCTGAATTAATTCTTAGTTGTGAATGCTTTCATTTTCCTGTGCAATTATGCTGTGTTAAATGAGTAATGGAATGCTTTAAATTCTGTCAGAGTTATCTTTGATATCTTTTAGTTTCTATTGTAAATGCATCTTAGTTATTAAACAACTATCTGTGAGATTCTTAGATGTATTTCAGTGTATTACTCATACTTCATTTTTCCTCCCTGCAGGGATAGATTAATTAGCTTAGTTAATTCTTAGATCAGATTTGTTTTATTAGCACGCATTTAGATAAAGCACATGCACATCATATTTAAAAATAAAATACATAAACGGTGGATCGGGCCGCAACCGGTGAAAGAAAACAAATCTTTAAATATTATCCGGCAACCAGGTCGTTAACCGGACAGATTCCCCACACCAAACGGCAAGCAATCTAATTAGGCTTGCTTACTGGGGAGAATTCCTTGTTAATTGATGCTACAAATTTCGAGGCATCAACATGACTATTCCCATCTCTTGCAAGTTCCCTAAGTTACCTCAGTATCGTAAGTTATCGCTAACTCCCAATCCCCTCCATATAATCCACAATAGAAGGGTGGAAGCACATCAACTTACTATTCTACAGTGAATCAATATGGAATACACCCACAAATCAATCTGTATTTCCCATTTATTGACCCCCCAAAACCATAAAAACCACCAAAACAAGTTGTTGACAACTTTTTCCAACCTTCACCGTTTATCCAAAGTGGATCAATATAAAAATTTTCATCTATTTTGTTTCTTTCTGGATGGAGATATTGGATGAATTGGCTTGTAGGTCCCATTTTAGGGGTAGGTATCACTTTGCATATTTGGGGGCCAAAACCTTCTAGGTCATGTTTAACGGTCTGAATAATGATTTTGGGGCCAATAAGTCCATTGCTTTTCAATGACCCTTCACATGATTCTACACTCTGATAACTTCCAATTGTCCAAGAATCGCCTCAAACTGAGTATGTGTGAAGAAGTTATGCCTCCTGTTACTTGACCTATCTGGTTGACCACCATTGTACCAAGTGGATTCCACATCGACTCTCATTTTTCACACATGCAGAGGTATCCATGTGTGGAATTTCAATAAAACTCTAGAAGGTCCAAAACCCTAACCCTAATCAAGATTTGGGGCATGCAAAAACCCTAAAATTATTCCTATAAGGCTATCGAGTTGTGTTAAATATTGGGTCATTAGGAGAAGAAGGGGTTCCTGTTCGGATATCCACATCATCATTTTCAGGACCTTGCATGCAATTAGGGTTTGCATGCAAATTCTAGGGTTTGCATGCATCCCAGTCACCAAGTTGATGCCTCCAGCACCTTATCCACTTCATTCTAGCACTCGGGAGCTTCTTCCATCAAAGTTTTAGCCCTCCTAGTCATGAAGGCACCCACTTCTCACCTACTTCCAGAGAAGGGCGCAGTTCTTCACCTACCCACTCAGTTAGCTCCGATTCTCCTTGATTTGAGGCTAGTTCACTCCTGACTAACTGTTTCACTCTGTTGGACCTCCAGATTGACTAGATGACTTGTTCTGACATCAATTAAGCCTCTCATAAGCCCTCCACTGAGTCTCCTTCCCTATATCGGTGCTACAAACTTCAATTACACGTGTTACACTTAGCTGGACTCAGATTGACACCTGGATGACTGGTTCTTGTGCATTGATGACCACCACTGATTGATGATGAGGACTCCTAGTTGGAGCCAAGCTACACCATTCAGTAATTCGAATGACCTCCTTAGTCAATTCAAATTTCTCACTCATTGTCAGATGATTGTATTGTAATTATTCACCCTTATTGGGATATTGAGCACTGATGCATGTTTTGCATAGTTTTACACCATATTTTCTATGTTCATCTGTTGTGATTGATTTACTTGTTCATTAGATCTGCTGTGACTAATTTTACATGGTATCAGAGCCATTGCAGGGACAAGATATCTTTTCTATAAGTGTTCTACAAGGAGATTTGAGTGAATTTACTCAAAATTACAAAAGTTTTGGCATGAAAGATCTCAAGAACATTCGCTCTTGTGCAAGCAAAGCATAAAAATACTTCTAATACCACTCTAGAAGCTTGAGTTTTCCACATAAATCCTGGATTTGATACATTGGACCCATTCAACATTGCTTGATCTCCAATCCCAGGTGTGATGCAACTCTAAAAGGGTCGATTGTTCGACCTTACTGTTCTTGGTTTCATTGTGATTTGCAGGTTATTGTCTCCATCAATTGCATTCGCTACCTTGCTTTTGCAAGCCTTTCTACATCAAAGTGCACTCGCTCCTAGCAATGGAATACTCTTCTTCAAAGCCTATCCTCACTCCCTTCAACTATTTTGATTGGAAAGATGATATGGAGATCATATTACGTTCAAAAGGATTCTATAGAGTCACAGTTGGCCTCGAATTGGAGCCAAGCACATTGGCGGAAAGAACCAAACACTACAATAAGATTGATGAATCTTATGGTCTTCTTTGTCTCTCTATTTCCAAAGATCTTCACTTCCATCTTAGCAGATTGAAGACTCCAAAATCAATATGGGAGCAACTTGAAACACTTTTTGGCAAGTAGGACGAGCTTAGGGATTTTCAATTAGAGAATGAATTGATTGCTCTTAGTCCTGAGAATTTTGAGACCATCAATGAGTTTTTCACAAAATTCAAGCACTTGACATTGCAGTTGAAGAACAGTGGAGTTATCAAAGAGGATAAGCAATTGATCCTCTCTATTCTCACCAAGCTTGGTAAAGACTATTCGGTATTTGTCTCTACTTTCAATTCCGGTCGGCTAACTACCCAAAATTGGAAGATGCCTACCTTGAATGCCTTCATTGAGTCCGTCACAAAAGAGCATGATAAGTTGATTCAAATGGGCTCCATAAGCTCCAAAGATTCATCCCTATTTGTTCAAGGACCCAAGAATTCGAATGGTAAAGGAAAGCAAAAGAAAGAGAAGCCCAAATTCGAACCTCACAAGCAAAGAGAGAAAGGCAAGCAGACTGATGCACCATCTAGTTCGAAGTTCAAGCAAAAGTGTAAAGAGGGTAAGGAAAAATCTAAATGTACTTATTGCAACCGTGGCTTTCATCCTGAAAGTTCATGCATGAAGAAGACTATAGATCAAATGGCCCTTCTTTTGGAAAAGAATAACATAACTCTTCCCGATGGTGCAAGGAATAAGGATAGGAATGATGATCATGAAAGAGGTCAAGCACTCATGGAAATTGTTTCGAAGCCCACTACTCTTTTGATAGATTCGGGTGCCTCGAATCATATGGCTGCAAATATTGATTCTTTTTCTTCATTCAATCCGAACAACTCCATCCCCATCCATTTGGGAGATGACTCAAAAATTTCTTCAAAGGGCAAAGGTACAATCCATGTAGATCATGGAAGCTTTCAGAATGTTCTCTATGTGACTTCCTTGGTTACAAATCTACTTTTTGTGTATCAAATGACACACATTGGTGAACCAAAGCAAGTTACATTCAGCCCTAATACAGTTGAAATTTTTTATATCAAAAGTGGAAGATTTATTGCAGTCGGAAAGGAAAACCACACTGCAAAATACTATGAGTTTTCTCACTTTGTGCCGCTTGAAAAGCCCACTACTCTCCTCACTCATGGAAACGAGGTTAGTAGGATTTGGCATGAAAGGTTTGGACACCTTAATTACAAGTATTTACTGCTGCTACAACAGAAATCCATGGTAGATGGTCTTCCACAACTCCGTTCCTCAAAGGGAATTTGCACCAGTTGCATTATTGGGAAGCACCCCGAGCACAGGTTCAACCGCGACAAAGCTAGCAGAGCTTCCACCATTTTGGGCCTCATACATTTTGATATTAGAGGTCTGCTGCCCAATATGTAATTAAATGGTTCAAGGTATGTTTTGACATTTATTAATGATCTTTCCCGCTTTACATGGGTATTTTTTCTCAAAAACAAGTCAGAAGTGCTTGGAAAATTCAAGGATTTTAAGGCTTCTGTTGAGACTGCCACTGAGAGAAAGATAAACGCTCTTAGATATGATAATGGTGGAGAATATATCAAGGCCGAGTTGCTACAAATTTGTGTCGAGAGCGGAATTCAGATCCAACATACAGTTCCCTACACATCCCAGCAGAACGGTGTAGCGGAAAGGAAAAATCGGTCACTGAAAGAAATGGCTACATGCATGATTGAGTCAAAAGGTTTTGCTGCAAATATTTGGGCTGAAGCAATTAATGTTGCTGCATATATTTAGAACCGAGTTCCACATTCCTCCGTGAAAGGTATGACTCCTTTCGAAGCATTCTTTGGTCACAAACCGGATGTGTCAAATTTGAGGGCTTTTGGCTCTACTGCATGGGCTAGAATTCCTTCCAAGAAGAGATGAGCTTTGGATCCACAAAGTATTGAGTGCATACTTATAGGATATGGGGAAGAATCAAAATCATATAAACTCATGGATATCAGATCCAAAAATATATTCATAGAGCGTAGTGTGCAATTTGAAGAACTGCTTCAAGAATTGCAACTAGTCGATGAAGAAACTGTCATTTCACCGCCTTCACCAGAAGAAGATTTGAGCAGCGATAATGAAAGTATTGGTTCTGATATTTATGATATTGTAGAATCACATGATGATCATGACATATCAGGTTCAGAATTCAACCATTATGATTCTCCTTAGTTACCGAAGTGGGCCCAAAACACTCTTCAATCTGCTGGTTCGAACCTTGGAAATCCTGCTAATCCAAGAAGAACAAGAGCAGACTTTCAAAGAGCAGGTATGTCTCTTTCTATTTCTTATCCATTACTTCTTGAGATTTTTTATTTGATGACTAGTTCAGATCCCACAACATACTATCATGCCCACCAAGATCTGAGATGGCAAAGTGCCATGGATGAAGAGTACAGTTCTCTTCAAAAGAACAATACATGGGAGCTAGTTTCTCTTCCACCTGGAAGAAAATTAGTCCAATGTAAATGGGTCTACCGCACGAAAGTTGATGCTGATGGCTCTATCAGCAAATACAAAGCTAGTTTGGTGGAAACAGGTTTCTCCCAAGTCTAAGGAGTGGACTACACTGAAACCTTTGCACATGTTACAAAGATGGATTCCATCTGCCTAGTTTTGGCAATTTCTGCATCCAAGCACTAGGAAGTGCACCACATGGATGTGAAGAGTGATTTTCTACACGGAGATCTTGCTGAAGAGGTATATATGAAGCAGACAAAAGGTTATACATCAGATCCATCATTAGTTTGCAGATTGAAGAAATCTTTGTATGGTTTAAAACAGGCCCCAAGAGCTTGGTATGCAAAGATGGACTCCTTCCTTCTTTCTCAGAATTTCAAAAGATGCAAATATGATCTGAATGTGTACCTACAGCAAGTTAAAGGTAACTTTTTGGTTATTGTACTTTATGTTGATGATCTTCTCATTACTGGTAGCACTCTTACTTCAATAAACAAGCTAAAAATGGCCTTGAATCTAGCTTTTGACATGAGCGATTTGGGCTTGCTGAGTCACTTTTTGAGCTTGGAGATAGCTCAACATTTTGATGGGATAACTATATCTCAGAACAATTATGCTTCCAACCTGTTATTGAAGTTTAATATGGCTAAATTTAAGGCAGCCCCGTTCCCATTCCTCTCAGGAATCAGTCTTGAGGAGGGAAATTCTACACCGCTTGCAGATTGCACTATGTATCGACAGTTGATTGGTTCACTACTTTACTTGACACACTCAAGGCCTGACATTTTATATTCTGTGAATGCTGTGTCAAGGTATATGCAGAACCCCCATGAGATTCATTGGTGGGAAGCCAAGCGGATCTTGCAGTATGTGCAAGGTACGAAACATTTTGGCATACATTATGCTGCAGATTCTGAGCTAGATTTCATTGGTTTTACTGATTCAAATTGGGCTGGTGATAGCATAGATCGTAAGTCCACTTCCAGATATGTTTTCATGATTGGACATGGGCCTATTTTCTATTCAAGCAAAAAGCAGGCAGCCATTGCACTTTCTCTAGCAGAGTTAGAGTATCGAGGGGCAGTCAATGCCTGCATTCAGGCAGTTTGGTTGCAAGGTATTCTTTTCGAGTTTGGTTTTGGTGGCACTACTTCGACTGTCCTCTTTTGTGATAATCAAAGTGATATCAAGATCTCCACAGATCTAGTTCAGTGGCAGAGGACCAAACACATTGATATTCATATGCACTACATTCGAGAGTTGGTGCATGATCGCACCATCATTCTGCAATATTGCCCTACCAATGAGCAAATTGCTGACATATTCACCAAGAGCTGCACTGAGAAGAAGTTCTCTTACCTTCGTTCACTGTTGGGGGTGAGTTCCATCATGGTGGAGACAGATTGATCCATTTTTATGTTTTTAGCTTGAGGGGGGGCTTTCTTCCCACTGGGTTTTCCCTCTTTCCTCACTTAGCTTATTTTCAGCATTTTTTGTACATCATAGTCTAGCTTGAGGGGGGGTGTTCGGATATCCACATCATCATTTTTAGGACCTTGCATGAAATTAGGATTTGCATGAATTTTGCATGCATCCCAGTCACCAGGTTGATGCCTCCAACACCTTATCCACTTCATTCTAGCACCCGAGAGCTTCTTCCATCGGAGTTTTAGACCTCCTAGTCATGAAGGCACCCACTTCTCACCTACTTCCAGAGAAGGGCGCACTTCTTCACCTACCCACTCAGTTTACACTCAGTTAGCTCCGATTCTCCTTGATTTGAGGCTAGTTCACTCCCGACTGATTGTTTCACTCCGTTGGACCTCTAGATTGAATAGATGAGTTGTTCTGACTTCATTTAAGCCTCCCATGTGCCCTCCACTAAATATCCTTCCCTATATTAGTGCTACACACTTCAGTTACACTTGTTACACTTAGTTAGACTTAGATTGACACCTGGATGACTGGCTCTTATGCATTGATGACCACCACTGATTGATGATGAGGACTCCTAGTTGGAGCCAAGCTACACCATTCAGTAATTCGAATGACCTTCTTAGTCAATTCGAATTGCTCACTCATTGTCAGATGATTGTATTGTAATTATTCATCCTTATTGGGATATTGAGCACTGATGCATGTTTTGCACAATTTTACACCATATTTTCTATGCTCATCTGTTGTGATTGATTTACTTATTCATTAGATCTGCTGTGACTAATTTTACAGTTCCATTCTTGTGATGTTATTATATTTTTCATAGTTTAGCAACAACATGGGAGTGGATATTAGAGCATAACAAAGGAGATAGGAGATCATGTAGAAGCCATTATGGCTACAAAATCATAGGTAACTCCATAGAGAGTACCATTTCCAAGTTTGTATTTGAATTTTATATAGGTTTTTCCCCATAGTGGGTTTTCCTAGGGTATATATTGTGTTATTTTTGTGGATTGTGTATTTCTTTGCTATTGTAATCTTTCTTACAGTTCTATTTATTTAGCATTCAGTGGAAATAAGCTAATAAAAAGAACTAAGTTGTGAGATCTGTTGTGACAAACTATTCTAGTGGAATATCCATGACAGTTTATGGATCAACCATCTCAACGAACACAAGCATTTGCACAACTAAACATGTTAAATCCTTCCACTCCATAAAATAATGTGAAAAATATAGGTAAAAAGAAAGTGGAAAACAAACGACGAGGTCTAGGGGGGAATGCCCCAAAATCAAATAATAATACTAGGGGAATTGCTAACCCAAGAAAACAAAATCAAAACGTCAATAGAAACAACCAACCAAAGCTAGGAAACAACAATGGCTTGGAAAACCAATTTTACATGCACATTATGTGGCAAGTTTGGTCATTACAATCACAATTGCCCCCAAATCACTAAATTCAAAAGGATGAATGAGATGATGGCAATTTGGGGCATCATCCCCCCATAGAATTCTAATACCTCCCAATAGTTATTCCCCAACCAAACATCCCCTGTGATATTTCATAACCCCTTCCCTAAATAAGGCATTATATCAAACCAACAATAAATGGGTAACCCCTCCCATGCATTAGGGTCACATCCTCCTTAGAATTTGACCCAACCTGAGGACCCTTCTTATCAAGATATTTTTATGAATTTGGTGGAGGTTAAAATCCAAACTCTTAACCGACAATATGGCATGTATTCATTGTCACCTTCTTCCAACCCAAAAAAGAACCAATCATATACCAAGGGACTCTTGCAAATAGCATGCCATTGTAGTGACAAAACACCATGTATGCCAAAGGCACCTCTACAATGGACTACTCATAACCCTCACGTAAGACTTGTTCAAACCTATATCATTATCTACAACTTCACACAATCACATGTTGTTATTTCATTGGTATCAATCATATTCTTCCTAAGGAACACATTGCTAGACTCATTATCCATAGTAGATCCATCTAACTCGTGCTTGATGAACTTTGATATGGATAACATTGAACCACAACTTCTCTCCCCAGTTGAGTTTCAAATACACGTCACAATTATAAACATGAACATTCATCAATGTATAATTCATTAGGGTGATTCCACATGTATTATGTCCAATACAATGTGGAAAATACTAGGTTCCCATGAACTCAATCCATCGGCCATCATACTATGAGCTTGCAATGGTTAACTTCCCAACTCGAAGGGATTTACCAAAATATTCATGTTGAGTTGGCAAGAAAAAAAAATTGATTGATGTTAAGGTTATAGATGATGAATTATACTATAGCATCCTACTAGGATGTAGTTATATGTAATCTATGAAGGTGGTTGCCTCCTCACTCTTCCACATGATGATGTTTCCACACAATGGAAGATCAATTACCATAGACTAGTTAACACACTACAAACCTTGGTTGGTAACCAATATCAACAATGTCTTGCTAGTCATATGGGATAGCTAGCAAACATTATCCTATATAAATATGGGACCCAAAATATTCAAAGATTCTTCATTATTGGGGGCATATCATGGTGCCCCACCCCAAATTACCATGACAGAATCTACCTCTCTTTACACAATCACAATTCACAACCGTCAATGAAGTATTAACCATATATTCCTCAACGTTAAAAACTTATGTCCTATAATATCCTCGAATCATATTTCAAAGGATATTATCTCACATTTAAAATTCAGAACACAAATTAACACAATCGAAACTAGTCATGAAGAAATTCATTTTGGACACAGATAAACCCCAAAAGAGTCTGTTGTTGGACTTTATTTTGATCTGCACAATATGTTAGGGAGTGTACAAGAGAAAAGGTATCAGAATCAAGGCCAACTTCATAGTACTATGCACAATGTACTGGGGCCATTTATGCTTCGACAAAAACAATCATTGAAGTCTACACAACGTTGCATGGGCACACCAACATATGCATATGTAACACCTCCAAAATCCATCAAAAATTAAAAAATTCCTAAGTAGTATAAATGCTACAATTTGCTATGCGGAATGTGTACTTGTGAATGTTTAAATCTTATTATTTTTTAACTGATTAACTACATTTGTATTGGAGACACTTATTTGTTTACAAAAAGTCATCAATTATTTATTGTGTCTTAACGACATTAAAATGATTATGATTATTTGTGTCGACGTCGATAATTAAATTATCATTCTTTTGTCATAGTATGTTTTCTTAGTATTGATTCTGATTTATTTCTTTTGTTTGGCAAAGGGGTTCTAGAGAAGCCATGAGGCTTACTTAGCTTTTGAATCTAATGCATAAAGATGTTATCTTGTCCAGGTTATAGGTAGGGGATCTCATTCAAGAGTTGGTTAAATGCTTTTATGGTTTTCAAGAGTTATGGTTATTGATTAAGTATGGTAACAAGATGTGACCCTAACTATACTATATGCATGGTTCGTATTCAACCTAAAGTTGCTCCTAACCATGGTGATGGCATATGTTTGAAATATTTCAACAACCATAGTTTTGGGCATGTCCATATTGAAATTCGATAACAACAATAGTGTGCACATAACTATATGGTAATGGGTAAATTTAAAAGTGTACTGGTGGCCAGACAAGATTCATTTATGAGCCCACGGGAATGGTTGGTGAGTGAACTCCACGTAGGGAAAAACCCTAAATCCACGCCGAGGGTTTGGTATTGTCACTTGTTACTAGTTGAGGGTTGGAGAGCGGAGCTCTCTTGGCCGCCATGGCCATTTGGGCGCACCTTGCACAGTTCTAATGTTAAACTAATCGCAAAGGTGGCCTTTCAGGGTTTCAGTGTTGTCAATGTATCAAGTTATCACCATGGACTTGGTTGATTTGGAGAGCTATGCTCTCGACACTTCAACTTCTCAGTCAACAGAGGTATGGGTTGGAATCAACATAAATTTGTTTGTTTCTTTCAAAATTTTGTTTATGAAAAACCATTCATCACTTATTAACTGGTTTGTGTGCCTTGGCAGGAGGGCTCCACACTTCCTAGATGCTCTCTAGTCTCGTCTTGTGCTCTCGGCTGTGACATTGTTGAGGGATTGCAACTCTAGTGGTTTTGAATAACCATGGTAAGCCTCGAGTCCTCCACGATGATTCCTATGTCAACATGTTTGGTTTTAATGTCAGCTTTGATGTTTATCTTTTTGTAAGCCGTTGGCATTTGGAGTGATACTGGTAGTTTATAAAAGACTCCTAGATTCATGTCCAGAGTTGGGGTTTCGACCCACATCTCATTAATATAAATGATACAATGTTTATTTATCCTATTTCGATAGTGTTTTGGTACCTTTGTCATGTATGTTACTACTTGGATTCTATGTTATTGTAACTCCTTCTTAATTATAAATGGTAACTGCATAAATATATAGGCATAAACCCTAATATGGAAACTCTGTTACTTTTGCCGGTTTGTAAACAAAAAAGGATTTAAGTTGTAACAGGGTTCCACCTTGAACCACGCTCTGTCGTTGTGATAGCCATTTGTACAGGGTTTACATTTGGAAACCTTAAGTAGTATTATTGCGCTTGTAATATTTTTAATGAAATATAGAGTTACTATTTTCGGCACTTTGCATATTATTGGAATGCTATAGTTACTGGTTGATCTTGACCTCTTTGGTAGGTTAATGAATTCTATTCTTAATAGAATATTAATCATATTTAGTATAATTGTTTGTTCTATGTTGTATTGTTATTTGATTTTGGTTGCAACAGGGTTAAATCCTAAACCCTACCATGTATCGGATTTGTATTAGGTCTATTCATAAATATATATATATATATATATATATATATATAGGGTGAGTTCTAATGAGACTCAAACCCTTGATTTGTAATATGAACCAATTCGTGAATACCTAACTGATTAACATTAAGGCCAAGATGCATCGTCTAGATGACATCGAGATCTGTCCATACTTTACTTGGAAAGTTGTATAAGAAATGCATTCTACTTGTTAATATGATTCTCTCGACTGTATATTTGGCATGTTTTATTACCTTAGGGTTTTCTCACCCAAGTAGGCATTACGCCCAGACTTTGAGCTCTCACCTTTTGTTTGTTTAATGTACTGTATTTTGTAAATAGTTATACATTTTTGTCTACAGTAAGCCTGCCAGATATATATATATATATATATATATATATATATATATAAAGAAGATCCTACGTGTTTACAGTATTCAATTCTGTTGTTTACAGTCCTTCGATTATTTAAAAGGTAATTAGGAATTTATATGAGCCCTTTGTTTATGACAGTCTACTTCTTCGAAACCCTTGAATGCATCTTTGGCTCATTCTGGACTTGTCGATTTTTGTAGCACATTTATATACAAGATTGTTCTTGATAAGTAGCTACGTTCTCTAGTATTTTTAAGAGTCATAATCTTGGTTTTTGAGTTGAGATGTTTTATTAATGATGCTTACAATATTACTGTATCCTATACTAGGGTTTAATCGTAAACCTAGGCAGTGCCCCTATTATGTAGATCATTCATTTGAATTATGGAATTATCAATACTTTTACTTACAGTAGGGTTATATAGTATGAAATGTAAGTAATTAATTATGTATAAATGATCTACTATGTGCTATAGGATATCTAAATAATTTCTAGATATAATAATGCATGTATGAGAATATGTTCATTTGATTTCTTGGTGTTTGGAAGATGATCTGTCTCAAATGATTTTTACTGTTCGATAATATTAAGCCGGGGTATTTACATTTTCCTAGGGTTTCAGCAGTATAGGTATCTATACTTAAGATATTTATTCAATCAGTATCATGTCCACAATATCTAAATCATTCAATCCTATCTATTTAAACACATTCTCTGTACTAGAGTACATCACTTTAGTGACAGGGAAAATACAGAGAAAAATTATATTCATCATTCCATAAATTCCAATCTTAATCATTTATTCATTTATGCAGAAGTAAATTAACAGTTTAGTATTCTATTAGTTTTAGCAGCTAGAAAATCATTCATAAAGCATTAAAAGAATACTTTAAAAGTTTGCAAATGGAAATATTCAGAGTATACAGAAAGAGTCTAGAATTAATAAAACAGAATAATGTAGAACTTGTTTAACTATAGAGGTGGACAAACACCCAAAGAATATTGTTCGTCCCAACTATCTCTTGGAAGCAGCCGAATCACTTGCTTCAGGACCCCTGAGCTTGTTCACTGAACTACCATGACGAAGATACTGTGTAGAAGAATATAACAATATCTTTGTATCTCAGCAATCATGAAGACTTGCATACAAACATTCTCTATAACTCAGCAGAATAAAACAGTCCTACACTGTAACTCATTAGATAGCATTCCCCTCATCGAATCTCTTGTGTCCTCAACATAGCAGTTTCCACCAAAACACAAGGAAAAAATTTTGAACCTCCTTCCCAATTCGATGGATATAAGTCTGCCTAGGTCTTTGGGTCAGTTTTTCATTTAATGAGCCACCTGCTCAGTTCCACCTTCCTTGGGGAACATGACCACATTTTTAGGGAAGTTTCCTCCTGCAACAACTAGTAAGTGAGTGCAGATGATGCCACTTGTCAATTGCCTTCTACACCAGTTTCATTCCTCCTAGTGGGTCAATGAGCACTCTTCAACAGTCCTCTTTGGATGAGTGTCTCCTATTTTAATTTATTAAATAATAATAATATTCAATTACAGTCATCCTTGACCATCCTTGGTCAATAACATAAAACTTTACAATAAAATTTAAAGTAACTTTTTTCCTCAACATAAAATGTTTTCAAGTCTAGGTAGGTTACAAACACCCCCTCTTATGTTCAACATTGTCCTCGATGTTGCTTAAGAATCATTTGAGTCTTCCTGGAACAGAATATGATATGCTTCCCGCATATGACTCTCCAATTCCCAAGTTGCTTCATCTGGACTAAGGTGCTTCCATTGCACCTTTACCTGTCCAATGGTGCGATTTCGGAGTAAAATTTCTCTCCTGTTGAGGATATAATCCGGTTCCACCTGTATATTATTCCAAACGATTGCATGAGTAGCATCATGTACATACTTTTTAAAATAGAAATATGAAATACATTATGTATTTTAAGATTAGGTGGCAAAGCTAACTGATAAGCCATCGGTCCAACTCTTGATAATATTTCAAATGGTCCACAATACTTGGGTGCTAATTTAGCACAACTCCCCAGCTTAAAAGAGCTTTTTCTGGGTTTTACCTTGACAAAAACATGCTCACCTACCTGGAATTATCTATGAGTTTTTTAAGGTCTATATGACTCTTCTGTCTGTCTTGTGCAATCTTCAGATTGCTTTGTACATGTTTCAGCGCTAGTTCCATTTCTTTCAACAACTTAGGTCCTAACATCAATCTGTCAACCAGATTACTCCATGAAATGGGAAAATTACACTTTCGACCATACAATATTTCAAATTGACTAAGTTTAGTTGAAGCTTGATAATGATTGTTATAAGCAAATTCAACTAAGTACATATATTCTTCCCACTTGTTTGGCTGATCTCTAACATACATTCTTAATATATCCTCTAGAACCTGATTCACTCTTTCAGTCTCTCCATCTATTTGCGGATGAAAACATGTGTTGAAATTTAACTTAGTATCCAAACCTTTAAACAATGATTTCCAAAAATTACCAGTAAATTTGGAGTCTCTATCAGAAATTATTACCTTAGGAATTCCATGCAAACGAAAAACTTGTTTCATAAATATATCAGCAATATTAGCAGCCTTATAAGTAGTTTTGACAGGTATAAAATGGGCTGCTTTGCTAAGCTTGTCCACTACTACCATTACAAAGTCATTTTGCTTTTGATTTTTAGGCAGTCCCGTTATAAAATCAATGCTGATAATTTCTCATTTCCATTCTGGAATTGGTAATGGTTTTAACAAACCAACGAGGTGTTAATGCTCAGCCTTAACTTGCTAACAGTCAATACACCTAGCGATGTATTCAGCCACTTCATTTTTCATATTTGGCCAAATATATTCCTTCCTTAGCATGGTTATCATCTTTTGATAACTCGGATGTCCTGAATAAGGACTCTTATGCATTTCATTTAAAATCAACAATTTAATTTCTAATGTGAGGTACATAAATTATGCTTTTATACAGTATTTGTCTTTTTTCATTTAAGTTGAATTCTGTTTTTATATTTTCAGCCTCATTTTCTGCAATTTTTTCTTGTAATTTCTGTTATTTTTCATCCAGTTTTATCCCTTATTCAAACTGATTTTCTAAATATGTTTTATAAGTACTAACTGCTGCCATAAAAATTAGTTTTTTCATTTCTGCTTAAGGCATCAGCCACCTTGTTTTCTTTTCCTTTTATATGTCTGATCTCGAAATCATATTCACTAAGGAAAGCTAACCACCTAGCTTGCCTTGCGTTCATATTTTGTTGATCAAGCAAATATTTTAGACCTTTATTATCTGTCACTAATAAAAACCTTCTACCGATTAGATGATGGCGCCACATCTTCAAAGCAGGTATCACGGTAGCCAACTCTAAATCATATGTAGCGTAATTATTTTCATGAATTTTTAGCTTTCTTGATTCATAAGCTATTACATGACCTTGTGTTAAAACTCCACCAAGGCCATCAGTGCATACAACAAAGTCCTTGTTTGGATCTGCAATTTTTAGGATAGGTGCAGTGGTTAACAGTTCTTTTAACTGTTTAAAACTTTCTTCACACTTTTGATCCCAAACAAATTTCTTTCCCTTTTCTGTAAAGATGTTATGGGATTTGTGATTCTTGAGAATCCTTCTATAAATTTTCGGTAGTAAACTATGATCCCCATGAACGATCGCACATCTTTTACATCTTTAGGGATAGGCCATTCATTAATTGCTCTTATTTTGTCCGAGTCAACTAAGATTCCATCTTTGGATATCACATGACCTAAATACTGTATTTTATCTTTGAAAAATTCACACTTGCTTAATTTAGCGTATAGTTGATGTTCCCTTAAGACTTGTAATATTATTCGTAAGTGTTCATCATGTTCTTCCTTAGTCTTTGAATAGATTAAAATGTCATTAATGAAAACAATTATGAATTTATCCAAATACTTATGTAAGACATTTTTCATTAGGCACATAAAAATAGTTGGAGCGTTTGTTAGCCCAAAAGGCATAACTACAAATTCATAATGCCCGTAACGGGTTCTGAATGCAGTTTTAAATATATCTTCGTCTTTAATTCTGACTTGATGATATCCAAATATCAAGTCTATTTTTGAAAATATCGTTGCTCTATGTACTTGATCAAATAGATCATCTATGCGGGGCAATGGATATCTGTTTTTAATTATCATTTTATTTAACTGATGGTAATCTATACACAGGCGTAAGGTACCGCCTTTCTTTTTAACGAAAATGACAGGTGCTCCCCAAGGGGACACACTTGGTCTTATGTAATTTTTATCTATTAATTCCTTTAACTGTAGTTTTAATTCATTAAGCTCCAAGATATTCATCCGGTAAGGAGCTTTTGAGTTTGGTACAACTCCAGGTACTAACTCAATGGTAAAGTCCAATTCTCTTTTCGGAGGTAATCCTGGAATTTCTTCCGGGAATACATCTGAAAATTCCCTTAGGATTGGTATATCTTCAAGTTTTCATTTATCTTCTTTATTTGTGTGTTCATCATTTATTACATGTACAACAAATACTTTACATCCTTTACGTACAACCCTTTTCATTTGCAATGCAAAAATCTGTCTAACAGAAAATTTTCTAGGCACTCCTTTTACTACAACAGTTTCTCCTTTTTCATTCAAGCATGTAAATGTCTTTTCAAAACTACTCTATGCTTTTCCAGCCAGTCCATACCTGTTAAAACAGCATACCACCCTAAAGGTAACACATTCAATTTTACTTGGGTTTTAAACTGACTCATAAGCAATTCACAATATTTCACATAATTAACTACCTTTCTTTTGGTTCCTGTAGATAACTGAACCAGCCAAGACTTTTCAAACTTTTCCACTTGCAATTTACAGCTTTCTACTATACCAGGTGATACATAACTTAACCTAGCACCTAGGTCATTTAGAATAGAGATGGGTCTGTTCTGTAGCATACCTTCTATTTCAACCATTGAGGTTTGATGATCAGCTTGTCGATTCTTCAAGGCTACATTGAGTCTAGGCATATCCCTTTCTAGGTCACCAACTGTTGCCTCTTCCTGCACTGTATGGATATTGCTAACGTTTATTTTTCTGTTAGGACAATTTTTTGCGTAATGTGGCCCTTGACATTCCCAGCATTTTACAGTTTCTTTTTGTTCGTTATTTTTAACATAATTATTAGGTATATCCTTTTTTATTACTACTGTAAAATTTTGTTGTGTATTGCTTTTAAAATTTGTTCCCTGAAAAATTTATGTTAGGAAAATTTTGAGAATTTTTATTTCCAACATTCCTGTTAAATTTAAAATTCTTCTTTCTTTGTTCGAAATTACTTGGTCTGTTAACCCTCCAGCTAGGTACATTTTCCCTTTTTCTGAAATTTATCTAGCAATATTTGATTCAATTCTTCTTGTTCCTTCAGAATTCTTTCATTTTCTTCCTTAACAGCTTTAATTTTAGCTTTTAAATCTTTAACAATTCGAAGTAGTTCGAATGAATTATCATTTAATTCTACTTATATATTTTCTTCATTAACATTTTCATGTTCATGACTATTTTGTTCATTATGATGGGATCCATCCTCGGCAGATGCCTTTGCTCCTTCCATTACCTGCAAAATAGATATTAAATGTTCTGTACAGAAACAATTTTAAAACAAGTTAGAAATTTTGTTTTTCTGTTTTAAATTTGATTGTGCGAGTTGAGCCACTTTCAGGCCTAGTGTTTGAAATTGCGCTCTAATACCACATGTAACACCTCCAAAATCCATCAAAAATTAAAAAAATTCTAAGTATTATAAACGCTACAATTTGCTATGCGTAATGTGTACTTGTGAACGTTTAAATCTTATTATTTGTTAACTGCTTAACTACATTTGTACTAGAAACACCTATTTGTTTACAAAAAGTCATCAATTGTTTACTGTGTCTTAACGACATTAAAATTATTATGATTACTTGTGTTGGCATCGATAATTAAATTATCATTCTTATGTTGTACTATGTTTTCTTAGTATTGATTCTGATTTATTTCTTTTGTTTGGAAAAGGGGTTCTATAGCATCCCTAAGGCTTACTTAGCTATTTAAGCTAATGCACAAAGATGTTACCTTGTCCAAATTATAGGTAGGGGCTCTCATTCAAGAGTTGGTTAACTTTTATGTTTTTCAAGAGTTATGGTTATTGATTAAGTATGGTAACAATATGTGACCCTAACTATACTATATGCATGGTTCCTATTCAGCCTAAAGTGGCTCCTAACCATGGTGATGGCATATGTTTGAAATATTTCAACGACCATAGTTTTGGGCGTGTCCATATTGAACTTCGATAACAACAATAGTGTGCACATAACTATATGGTAGTGGGTGAAATTTAAAAGTGTAGTGGTGGCTAGACAAGATTCATTTATGAGGCCGTGTGAATGGTTGGTGAGTGAACTCCATGTAGGGAAAAACCCTAACTCCATGCCGAGGGTTTGGTATTGTCACTTGTTACTAGTTGAGGGTTGGAGAGGCAAGCTCTCTTGGCCACCATGGCCATTTGGGCGCACCTTGCACAGTTCCAGTTTTAAACTAATCACAGAGGTGACCTTTCAGGGTTTTAGTATTGTCAATGTATCGAGTTATCACCATGGACTTGGTTGATTTGGAGAGCTATGCTCTTGGCACTTCGACTTCTCATTTAATAGAGGTATGGGTTGGAATCAACATAAATTTGTTTGTTTCTTTCAAAATTTTGTTTATGAAAAAAAATTCATCACTTATTAACTGGTTTGCGTGCCTTGACAGGAGGGTTCCACACTTCCCAGATGCTCTTTGGTATCGTCTTGTGCTCTCGGCTATGACATTGGTGAGGGATGGCAACACCAGTGGTTTTGAATAACCATGGTAAGCCTCGGGTCCTCCACGACGATTCCTCTGTCAACATGTTTGGTTTTAATGTCAGCGTTGATTTTTATCGTTTTGTAAGCTGTTGGCATTTGGAGTGATACTGGTAGTTTGTAAAAGACTCACAGATTCATGTCCAGAGTTGGGGTTTCAACCCACATATCATTAATATAAATGATACAATGTTTATTTATTCTATTTCGATAGTGTTTTGGTACCTTTGTTGTGTCTTTTACTACTTGTATTCTGTGTTATTGTAACTCCTTAATTATAAATGGTAATTGCGTAAATATATGGGCATAAACCCTAATATGGAAACTCTGTTACTTTTTCTGGTTTGTAAACAAAAAAGGATTTAAGTTGTAACAGGATTCCACCTTGAACCACGCTCTGTCATTGTGATATCCATTTGTATAGGGTTTACATTTGTTGATTTGGGAGCCAATTTGGCAACCTCGAGCAGTATTAATACGCTTGTAATATTTTTAATGAAATATAGAGTTATTGTTTTCGGTACTTTGCATATTATTGGAATGCTATAGTTACTGGTTTCTCTTGACCTCTTTGGTAGGTTGATGACTTATGTTCTTAATAGAATGTGGATCGTATTTAGTATAACTGTTGGTTCTATGTGGTATTGTTATTTGATTTTGGTTGCAACAGGGTTAAACCCTAAACCCTACCATGTATCAGATTTGTATTAGGTCTATTAGTAAATATATATATATAACAGGGTGAGTTCTAATGAGACTTGAACCCTTGATTTTTAATTTGAACCAATTCGTGAATACCTATGTTATACCTCCATATTTCACAGTGTCGCATCTCTATCACAAAATAAGTTGACGACACTTTCCCTATTGTTTTAAGCCATCCAGAAGAGCCAGATGATGAGTCAACCTTGAAGGTGAATCTACCCTGACAAGTTCTGACCTGCCTAAGACTTTATCTACACACACTACCGCGCCTTTCTCATTTATCAAAATGCGGTACTCTACACTACCGCGCTATGCTATTTTCCCAAAACGCGGCAGTACCGCGTTCTGCAAAGACTGCAGAACGCGGTACTCTTTTAATAGCCTTTTTCCCTTGGCTTGTGGGATTTTGGATTTTCGAAGATAATGGAAGATTGGGGTCCCTGATTCGATCTCAACTCATCTTCTTCGATTAGAAACCCTGATCCACTTATCTCTCCCTAGATCCACCCATCTCTCTTGTTGGTTAACCTCACCATTCACTATAAAAGAGAGGCATTCCATTGGGAAAGGGGGGGACTCTTGAGAGTACCAAACTTATGGTCTTGCAGCATTGTGGAGATAGCTAGAGGAGAAGGCACTTGGAGCTAGAAGATTGGCTTGGACATCAAGCACCTTTTGTAAGTATTCTTCAAGTTGTAATGGAATAACTTGTCTTGTTTTCCCAAATCATTTGTGTTAATTTTGTTTTAATGATATGATTTGCATCTTTCATAGATTTAGATTCTAACTTATGTTTCAAGTTGCTAGAGAATAGTGCATTCTTGTGTCTTGGTTCCGTTTTGACAGGTTCATTTGTGAGGGCTTGGAGATTGGAACAACTACAAAGACAAGTGTTTGGATAGAAGGTCAGTTAAACTTCTTCCGCTCTTTCTAGCTTTTTGGTCTTGAGACGTTTGTTAGATCTAGGGATTCAAGGTAGCATTTGTTTTGACTTGTTTCTTGCTTTATAGTTAGTTTAAAGTCTACTTTAAAGTTAAGAGAGTTTTGGCTTATCCGTAGGACAAAATTCTACATAACAAGAATGGCGACTCCGCTGGTTTTGATTACTACTTGATTGATTCAATTCACAGTCATTTATCTTTGCATTGTGAGTTTTTGTTGCACTTCAAACTAGTTTGAATCTTGGTCCTTTTTTACCTTTATTCACCCCTCCTCGCAGTATTTATCTCCCTGTTTGATCACTGAGCCCCCTGGGTCAGCAACAACCCTGAAAACTTCATTTCATTTTCACCCGTTGTGCTTTTTCCTTCCCTTGCCACAGTACCGCACCCCCTGAACTGCCTCCAGCGCGGTAGTACCGTGTTCTCTTAATTAGTACCAGAGCGGTACTGTTACAGTGCCGCGCTACAGTCAGACCATCACCCGCGGTAGTGTCTGCAAGCTTTTAAATTTTTTTTTATCTTTGCTTGGTTTCCCAAGTCTCTCTCTGCCTTAGGTAGTGTTTACTGTTGCCTATTAGCATCCTGGTCAATTTCCAGTCTGCATGGTGTGCTTATTACCCAGTTTGTGAGCTTGATTGTTGATTGAATTAGTGGCATTTTTTGACATAGGGGTCATTTTTCCAGTTTGATTGCATTGACTTGACTTTTTCACCACAACCAACTCAACACCACTGTTCTCTGTTACTGAATACTGTAGCTTTTACAGTCCTATTATCATTATCATTTTCAGTAAATTAAAAAGATCATTAGTTGAGAGCAATTTTGTTGTTTAAAATGAAAAAGTCTAGTGGTATTTTGCATCGGGAAATGAACCATTGATTTTGTCACAGAAATTCTCATTCTAGAAGCATTGTAGATTGTAAAATCAGTGTATTGAAAAGAGTGTTTACTTTAGTTTGGCTTTGTTTATAAATCGAAAAGGAAAAATCTCTTGCTTTGATGATTGCTTGGGAAAAATTTCATGCATATTTGATCGAAGAACCTCTATCTTTACCTTAGCTAGATTTCATCGAAGACAAAGGCTTATTTGTGATTCATTCTCATTTGCATGGTTTGAGTCGTCATAACACCATCAAGTTTCATGTCCACTACCCGATTGAGTAAGACAGCCACTAAAATTAATCACCCTAATTAAACCAACTTTAACCTCACTTGAGGAAATCAAAAGAATTTGGTAGTTAGGTAGGACACCGGGGATAGGCATCAAAATAATTCCCCCTTGTCGCTTTCATCTGAGACATAGTCGTTGTCTTTAGGGAACTAAAATCCTCTAGTACTTATTGACACGGTCACAGCTAGTTTGTGGAGGGGCCTCCTGACTGTTTCCAACTTTCAGGGGTTAAACGGCCGCGAGATTGAGAACCGGACGGACTCTGTGGAATACCGCACTCCACTTAGCCCTAAGGCAACATCGATCGCTGTCTTCTTCGGAAGGCTGAAGTGCCCAAAACCTTTTCCGACGTGTCATGAATGAGGTGGCTTAGTATCTATTCTACTAGGGCTCTTTTACCCAGGATCCCTTTCGGTAGAGGGATATCCTTCTTATATCGGTCTCTCATGTTGTATTGTTCGACTTGGATTTCATCACCTTGCGAAGGATACAGCCTGTTGAGGTCTCCAACTCTTAGTTAGGAGTTTGCTTGCTATCTCATCTTTGTAGAGGGTCATTTTTTCTTTGTAGGCACTGCTTGTTGGCATTCTGGCCAGTTTTTTTTTATCAGCTCGCTTATTGAGACACCAGTCTCAGTATAGATTTTAGAGCTTGCTTTTTTGTCCTGTGAGCCTTGCTTTCTCTAGCTCCTCTTCTGCACACTCGGTTGCATTAGAGTTTTTGAGTTCTTTGTTTAAGACATTGCCCCCGATTTTCATTTTCCTGTCATCATGTTAGATCTACCACGAAGATCACGAAGACAACAGGGCCAAAGCCCTCCACCACCACCACCGCCACGGACTACTGGTCCGCCTGCATCACGCATTCCTGCTCCTCCTGGCCACGGTGCTGGTCGAGGGAACATTCCACAGCCGATACGTACAACGGCTTCAGTTCCACCCGTAACTGCCACCCACAGCACAGTCTCAGAATCTATTGCAGTTTCTGCAACCACTAGCATATCTGAGACCTCCACTGTCACTTCACCCACTGTCATTCCAGATTTATCTGTCACAGTGGACACAGTTACCGCAACTAAACCTAGTACAACCCAAAGTACTAGACCCGAGGTCATCCTTCTACCAGATGTCAGCACTTCCCATCCATCAGACACTTTTCACAATGATACAGATGGATCTGTTGGCACCACAGAAGGGTCTGACCAGGACATACCTGGCTTGATTTCAGTCCCAGGTGGGTACGTTGAAATCGTATAAGATACTCGACTTCCTGACACACCCTTTGAACCTGATTATGGTTTCATCACTTCCCAGGCGGACCTTCCGCCTGTTATCACTACATCACCCAGTGTTCATCCTCAGGAGACAAGTTCTTCTAGCAACGTACCTCGTACTATATCTCTACCCAACCTCCCTCCGGGACATGAAATCATGGCTTCCATCCAGTCTAGTATGGTTAGCCTAGCGAACTCTCCGTTAGCATCGGCACGGTTTAGACGCAGCACAGAGCAAATGCTCTCGTCAGCCTCTCGATATCCCCCTAATACTCGTCCTTCTGACTATAGGGATCCCAACATCCCGTCTAGCACGGAGTTTCGACACTCCTTTGCAGACGACGCAGGACCTTCGGATGTTACCATACCTAGATTCTTGCCGGATCCCCAAAACCTTTTCCAGGACATGAACTCGGACCCAGTTTTCGAGGGCCCTCCTACCATTAAACGTGTCATGGATGACGCTAATACCCCTGGGCTAAATTCCCCGCATTTGCCGTCATCACCTATATTTGGTGCACATTCTATGAGGGATAACCCAGTTTTTTCCCCGTCCTCACCTGTTCGATATGGACGACCCCCTCCGCAAATCGGTACTTTTGGTGCCGTTGGCCAATCCACCTTATCATATTTGACCAGCGGCGGAAGAACAACTAGTCATACTGCTGGATCTTCCGGTTGGACCGGAGGATCACCTTAAGCCACCATTTACACTATCTCAGGAGGTGGACAACCGACTACAGTGGTCCCCAACTCTAACTACCAAATTCCCCCTGGTGGGCCATCAACCCAACCAGTTGGTGGACAACCTTTTGTTGGGAACCCTGTTCCGAGTCAACAACCTCCAACTGGTGGGCCATCAACCCAACTAGTTGGAGGACAACCTTTTGCTGGGAACCCAGTTCCCAGTCAACAGCCTCCTCATATAGGGCCATCCAACCTAACTGCTGGCGGACAACCTATTGGCTTGATCCAACAAGCTTCCCAACCAGCAGCGTCTACTCAGTTCGGTATGTACAATCCACCTGGCAGTGAGAAACCTTATTTCGGTGTTCCAACCGGGCCTTACTCTCAACAACCCCTGTCAGGCATGCTTCCTTCGTGGGATACTCAAATCCCACAGAGTGGGGGGTACTCACTTTTTGGAAACTGGAACCAAGCTGGGGGGCAATCTCAGATTCCCCCCAACTTGAATTCTGGCTTCCCTTACCCTTCAGCTGATACAACTCCATGGGACCCATCACTGCAAGTTCCACTCGTTCCCCAAGGCGGAACGAGCCTTCCATGGACACCACCGTCGCAGCCACCCCCCAACCCTGTTATGGGAAACCCTCCACTTACACAATATAGTGGTAACATCCATGGAACACAACAATTCCAAGGAACGTTTCCCCAACAAGGAGCAGCAACTTTTCCTGGGTTTCAGCAACCCCAAGGTACTATACCCACTCAGTAGAACACTCACCAACCGGTTGCTTACAATCAACCGGTTAACCAGATGGCTTACCATCCACAGAATTTCCAGCAGTATCCCGTGGGAAACTCATATGGGTATAACACACAGCAGTATGCTATGCATGGCCCTCTAAGGTTCTTGGCACCACATGGTTATTACTCATTCCCGCAGACCAATCGTCAACTTCCCTTTTTGGCCACACTTGATCTACCTAATTTGTCGAGGCTTATCAACGATCCTATATGGCATGAACCTCACTGGCCACCTATTCCAGCCAAACTACCATCGGACATTCCTAAGTTCGATGCAAAGCCCGGGGAAGACCCCAAGAACCACGTGATGACCTTCCATCTTTGGTGTTCATCCAACTCCTTGATGGATGATTCCATCCGACTTCGGCTCTTCCAACGCACGCTCACCCGAACGGCAGCAAAATGGTATATAGAGCTACCACAACATTCTTTTCGTGATTTTAACACTTTGGCTATGCAGTTTCTGACACATTTCCAGCTCCCCATCCGGTATGAGACTGGAACAGAACTGCTAACTTCACTGCGTCAAACCACTTCTACACATATTTCGGATCACATCCACGAGTGGCGAAGACGCCGTAGGCTAATAAAGGCACCTATTCCGGATCAGCTACTTGTTGATTGGTTTACAAAATCCTTTTTGCTTCCCATAGCCAGAGATATTGCTATGCACGGACTGGTTACAGAAGAACAAGCCATCTCGGCAGCACAATACATGGATTTGGTATATACTCAATCCGGTACTTTACATGAACTTCTTCCACATGCCTCTCGCGTTCACACTGATCCAACAAAGCCTACCACTGAACCACCCATTGATGGTATTGTTGGTTCAGTCAAGGCTCAGCCTGCTACCAACTCAAGGCGACAACAAGCTTCTGCTTCCCCCGCTTTTACCCAGGCCACTTCAAAAGCTTCCACCTCTCCTGCTGTCTCCTCCGAAGTGAACGCAGTTCAATCTACGTCACAACCATCCAGAGGAAAGAAGAAAAACAATTGTGGCAAAACCAAAAAGAACGAGCAGGAGAACCCCAAGCCACAACCTACCCAGAATGACCAGAAACCACGTCGAAAAGCTAAGTTTCCCTGCTTGATTTGTCAAGATGATCATTATACGCGTGACTGTCCCTACAAGGACGAGGTCAACAAGTTCATCAAAGGATCCTCTCGCCCAGCAGTTCTAACTGACCCTTTCCCACAATAGCAACAGCAAATGGTTGCCCAGGAATCCCCACAAGGGGGCAACCCGACCAATCCCACCCGCGGAGAGACGTCCACAAACTGCGAAATCCTAATGACAAGTAATGAGGAGATTAATATCATCACTCGTTCAAAGACTTATGACAACCCTCCAAGTTCAAACAAACAATCGGAGATAGCCAAAGGAAAATCTCCTATTGAAGATCCGATTCCTATCCCCCCCCCTAACAGTCATCTCCATATCGAGAGACCACTCATGGACACAGTGCTACGCCCACCCAAGGGCACCATACGAAAGGCGACATTTAACCCGAATGCGCGAGCTACCCAAAACTACAACATTGTTGAGGATTTGGCTCAAGCACCTTGCGCTATGTCGACTCTCAAGGTTCTCCAACACTGCCCCACGCAGCGCAGAACCCTACTTTCAGCACTGGGGGCAATGGACCCAGATACTTCAAACTCCATCATGTTTAACTTGGAGCACGCTAAAACTAGGCTTTCTCACCAATTAGCCTTCCAGGTGCATGCAAAAATCCGTGGAAAGGTCATCCACCACACTGTGTTAGATGAGGGTGCTTCCACGTCGATTATGTCTTTAAACTGCTGGAGAGACTTAGGCTCACCCGAGGTCACAACTTCTCCCACTACTCTCAGGGCGTTTGATGGACATGGTTTTCAACCATATGGACTCATTCCCTCAATCGGTGTTGAACTGGGGGGCAAAACAGTATCCGTACACATCGAAGTCGTAGATGCACCTTTGGATTACAATCTCCTACTTGGTCGGAACTGGTTCTATGCCATGACCACCATAGCATCTACAGTCTTCCGGATTGTACAATTTCCTCATGAAGGGAAAATTGTCACTATTGATCAACTGGATTACTGTATCCCAGACTCCCATCCGAACTCCACCAATACCGTCCCGTTATTGGATCAACCTCGGTACCGGTTCCAAGACATAGGTATTGGTCTCATGAAGGATTCTTCCCTCATTGGAGTTTTTCCAGAGCTGGGAACCCATATTCAACCAGTCAACATGATTTCATCGCATGTCACCCCTTCCGATGATTCATGGGTGATTCCGAGTCCTACTCAGATCCAAGGCTATGGCAATTCCATGCCTTTGAACAGAAACCTTGCAGCATATGATGCGATCCAATCAGCCACAGATTGGGTCCACTGTTCTACTGATCACACCGTGGCGCAGCTCTCGAATGAAACTCATCCACACCCACCATTTTTTGATCCTCTCAACTTGATTTTTCCCACTGACGAATCAATCATAGAGGTTATGTTCAGTGATGAGCCACCATGGGGAGATTTTCATCATCGATCTTCATTCCCCACCATTCAGTCACTTGAGCCTGATACCAAATCCAGCGTTTCACTTGGGATGGTTCAAACCAAGTTCCCCACTTCCCTCGACGAGGTATTTTTTGAAGGAAACTTGGCCAACCTTATGGCAACCACTCCCATCGATATTTCAGTAAAGCCTGGTATCGTGGAAAACGTACACATTGGAAAAACATGTACTGCACTCGAAACGGAGTTCTATAGTGCCTACTTTAAAACTTTCCACGATGTTTTTGCTCGGAGTTATGAAGAGATGCCAGGAATTGACCCCTCGATTGTGGTCCACGAAATTCCAACTTTCCCTGGTGCCCGACCTGTTCGGCAAAAGCTTCGACCCGTTCATCCTCGTAAGGCAGCCGCCATTAAAGCAGAAGTTGAAAAACTTTTGCGTGCTGGTTTTATCTATCCTGTCCCATTGACAGAATGGGTATCCAACATCATTCCCATAGCCAAGAAACAGGGAACGATTAGAGTCTGTGTTGATTACCGTGATTTGAACAAGGCTTGTCCCAAGGACAACTACCCAACTCTGTTTATTGACCAGATCATCGATAACTGTGCCGGAAGTGTTATCTTTTCATTTATGGATGGCTTCTCTGGCTATAATCAGATTGATATCCTCCCAGCCGACCAGCACAAAATGGCCTTTATCTGCCCTTGGGGGATCTTTGCATATCGAAAGTTACCTTTTGGCCTGAAAAATGCCGGGGCAACTTTCCAACGGGCGATGTCCTACGCATTCCATGACATCAAACATATCGTAGAGCCATATCTCGATGATCTTCCAGCTCATTCTCGGACTCGGGAAGACCATCCAGACCACTTGAGTGCCATTTTCGAAAGGTGCTGGCGCATCAATATACATTTGAACCCACATAAGTGCGTCTTCTGTGTAGAAGCCGAAAAACTGTTGGGCTTCATAGTCTCCAAAGACGGGATACGTCTAGATCTCGCAAAGGTAGCAGCTATCTTAGCCCTACCTTCACTTACCAATATTCCAGAACTTCAATGTTTGCAAGGGCATGCAAACTTTCTACACCGTTTTATCTGCAATCTGTCCGAGACAACAAAAGGCTACATGCAGCTTCTCAAGAAGAATGTTCCCTTTATATGGGATGATGAATCCCAACGCTCCTTTGACAATTTAAAGGCAGCCTTAACGAAAGATCCCGTGATTCAACCCCCCAATTACACACAGGACTACATCCTTTATCTCGCAGCCTCGATTTCCACCATTGGTATGGTGTTAGTCCAGGAAGACCACAACGGCATAGAACATGTGGTGTACTATCTCAGCAAGAGTCTTCTTGACTCTGAAACTCGCTACTCACATGTTGAAAAGCTGGCTCTGGAAACAGTATTTGCTGTCTAGAGATTCCGTCACTACATCTTACTCCGCCGGACCACCGTCATCACCGATTTCAATCCAATGTACTATATCCTCACATGACAAGTGCTTGGGGGCAAGTACTCCCGTTGGATTGTCATCCTTCAAGAGTTTGACTTGGAATTTGTCAAAGCCAAGTCTAAAAAATATCTGGTCTTCGCTGAGTTAATTTGTAACCTGCCCCGTTCTATTGAGCAATCCGAGCCCATTGATTCTCTTCCCAATGAATCATTGTTCCTCATTAGCACGTCTAATCCGTGGTATGGGGATATTCTCTTATATCTCCAAACCCAACACTTCCGTCCCGATCTCACCCGCGATGAACGATGACGTATCAGACATCACGCAAAATACTACCTTATAGTGAACGATACTCTGTATCGACGTGGTGTCGACACTGTCCTTCGACGCTGTTTGACCTTAGATGAGGCGGAACGCGTTCTCAACGACTGCCATGCTGGAGCATGTGGTGGTCATCTCTCTGGGATAGCTACGGCCCAGAAAATACTGCGAGCGGGATACTTCTGGACCTCAATTTTCAAAGACTGCATTGAAACAGTCAAGAAGTGTCTTCCATGTCAATTCTTTCATAGCAAAGCACGCTCGCATCCTGCTCCACTCCATCCTGTCATTGCCGTCGGCCCCTTTTCCAAATGGGGCATCGATTTTATGCATTGTAAGCCCACTTCAGCCGAGGGGCATAGCTATGTCATAGTAGCTGTCGACTATTTTACAAAATGGGCTGAAGCGATGCCTACATATGCTGAAGATGGCAAAACAGCAGCGCAGTTCATATTCAATCATATTATAGCTATATTCGGTGTCCCACAGTCTATTGTGACCGATCATGGTTCCCATTTTAGGAACCATATGATCGAAGAACTAAGTGCCAAACTGGGTTTTCGCCACGAAAACTCAACCCCGTATTACCCACAAGCTAATGGCCAAGTTGAAGCCATTAATAAAGTCCTGAAACGAATGATTCAGCGCATTGTGGGTACCCAGAAATCTAATTGGCACTCAGCTCTATTCTCAGCACTATGGGCCTACCGGACCTCAGTGAAAAGTGCTACCGGGTTTACACCATTCCAACTGGTGTATGGCCTAGAAGCAATTCTGCCGATTGAATGTGAAATTCCATCACTCAAGATAGCCATAGAGCTACTTCCACACACTACTTCCGAAGAAGAACGGTTTCTATACCTAGCTAAGCTAGATGAAACCCGCCGCGACGCCACTTTAGCTAATGAAGCTCACAAAAAATGCGTCAAAGCTCAATACGACAAATCCGTTCAACCTCGGATCTTCAATGAGGGTGACCTCGTACTTACATATGATCAGATGCATGATAAGCTTGGAAAAGGTAAACTTGAATCTATGTGGTACGACCCCTTCATTTTAAAACATGTCTTAGAAAAAGGAGCCTATGAAATAATTGATTGTGATGGTACGCCATTGGCACGGCCTCGCAACGGGTTATACCTCAAACGTTTCTACGCGTGAGGTTACCCTACGCGAGTTACTTGTTTTACATAATGTACTTAGTTTGCTTGTTGCTTTCTTTTTGGTGTGCACATGGACCTCATGTATCCACTCTTACTTTGACTCGTGACTTTATGCGCAGATGTCTGCCTACTTTGGATTCGTCGACGGTGCAAGCCGACATACCTGAAATCTTGCTTCCGCAGCATGGGTAATCTATTCCCCCACTGGCGAGTTGATTTCTTCAGGAGCCAATTGTTTAGGTCCTGCAACCAACAATATCGCGGAGTACCATGTAGTCATTGGTCTCTTGACGGAGGTTGCTTCACTCGGGATTGACTCCTTATCAGTCTTTTTAGACTCCCAACTCATGGTTTCTCATTTAAACCGTGTTTACACAGTTCGCGATCCTACACTACTTCATTTATTTCTAAGAGTACGCCTCTTGGAACGGTCATTTAATTTTATCACATATCAACACATACCGAGAGAATTCAATTGTATTGCCGATTCATTGGCTAATTACATTTTGGATTGGCATCTTGCCCATACATAAACACATCATAAAAAATAAAATGCACAAGTTATTGTAAATATTTAGATCATAAATAGGTCCATATCACTGTATATAAGAGTGTTTTTTCAAAAATACATAAAGTTTGTGTCAAAGACAAAATTGGGGATCAAATCCCATATACAAAAATTGGCCCTCAAAGCCTACATATCGTGTACACGCCGCAAAAAGATCAAACGACCATCTATGGAGATCTAGGAGACCTATCATGTCCCTCATCGGACTCCTCCCGCTGCTGCTGGTAACACACCACAGCTCGAACCACCCTGCGAAGAAGTCGACTAATACGACCAGGCACACCTACAGTATGCCACTGGAGGTGGTAAGGGACGTCATCCATCCGCATAGCAAGGATACCATGAGTCAATCCCTGCAGGTTCCTCTTAATATCCCGAACGCCTCCTGCCTCGTCTTCATCTTCCTCTTCGTTAGGAACAGCTTGACGATCGACACCACCACGACGGAGTGGAGAGTACCCAGCTGGTCTCTGTGGTCCATGGTCTGCAACACGCATGCGATTATACATTAGACGCCTTTTACACATTCTGAAAAAGTAATAAAAATTAAATATTCAAAAAGAAAAAAATACATATCCATGAAGGTCATACCAGAGTCGTCCCAGTCATCATCCTCTGGCAATGCCAAGTCGATGTCCTCACAGAAATCTACCCCTGAGTAGGGATAGTCATCAATCATAACTATCTGCTCCTCTAACCAAGAGAAGAAGTCCTCGCCAAAGGATAGCCGTTGAGGTCCCCCGAGGCGTCCAGCATAGTCACTCCATCGAGCCATCCATGGCTCGGTAGGTGGACGAGGGCGCATAGATATCTGTGGATGCAGTAGTGGCACCCTCGCCAAAAAGAAAGTGACCAGGATGCTCCCATAGCCAAACTGGGTATTTTTCCCAGTCCTACATTTGTGCACTTGTTCTTTCAGATTGGACAACACTGCCTCACACCAGTTGAAAACTGTTCCTCCCATGCACTCTGCTGCGAGATTCACTTGTGTGCGGGATGCCTGATGTGGACTCACGCTTCCTGCTGCACGCGTGATAGTGAATAGTACGGTTTTTACAGGAAGATTTATGACCTCCTTTATGGCCACCTTCCCACTTTTCTTACTCGAACCCGCCTGGCAATACCGAGCAATCAAGTCATCTGTGCTTGATTCAGAAGCTGTGTATCCAGTAAAGTTCACCCGGGCCCCTCTTTTCGAGAGGCCCGTGAGGAAGTAAATATCCTTGAGTTGGATTTCAAGCACATGCTCTCCCACTCAGAAAGCTCGAATGCCAGGGTCCCACAATTGGATGAGATGAGTGAGAAGCTTGGGTTGCTGACGAATCCCTTTGGTTTTGAAGAACTTTAGCAAACCACATTCTCGCAATGCAGTCACGGTTGGTAAGTCATTTTCGGCTGCAAAATCATTAGCTTCGTGCTCTCTTTCTTTCCAGCTTACCATTTTGCCCCGAATAAGTTGCAAATCCCTGCAAAAGGTTAAACAAAGCAATTAGTAACTATTTAGCAACTTAGTTCCAGCAGAAAATTGGAGAAAATTTGATTTTTTAAACTCAAAATTCGCCTCTGCCGCGTCTGAGGGATATTCTACCGCGCGGCAGTCCACACTACCGCGCCTCGGTTTGGGGATACAGCGCAGTACTGTTAGACAGTACCACGCTTTTCGATAGAGCCCCCACGCGGTAGTGTGAAGGGCGATTCTTGCCCAAAAGGTGTTATACCTCTATGTTTCACAGTGTCGCATCCCCATCACAACACATCTCGACGACACTTTCCCTACTGTTTTGAACCATCCAGAAGAGACAGATGATGAGTCAACCTTGAAGGTAAATCCACCCTGGCAAGTTTTGACCCACCTTGGACTTTATTTCCACACACTACCGCGTCCTGACAGCTTGACAAAACGCGGCACAGTGCCGCGCCCTGTAGCATTTGCAAAGCGCGGCACCCTTTTAATAGTTTTTGCCCTTGGCTTGTGGGATCTTGGATTTTCGAAGATGATGGAAGATTGGGTTCCTTGATTCGATCCCAACTTACCTCCTTCGATTAGAAACCCTGATCCACTTATCCCTCCTTAGATCCACTCATCTCTCTTGTTGGTTAACCTCACCATTCACTATAAAAGAGAGGCATGCCATTGGGAAGGGGGAGGACTCTTGAGAGCACCAAACTTATGGTCTTGCAGCATTGTGGAGATAGCTAAGAGGAGAAGACATTTGGAGTTGGAGGATTGGCTTGGGCATCAAGCACCCTTTGTAAGTAATCTTCAAGTTGTAATGGAATAACTTGTCTTGTTTCCCCAAATCATTTGTGTTAATATTGTTTTAATGATATGATTTGCATCTCTCATAGATTTAGATCCTAACTCATATTTTCAGATTGTTAGAGAATAGTACATGCTTGTGTTTTGGTTCCATTGTTAACAGGTTTACTTGGAGGACTTGGAGCTTGGAGCAAATATCAAGGACAAGCGTTTGGATACGAGGTCAGTTAAACTCCTCTCTATTCTCTTCAGCATTTTAATACTGAAATGTATGTTAGATCTAGGGATTCAAGGTTGCATTTGTTTTGTCTGTTCTTAGCCTAGAGTTAGTTAGATCCTACTTTAGCCTAAGGGAGTTTTGACTTATCCGTAGGGCAGAATTCCACATAACAAGAATGGCGACTCCGCTGGGTTTGATTACTGCTTGATTGGTTCAAATTCACAGTCATTTATCTTTGAATTATCAGTCTTTTGTTGCACTTCAAACCACCTTGAATTTTGGTCTTTTTTGACCCTTATTCACCCCTCCTCGCAGTATTTATCTCCCTGTTTAATTACTGAGTCCCCTGGGTTAGCAACAACCCTGAAAACTGGATTTTTTCTTTTCCAGTTGCGTTTTTTTTCCCTCTTGCCACAGTGCCGCGCCCTCTTAACCACTTCAAGCGCGACATTTACACAGTGCCGCGTCCTAGGCATTCATACCAGCGCGACAGTTACACAGTGCCGCGCTTCAGGCAGTCTATAGCCCGCGGTAGTGTCTGCAAGTAGGTAAATTTTTTTAATTTTTGCTTGGTTTCCTGAGTTTCTCCCTGCCTCAGATAGTCTTTACTGTTGCTTGTTAGCATCCTGGTTAATTTCCAGTCTGTTTGGTCTGCTTATTACATGGTTTGTGAGCTTGATTGATTGATTGAATTAAGTGGCACTTTTGACATATTGGTCATTTTTCAATTTGATTGCATTTGACTTAGCTTTTCCCCACAACCAACTCAACACCACTGTCTTCTGTTACTGAACACTGTAGTTTTACAGTCATATTGTCATTATCATTTTCAGTAAATTAAAAAGATCATTGGTTGAGAGCAAATTTGTTGTTTAATTTGAAAAAGTCTAGTGGCATTTTGCATAGGGAAATGAACCATTAATTTTGCCATAAAAATTCTCATCATAGAAGCATTGTAGATTGTAAAATCAGTGCATTGAAAAGCGTGTTTACTTCAGTTTGGCTTGGTTTATAAATCGAAAAGAAAAGAAAAATCTTTTACTTTGATTGCTTGTGAAAGTTGTTATGCATATTGGATCGAAGAACCTCTATCTTTACCTTAGCTAGATTTCATCGAAGACAAAGGCTTGTTTATGATTCATTCTCATTTGCATGGTTTGAGTCGTCATAACACCATCAAGTCTCACGTCCACTACCCGATTGAGTAAAGACAGCCACTAAAATTAATCACCCTAATTAAACCAACTTTAACCTCACTTGAGGAAATCAAAAGAATTTGGTAGTTAGGTAGGACACCGGGGATAGGCATCAAAATAATTCCCCCTTGTCATTTTCATCTGAGACATAGTCGTTGTCTTTAGGGAACTAAAATCCTCTAGTACTTATTGACACGGTCACAGCCAGTTTGTGGAGGGGCCTCCTGACTGTTTCTAACTGTTCAGGGGTTAAACGGCCGCGAGATTGAGAACCGGACGGACTCTGTGGAATACCGCACTCCACTTAGCCCTAAGGCAACATCGATCGTTGTCTTCTTCGGAAGGCTGAAGTGCCCAAAACCTTTTCCGACGTGTCATGAACGAGGTGGCTTAGTATCTATTCTACTAGGGCTCTTTTACCCAGGATCCCTTTCGGTAGAGGGATATCCTTCTTATATCGGTCTCTCATGTTGTATTGTTCGACTTGGATTTCATCACCTTGCGAAGGATACAGCCTGTTGAGGTCTCCAGCTCTTAGTTAGGAGTTTGCTTGGCGTCTCATCTTTGTAGAGGGTCATTTTTTCCTTTGTAGGGACTGCTTGTTGGCATTCTGGCCATTTTGTTGATCAGCTCGCTTATTGAGACACCGGTCTCAGTATAGATTTTAGAGCTTGCTTTTTTGGCCTGTGAGCCTTGCTTTTTCTAGCTCCTCTTTTGCACACTCGGCTGCATTAGAGTTTTTGAGTTCTTTGTTTACAGTACTGCCCCCGATTTTCATTTTCCTGTCATCATGTCAGATCAACAAAGAAGATCACGAAGACAACAGGGCCTAAGCCCTCCACCACCACCTCCGCCACGGACTTCTGGTCCGCCTGCATCACGCATTCCTGCTCCCCCTGGCCGCGGTGCTGGTCGAGGCAACATCCCACCGCCGATACGTACAACATCTTCAATTACGCCTGTAACTGCCACACACAGCACAGTCTCAGAATCCATTGCAGCTTCTATGACCACTAGCATGTCTGAGGCTTCCACTGTCACCTCACCCACTGTCATCCCAGATTTATCTGTAACAGTGGGCACAGTTACAGCAGCTGAACCTAGCACGACCCAGAGTACTAGACCAGAGGTCATCCTTCTACCGGAGGCCAACACTTCCCGTCCATCAGACACTTTCCACGATGATATAGACGGAACTATTGGCACCACGGAAGGATCCGACCAGGACATACCTGGCCTAATTTCAGTCCCAGGCGGCTACGTTGAGATCGTTGAAGATACTCGTCTACCTGACACACCTTTTGAACCTGATTATGGCTTCATTACTTCCCAGACGGAACTTCCGCCTGTTATTACTACGTCACCCAGTGTTCATCCTCAGGAGACAAGTTCTTCTAGCAACGTACCTCGCACTTTTCATCTACCCAACATCCCACCGAGACACGAAATTATGGCTTCCATCCAGTCTAGTATGGTTAGCCTAGCGAACTCTCCGTTAGCATCGGCACAATTTAGACGCAACACAGAGCAAATGCTTTCGACAGCGTCTAGATACCCCCCTGTTTTTCGTCCTTCTGACTATAGGGATCCCAACGTTCCGTCTAGCACAGAATTTCATCATTCCTTTGCAGACGGCTCAGGACCTTCGGACTTTACTACACCTAGGTTCCTGCCGAATCCCCAAAATCTTTTTCAGGATATGAACTCGGACCCAGTTCTCGATGGTCCTCCTATTATTGAACACGTGATGGACGACGCTGATACTCCTGGGCTAAATTCCCCACATTTGCTGTCATCACCAATGTTTGGTGCACATTCTATGAGGGATAACCCAGTTTTTTCTCCGTCCTCACCTGTCCAATACGGACGACCGCCTCCGCTAATCGGTACTTTTGGCGCCGTTGGCCAATCCATGCTATCATATTTGGCTAGCGGCGGAAGAACACCTAGTCATACTGCTGGATCTTCCGTTTCGACCGGAGGATCACCTTCGGCCACCATTTATACTATTTCAGGAGGTGGACAACCGACTGCAATGGTCCCTAACTCCAACTTACAAACCCTCCCTGGTGGGCCATCAACCCAACCAGCTGGGGGGCAACCTTTTGTTGGGAACCCCATCGTTAGTCAACAACCTCCAACTGGTGGGCCATTAACCCAACCAGTCGGAGGACAACCTTTTGCTGGGAATCCACTTCCCAGTCTACAGCCTCCTCACATAGGGCCATCCAACCTAACTGCTGGCGGACAACCTATTGGCTCGCTCCAACAAGTTTCCCAACCAGCAGTTTCTACTCAGTTTGGTATGTACAATCCACCTGGCAGTGGGCAACCTTATTCCGGTGTTCCCACCGGGCCTTACTCTCAACCACCCCTGTCAGGTATGCTTCCTTCTTGGGATCATCAAATCCCACAGAGTGGGGGGTACTCACTTTTCGGAAACTGGAACCAAGCTGGGGGGCAATCTCAGATTTCCCCCAACTTGAATTCTGGCTTCCCTTACCCTTCGGCTGCCACAACTCCTTGGAACCCGTCACTTCAATTTCCACTCGTTCCTCAAGCAGGAACGAGCATTCCATGGACACCACCGTCGCAGCCACCCCCCAACCCTGCTATGGGAAATCCTCCACTTACACAGTATGGTGGCAACATCCCTGGAACACAACAATTCCAAGGAACTTTTCCCCAACAAGGAATAGCAACCAATCCTGGGCATCAACAGCCTCAGGGTACTATACCCACTCAGCAGAACACTTACCAACCGGTTGCTTACAATCAACCGGTTAACCAGATGGCTTATTATCCACAGAACTTCCAGCAGTATCCCGCGGGAAACACATATGGGTATAACACACAGCAGCATGCTATGCAAGGCCATCCAGGGTTCTCTGCACCACATGGTTATTACTCATACCCGCAGACCAACCGTCAACTTCCTTTCTTAGCCACACTTGATATACCTGATTTGTCGAGGCTTATTAACGATCCTATATGGCACGAACCTCACTGGCCACCTATCCCAGCCAAACTACCATCGGACATTCCCAAGTTCGATGCTAAGCCCGGGGAAGACCCCAAGAACCACGTGATGACCTTCCATCTTTGGTGTTCATCAAACTCCTTAATGGATGATTCCATCCGACTTCGGCTCTTCCAACGTACGCTTACCGGAACGGCAGCAAAATGGTACATCGAGCTGCCACAGCACTCTTTTCGTGATTTCAACACTTTGGCTATGCAGTTTTTGACACATTTCCAGCTTCCCATCCGGTATGAGACTGGAACAGAACTGCTAACTTCACTGCGTCAAACCACTTCCACACACATTTCGGATCACATCCACGAGTGGCGAAGACGCCGTAGGCTAATCAAGGCACCTATTCCAGATCAGCTACTTGTTGATTGGTTTACAAAATCCTTTTTGCCTCCCATAGCCAGAGATATTGCTATGCGCGGACCTGTTACGGAAGAACAAGCCATCTCGGCAGCACAATACATGGATTTAGTATATACTCAATCCGGTACTTTACATGAACTTCTTCCACATGCTTCCCGCATTCACACTGATCCTACAAAGCCTACTACTGAACCACCCATTGATGGTATCGTTGGTTCAGTTAAGGCTCAGCCTGCTACCAACTCGACGGGGCAACAAGCTCATGCTTCCCCCGCTTTTACCCAGGCCGCTTCAAAAGCTTCCACTTCTCCTGCTGTTTCCTCCGAAGTGAATGCAGTCCAATCTACATCACAACCATCCAGAGGAAAGAAAAAAAACAATCGTGGTAAACCTAAAAAGAACCAGCAGGAGAACCCCAAACCACAACCTACCCAGAATGATCAAAAACCACGTCGGAAAGCTAAGTTTCCCTGCTTGATTTGTCAAGATGATCATTATACGCGTGACTGTCCCTACAAGGACGAGGTCCATAAATTCGTTAAAGGATCCTCTAGACCGGCAGTGCTAACTGACCCTTTCCCCCAACAGCAACAGCAAATGGTTGCCCAAGAATCCCCACAAGGGGGCAACCCGACCAATCCTTCCCGTGGAGAGACGTCCACAAACCGCGAGATCCTAATGACAAGTAATGAGGAGATTAATATCACCACTCGTTCAAAGACGTATGACAATCCTCCAAGTTCAACCAAACAATCGGAGACAGCCAAAGGCAAGTCTCCTGTTGAAGATCCGATTCCTATTCCCCCCCCTAATGGTCACCTCCATATCGAGAGACCACTTATGGATACAGTGCTACGCCCACCCAAGGGCACCATACGAAAGGCGACATTCAATCCGAATGCGCGAGCTGCCCAAAACTACAACATTGTTGAAGATTTGGCTCAAGCACCTTGCGCTATGTCAACTCTCGAGGTTCTCCAACACTGCCCCACGCAGCGTAGAACCCTACTTTCAGCACTGGGGGCATTGGACCCAGATACTTCAAACTCCATCATGTTTAACTTGGAGCACGCTAAACCTAGGCTTTCTCACCAGTTAGCCTTCCAGGTGCATACGAAAATCCGTGGAAATGTTATCCACCGCACAGTGTTAGATGAGGGTGCTTCCACGTCGATTATGTCTTTGAACTGCTGGAGAGCCCTCGGCTCGCCTGAGGTCACAACTTCTCCCACTACTCTTAGAGCGTTTGATGGACATGGTTTCCAACCATATGGACTCATCCCCTCAATCGGCGTTGAACTGGGGGGCAAAACAGTATCCGTACACATCGAAGTCGTAGATGCACCTTTGGATTACAACCTCCTACTTGGTCGGAATTGGTTTTATGCCATGACTGCCATTGCATCTACAGTCTTCCGGATTGTACAATTTCCTCATGAAGGGAAAATTGTCACTATTGATCAATTGGATTACTGTATCCCAGACTCCCATCCGAACTCCGCCAATACCGTTCCGTTATTGGATCAACCACGGTACCGGTTCCAAGACATAGGTGTTGGTCTCATGAAGGATTCATCCCTCATTGGAGTTTTTCCAGAGCTGGGAACCCATCTTCAACCAGTCAACATGATTTCATCACATGTCACCCCCGTCCGATGATTCATGGGTGATCCCGAGTCCTACTCAGATCCAAGGCTATGGTAATTCCATGCCTTTGAACCGAAACCTTGCAGCTTATGACGCGATCCAATCAGCCACAGATTGGGTCGACTGTTCTACTGATCACACAGTGGCACAGCTCTCGACTGAAACTCATACACGCCCACCATTGTTTGATCCTCTCAACTTGATTTTTCCCACCGACGAATCAATCATAGAGGTTATGTGCGGTAATGAGCCACCATGGGGAGATTTTCATCATCGATCTTCATTCCCCACCATTCAGTCACTCGAGCCTGATACCAAATCCAGTGCTTCACTTGGGATGGTTCAAACCAAGTTCCCCACTTCCCTCGACGAAGTATTTTCTGAAGGCAACTTGGCCAATCTTATGGCAACCACTCCCATCGACATTTCAGTAAAGCCTGGTATCGTGGAAAATGTACACATTGGCAAAACATGTACCCCTCTCGAGACGGAGTTCTATAATGCCTACTTTAAAACTTTCCGCGATGTTTTCGCCTGGAGTTATGAAGAGATGCCAGGAATCGACCCATCGATTGTAGTTCACGAAATTCCAACTTTCCCTGGCGCCCGACCTGTTCGGCAAAAGCTTCGACCCGTTCATCCTCGTAAGGCAGCCGCCATTAAAGCAGAAGTTGAAAAACTTTTGCGTGCTGGTTTTATCTATCCTGTCCCATTGACAGAATGGGTATCCAACATCGTCCCTGTAGCCAAGAAACAGGGAACGATCAGAGTCTGTGTTGATTACCGTGATTTGAACAAAGCTTGTCCCAAGGACAACTACCCAACTCCGTTTATCGACCAGATCATCGATAACTGTGCCGGAAGCGTTATCTTTTCATTTATGGATGGCTTTTCTGGCTATAATCAGATCGATATCCTCCCAGCCGACCAGCACAAAACGGCCTTTATCTGCCCTTGGGGGATCTTTGCATATCGGAAGTTACCTTTTGGCCTCAAAAATGCCGGGGCAACTTTCCAACGGGCGATGTCCTACGCATTTCATGACATCAAACATATCGTAGAGCCATATCTCGATGACCTTCCCGCTCATTCTCGAACTCGGGAAGAACATCCAGATCACTTGAGTGCCATTTTCGAAAGGTGCCGGCGCTACAATATACGTTTGAACCCGCATAAGTGCGTCTTCTGTGTAGAAGCCGGAAAACTGTTGGGCTTCATAGTCTCCAAAGACGGGATACGTCTAGATCCCGCAAAGGTAGCAGCTATCATAGCCCTGCCTTCACCTACCAATATTCCAGAACTTCAATGTTTGCAAGGGCATGCAAACTTTCTACGCCGTTTTATCTGTAATCTGTCTGAGATAACAAAAGGCTACATGCGGCTTCTCAAGAAGAATGTTCCCTTCATATGGGATGATGAAGCCCAACGCTCCTTTGACAATTTAAAGGCAGCCTTAACCAAAGATCCTGTGATCCAACCCCCCAATTACACACAGGACTACATCCTTTATCTCGCAGCCTCGATTTCCACCATTGGCATGGTGTTAGTCCAGGAAGATCACAACGGCATAGAACATGTGGTGTACTACCTCAGCAAGAGTCTTCTCGACTCTGAAACTCGCTACTCACATGTTGAAAAGCTGGCTCTGGCAACAGTGTTTGCTGTCCAGAGATTCTGTCACTACATCTTACTCCGTCGGACCACCGTCATCGCTGATTTCAATCCAATGTACTATATCCTCACACGACAAGTGCTTGGGGGCAAGTACTCCCGTTGGATTGTCATCCTTCAAGAGTTTGACTTGGAATTTGTCAAAGCCAAGTCTAAGAAATCTCTGGTCTTCGCTGAGTTAATTTGTCACTTGCCCCGTGCTACTAAGCAATCCGAGCCCATTGATTCTCTTCCCGACGAATCATTGTTCCTCATTAGCACGTCCGATCCATGGTATGGGGATATTCTCTTATATCTCCAAACCCAACGCTTCCGTCCCAACCTCAACCGCGATGAACGACGACGTATCAGACATCACGCAAAATACTACCTTATAGTGAACGATACTTTGTATCGGCGTGGTGTCGACACTGTACTTCGACGCTGTTTGACCTTAGATGAGGCGGAACGCGTTCTCAATGACTGCCACGCTGGAGCATGTGGTGGTCATCTCTCTGGGATGGCTACGGCCCAGAAAATATTGCGAGCGGGATACTTCTGGCCTTCGATTTTCAAAGACTGCATTGAAACAGTCAAGAAGTGTCCGCCATGTCAATTCTTTCATAGCAAAGCACGCTCGCATCCTGCTCCACTCCATCCTGTCATTGCCGTCGGCCCTTTCTCCAAATGGGGCATTGATTTTATGCACTGTAAACCCACTTCAGCCGGGGGGCATAGCTATGTCATAGTAGCTGTGGACTATTTTACAAAATGGGCTGAAGCGATGCCTACGTATGCTGAAGACGGCAAAACAGCAGCGCAGTTCATATTCAATCATATCATAGCTAGATTCGGTGTCCCACAGTCTATTGTGACCGATCATGGTTCCCATTTTAGGAATCATATGATCGAAGAACTAAGTGCCAAACTGGGTTTTCGCCACGAAAACTCAACCCCGTATTACCCACAAGCCAATGGCCAAGTTGAAGCCATCAATAAAGTCCTGAAACGAATGATTCAGCGCATTGTGGGTACCCAAAAATCCAATTGGCACTCAGCTCTGTTCTCAGCACTGTGGGCATACCGAACCTCAGTGAAAAGTGCTACTGGGTTTACACCATTTCAATTGGTGTACGGCCTGGAAGCCATTCTCCCGATTGAATGTGAAATTCCATCACTCAAGATAGCCATAGAGCTACTCCCACACACTACTTCCGAAGAAGAACGGTTTCTATACCTAGCCAAGCTAGATGAAACCCGCCGCGACGCCGCTTTGGCTAATGAAGCTCACAAAAAACGCGTCAAAGCTCAATATGACAAATCCGTTCAACCTCGGATCTTTAATGAGGGTGACCTTGTACTTACATATGATCAGATGCATGACAAACTTGGAAAAGGCAAGCTTGAATCTATGTGGTACGGCCCCTTCATCATAAAACATGTCTTAGAAAAAGGAGCCTATGAACTAGTCGACTGTGATGGTACGCCATTGGCACGGCCCCCGCAACGGGCTATACCTCAAGCGTTTCTACGCATGAGGTTACCCCACGCGGGTTACTTCTTGTACATAATGTACTTAGTTTGTTTTTTGCTTTATTTTTAGTGTGCGCGTGGATCTTATGTATCTACTCTTACTTTGACTCGTGCTTTTATGCGCAGATGTCTACCTACTTTGGATTCGCTGACGGTGCAAGCCGACATACCCGGAATCTCGCTTCCGCAGCATGGGTGATTTATTCCCCCACTGGCGAGTTGTTTTATTCAGGAGCTATTTGTTTAGGTCCAGCAACCAACAATATCGCAGAGTACCATGCAGTCATTGGTCTCTTGACAGAGGTTGCTTCACTCGGGATTAACTCCTTATCGGTCTTTTTAGACTCCCAACTCGTGGTCTCTCATCTAAACCGTGTTTACACAGTTCGCGATCCTACATTGCTTCGGTTATTTCGAAGAGTACGTCTCTTGGAACGGTCATTTGATTTTATCATATATCAACATATACCGAGAGAATTCAATTATATTGCCGATTCATTGGCCAATTACGTTTTGGACTGGCATCTTGCCCATACATAAACACATCATAAAAGATAAATAAACGCACAAGTCATTGTAAATATTTAGATCATAAATAGGTCCATATCACTATATATAAAAGTGTTTTTTCCAAAAATACATAAAGTTTGTGTCAAAGAAAAAATTGGGGATCAAATCCCATATACAAAAATTGGCCCTCAAAGCCTACATATCGTGTACATGCCGCAAAAAGATCGAAAGACCATCTATGGAGATCTAGGGGACCTATCATGTCCCTCATCGGACTCCTCCCGCTGATGGTGGTAACACATCACGGCTCGAACCACCTTGCGAAGAAGTCGACTAATACGTCCAGGCACACCCACATTATGCCTCTGGAGGTGGTAGGGGACATCGTCCATCCGCATAGCAGGAATCCCATGGGTCAATCCCTGCAGGTTCCTCTCAATATCCCGCACACCTCCTGCCTCATCTTCATCTTCTTCTTCGACAGGATCAGCTTGACGATCTACACCGCCACAACGTAGTGGTGAATATCCAGCTGGTCGTTGTGGTCCACGGTCTGCAACATGCATACGAATATACATTAGAAGTTTTTTACATATTCTAAAAAAGCATTAAAAATTAAATATTCAAAAAGAAAAATACATATCCATGAAGGTCATACCAGAGTTGTCCCAGTCATCATCTTCTGGCAAAGCCAAGTCAATATCCTCGCGGAAATCTACCCCTGAATAGGGATAGTCGTCGATCATGACTATCTGCTCCTCTAGCCAAGAGAAGAAGTCCTCTCCAAAAGCTAGCCGCTGAGGCCCTCCAAGGCGCCCGGCGTAGTCGCTCCATCGAGCCATCCATGGCTCAGTAGGTGGGCGAGGATGCATAGATATCTGCGGACGCAGTAATGGCACCCTTGCTAGGAAGAAAGTGACCAAGATACTCCCATAGCCAAACTGGGTATTTTTCCCAGTTCTACATTTGTGCACCTGTTCCTTCATATGGGACAGCACTGCATCACACCAGTTGAAGACCGTTCCTCCCATGCACTCTGCTGCGAGATTTACCTGTGTGCGGGTTGCCTGATGTGGGATCACGCTTCCTGCTGCACGTGTAATAGTGAATAGCAAAGTTTTGAAAGGAAGATTTGTGACCTCTTTTATGGCCACTTTCCCACTCTTCTTACTCGAACCCGCCTGACAATATCGAGCAATCAAATCATCCGTGCTTGAGTCTGAAGCACTGTACCCGGTAAGATTCGGCCGGGCCCCTCTTTTCGAGAGGCCCGTGAGAAAGTAGATGTCTTCAAGTTGGATTTCAAGCACGTGCTCTCCTACTCGGAAAGCTTCGATATCAGGGTCCCACAATTGAATAAGGTGAGTAAGGAGCTTAGGTTGTTGGCGGATCCCTTTAGTCTTGAAAAACTTTGGCAAACCACATTCTCTCAATGCGGTCACGGTGGGTAAGTCATTTTCGGCCCTAAAATCATCCGTTTCATGCTCCCTCTCTTTCCAACTCACCATTTTGCCTCAAACAAGTTGCAAATCCCTGCAAAAAGGTAAACAAAGTAATTAGTGACTATTTAACAACTTGATTCTAGCAAAAATTTGAGGAAAAATTGATTTTTCAAACTTAATTTTCGCACGTGCCGCGCCTGGAGGGCACCCTGCCGCGCGGCAGTCCACAGTGCCGCGCCTCATTTTGAGGTTACAGTGCGGCACTGTTGAACAGTGCCGCGTTTCACGATAGGGGCCCCACGCGGCAGTACGGCAGACGATTCTTGCCAAAAGGGCTTGCCAAAAAATTAATTTTTCCCTGGTGAAAGTGAAAATTTCTTGCATGAAATGAAAGAGGAGTCCAAGCACTCTTACCTGGCACAGACGGCGGTCGAAATGGTATCCCAGAACTCTCGGTATCGATCCTTGAAATTTTGCTCCAAAATGGGTAAAAATGTCTCCTTTGGGTAAAAATCACAAATGAATGGTAATTTCTATTTTTACCATGCTTTATATAGCATTTTTTCACATTTTTTAATTAATTAATTATTATTTCAAAATTAATAAACCCTTATTCATATTACTAATGCCCGATTTTTGAGCATTTATTGACAGGATCTGCGGTAAAAATGGGATGCATTCATACTGGTATTTGTTCGTAGTTTGACCTTCATATTGAGCCCACTTTATCTTTTTCGTGCTCTGGATTTAAAACTTGAAAAAGATTCCAAGCGCTTTCACACCTGTGTCGTGCTTGTCAAACGCAAGTAAACGGTGTCAAGTACGGTCAGCTTTACTCATGCTCGTTAAACGATGAGGAAAGTATTATCCTGGTTGTATTTTATTCTTTTTTCGGGCCAGAATAATTAATTTTTACGAAAAAGACCATAGGAGTCCATAGTTAAGCTCTTTTCAGACTCCTTAAAATTGAAAAGATTGCCAAGTGATCTTGACTCTTTCACACTTGTAAAAGTATTTGAAAGGTCGTCTATTCGGTGATAGGTTACCCCTTTTTCGGCCCGTCTAGACTATTTACGAGAAAGGTATACCTCGGTCAATCTCGGCTGGGAGAGTTCTCTCGGGAATCGTTTTACACTTTTTCGGGATTGAGAGACTAAATTTTACGAAAAAGTACATTATGGAGCTTCCTTTAAGTTTTTTAGGCTCTCTAAATATGAAAAACTACCGAGTTTTCCTTCCTTGGACTCGTTAAAATATTAACATCGAAGGACCCACTTTGGGACGAACCCCTCCTTTCTCAGGTTCGTAAAATATGTGAGATTGGACTCATCCACAAGATGAGCTACACCGAGCATCTGTTATCCTCTTCAAGCTCGTAAAACAAGAAAGAGGTACTCATCCATCATGTCGGGGAAATATGGGGGAACGAGTCAAGTTTATCTATGGCAGCTTGTCAGTCGTTACCTTTGAACATGGCATGTGTCCATCTCTTGTCTATATTTGGGTGTCCGTTTTTTATTGAGTCATAGTCATCATCATGGGTCGTCTCCCTGGCCACGAGTCCACTCATCTGACGTCTATCCTCTATTTATCAATAATTCTTGCTGCCAAGTCTTGTTACATGCCGTTACATGTTCAAAGGGTTGCATTGTATCGAGTCATTCACTGTGTCAGGCCTCCGCCGTGTCAGTACATATCCCATTACTTCATCATCCTATCACATGTGCCGATTTCGTGTCGATGATGTGGGAATCATCATGGCCCACCTTCGACGAGTCTATTCCTGTCGACACCAAATCACTATCCAGGAATTGGACTTAGAAATCAACCATTAGTACCTTGGTACCTGCATGCCTCAATGGCAGGTTTCCTCGTGTTTGACAGCAGGTTCACATCATTGACCTCTGATCAAGCAATCTCTCGGATGCTCGACATCAACTCATTTATTCGCATTTCGTTGAGATGTACTATTGATACCTTGGGAATCATTGTCATTATTGGTGATCTCCCTCGCATTTGTTAACGGTCCTCATCATTGACCGGTAATCAAATGGTTTCTTCCATGTTCGACTTCAACATCTTGTAATCACATGGTTAGATTCGTATCTTTATGCGATCGGGTAGAAGACCCTGGGTGCATCACTGTATCTTGACTGCGTCCAGGCTGCGATGGAGATGTCTCTTGTATTGTCACACAGATCCACTTATTGTATTGGTCGTGGCTGTGTCGTTACTGTCTCATGGATCTACGATTGTTCATAGTAGCCATGATCTGTCCACAGTTTACATTATCTCAGTACTCATGGATCTGCAATGTATTGGTCGGCAGCCATGCTTTGAGTCGTTTGTTTCCGAGCATGGGAATGCCCGCCTCGGTGGTATATCTAACACTTTGTTTCCATTTCAGCTCCGTGTCGCTCTCCTCGATGCTATCTCTGCACATTTTATTCGTAAAGTCTTTCGGCCATCAGTCCCTTCTGACCTCACACTTTAGGGGGCATCTATTATACCTCTATGTTTCACAGTGTCGCATCCCCATCACAACACATCTCGACGACACTTTCCCTACTGTTTTGAACCATCCAGAAGAGACAGATGATGAGTCAACCTTGAAGGTAAATCCACCCTGGCAAGTTTTGACCCACCTTGGACTTTATTTCCACACACTACCGCGTCCTGACAGCTTGACAAAACGCGGCACAGTGCCGCGCCCTGTAGCATTTGCAAAGCGCGGCACCCTTTTAATAGTTTTTGCCCTTGGCTTGTGGGATCTTGGATTTTCGAAGATGATGGAAGATTGGGTTCCTTGATTCGATCCCAACTTACCTCCTTCGATTAGAAACCCTGATCCACTTATCCCTCCTTAGATACACTCATCTCTCTTGTTGGTTAACCTCACCATTCACTATAAAAGAGAGGCATGCCATTGGGAAGGGGGAGGACTCTTGAGAGCACCAAACTTATGGTCTTGCAGCATTGTGGAGATAACTAAGAGGAGAAGACATTTGGAGTTGGAGGATTGGCTTGGGCATCAAGCACCCTTTGTAAGTAATCTTCAAGTTGTAATGGAATAACTTGTCTTGTTTCCCCAAATCATTTGTGTTAATATTGTTTTAATGATATGATTTGCATCTCTCATAGATTTAGATCCTAACTCATATTTTCAGATTGTTAGAGAATAGTACATGCTTGTGTTTTGGTTCCATTGTTAACAGGTTTACTTGGAGGACTTAGAGCTTGGAGCAAATATCAAGGACAAGCGTTTGGATACGAGGTCAGTTAAACTCCTCTCTATTCTCTTCAGCATTTTAATACTGAAATGTATGTTAGATCTAGGGATTCAAGGTTGCATTTGTTTTGTCTGTTCTTAGCCTAGAGTTAGTTAGATCCTACTTTAGCCTAAGGGAGTTTTGACTTATCCGTAGGGCAGAATTCCACATAACAAAAGGGCTCGCTAAAAAATCAAATTTTTCCTGGTGAAAGCAAAAATTTCTTACATAAAATGAAAGAGGGGCTCAAGCACTCTTACCTGGCGCAGACGGCTGTCGAAATGGTGTCCTAGAACTCCCGGTATGGATCCTTGAAATCTTGCTCCTAAATGGGTGAAAATGTCTCCTTTGGGTAAAAAACACAAATGAATAGTAATTTCTATTTTTTACCATTCCTTATATAGTATTTTTTCACATTTTTCTTAATTAATTAATTAATTACTATTTTAAATAGTTAAAACAAACCCTTGTTCACATTGCTAATGTCCAGTTTTTGAGCATTTATTGACAGGGTCCTCGGTAAAAATGCGATACATTCACACTGGTGGTTATTCGTGGTTTGACCTTCATTTCGAGCCCACTTTATCTTTTTCGTGCTCTGGATTTAAAACTTGAAAAAGATTCCAAGCGCTTTTACACCCGTGTCGTGCTTGTCAAACTCAAGTAAATGGTGTCGAGTACGGTCAGCTTTACTCATGCTCGTTAAACGATGAGGAAAGTATTATCCTGGTTGTATTTTATTCTGTTTTCGGACCAGAATAATTTAAAATTACGAAAAAGACCATAGGAGTCCATAGTTAAGCCCTTTTCAGACTCCTTAAAATTGAAAAGATTGCCAAGTGATCTTGACTCTTTCACACTTGTAAAAGTATTTGAAAGGTCGTCTATTCGGTGATAGGTTACCCCTTTTTCGGCCCGTCTAGACTATTTACGAGAAAGGTATACCTCAGTCAATCTCGGCTGGGAGAGTTCTCTCGGGAATTGTTTTACACTTTTTCGGAATCGAGGGACTAAATTTTACGAAAAAGTACATTATGGAGCTTCCTTTAAGTTTTTCAGGCTCTCTAAATATGAAAAACTACCGAGTTTTCCTTCCTTGGACTCGTTAAAATGTTAAACATCGAAGGACCCACTTTGGGACGAACCCCTCCTTTCTCAGGTTCATAAAACATGTGAGATTGGACTCATCCATGAGATGAGCTACACCGAGCACCTGTTATCCTCTTCAAGCTCGCAAAACAAGAAAGAGGTACTCGTCCATCATGTCGGGGAAATATGGGGGGATAAGTCAAGTTTATCTATGGCAGCTTGTCAGTCGTTACCTTTGAACATGGCATGAGTCCGTCTCTTGTCTATATTGGGTATCCATTTTTCACTGAGTTATGGTCATCATCATGAGTCGTCTCCCTGGCCATGAGTCCACTCATCCGGTGTCTATCCTCTATTTATCAATAATCCCTGCTGCCAAGTCCCGTTACATGCCGTTATATGTTCAAAGGGTTGCATTGTTTCAAGTCATTCATTGTGTCAGGCCTCCGCTGTGTCAGTACATACTCCATTGATTCATCATCTTATCATCTGTGCCGATTTCGTGTCGACGATGTGGGAATCATCATGGCCCACCTTCGACGAGTCTATTCCTGTCGACACCAAATCACTATCCGGGAATTGGACTCAGAGATCAACCATTAGTACCTTGGTACATGCATGCCTCAATGGTAGGTTTCCTCGTGTTTGACAAGAGGTTCACATCATTGACCTCTGATCAAGCGATCTCTCGGATGCTCGACATCAACTCATTCATTCGCATTTCATTGAGATGTACTATTGATACCTTGGGAATCATCGTCATCATTGGTGATCTCCCTCGCATTTGTTAACGGTCCACATCGTTGACCGGTAATCAAATGGTTTCTGCCATGTTCGACTTCAACACCTTGTAATCACATGGTTAGATTCGTATCTTTTGCGATCGGGAAGAAGACCCTGGGCGCATCGCTGTATCTCGACTGCGTCCAGGCTGCGATGGAGATATCCCTTGTCTTGTCACACAGATCCACTTATTGTATTGGTCGTGGCTGTGTTATTATTGTCTCATGGATCTACGATTGTTCATAGTATCCATGATCTGTCCACAATCTACATCATCTCAGTACTTATGGATCTGCAATGTATTGGTCGGTAGCCATGCTTTGAGTTCTCTGTTTCCGAGCATGGGAATGCCCGCCTCGGTGGTATGTCTAACACTTTGTTTCTGTTTCAGCTCAGTGTCGCTCTCCTCGATGCTATCTCTGCACACTCTATTCGTAAAGTCTTTCGGCCATCAGTCCCTTCTGACCTCACACTTTAGGGGGCATCTGTTATACCTCCATATTTCACAGTGTCGCATCTCTATCACAAAATAAGTTGACGACACTTTCCCTATTGTTTTAAGCCATCCAGAAGAGCCAGATGATGAGTCAACCTTGAAGGTGAATCTACCCTGACAAGTTCTGACCCACCTAAGACTTTATCTACACACACTACCGCGCCTTGCTCATTTATCAAAACGCGGTACTATACACTACCGTCCTATGCTATTTTCCCAAAACGCGGCAGTACCGCGTTCTGCAAAGACTGCAGAATGCGGTACTCTTTTAATAGCCTTTTTCCCTTGGCTTGTGGGATTTTAGATTTTCGAAGATAATGGAAGATTGGGGTCCCTGATTCGATCTCAACTCATCTTCTTTGATTAGAAACCCTGATCCACTTATCTCTCCCTAGATCCACCCATCTCTCTTCTTGGTTAACCTCACAATTCACTATAAAAGAGAGGCATTCCATTGGGAAAGGGGGGGACTCTTGAGAGTACCAAACTTATGGTCTTGCAGCATTGTGGAGATAGCTAGAGGAGAAGACACTTGGAGCTAGAAGATTGGCTTGGACATCAAGCACCTTTTGTAAGTATTCTTCAAGTTGTAATGGAATAACTTGTCTTGTTTTCCCAAATCATTTGTGTTAATTTTGTTTTAATGATATGATTTGCATCTTTCATAGATTTAGATTCTAACTTATGTTTCAAGTTGCTAGAGAATAGTGCATTCTTGTGTCTTGGTTCCGTTTTGACAGGTTCATTTGTGAGGGCTTGGAGATTGGAACAACTACAAAGACAAGTGTTTGGATAGAAGGTCAGTTAAACTTCTTCCACTCTTTCTAGCTTTTTGGTCTTGAGACGTTTGTTAGATCTAGGGATTCAAGGTAGCATTTGTTTTGACTTGTTTCTTGCTTTAGAGTTAGTTTAAAGTCTACTTTAAAGTTAAGAGAGTTTTGGCTTATCCGTAGGACAAAATTCTACATAACAACCTAACAAATTAATATTAAGGCCAAGATGTATCGTCTAGATGACATCAAGGTCTGTCTAGACTTTACTTGGAAAGTTGTATAAGAAATGTGTTATGCTTGTTAATATGATTCTCTCAACTGTATATTTGACTTGGTTTATTACTTCAGGGTTTTCTCACCCAAGCAGGCATTACGTCTAGACTTTGACCTCTCGCCTTTTGTTTGTTTAATGTATTGTATTTTGTAAATAGTTATACATCTTTGTCTACAGTAATCCTGTCAGATATATATATATATATATAAAGAAGATCCTATGTGTTTACAGTATTCAATTCTGGTGTTTACAGTCCTTCGATTATTTAAAAGGTAATTAGGAATTTATATGAGCCCTTTGTTTATGACAGCCTACTTCTTCTAAACCCTTTAATGTGTTTTTGACTCATTTTGGACTTGTCGATTTTTGTAACACATTTATATACAAGATTGTTCTGGATAAGTAGCTACATTCTCCATTATTTTTAAGAGTTATAATCTCTGTTTTGAGTTGAGATGTTTTATTAATGATGCTTACAATATTACTGTATCCTGTACTAAGGTTTAATCGTAAACCTGAGTAGTGCCCCTATTATGAGATCATGCATTTGAATTCTGGAATTATGAATACTTTTACTTACAGTAGGGTTATATAGTATGAAATGTAAGTAATTAATTATGTATAAATGATCTACTCTATGCTATAGGATACTAAATAATTTCTAGATATAATAATGCATGTATAAGAATATGCTCATTCGATTTCTTGGTGTTTGGAAGATGAAGTATCTAAAATGATTTTTATTGTTCGATAATATTAAGCAGGGATATTTACATTTTCCTAGGGTTTCAGGAGTATAGGTATCTATACTTAAGATATTTATTCAATCAATATCTTGTCCACAATATCTAAATCATGCAATCCTATCTATTTAAACACATTCTTTGTACTAGAGTACATCACTTCAGTGACGAGAAAAACACAGAGAAAAATTATATTCATCATTCCATAAATTCCAATCTTAATCATTTATTCATTTATGCAGAAGTAAATTAACAGTTTAGTATTCTATTAGTTTTAGCAGCTAGAAAATCATTCATAAGGCATTAAAAGAATACTTTAACAGTTTGCAAATGGAAATATTCAGAGTCTACAAAGAGAGTCTAGAATTAATAAAATGGAATCATGCAGAACCTATTTAACTATAGAGGTGGACAAACAACCAAAGAAGACCATTCCTCCCAACTGTCTCCTGGAAGCAGCCAAATCGCTTGCTTCAGGACCCCCGAGCCTATTCACTGAACCACCGGGACAAAGATACTGTGTAGAAGCATATAACAATCTCTTTGTATCTCAGCAATCATGAAGACTTGCATACAAACACTCTTTGTAACTCGGCAGAATAAAACAGTCTTACACTGCAACTCATTAGCTATCATTCCCCTCATCGAATCTATTGTGTGCTCAACATAGTTGTTTTCTGCAAAACACAAGGAAAAACTTGTGAGCTTCCTGCCCAATTCGATGGACATATGTTTTCCTACGTCTTTGGGTCAGTTTATCATTTAATGAGCCACCTGCACAATTCCACCTTCCTTTGGGAACATGACCACGTTTTTAGGAAGGTGCACTAATATTCATAAGCTTCTTGTAAGCTCTCCAATTGATTACTCTCTCTAAGTGTAACTCTTTAGAACCACATAAAATCGGCTTGGATCTCTGCATCAACTTATGATGGATGATATTCACATGTAATGGATGGATCGGATATTCAATTGGACATCAATGTCTGCACTATATCATGTGCATAATACTGGAAAAGAAACTATGGGGCACATCTCCCACAAGTGTCTAAGGGTGCATCACCAAATCCTAGAGAAGCTTGTTCTTTCTCACACACGATTCATAAACTGTCAAAAGATGTGAATATGGTGCGCCCTCCTTATTTTATATACAAGGTGACTTTTTGAGCAAGTCAAATTTGTAGTGAACCTCCTTGGCCTCATCCAATTCGCCTTCCTTGACTGACTTGGCACTTTCATGCTTTTCCACTGACTAGCTTTCTTCTCTTTTGGAAATTGTGCCCTCCTTGCTTTTCCTCTTGTTTCCTTCTTTTTTCAACTGGCTAGATTTTTTTCTTTTTGGAAACTGCACCCTCCTTTGCTTTCTGTATTTTTCCTGCTTTTCCTTACTTTCCTGCTTTGTGCTCTTGCTTGTTTTATGCACTTCTTTTTCCAGTTTCCTTCTTTTTTCTGACACCTTGCTTTGTGCATGCTTTCTTCAAGTTTCATGTTTGATGTGACAACTCATTAGGATAGCCTTATCTCTTCATGCGCCCTCATGGGGCCCTTGTCATCATTCGACTCATCATCATATGTAATTAATAATAATAATTACATCACTTCTAATTTAATTAATTAAAACAACTATAGGATAAATTATTCCTAGTTAATAATTTAATTTCCTAAGTAATGCCATCCCCTTATTAATTAATTAATTGAATTTCACTAGGATCCATGGGGCTTGTTGTGACATTGGTTGCTTCCTAGTGCTAACAAAATGGGAACATGACAGTCCTCCCCTCCCAATTTTGCTTGTCCTCAAGCAAGAAACCAACTCCAACCATCTATGAAGCCAGCCAGTGACTTCACTCCTCAAAATATGCTACTAGTTGTCTAGAATTGGAATCCTCAATTCCAAGCGAAATACCAAAGGTCCACCATGTTTCTGTTGCACCACTCTAATTTAATTTACTATGCAACAATTGAGTGCCATGATCCCACTATTTGTGGTACATATGTCTCGATGGCACTGTTACTTGTGGAAAAATGCCATCCCAAAGAATTGCAGGGTGCCACTGTCTTAGTTGCATCCTTCCAAACATTAGGATCAACATGAAGAATATATCCTCATGGGGAATGTCTAGATCACTCCACCAAACTGGAATTTATTCACTTCCAATGCAAAACTGAACCTATGTGAGTCCCTCCAACCAAGTATTAAACTCCTTATGCTCCATGTGCAAACCAGCACAGAGACTCACATCACTGCTAGCAAATTGACATAGGTGACAATCCCATGTCTTCAAGGCATCATCCAGAAACCATAGATTCTCGTGCAACTTATCATAAAATATGTGTGAAGTGTCATTCAACTCTCCACTAATGCAGACAAGAAACTCACCCTTGGGGGTGCTTAGATCCAATATGTATCCATTCACCCAATCAATGGATAAGAAAACACTCCAACTAAATGCACTACTATGCATGATGGAGACATCAGATAGACGCCTTTTCTACTGCGCATCAAACTGGAAAGGGAATAGTGCACTTTTTCAGGCCACATGGCTTGACCTTGAAGTCATCAATGGAATATGTGGGAGCCTGCTTCTCCTTATGTTGCACCCATAGGAAAAATCCCTTTACCCAAACTTCATCCCTATGTGTGTTGGTTGCCATATGTATGTGGGGTGAAGAATAGTAAACCAACTATTGGAAACAATTATCCATTAACTTTGTGGTTGGCTCAACCAAAATGAAATCATGTGCCTCCACCAAAACTGTACAATAATATCCTAGAGGAAACTCATAATCTCTTGGAAGAATAACATGTGCTTGGCCTCCATCTTGCTTAACTCCAAACTCTCCAAGCACATGCAAATAGGAATGTACTTCATGTTCCCAATGCACGCAAGTACCCAAGATCAAAACATTATTGTTCAGATGACAAGGGTGAAAGTCCCATGTCCAATCACAAAAAGGGTAGGCATCATCAAATTCCATGGATGCCCAAGCTGCTCACAACAATTGTAAGATGTGTCAGAGAATCCTCCATAGATGCAAGTAGAAATATCATTCATGTGTCTTTTCTCCCAAATATGAAAAGAAGTGACACTCCAACCCAATAGTCCAAATGGAAAGCAAGGTGCTTCCCCATGCAAAGACTTCCAATGGCTCAACTCTCTACCATTGGTCATAGGATGCATGCAATCATAATGTGTCCCACTTACTGAAGTTAAATGGGAACCATATGCACCTTTATATGAGGTGGCATCAAATATAGGCATGATATGCCTCTACAACTACTGGGTAGGGAATGGTTCTATCATTAAATCAGCTGAAGCGAATGTGGGATGATTTTGCTCCTCTTCACACACCATCAAAAAGGAATTCTTGACCCAAAATTCCTCCTCAAATGACATGGAATCAGTAGAAGGAAATAAGGTAGGATAGGGGACAAAAACCTCATACATCAAGCTAATGGATGCATCAACTCCATCAAAATTTGGTCCATCAAACATGAGCTCTTCTGATTCCTTAATGGAGGAATGACTCATTCCAGGAAGAAGCTCAGTTTCACTTTGGGGAACTATATGTGCTTGGAACTCATCATTTGCATCCCAAAAATACTCAAGCACATGCATGTCATTATGCACCTCGTGAACTACCATCTCATGAGGTTCCTCCATAGAGCTATGAATGTCATAAACCGAAATATAATGGATGACGAAATGTAGGATGGAATGTGTGATCTTTGCAACTTTTGGTGAAGTTGCTCTATCTCCATCTTGGCTTCTTGAAAGGCACTTTGAGTGCTTCTCAAATAATCTTGGGTGGCCATCAATTCATCATTGAGCTTGAAAATATCCTCATCCTTCAAGGATTCTCCATGCAACATATGAACAAGCTCATGCAAGTAATATTTGTCATAAAGAATGTGTGAAAAATTACCTTGGATTGTAGACATTGCTCTCTGAAACTTCTCCATGGATTCAAGGAAAGATGAATCTTCCAATGAAACAGTTCTTGTTGAAATATTGTAACTTCTAAGAATATTATATTTGTACTTTATTATTTCGGAAATGTTTCATTCCTCCGTGAAGACCTTATTGTATATCCGGAGATGTTTATTCCTCCGTCGGAATGTGGTAACTTGGGTTATTAGACTTCCCTAGTGGGGGTTGGCCCTGTATGTGTTATGTGGGTCAAAGGGTTATTAGACCACCCTAGAGGGGTCATCCTATTCAGTTGTAATGGTGTGTTTAACCCAGTGGTTAAGTTGGGGACGACCTAGTTAATGTAAAAGACAAGTCGTAGATGTGTATAAATAGAGGAGGTGTGTTCCTCATTTAACACACATTGCACTCACATGTGAATAGCGCAGAAGTGAGAGAGAGATCTGCTGTGGAGGAGAAGGATCTCATGGTTGTGGATTACATCTTTTTATTTTCTGGTCATCTATATTGAGGAAGCTTTGCTGGGTTTTCTTCCCCATGAGGGTTTCCCAGGATAAATCCGTGTCTCTTGTATTTATGCTGTGCTTGTTGTTCTTTCAGTGATCCTGTATATGCTATTATTGTGAAATAGAATGTAATGCTGATATTTTCTGTCTTAGCATATTAAATCTTAACATGGTATCAGATCTAACCTGAAAGAAGGCAATGTATGGCACTTACGACACTTGCTTCACTTGCGACAATTTGAAGGTTAGGGTTTTGTATAGAAAAAACCAGTCATCGTGGAACTTTCACTATAAATCCATTTTGGAAAAGGTTCAGGATCTAAACAATTTACAGGTTGCATATGACATCCCCATGTACCTTGTGTCCAAAGGTCACCCTCCGATTCATTGTACTTTGTGAGTTATGATCAGTACAAGTTATGGTTTCTTCCTCTTCCAGATCTCAGTCATAATCAGGTGACCTAGGAAAAAAGGTCATAAATTGGGATAGGAAGCTCCAAATGAAATTACATAATAAGGGATAGGTAGTGCACAAAATGTACTATCTCAGGTAACATTTTTAGAGGCCGAAGCTGAACCAGTGACACCTGTAATGCCGTACAAGTTCGCTCTCCTGTTTTATCCCATAAACAGGTCACATTGCGACACTTGGAATAACTCTCTCTCAGAGAATCAAATTGAGTTCAAACCTATGGGTTTGGAAAGAGGATAGGTGTAACGTCCCCTCCTATCATACCAGCATGATAGAGCGGATCGTGACGCTAAAACTAGGCAACTAGCCCCATGAACTTTTAAGTAAGCATTCACATAATATAAAAGACATATGGAATGTATAATTATAAGAAAAACACAGCGGAAATAATATCAATAACACATCCATCATACATTCAAGATATTCATCAAATAATAATTGCAAAGTTAACACAAGAGAATACTTATCTTAACAAAGTAGTCCCAAGCAACCAACTATGCATTGCAATGTTCCACCCAACCATAGGCCAGTTGTGCTTATCAACCTCTTGATACAACTGCCACCCTCGAGCTGGGCATGATTTCTACAAGGAACCATGGAACAACAGACTCACTCATAGCCAAGTATACACCAAGATGAGCCAAGCCAATCTACAATTGGGTTTATCAAGCTGCTAGGAAATGGAAAGGAAGAATTTCTAAGCTACTGAGCTCAAGCACAGAGCCAGGGATACCTCTACAAGATCTATCTAGCTTGGCACCCACAATACCTACACACCCATCACAAGGAAGTATTCTTTTCACTGTTGTACAGTCCCTCAAGCCATACCTTCCCCATCTAGTGCTCTCAGGATGTGCATAGAAGAGTAGCCAAATCCCTCTTGATCTTCTTGAGAAGTTATCTCCCCCCACTAAGTTTATCAAGCCAATTCTGTCCACTACCACTCCAAATCTCTTGCTCATAGATTCAAACCAAAATAGGGATGCACATAACAGCAAAAATATAAGTGTTGGGCATGAAGAAACGTTTTTACAGTGAGATGCCCAAATATGGGGTTTTCATTAGCTTCAGAAAAATGTGGGAAACCCAAAAATGAAACGGGGATGATGGGGAATAACCATGGGAAGCCAAATCCATTTTCAGAAAAATGTCCATGGACATTCTGGGGCAAAAACAGCCTCCATAACAGTCCCAAATCATGGTCCTCCTCTCCCAGCCACTGTGTAACACAAAAACGAGCTCCCAACCATGGAAAAATGTAGGAAAATGATGAAAAACATGATGGGGAAAGACCCAGTAGTTCAGATTGCGTGAGAGAGGAAAGACTGTGGGTTTAGAATGGCTTTGGGAACCATTTCGTGGGTGTTTTCTTGCCCAAGGAGACAAAATACGATTTCCCAGGTTGATGGATTGCCCATACACGAAATTGGCTGCCATACCTCTTCATTCCCAAGGCATTAACTACCTCAACCAATTTCTGGAAGAATTAAATGATTGGGTCCATAACCCAAAATGGGTAGTTGGTGGTTTATGGGTTTTCTCATTGACACATGGATTAACACCATTGGCTCAAGGGTTTGAATAATTTCCCTCCCTATTCCTTGTAGGATCATGCCCCCATCTCTTTGTTGCATTGCATAGCTAGTTGTGGGTTTTTCATTAAAATTCGTATTTACATGATGTCTTAATTTACATTGTGCCTATCTAGCACAAGAACCATAGGCATCTATTTTTAATTGCCGATACATAAAATGCTAAATCAATGGTGGGGCCTTGGCCTTGAGCTCCTCACCATGATTAAATAACAATATTTACATAATTTACGATTTAATGCGAAGGGGGTCAAAATGAGGACATTACATTCCCCTCCCCTTACATTAGCACTGTCCTCAGTGCTCATCAAAATTGAACAAAAATGGATATGCCACCCTCATGGCATCCTCCAGCTCCCATGTAGCCTCATCGGGACCGTAGTGCTTCCATTGCACCTTTACCTGTCTGATGGCTCGGTTCTGGAGCAATGTTACCTTCTTGTCTAGGATGCACAACGGATCAGTTTGGAATTCTCCCTCGAGTTCCACCTGGATCACATCCAAATTAATCACATGGTTAGGATCATGTACATATTTCTTAAGTAAAGAGACATGAAAAACATTATGAGCTTTAGTGCTAGCAGGCAATGCAAGTCTATATGCAATTGGCCCTATTCTTTCAAGCACTTCAAATGGCCCACAATATCTAGGTGATAGCTTGGCACAACTCCCAAGCTTCAAGGAACTCTTCCTTAATCTCACTCTAAGATACACATGATCCCCAACATTGAATTCCCTATGCACTCTATGTTTATTTGCATAGCTTTTCTGTCTATCCTGGGCTGTTTTTACATTCTGCCTTATCTTGGTAACTTCTTGCTCCATTTCCTTAGGCAATTCTGGCCCAAGTACAATTCTATTCACTGGATTGTCCCAAGTCACTGGTGTCCTACACCTTTTGTCGTACAAAGCCTCATAAGGACTCATTCCCAACGATGCTTGTTGCCCATTGTTATATGCAAATTCTACCAAGTGTAGATAATCCTCCCAATTGGATGGTTTGTCCATTACATACATGTGGAGCATGTCTTCAAGCACCCGATTTACTCTTTCTGTTTTCCCATCTGTTTGAGGATGGTATGCGGTACTAAAGCTTAGCTGTGTACCCAAATCTGCAAAGAGACCTTTCCAAAAATTGGAAGTGAACTTGGTATCCCTGTCAGAAATTATTGCCTTAGGCAACCCATGTAATCTGAAAATTTCCTTCATGAAAATATTTGCAATGGCATCGGCTTTATGTGTGGACTTAACCGGTATAAAATGTGCTACCTTTGTTAACTTGTCCACCACAACCATGATGGAATCATGTTGTCTCACAGTCATTGGCAATCCTGTAATAAATTCCATGGATATTACTTCCCATTTCCATTCTGGAATTGGCATTGGGAGCAATAAACCTGCTGGATGTTGGTGTTCACTTTTCACCTGCTGACATTCCATGCACTTAGAAATGTATTCAGCGATGTCCTTCTTCATGCCAGGCCAGAAATAATATTGTCTTGTCGTAGCAATTGTTTTCAGATATCCTGGGTGACCAGAGTATGGAGCTTTATGGATTTCATCCATAACGATCCTCCTCAAATCTTCCGCATTTGGAATATAGACTCTATTCTTATAAGTAATAATTCCGCCTTCTTCCAAATGATAGCCTTCATACTTCTTACCAAGGTCTTGCTGCTGCAATTTGTCCTTTATCTACACGTATACTTCATCCTCAACAATATGGTTAACAATCTGCTGCTTCAAATCTGGTTGGCAAGTAATAAGTGCTGCCACATGCATTTCATGTACCTTCCTGTTGAGTGCATCAGCCACCTTGTTTTCTTTCCCTTTTATGTGTTTGATTTCAAAATCAAATTCACACAAAACTTCCAACCATCTAGCTTGCCTAGCATTTAAAGTTGGCTGATCAAACAAGTATTTCAGACCACAATGATCTGTCCTTAACTCAAATTTTCTTCCCATTAAGTAATGCCTCCACATCTTTAAGGCATGTACTATGGATGCAAGTTCTATATCATGAGTAGCATAGTTCTTCTCATGCTCCTTCAACTTTCTTGACTCATACCATATCACGTGGTTGTCTTGCATAAGAACTCCTCCAAGTCCTTGATTGCATGCATCGGTACATACCACAAAGTCTTTTTCTGGGTCTGCAATCTTCAAAATAGGTGCACTTGTAAGAAGATTCTTCAACCGTTGAAAACTTTCCTGACATCTTGGTGACCATTCAAACTTTATCCCCTTCTTTTGCAAAGAAGTGATCGGGTTTGCAACCTTGGAGAATCCTTCGATAAACCTCCTGTAGTAACCAGCAAGGCCCATAAAAGATCTCACATCAGTCACATTCCTTAGAGTTGGCCAATTCATAATGGCTTCAATCTTCTCAGGGTCTACAGATATTCCTTCGTCGGAGATGATGTGACCCAAATAATGAATTCTATCTTTATAAAAGTCACATTTTCTCAACTTTGCATACAGCTTATGCTCCCTTAGTAATTGCATTGTCATTCTCAAATGTTCTTCATGCTCTTCTTCATTCTTAGAATATATGAGAATGTCGTCTAGGAATACAAGAACAAACTTGTCCAAATACTTGCTAAGAACATTATTCATGAGACACATGAATGTAGCTGGTGCATTTGTGAGACCGAATGGTACCACTACAAACTCATAGTGTCCATACCTCGTTCTAAAGGTGGTCTTATGAATATCTTCTTCTTTAATTCTTACCTGATGGTAACCAGACCTCAAGTCAATTTTTGAAAATACCTTTGCTCCTCTCATTTGGTCAAAAAGGTCATCAATTCGAGGCAATGGGTATTTGTTCTTCACAGTGACTTTGTTCAACTGCCTGTAGTCAATACATAACCTGAGTGTTCCATCTTTCGTTTTCACAAATAGAACAGGTGCTCCCCACGAGGACACACTTGGCCTAATATATTTCTTTTCCAGTAACTCTTGTAATTTCATTTTCAATTCTAGCAATTTCGGTGTACTCATATTATAGGGTGTCTTAGACACTGGTGCCGCTCCTGGCACAAGTTCAATTGTAAATTCAATGTCTCTCTTTGGAGGGAGTCCTGGAATCTCATCAGGAAAAACATCCCTGAATTCTTGCAATACTTGATAGTCTTCCAATTTAGGAGTTTCATTCTCTGTTGCCTCTAAAATGTGGGTTGCATACAGTTGACATCCTTTCCTACAGAACTTCTTCAACTGCATGGCTATAATCTGTCTAACAGAAGTCACCTTTGGAATGCCTTTTACAACCCTCGGGTTTCCTTCTTCGTCCATGCACTCAAATGTCTTATTGTAGCAGTCAAGTATAACCCTGTGTGCTTCTAACCAATCCATTCCAATGAGAATATCATAGGAACCCAGTGGTAAAATATTCAGATCTGCATAAGTGAATAGCCCACCCATCTCTAATGGACATTTCTCTACTATTTCACTAACGTTTCTCTTGGTTCCAGTGGCTAGTTGAACTAACCATGATTTACTATGCTTTAATTTCTTAAAAGCACAAATCTCAACAATTCTAGGAGTGACATAACTGTGAGTAGATCCAGGATCAATCAAAATAGAAACAGATTTCTTAGCAATCTTACCTTCAACTTCAACTACAATTGAGTGATAATCTGCCTGGCGATCGTCTAGAGCTGCATAGATTCTAGGGATTGTCCTTGTCACTTGACCCATAGTTTCAGCTCCTCGGATGTTGTGAACTTGATTTGGATTCCCATTCCGATGTGGACAGTTCCTAAGCATGTGCTTCCCTCCACAACCCCAACATTGAAGTGGTTCTCTTGGTTCCTTGGGATCTCTTGGCTTGTCTCCCATCATCCTAGTTGGCTTAGTCACAACCTGTGATGGTTGCCTTTGCTGATTCCGGAATTGAGGAGGCTTGAACCCCTTCTTTCTTTGATCAAACTTTTCATTTTTCCTATCCTTCCATGCCTTATGGAATTCTGGTTTGCTTCTGTTTTGATCAAAGCAATGATTGGCCTTTCTTATGGCCTCCTCTAGAGTTTGAGGTTCATTGAACTCAATTCTGTCTTTATATGACTGGGGCAGTCCACTTAGGAAACGCTGAATTTTCACCTTATCATCTCGAATGTACCTGACATATCTTAGCAGCTCTAAGAACTTGTTTGCATATTCTTCCATGCTCAATTGTCCCAATCTCAGCTCATGGAACTCTTTGATCTTATCATCATAGTACCTATCAGAGAGGTACTTCTGCTTGAAATATTTCTTGAACTACTTCCACACAATCTTCCTTTCATTGATCTTCTTCACTTTCCTGATGTGTTCCCACCATATAGATGCTCTTCCATTCAAGTTGAAGATGGCAACCCTTGCCTTCATATTTCTCGAGTAGTCTTGGACTTGGAAATACTTTCTCATCCCAAGAAGCCAAGCTTCAGCTTCTTGACCAGACTTTATCTCTCCATCAAATGTAGGAGGTTTCGCCTTCTTAAATTCCCCGTGTGAATTTTTATTGTAGTGCCTCTTCCTCTTGCTTCTGCGAGACGAAGAGCTTGAACCCTCAATGGATTCTTCAGAGTCAAATGATTCATTAGAAGAGATTTCTAGAGTATATGTTCTATCTGTAGAAACTCCTCTTGAGCTACTAGCCCTCTTACGGGAATTCCTTCTAGATCTACTCCCACCCCTTTCTAGATTTGATGTCTGATGCCCAGAGTTTATTTGCCTTTGGATGTCTGTCAAACTCTGTAGCATGGATGCATTCAACTGATTTTATTCTTCCTGAGCTTTAATCATCCTTTCATTATCTTCTCTACAACTTTGCAACTCCACCCTTAGCCTTCTCATGGTGGCTGCAATACCTGGAGGAGTCTCTTGATTTCTTCTCCCATTAGATTCTGTTTTAGCATTTTCAACATGTATGTTCTCCCCCATGGCATCTGTCTCAAGCTCATAGGGATCCTGTGCATCATCCATGATGTTGATTTTCTTGGCCCAACAAAGATCCAAAACTTTCCAACTGTACTATCTAGAGTGCTGCCCTGATGTAACTGTGATTCTGCAAAATGTGTTCATCAACACAACTGTTAGCTGCATTATATTCTCAGAAATTCATAAATTGCTTTCATGCACGTGGGAAAATATTATATTGACAATTTGTCAAATCATAGAATTTTCTCACAATCAACGACATATGAGGGGGGAACGATGGGGGTCAAGGGGGCTTGCCCCCTCGTTTTTTCTTTTTTTTTTGTAAATATTTCCATTTCACGCAATCTGGCGCATAAGTTCCATGGTAATTTTTCCATTTTCGGCACCTGAAAATCTCCCTGAAAAATGGTTGAAATTCCTTGTTTCGGAGCAACTTGTGGAGTTCTTCCGCAATTTCGGAAGAGAATTAGAAATTCCTTCCGCAGTTTTCGGAAGACATTCCGAAATCCTTTCCGCAGTTTTGGAAGACATTCCGAAATTCTTTCCGCAATTTCGGAAGACATTCCAAAATTCTTTCCGCAGTTTCGGAAGATATTCTGAAATTCTTTCCGCAGTTTCGGAAGACATTCGGAAATTATTTCCGCAATTTCGGAGACATTTTTCGAGTCCTTCCGCAATGGTGGGATGATTTTCTGAGTCCTTCCTCAATTGCGGGACAATTTTCCGATTCCTTCCGCAATTGTGGGATGATTTGTCGAGTCCTTCCGCAATTGCGGGACGATTTGCCGAGTCCTTCCGCAATTGCGGGTCGATTTGCGGAATCCTTCCGCAGTTTTGGGCCAACTTGCCGAACTCTTCCACGTTGCGGAACGACTCATGGAATCCTTCCGTAGTTTCGGGCCAACTTGCCGAACTCTTCCGCGTTGCGAAATGACTCGCGGAATCCTTCCGCAATTTCGGGCCAACTTGTCGAATTCTTCCTGAAACAGACTTAAACAGAAATTTATCTTCCATTGAGAGTTACTTTTCACAGGATGAGCCAATTAAATTTATCTGATGCCACTATAATATCCATGAATCATATTTCAAAGGATATTATCTCACATTTAAAATTCAAAACACAAATTAACACAACTGAAACTAGTCCTCAAAACTAGTCATGAAGAAACTAGTCTTGGACATGGATAAACCCTGGAAGAGTCTGATGGTTGGAATTTCTTCGAATATGCACAATATGTTAGGGAGTGTACAAAATCAAAGGTATCAGAATTGAGTCCAGATTCAGATTCTTATGCACAATGTATTGGGGCCATTTATGCTTCGAGAACAGCAACCACTAAAGTCTACACAAGGTTGCATGGGCACACCAGCAAATGCATACTAGGCTAATTCACTTACACTTGATATCATTCATAGTGTGTATATCAGACATTAACTCCCTAATATACTTATGGGAAATAGTTTCTTAATTTTTGGGAGTATTTGGTAGTGTTTTGAGGAAAAGGGAGGAAGTACACTATGGAGGATTGCCCCACTAGCTTTCTTCCGAGCTCTTCCAAATAGGATGAGGAGGCCATAAATTCTCAGTATGATGACTATATGGTATTAATAAATGTATTTGGTACCTTGTATGATTGATAGAACCATAATTGATCAACCAGAAAACTTTTAATTAGAAATATTGCAAAACTAGTCAATTAGGAAGGCCCAAAGAGCTAGTCTTGATGTATACAAACACAGATAGCCTATAAGGATCTCTAATATCTGATTTTTTACTTGGTATGGATTCTATAGGAAATTGAAAACCTAAATCAACTTTCAAAAAGGAAAATGGTTTCATAGAACTCTATATATTACAATTCCTGGAGAACTAGTCAATTAAAATTGCCTAATGAACTAGTCTTGAGAAATCTAGTTGCAAAAAGCCTCTAAGGATCTTGAATTACTCTTATGATAATTAATGTGACTCGAAAATGAAATAAACAGAAGCATAAAATAATAAATGGGCTTATTAAGCTATGAATTAAAATGGCATAGCCTCAGACTTCATAGAGAGTCACTATTCTTGAATTTATACAAAGATAGAAGAAGGATGTTACGAAGAAGAGTAGGAAGAGAAGGTGTAGTCACTTAATATGATCTGTAGGATTAAAATGAGATGCTATCTTCTCATGGGATGTGCACTGATATTTTGAATCTTATTGCAATATCTCCAACTTATTACTCTCTCTAAGTGTAACATTTCAGAACCACATCAAATCGGCTTGGATCTCTGCATAACTTCTGAAGGATTGATATTCACATGTAATGTCTGGATCATATCTACAATTAGACATCAATGGATGCACTAGATCATGTGCAAAATACTGGAACAGGAACTATGCGGCACATCACCCACAGGTGGCTAAGGGTGCATCACCAAAGCCTAGAGAAGCTTGAGCTTTCTCACATACAATGTTAATTTTCGAGCATTAATTCAATATACTCTAGGATCTTTACTGAGAGAATAACATGTACATTATATCAATGCATATCAATCATAGCAAGCATATCAATCATCATAATATGCAAACATAAGAGATAATAGACACACAGAGTTTCTTTGGGGAAAACCCTAAGGTGAAAAACCCCACAACTTCCTCAGAGATAGATGGAGCAATAGTACAACCAAAGTACACAGAGATAGACTCCTCCTAGCAGTTGATTCTCCTCCTCACATGTGCGCCACTTTCTGAGTGATGGAAGAGTGAGTTCTGAAGTGATCCAAATAGAGATCAGGAGATCTCTATTTATACTTGTCCTGACTGCCCAATAAACTTATGGGGCCGACTTGTCTAGCTTAGTAAAATAACCCAATGTTAAATTAATCAGGGATGACCCCACACATGGTGGTCTAATAACCCATCGGCAAGTTACGACACTTGTCAATACAAATGACGACACTTCCGTATAGAGGATAATAACATCTCTATAGGAGTACAATATACATAGATGAAATACATGGGTGAAATACATTCCGAAGTTACATATACATCAACACTCCCTCTTAACTAGGAAGGTGTTTCTCGACACAGATCTTCTAGCACAAGTCTTCTTCTCTAGATCATCATCAGCGAATCATCATCCTCGAATCATCGTCATCGTCACGATTGTTTCTATCTCAATCAATCTCTAAATCTACTCGTCATAGGAAGTTCTACAAAGCCAGTCCTTTTCATACTGGATGTAGGCCCACCACCTACAGGTCTTCATCATCACTGGCCATACTATGGAATTCTCATAACTTATTACGTGCGTCACAAAACCTCGAAAGAGCATCCCAGGCTGTTACGAGCATACAACTCTACCTGTCGGATCTCCCAGGGCTAGTATTATATGTGACTGTCACAAAACCTTAAAAGAGTCTCTTGACTAGCAAGAACCCTAAAGAGCATCTGAGGCCTTTTTCATCCTATCCAGATCTCCAAGACTTATTACATGTGACCCCCACCACAAAACCTTAAAAGAGTGTCTTGCCAAGCAAGAACCCTAAAGAGCATCTGAGGCCTTTTTCATCCTGTCCAAATCTCCAGGACTTATTACATGTGGTCATGGAAAAACCTCGAAAGAGCATCCCAGGACTAATTATGAGCACACAGCTCAACCTATTGGATCTCACAAGGCTAGGATTACATGCCATAGGACAAAACCTCAAAAGAGCATTTTCCAGATCTCCCAGGGAGCTATTATATGCCAACGGAAAAACCTATCAAGGGAATTGGCAAACCTCCCAAGGCTAGGATTATATGTCGTCCAAAGCAAAACCTTGAAAGAACGTTTGCCAGATATCCCAGGGCCAGTATTACATGCCATAGGAAAAACCTCTAAAGACTATCTGTAAACCTCCCAGGGCTAGGATTATATGCTTTATCTGCACAACCTGTTCCACGGCCATAGAGTATCAACCTGATACTCACCATACATCATCCTAATGTACACATGATCATCCTGATCATCATCACTGCATCATCCTAATGCATGTCATCTGGAGCAACATCCTGAAGTTCGTCATTCATGATCATCCTGGTCATACAATGCATCCACCTGATGCATACATAGTATTTGCCGGATACATATCAACATACATGATCTACCTGATCATACAATGTATCCACCTGATACATATACAAATACATGATCCACCTGATCATACCTGATACATATCAACATACATGATCTACCTGATCACACAATGTATCCACCTGATACATCTACAGATACATACACATGATCCAACTGATCATAGCTAGCATCCAACATGATGCATACATACATATACATATAAATGATCCAACTGATCATATCCAGTATCCAACATGACGCATACATACATATACATATAAATGATCCAACTAATCATATCCAGCATCCAACATGATGCATACATACATATACATATAAATGATCCAACTGATCATATCCAACATCCAACATGATGCATACATACACATATCGAGAAGTAACTGGAGCATCGTCCTGATGCTCATCATCCAGCACTTACATCCACAGCCATGTGAAGGATCCTCCTTCCAACATGCTTGGAATGGCTTCAGTAAAGGTGTCCATCACTTCTTCCTCGAAGTGTCGTCAATCTGAAGAACACCAAACCTCTCTCTCAAGTACTTGAACTTCACTCTAGCTAGTGGCTTCGTCAGTACATCTGCAATCTGCTCATCCATCGCAACATATAGGAGCTTCACTGCTCCTCTCTGCACCATATCCCTGATATAGTGATATTTGATCTCTATGTGTTTCGACCTGTCATGGAACACTGGGTTCTCAGACAGCTTCACACAACTTTGGTTGTCACAAAAGATACCAGTAGCCTCCAACGGTAGATCAAATAACTCATATAGTAGCTTCCGAAGCCATACTACCTCACAACTAGCTGAACAAGCTGCAACATGCTCTGCTTCAGTTGTACTCAATGCTACACAGGACTGCTTCCTGCTAAACCAAGAGATCACACCTGATCCCATACTGAAGCAGCACCCAAAAGTGCTCTTCCTATCTGCAACACTGCCTGCCCAATCTGAATCAACATAACCCTGCAGGTTAAACTTTTGATTCGCATCATACTTGAGCCCATAGTCAACCGTACCCTTCAGGTACCTCAGAATATGCTTTACAGCAACCGGGTGAACACCTATGGGGTCTGTCAGGAACTGGCTCAATGTGTTCACGGCAAAGAAAATATTTGGTCTCATGTTCATCAGGTACATCAAGGACCCAATCATCTAACGATACATCATGACATCAACCGGATCAGATGAAGCATCACACAAAAGCTTCAGGTTCGATGCCATAGGTGTGGCCATGGCCTTGCAGTCCATCATCCTGAACCTCTTCAGAATCTCTACTGCATACTTCCCTTGCCCAAGGAAGATACCATCTGCACTCTACCACACCTCCATGCCTAGAAAATAGTGCATCATCCCCAAGTCCTTCATCTCGAACTCGGTAGCAAGATTCCTCTTGGTATCAGCAATCAAACTATCATTACCTGTTACAAACAAATCATCTACATACAACAGTAGTATCACAGGATTGCCTTCCTCAACCTTGTAGTAAAGGTTGGAATCCGCTTTACTCTTGGTAAAGCCCAAACTGGATAGAAAGTTGTCCATCCTACCATACCAAGTCCTAGGAGCTTGCTTTAAGCCATACAAGGCTTTCTTCAACCTACACACATATGACTTCCTGTCATGTGTCTCAAAACCGAGTGGCTGCTCCACATACACTTCCTCCTCGACTACACCATTCAAGAAGGATTTCTTGACATCCATCTAGTGTATCTTCCATTTCATCACTGCAGCCAGAGCAAGTACTGTTCTGATGGAAGTGTATCTGGCTACAGGAGCAAAAGTTTCTTCATAGTCTATTCCTTCTTTCTGGGAGAAGCCACGAGTGTATACTGGACAACCAAATATTCTGAGATGGCTGACTTCAGGTTTCTTACCAGAGAAGACCTCTTATGTCCAATATCTTGTGGGGAGTTCTGTTCTGCACATATATAGCTGTCCTAGCTGCTTTTGCCCATAGATGCATAGGTAGATCCTGGTCATGTAGCATTGCTCGTGCTGCTTCCATGATTGTTCTATTCTTCCTTTCTGCAACTCCATTATGTTGTGGATTGTAGGGAGCAATCAACTCCCTCTTAATCCCTGAATCACTGCATAGCTTCTTGAAGTCACCTCAAGTGAATTCTATGCCATTGTCTAATCTGAATGTCTTTATTTTCTTATCAGTTTGATTTTCCATCAAGGCTTTGAATTCCTTGAACTTGTCAAGCACTTCATCTTTTTTCTTCAAGAAATAAACCCAAGTCTTCCTAGAGAAGTCATCAATGAAAGAGACATAGTAAACATACCCACTCAGAGAACTGGATGACATCGGACCGCATACATCGGAGTGGATAATTTCCAAGATTCCTTTTGATTTACTTTCACTGCTTGGAAATGCCTTCTTTATTTTCTTTCCTTTTGCACAACCCTTGCAAACACCTTCATGCTTGGTCTTTATTTCAGGAAGACCCTCTACAGCTTTGCTTGCAATTGGTAGTGCTCTGTAGTGCACATGTGCAAGCCTTCGATGCCAAATTTCATTTGGCTCCATGGATTCATGTACTATGGCATGTTCAAGTTGTCCCTTCAATTTGTACAATCCGCCCTCTTGCTCTCCAATCACCACTGTATCATCAATAGTTTTACCCTTTGGCCACATTAGGACTTGGCCATATACAAATGCAACCCTAATGCCCTTAGCATCAAATGCAGAGATGGAGAGTAGGTTCTTCTTGAGCCCAGGTACAAATAACACATCTTTCATCTTCAAGGACTTTCCAAATTCTAGGTTGTAAGAGGCTTCCCCCTTTGATAGGGTATTGATAATCATCCCCAAGTTTCACTTTATGGGGTGATTCATGTTCAGACAGATTTACAAAAGATTCTTTAAACCCAGTCATGTGTTTAGAAGCCCCACTATCAATTAGCCAATCATTACAACCATGAGAAATAGTACCTGTGAGAACAGAGATTAGAACATACTCTTCTTCGCTTGATGAGTCATCATCATCACTTTCTGCTCTAGCCTTCTTCCTAGGAGGTTCATCATCCTCAGCAGCATGAGCATGATATCTTCTTTTGTTATTCTTCTTCTTCTTGTTGAAGTTGTTGTCTTTCTTCTTCTTGGGACAATTTGCAGCAAAGTGTCCCTTCTCATTGCATGTGAAACACCTGATATCTTTCTTATCTTTATGGTAATGATGGTGTGAATATTTCTTGTTATGAGATGATTCCTTCTTGGACTTGCCTTTCTTGGTATGTGCTGTGAGTGCTTGATCTTCATTTCCCATCTTTTCTTCTCGGGCCACAAGCCTAGATTCTTCTTGAGAGCATTCCTCCCGCAGTCTGCTGAAGGAGATCAACTTCTTTCTTGCACAAATTCCTTGAATAAAGGAATCCCATGACCTGGGTAAGCCATTCAGAGTGGTCATGACAACTTCACCATTTCATCCACTGCTTATAGTTGTTCCTTGATTTGAGACACCCTAGAAAAATAAGATTGAATGGTTTCTCCATTCTGAAACTTTACCCCTTTCAATTGGTTCGGCAGGGTCATCTTTCGATTTACGTTCTTCCCTTCAAATAGCTTGGTTAGGGAATCAAACATCTCTTTGGGTGTCTTTAGAGATGACACATGTGGGATGAGATGGTCCTTGATAGAATCCGCAATGTTCCTCTTTGCCTTGACCAAGTTCTTCTTATGGAGGGCTTTAGCCTCTTCTTCCTCTAGGACAGGGACCTCTTCCCTTATGTAAGAGTCCAACTCATTTTCTTCTAGGATTAACCCAATCCTATACTTCCATGCTCGGAAGTTATCAGCCCCTTCAAGCTTATCCTCAAGCTTGGTGTGGTGAGACATCTTAAAGAGTACTTCAAATGGAAATAGAAAAGATTTAGATCTTACCACTTGATTTGCTGAAAACTAGATCTGGTCCTAGATTAGGGTTTGTCAGAGAAACCCTAAAAATTCAAAATGTGAATTTCAACTTTATGAAAGGATAGAAAGATGTGCCTTGATGAGCTGATCAGCCTGGTGTATTCAAAATTTGAGATCTGCAAAGCTTCACCCTTCAAAAATGCCTTTTATTCTTCCCGGGTTCACTAGGGAGGACCCTGAATTAGGGTTTGAGTTTCCCGGAGATTTACCCAACCAAAAATCTCGATCCAAAGCTCTAAACTTCAATTTTTCCAAGGAGCTTCCAGCTGTGTCTTCATATTTCAGAAATTCCTATTTTTGTGGAAACTGTAATTTTTAGGTCCAAAACTAAAAGTGCTCAGAACTGAATTTTGATTGGACAGAAAGATTCACCTTGCTGAGGAGATTCAATCTATCATATTGCTTTTCCAAAAACTATGGAGAGAAACCCAATAAACAAGAAATCCTGGTTTCTGCCACTGCACAATGTCTTCTTCTCAGGTTAGCTCTGATACCATGTTAATTTTTGAGCATTAATTCAATATACTCTAGGATATTTACTGAGAGAATAACATGTACAGTATATCAATGCATATCAATCATAGCAAGAATATCAATCATCATAAGATGCAAACATAAGAGACAATAGACACACAGAGTTTTCATGGGGAAAACCCTAAGGTGAAAAACCCCACAACTTCCTCAGTGATAGATAGAGAAATAGTACAACCAAAGTACATAGAGATAGACTCCTCCTAGAAGTTGATCCTCCTCCTCACATGTGCGCCACTTTCCGAGTGATGGAAGAGTGAGTTATGAAGTGATCCAAATAGAGATCGGGAGATCTCTATTTATACTTGTCCTGACTGCCCAATAAACTTATGGGGATGACTTTTCTAGCTTAGTACAATAAACCAATGTTAACTTAATCAGGGCCGACCCCACACATGGTGGTCTAAGAACCCATCGACAAGTTATGACACTTGCGACACTTGTCAATACAAATGACGACACTTCCGTATAGAGGAATAATAACATCTCTATAGGAGTACAATATACATAGATGAAATACATGGGTGAAATACATTCCTAAGTTTCATATACATCAACATACAATTCATAAACTATCAAAATATGTGAATGTGGTGCACCCTCCTTATTTTATAAAATGGGTGACTTGTTGAGCAAGTTAAATTTCTAGTGAATCTCCTTGGCCTCATCCAATGCACCTTCCTTGAATGAGTTGGCACTTTACTGCTTTTCCAATGACTAGCTTTCTTCTCCTTTGGAAACTACACCCTCCATGTTTTTCCTGTTGTTTCCTTCTTTTTTCAACTAGTTATATTTTTTCTTTTTGGAAACTGCACCCTCCTTTGATTTCTAGATGTTTCCTGCTTTTCCTCACTTGCATGCTTCGTTCTCTTGCCTGCTTTATGCACCACTTTTTCCAATTTCCTTCTTCTTTTTCTGACACCTTGCTTTGTGCATGCTTTCTTCCAGTTTCCTCTTTGGTGTGATAAATCATAATGCTAGCATTATCTCTTCATGCAGCCTCATGGGGACCTTGTCATCATCCAACCCATCATCATATGTAATTAATAATCAAAAATAAAAATAATAATTACATCACTTCTAATTTCATTAATTAAAACAACTATAGGCTAAATTATTCTTGGTTACTAATTGAATTTCCTACGTAATGTCATCCCTTAGTAATTAATTAATTAATTGACTTTCACCAGGATCCATGGGGTTTGGTGTGACATTGGCTGCTTCCTAGTGCTGACAAAATGGGAACATGGCATGTCTCCACCCTACTAGATGGAGATACTAGTTAAGACCATACCTATGTTGACCGCGTCACATAAATCTCATTCTTCTTTTCATCATTGGGAGTTGTTGGACATTCACTGACAACAACACTCACCTTGGGAATCTTAGTATCATACATATCACCTCCTTAGTCAAGTTTGGTATCAACAATGCAGGCCCATATAGTCCTAAATCGTTTAACACCCTTTCACATGTAGATGCAAATGGTCGATTGGATATCCTTTTCTACCATTAAGCCAGTTATTTTAGGAATGGAAAAGTAGATGGAAATGTAGAGGTGCGCCCCTCCACTAGAAGAAATGTTGAATAGAGTATATCCAGTAAAATGACGATATATTGTGCATATGGAAACCTTTTTCCACGCAAAAAAAAAGTGTTCCTTACTGGAAATAGCACTCTAGAAACAATGGAACATGTCTAATAACCCAAAAATACATGGAACTACCAGAACCAAAATTTCATTCTCAGCCCATCTACACCGGTCCAAGCTCTAAATAAATAGAAAGCAGCTCCAAATGATAGATATTCCTCCCAAATCATGCCCTCAGTCATATGTACATGATATCCATCACAAGATAAATTTTTTTATTAAAAATGGAATCCATTGGTGCGCCCTTCAATCTCTAAAAACAATAGCAACTAACATTATGTGAGAACAAGTGCGCCCTCTACACCGGAAACACTAGAAAACCAACACAATGGAAACACTGAAATACTAATGAATATTCAGATCTACAATAAAACTCACAACATACTTTGATCAATGAAACTCATTAGAAATATCTGGATGATATTTCTCAACACTTGGAATGAAACCCAAATGAAGGGATTTGTATGATCTCTCCTCTCACACTAGCTAGGGTGGAATCTTTCACCACCAAAACTAGTCATAAATGAAAGGGGCACATCTCTCAATATTGAAAGCCACAATATCTATTCAATTTAAAATTACAATTGCCAAAATTTCTCCAATAGGTTCCCTCACCCTCCTTTTATAATTCTTCATTCATCCTTCTAGAGTTTTCTCTCTCAAAAATATCAAAAAAGTATTAATAAATATTATTTTCATGTGAATATGATTCTTTGGGGCCTATTAATTTCCTCTCTAATGTTATTTTGGCCTAATGGATGCTTTGGCTTCTTTGGAATTCGATTTAGAGATGATTTCCTTGGTTTTGCGGAAGTTACACTACCTTGTGGGCCCATTCTTCCCTTGTGTGCCCTCTTTGCTAAATTTAGGACATGTGTTTGTCATAGTTTTTCATAGATATCATAGTTGTCATAGATGTCATAGATTGTCATAGATTTTCTATTTTTAGCCTGGGGAGTTACTACTCATGAGATGCCTTCATGATAGGATTATTTCTGACTTGGATGGAAGTTACACCTCATGGGGGACCCACTTATCCTCTAAGGGCCTATAAAGGGTCTTTCACAGCTGAGTGGTGGATTAGAACTGATGCATCTCCCATTGTGGTAGGATTTTTGCAAGTCTCAATGGATTTCAATATGTACTCGTAGGCCATATGCTACGAAGCATATGGGGCCTCTTTCAGCATGTCAATGTATTTGAATATGTCCTCATAGGGCATGCGTTGTGAAGCTTATGGAGCATCTTTCAACTTTCAATAAGATTAGATCCTTGTAAAAACTAGTATAATAACTTGTTTAGCACCCCTGCAGCTCTAATTACATATAGAATTTGAGCATGTAGGCCTATATACTAAGCAACATAGAAATACTATGAAAGAGATCATCAATCTAACAAATTCATGCAATAAGTGTGCTAAACATTAATCATTACACAAAAGAGAGAATGTTGTATTACATTAAGCTTCAATAAATGAAGTAGAAAGTATAAATAGGCAAGGAAATTCGAATAGGTCATGGAGGCAATTTGAATTGCTCAAGCAATGCCTCAAATGCTAGTTAGGATTAACTAGATCCATAGACCATTAGTTAGATATGCACACTCTCCAAGATGAATTTAACTAGCTCATGAATTCTCTAAGTGGACTTAACCCCCTACATGCTAGAAGAAACTAACTGCAATTGATAGAAGGCACATGCTACTAATGAAAGTCACGTGCAATTGACTAAAGGTACATGCATGAGGTGCACATCCCTAAAAACACTATAGGAGGGCACTAACGTCTCATAATATCTAAAAAAGAGGTGCATGGAGTCCCTGAACAGTGGATTAAACTCCCTAGATTAATCCATAACTCAAACTTGCAATGTGGGACCCTAAAATCAAGGAAAATAAGCCCTAATTGAAGGAATTATCCCTCGTATTCCAAAATAGACTTCAAGAGTTCTAAAAAAGGTAGATAAGGTAGTTTAGGGCCCTTATATTTTAGTAGTAACCTCTAGGGAGACTTAGGTGGTCAAATTGAATGATATTTGGCCCACTAGAATCATGAAATCATAGTCTAAGTCACTAGGTAGGAGAATGAAGCTAAGGAGAGGGTAACAAGGGCACACACCACCCACCACTCATAAATAAGTTGATAAAATGCAAAGAAAAACATTGTGTATAAACCACCTATGTTCCCTATGCCACACATTCGGCCACTACATGCAACATTGTTCATCGCTCCAGAAGTTTTGAACAACCTCAGTTGTCGTTTGCTAGCATCTAACCCCAATTACCCAACATGATAGATCTAAGGAAGAGATCACATCAATCCCTACCAAAGATACCAAATAGATAGTTATGATATGTTATGTCTCAATGTTTGAAGGGACACGCACTACATACCCTTGCACACTATGCGTAGTTCATTTATTACACATATGCTTTCCTAACAATCATTGAGCATAGGGTCTGTTGCGATATGCACTTACAATTGGTTTTCAAATCACTTGCAATTGATGGTATTACAACTATTATACCTACTAACCCATTGAAATCACCAATTCATAGCCATAATCATATGTTATTTCCACTAACAATAGATAGTCGAGATTTTCCTACAATATACGTCATCTCCATGTTGTTGGGAAATTAACACATAATAACTCTTCATCACCCATCGATATTAGGTTTCCCACGCAGAGCCCAATGATGAAACCAACATTGTTGAAATATCAGTCCATCTACTCTATATCCATGTTGATAGGACCCTCAACGAGTATCCTAATTTCACACACATATGACATAGGTAGTAGCAAGAACCAACCAACACTAGCCATGCCATCTATATATAAGGTAGCACATTTGTCCCACATTTTCCATTTACCTGAGGAAATTTTGGAAGCCATGATTAGTTCTTACTACCCAAGGGAAGCAATGCACCACCATTTTTTTAATCCCATAAGAAGTCTTCACACCTGTATCCCCCTCAAGCTAATGCATGATTGATAAAAGGAATTTATTCCACTAGAACATGTGGATTGGTCCAAATGTCCAATACTAGCCCTGGACACATTCGAGAAAAGAAACATGGTCAATCTCTTTCCTACCATCAAATTATATATTTCCACTACATTAGGAACTATGGAAAACATCCTCTTAGGAGTTGCATGTTCTATTGAAGAGGAAAGAGAGTACAAAGAATTGTTCGAATTATTTCAAGACATGTTCACATTGTTGTATTTAGAAATGCTTGGATTTTATCCCATCATTGTTGAACATCATAAAACTGCATGGCCCAACAATCCTTCAATACCAAAAAATAAAGACCCCTTCACCCATCCAAATCCATGGTTATCAAGGTGCAAATAGACAAGCTCCATAAAGTTGGGGTTTTCATATACCCTATTACATACTCTTAATGGGTATCTAACCCAATCCCTATAAATAAAAAGTAGGGCACCATTCAAGTTTGTGCTAACTTTCAATATCTGAACCAAGCCCATCCCAAAGGAAATTTTACTACCCCATTTACTGACCGAGTGATCGATGAATGCACTATTCATGAACTCCTTTCCCTTATGGATGGTTTCTTTGGGTATAAGTAGATCCAAATCCTTCATTGATATCAATACAAAACCAAATTTATCATGCCTTCAAGCAATATTGCTTATCATGCCATGCCTTTTGGTCTCAAAAACATTATATTCATATTACAACATGTAATTACCCATGTTTTCCATGACTTTCCCATATTATCTTGTATTATCTCGATAATCTCATAGCTCAATAAGAAAAGCAGCCGCAACATCTCGCTAACATACACGTTATTTTTCAATGGTGTCGTAAGTATAACATCTGCTTAAACCCCCTCAAGTGCATCTATGTTATAGTCAATCATCTATTATTATTCATAGCTTCCCAATAAGAAATAATTGTGTATCTTTTAAAATCGGAAGCCAACAATAAAATCACCTCACCAAAATCATTGTGTCAATTAAAACGTTTGCAAGGCAAAGCAAATTTCTTACGATGCTTTACACCAAATTATGCCAAATTCAACCATGAATTCCTTTGGTTGTTATGCCATGACATCCCTTTCTAATGGGAATACCAAATGCAACAATCCTTCAACACACTAAAGAAAGCTCTATAAAATGTCCCATTAATAACCCCCCCCCCCATATTTTAACAAGGATTTTATCCTTTATATTTTAGATTCAATGATGGTTGCCATTGGATTGCTAGTTCAATAAGGGCTGGGTGGATATGAGCACTTCATATATTATGTTAAAAAAATCTATCTGTATCTCTACTCAAGTAAAACCATAAAGAAAAGTTGGCATTGTCCATCCTCCATTAGGTGCAAAAGTTACACCATTACCTCTTGCTCTAGATAAAAAAAGTGGTTGCAATTTCAAATCCAATGTAGCACATACTAAGTTGATGACTTATCAATGGTAATATTTATAATTGGGTCCTCATTCTCCAAGAATTCTACCTAGAATTTGTAACCCCTAAAAGCAAGAAAGCATTGGTACTAGCCAAGCTCATCGTCGACTTCCCATCTAGCACAACACACCCATTTTTAAATGGTGATTTATCAAATGAACATTTGGTCATTATTTTTTCAAAAGATCCATGGTATGTTGACATACTACCATACCTTCACATGCAAAACATTTCCTAGCACTTGTCATGAGATTATCATCAATGCATTTGACAACAAGCTCCTCAATACCTCCTCATAATAAACGTTATTTACATACAAGGGGTAGGCATAGCCTTGGGTCGATGCCTCACCCACAAAGAGGTAGATTGAGTCCTAAATGAATGCCATAGCGATGCATGTAGTGTCCATTTATCAAGAATTTCCACCACCCAAAATATTGCCCATGCTATATATTTTTGGCCTTCTCTCTTCCACCACTACATCCATGTAGTTAAAAGGTGTGCAAAATGCCAAATATTTACCTCCAAATCACAATCTCCACCATCATAGTTGAACCCTTTTTCAAATGGGGAATCAAATTAATGACATGTAACCCAACCTCCATGGGTGGCCACAAATACATTATTTTTTTCATTGATTATTTCACGAAATGGGCCGAAGCCATGCTAACATATAACAACAAAGATGACATGGTCGCATGATTCTGTTTTAACCATGTTATTACTAGTTTTGAAACTCCCAAATAGTTGGTCTCAAACCACAACAAGCATTTTGAAAATGATTTCTTCCAAAAATTTCCATTTCCTTAACAGTTTAGACATAAATTCGCATCACCCTCCTATATGCAATCAAATGACCAAGTCAAGGCCATTAACAAAGTCCTCAAAACCATGTTGTAGCAAACGGTAAATAAACACAAGTTTAATCAACATCACATCTTATTCTTAGCACTACCAACATACATAATGTCTATCAAAACTACCACATGGTTCGCACCTTTTCACCTCATTCACAAGGTGAAATAAGTTTTACCTATTGAGTGCAAGATAGAAACCCTTCAAATGGTGATCAAGATATTTCCAAACATTGTACCATTACAACAAATATGAATTGCTTTGGAAAAAATAGATGAATATGTAAGGGCATTGTTACGAAATAATGAAGCTACAAAGAAATGCTCCAAATCCCATTACGATCGTCAAGTCCATCCAAGCACATTAAGAAAGGGTCACTTGGTCCTATCTTATGATGTAGCCAATGAAACTCTAGGTCCAATAAAATTAGAGGCTATGTGGTGAGTCCCCTTTATCATCAAGCATTTCTTGAAAAAGGGGGCATATGTGTTGGCTTTCCTAGAAGGTTGCCTCTTCAGAGATTCAATCAATGGGTTATATTTGAAGAGGTTTTTCCCATAAAAATCCATATTCATTGTATCATTAACCATGTGGATAGTTCATTTTGTAATTATTGCTTTGATGTGTGTTATTTTCTTCTTTAAAAGAAAAACCTTGATGATTCGCTTTCTCTATGTTTCAAATGATTCACCCATCGACATACCACTTCAAATTTGTAAATGGTGCTAGTTGTTAGACATTAAATCTAGTGTCAATGACTTGGGATACCTATTCACCATCACACACACTAATCAACTAAAGCAATTTATGCATTGGAGTAGGCACAAATAATAAAGCTAAGTACACGGAAGTGATAGGATTCCTCACTGATGCAACACACCTACATATCCAACACCTGAGTGTTTATTTATACTTCCAACTCATTGTAGCACAATTGAAACATGTCTACCATGTTCATGATCCATGTATTTTTAGGAAATATTTACAAGTTAAAATTCTATCAATGAAGTCTTATACCACTTCATTCATTCATATTCCTAGAATTTGCAACCAAATTGTAGATAACATTGCAAATGAAATCTTAAATCGAAGTAGCACATGGAAAATAGAATAAGGAAACATCGCATAACATATATATGCATATGTATATGTATATGTATGTATGTATGTATGTATGTATGTATGTATGTATATGTATATGTATGTATGCATGCATGTATGTATGTATGTATGTATGCATGTACATACATATATATATATATATATATTGCAAATGAAATCTTAAATTGGCATATATTTCATTAACATAGGCAAGCACATGAAAAATAGAATAAGTAAACATCACATAACATATATATGTATATGTATATATGTATATGTCTATATATATATGTGTGTATGTATGTATGTATGTATGTATGTATGTATGTATATATATGTGTGTATGTATGTATGTATGTATATGTATATGTATGTATATGTACATATACATATACATATATGTATATGTATGTATATGTACATATACATATACATATATGTATATGTATGTATATGTACATATACATATACATATATGTATATGTACATATACATACGTGTATACATACATACACATATACATACATATTGTAATGTCCCTGGTCACCTTGGTGCCATTTAGAGGTGATGGGGGAGCTCCTTAGAATCAACCTGCTCATTTTTATTTTTATTTTCTTTTCCAAAACTCTACACTTTTACACAGTTGCAACAACTTCAGTCCGCAATCCGCAAGTCGGAAGTCGAAACTCCAATTCACAGCTTCGAAGAAAACACATCTTCGACTTCCTCAATCTGTAATCCACAAGCTGCAAGTCAAAAGTTGGAACTCCGAATTCACTGCTTTGACGAAAACACACCTCTGACTTCCTCAATCCGCAAGCTGCAAGCCGGAAGTTAGAAGTCGGAACTCTGAATTCACCGCTTCGAATAAATCGCGCCTCTGACTTCCACAATATGCAATGGGGGATTCAGAAAGTCGGAACACCAAATACATCGCTTCGAATATTTATGCCTCTAACTTCCTCGATCCACAATGCGAGAGTCGGAAATTTGGAACACCAAATACACCGCTTCGAAGATTTACGCCTCCGACTTCTGCAATCCGCAATGCGGGAGTCGGAAAGTCGGAACACCCAAATGCACAGCTTCGAAGATTTACGCCTCCGACTTCTGCAATCTGCAATCTGCCATGTGGGAGTCGGAAAGTTGGAACTCCAACGCACAACTCCGAAGAAATCACCTCCGACTTCCGCAATGCAGGTGCAAAAATTCAGAAGTCAGCCACATACCCCAGTTACTGCCAACTTCTCGAGCTGATAACTTTCTCATCCTAAGTCAATTTTTGGCATACCTGGTACCGGTGGAAATCTCTCGGTGATCTCTATGCAACGGTGTGATCCTATTCCACACCTGAGAACTTTGAATTTGTCCTTCATCCAACCAAAATGTTTCCCCAACCTCATCCATACCTCTTTACCACTCTGTAAAGAGCTCTAATATCAACTTTGTCATGGCCCCTCCCTTCATCAGACCCATAGAGGGAACATGAACACAACAGGGGGTGTCTATTTCTCCCCCAAATCCCTAACTAAACATTCTAATCATTCTGGGCCTTTACAACACTTATCCTTACTCATCAATGACAAACTCATGGCATTACAAGATAAGAATGCAGAGGTGCAGAAGCATGGTAAAATAATATACACAGCAAAATTAAACCATATTAAAACACACCCAGAATGCATCTACCAGCATTTCATCATAGGCATATACAACATAATGCACAGGCATTCAGTCCTGTTACTCAGCTGGATTAATCTATGCATTCTGACATAAACAAACAAACATGTATTTATGTAAAATGGGCATAATTTGAACCACTGAGTACACTTATCTTTTCATTGAAATCTCCAAGAAACTGGCTATGGATTGCAACGTTCCAACCCAACCATAGGTATATGCCCATCCTGTCTTCTTTCAGCACTCAGAGACCATCATGTTTTCCCATGCGTTTCTGGGCATCTCGCACTCTCAAATTCGCCCCGTGTTTCAGGTCGATGGATTCCCCAATGAATTTCATTTCCCACGCATATTTTTGGGCATTTTTGGCTCTGCAAATCGTGGTTCCCTTCCAAGTCACGATTTTTTATTCTTACTCACTTTTGGGTTTGCATTCTCCATGAAAACTGATGCTTGAATCCTCAACAATGGAATGGGGATGAGGGAAAACGTCCTCCACGGGGTAGAGTAATTTGTAAATCAAGTAAAACAAATCCCATACCCTGCCATACAAAATTTCAGGGCTTCCCATACTCCATTGCTCTCATGAGTTGATTTATTCAACCACTTCCTTACAACAGCATTTAATGTGAGCAAGAAAATTCAAATGGGTTCTCAAGATGACATTTGGAACCCTATGGTTCAATCCCACAACCCCCTCATCTCTCCCTAGTGGATACACATAGCCCCCTCATTTAGTTGCATCCATAGCCAGCCCCTTGGTATTTTTATTTGTATTATAATCATTTACATGTTTTTACAGTTTCCATGGCTTACTAGCACATGGATAGCATGATTTGAAGTACCAGGATGAGCATTCACTAGCAGGGCCTTGGCCTTGATATCCACACTAGGAATCATACATCACATATATACAATGTTTACATTAAAAGCCAATACATCCGAAGGGTCAAAATGGGGGTATTACACATATACATATACATATATGTATACATACATACATACATACATATATGCATGTATGTATATATGTACATATACATATACATATACATATATGTATGTATGTAGATGTACATACATACATACATACATACATACATATATATATATTGAAGTGGTATGTCGGTGGGTGAATCATTTGAAACGTATACATATGAATATGTATAGATGTGTGTGTGTGTGTGTATTAAGTTGTGTCACAATCACTGTGACAATCATGTATATCCCAACTATCACAATCATGAAGTTGTGCAATCACAATATACCCCCAAGAGAAGGCCTCTGGTCCATTTCCATATTGTGTGACCAACTATCTCATGGCAGTCGCCCTCTCCATGAGAGAGTGTAATTCCCCCAACAATCCTCTTTTGGGAATCCCTATCAAAAACTATATATTAGTAAGGGACTCTAAGCACTCTCCCCTCATCTCAAATGTTTCATCCTTTGGATACCAAATCTAAATCAACTCATTTACCAATATCTCATTAGAGCATAGGAGGGAGCATTTAAAGTATTTGAGTAGCCCATATGTGGCAATTGAGCTCGAATAGTAGGATGAATACGGATATACTCTCCTAGATCCACTTCAGCTCATTCTCATCACGAGATTTGCATGAATGTACTCAAACAAGGCCTACCACACAAAAAAAATAAAAAATTAAATGAGTCAATTCCATGAGTATCATGCAAATTGTCACATAAGTTGTGTGATTGTTTATGAAAACAACTATGCAGTTAACTTGCGTATTACACAAGTCACATCAACCACACAATTGCACAATTGTCATCCTATAATCTGCACAACTAATCTATGTGCACAAGAAAAAAGGGACCCATGATTTTCATGGGTGCCACCAAACTATCCATGCAACTGTATCTTGCGAACACACATACACTAGTCAGAAGATTGTGCAACTACCCTTCATATACTTGAACAACTCAACCACACGACCTAACCCAAGTGACTGTTAATTTTCGAGCATTAATTCAATATACTCTAGGATCTTTACTGAAAGAATAACATGTACAATATATCAATGCATATCAATCATAGCAAGCATATCAATCGTCATACGATGCAAACATGAGAGACAATAGACACACATAGTTTCCGTGGGGAAAACCCTAAGGTGAAAAAACCCACAACTTCCTCAGAGATAGATAGAGCAATAGTACAACCAAAGTACACAGATATAGACTTCTCTTAGCGGCTGATCCTCCTCCTCACATGTGCACCACTTTCCGAGTGAAGGAAGAGTGTGTTCTGAGTGATCCAAATACAGATCGAGAGATCTCTATTTATACTTGTTCTGACTGCCCAATAACCTTATAGGGCCAACTTGTCTAGCTTAGTACAATAACCCAATATTAACTTAATCAGGCCGACCCCACACATGGTGTTCTAATAACCCATCGGCAAGTTACGACACTTGCGACACTTGTCAATACAAATGACAACACTTCTGTATAGAGGAATAATAACATCTATATAGGAGTACAATATACATAAATGAAATACATGGGTGAAATACATTCTGAAGTTACATATACATCAATAGCAACCTGGGACCACCCATCAGATAGCCACGCAACTCAAAAACATGTATCAACCCAAGCATAGTTTGTGCATTACAAAGGTGCCAACCAAATAGCCACACAACTCTATTGTGAAACCATTATGAGCACCTCCCATAAGATGCAAGACTATGCACCAAATAGTTGTGAAAGTTTGAGTGGTTGTTTGACTGATAATTGTGCTACCCAACATAAAACTTATCAAGGTGAAGTATGAATCATACAAGCCTTAAAATAAAAATGAAATAGATTAAATGAAGAGAAAGTTGAGACCTCTTACCTGGAAATCAAGGAATCGAATGTGAATTATCAACTTTTCCACAATGAACTCTTGAATAATTAAAGAAAAGTTGATGGATGAAAATCTAAATGAGAAAATTATTTTCAAAATGTGGGCCCCATCCAATTTAAAGTGTGCCACTCCAAATTTTAAGATTCCCATTCAGGAATTCAAGAGTGTTTCTTTTGAGCCATCATCACCATCAAAATCGTAGCCTCATCCTCTTTCACTTATCCCACCCTATTTTTCATTATCAACAAATTCCTCAATAGGCCATTTCCTATCCCTAATTCATTAAGTAGGTATAGGAGATCATGAGATCCATTTTTTGCATCGTTGGCACTATCATTTTTTTCTAGCACTTTTATTATTTGATATTGATTTTTCTATGTGGGGTATCTCATCTGGAGACCATTTCTCCTATAGTACATGCATGGGCCTATTGGGTCCATGTTAAGTATTTCTTATTCATTGACATGATAGGTATAGGTGAGCCCTTTTATATCTTTACATTTTAACCTTCTTCCACCCTATAGATATACCATAAACTGCTAAAATTTGTAATATCCCCAATCAAAAATTATGAATATTAACTCCAATTTCCCAACAGAAATTTTATTGGTTTCCAACTTTATCCAACATTGGCTTATTTAAAGGCTTATGAGATGTTCTCGTTCAACAACAGAGGAATATGTATATATAATTTTCGATCTAAATAATGGTGTGCAGCACATCAAATATACTTTGAACCACTGTAATATGCCCAAGAAAATCTAATATAAAATGTTTGGCAAACAGTTATTAAATAAGGTTCAGGACTTTCTTCAAACAGTTTGTATGCAACCTCTTTATCATTAATGTTGAAGCATGGAAAGTACAAATCACATCACCAGATGTAAAGGAATATTTATTGGCCCCATATAATAGTAGGAAGTGACTTGTATTTCATATTTAAATATGCATGAACAACCATACAGTTACCAACTTGAACCAAGAATTTCTAGCTCGACGTTCATGACCACATAAATTTTCTCAATTTCCAACTCTTTCCAAATACCTCCTAAAGCCCTCGAATTCACCCAAACACCCCCAAATTCATTCAAACATCCCCAAACAGAACCAAATAACTCACTAACAAACTTCAATTATCTACTATGGAAGTTTTAGACATAAAAGCATAAGCTTGTACATCCACAATTGCATACTTACACATGGATGTTCTAACACATGAACATGAGATACAATACCAGCCTAGATCCAAATCCTAGGCTCTATCAAGCGTCAAGAGGGATCAAATCTCCCAAGGTGCAAACCTCTCCTCGAAAAGCTCCTTGAGTGCAATACCTGAGAAGAGGTTTGCACCTCGGGAGATTTGATCCCTCTCGGCACTTGATAGAGCCTAGGATTTGGATCTAGGCTGGTTTCAGTCATGGGCGGTGACACAAAACTGGAGTTTGATCAACATTGTAAGGAAAATGTTAAGTTGAAAACATAGATACAATTACGAGGATTATCATAATGTAAGCAATAAGTATTTAGGATTGAGTAAATTGTTAAACTGGAAAATAGACAAAATTCACCCAACTTTTTTTTTTTATTCTCTTTTTGTTGATCTGCGTTTTGTTTTGTTTGTTCTTCTCCTTCTTATGTCGTCATTTCGTACATTTTGATTTATTTGTTGTTCTGCAAACTGATTTTTTTTGTTCTTCCAATCGCTTCAACTTTCTCTCTCAATACGCTCTTTGTCGATCAACGTTTCGTTTTCTTTGTTCTTCTCCTTCTTCTGCTGTCAATTCGCCTAACTTTTTTTTGGATTTTCTTTTTGTTGAACTGTGTTTTGTTTTGTTCGTTCTTCTGCTGTCAATTCGTCTAACTTTCTTTTTTTGATATTGTATTTGTCGATCTACATTTCATTTTCTTCATTCTTCTCGTTCTTTTGCTGTCATTTCGTCCAACTTCCTTTTTCGAAATTCTTTTTGTTCTTTTGCTTTTCGTTTCAAGTATTCTTCTCGTTCTTTTGTTGTCATTTCGTAAGATTTTCTTCCTTGATATGTTTTACAACATTCAGCATTCTATATTTTTGGTTCTTCGCCAATTTGTCTCATAGCATCTTCCGCATGTAGATCTTCCATTTCTAGTTTACACTCTATATCAAAATAGTCAAACATTAACATTTACACTGAAATTTATGCATCGATGAAATCCACACTAAGATTTATGCATCCAAGAAATCTACACTGAAATCAATGCGTCCATGGTATACACTGAAATCTATGCGTCCATACACTAAAATCAATGCGTCCACGGAATAACATCTACACTGAAAAATATGCAATAAAAAACCCCATACACTAAAATCTATGCGTCCATACATTGAAATCAATGTGTCCACATAATAACATCTACACTGAAAAATAAGCAATAAAAAAACCCCATACCCTGAAATCTATGCAAGTATAAAACTCACTTTACATGATAATGAAATTCAATATATTTACAAAATTCTATATTTTAAAAGAAAAAAGTAGAAGATATGGGAGGATTGAACCTTGGACCTCACACACATTATCCCAACACCCTTACCACTATACCACATGTAGTTCTTATTATACATAGTAAAGAACTTATTTACTTATATGTAAATATTAATATATATTTTAATTTAAATTTTAATTTAAATTAAATGTTAATTTAATTTTAATAATTTCATGTAGTTAAAAATAGAACAATTTAAACATTTTTTTTAAATATAATTTCATGTAGTTCAAAATAGAACAATTTAAACATTGTTTTTTTTTAACATAGTAAAATAAGAGTTAAATAGTTTTTATTTTTATTTTTTTTAACATAGTTATTTTTACTTAAGAGTTAAATGTTAACATTTTAACTCTTAAGTATGATCCCTAATCCTACTGATGCAATATATGTGTATCCCTGATTTGATTTAGCCTAACTAATTTTAATTTAATAAGTTAAAATTAAAAATTAAAATTAATAGTTCTTATTATACATAGTAAAGAACTTATTTACTTATATGTAAATATTAATATATATTTTAATTTAAATTTAAATTTAGGGTTGCGTCCACATAATAACATCTACACTGAAAAATATGCAATAAAAACCCCATACACTAAAATCTATGCATCCATACATTGAAATCAATGCGTCCACCGAATAACATCTACAGTGAAAAATATGCAATAAAAAAACTCCATAGACTGAAATCTATGCAAGTATAAAACTCACTTTACATGATAATGAAATTCAATATATTTACGAAATTCTATACTTTAAAAGAAAAAAGTAGATGATCTCGGAGGAATCTCATGCCCATTATCCCAACACCCTTACCACTATACCACATGTAGTTCTTATTATATATACTGAAGAACTTATTTACTTATATGTAAATATTAATATATATTTTAATTTTAATTAAATGTTAATTTAATTTTAAATATTGTTTTTTAAACATAATTTCATGTAGTTCAAAATAGAACAATTTAAACATTTTTTTTTTTTAACATAGTAAAATAAGAGTTAAATAGTTAAAAAAAAAAAAATTAACATAGTTATTTTTACTTAAGAGTTAAATGTTAACATTTTAACTCTTAAGTATGATCCCTAATCCTACTAGTGATTTGATTTCCCCTAACTAATTTTAATTAAATAAGTTGAAATTAAAAAATTTAAATTAGTAGTTCTTATTATATATAGTAAAGAACTTATTTACTTATATGTAAATATTAATATATATTTAAATTTAAATTTAAATTAAATGTTAATTTAATTTTAAATATAATTTCATGTAGTTAAAAATAGAACAATTAAAACATTGTTTAAATTAATAATTGGTCGACATAATATTTTTTATTATTATTATTTTGTCTTAAAGACAAATGGTATTTATGGCCGACAATATCGACAAACACTTGACTCACAAGATCTCTCTCATACAAATGTTATTTATGGCCGACAATATTGACAAACACTTGACTTACAAGATCTGCCTCATACAAATGTTATTTATGGCCGACAATATTGACAAACACTCGAGTCACGAGATCTCCCTCATACTCGGCTGTAGAGCGCCTCTCAGCGCAATGAAGATAATGTTGTGGATCTTTATTATTAATGGTTGGTAACAGTAAACATACTGATGGGAACAAAATTACAACAATAAATACCTCTTACAGCAGCTCGAACCTCATGGAACACGTAGATGGAAATGTAGAGGTGCGCCCCTCCACTAGAAGAAATGTTGAATAGAATAGATCCGGTAAAATGATGATATATTGTGCATATGGAAACCTTTTTCCGTGCAAAAAAAAAATTCCTTATTGGAAATAGAACTCTAGACACAATGGAACATGTATGATAACCCAAAAATGCACGGAACTATAAAAACCAGAATTTCATTCTCGGCCCATCTACACCGGTCCAAGCTCTAAATCAATAGAAACCAACTCCAAATTATAGATATGCCTCCCAAATTGTTCCCTCAGTCATATGTAGAAGATATCCATCCTAATATAAATGTGTTTAATAAAAATGGAATCCATTGGTGTGCCCTCCAATCTCTGAAAACAATAGCAACTAACATTATGTGAGAGCAAGTGCACCCTCCACACCAAAAACACTGGAAAACCAACACAATGGAAACACTGAAATACTAATGAATCTTCTGATTTGCAATAAAAAACACAACATACTATGATCAATGAAGCTCATTATAAATATATGGATGATCTTTCTCAACACTTGGAATGAAACCCAAATGAAGGGATCTATATGATCTCTCCTCTCACACTAGCTAGGGTGGAATCTTTCACCACCGAAACCAATCACAAATGAAAGTGGCACATCTCCCAAGATTTAAAGCCACAATAGCTATTCAATTCAAAATTACAAATTCCAAAATTTCTCCAATAGGTTCCCTCACCCTCATTTTATAATTCTTCATTCATCCTTCTAGAGTTTTCTCTCTCAAAAATATCATAAAAGTATTAATAAATATTATTTTCATGTGAGAATGATTCTTTGGGACGCATTAATTTCCTCTCTAATGTTATTTTGGCCTCATGGATGCTTCGGCTTCTTTGGAATTCAATTTAGAGATGTTTTCCTTAGTTTTTGGGAAGTTACAATACCTTGTGGGCCCATTCTTTCCTTGTGCGCCCTCTTTGTTAAATTTAGGACATGTGTTTGTCATAGTTTGTCATAGATATCATAGTTGTCATAGATTGTCATAGATTGTCATAGATTTGCTATTTTTAGCCTGGGGAGTTACTACTCATGAGATACCTTCATGATAGGACTATTTCTGACTTGGATGGAATTTACACCTCATGGGGGACCTACTTATCATCTAAGGTGCCCTCCTTGGCCATATTCTCTCAAAATAATAATAAAATTGATTTTTAGGAGAGAATGATTCCTTACTTCATAAATTTTTCCTTGGACCTTGGTTTTTCCATAATGCCTCATGACCCCAAATCACCACTTTACAATTCTTCTTTAATTTTTCCAAGTGACTTTATACCATTGAATCCATTAGTCCCGTGGAGTATTCCATAGTGAAATATTGGGGACATTACAAATCCTCCCCGCCCAATATTGCTTGTCCTCAAGCAATTTAAATCTGGGTGTAGTAGTTCTTGTTCTCCTTCCCCAATTTTATGCACAAACAATTTATTTTACTCCTTCCTTAGTGATGATTGTTTAGCTGGTTGTATCTTCAAGTGGACCAAGTCACCAACTCTACTCTACAAAAATTGAATCACACTAATTTTGAGAACCATATCATGGTTCCAAACCAATTGGAAGGAGGTGAAGCATCCTCTTCTTCAAGCATGGTCCCGAAATGCACTAACATAGGAAGCCTTCTGACCAATCCTCATAAGAAGAATAACTCTATACTGCAACAACTCAATCAAATCCCCACTAAAATGATCTCCTAAGAGTCTCATCTTGTGAAATCCAAGACTGGCTCTCACCTCTAAGCCTACTGTTGAAAATCTACCCAGCACTGTAACTCCAAGATCCTCAGCGAAGCTCATAAAGGAACCAACATGTTGCTGCTCCACCACTCTAATCATAACCATCCCACTTTCATACTCTATTTGCATCCTCCTCTCTTGGATCTCCAAACTGAAAAATCTATAAAAAGTGAATCTACCACCCTGGATAGTGGCCTACATAGACATCCAAGTGAGGTCTACAATCCTGCTACCATACGCGACCCTAAATATAGGAAAAGGAAATATGTCTTGATAAATGGCCATGATTATGGATTGCTCATGCATTCAAATCATCCCCTCAAGAGATAGCTCCATCTCCCCAACTATCCTATCACCAAACCAATTGAAACAATTGAGTCCAAGAATGATCACAGGGTCCCAAATGAAGCTGAGAAATGTAGAGTGTCTACTACATCCACCTCTACACTGCATAATATCCACACAAAGAGCCTCTTGTAGTCTCCCAAGCCACCTAGTAGGAAAAAATTATATCCCTCCATCATAAGGTCTCCCACCTAGGAAACTAATCCACTAATCCACATGGACAGGATCCTTAAAGTGATATATAGCTCTACCTCCTATGCCAACTGCTAAACTGCTAAACCAAGTAATACTAGGATCCCACTCTCTATGTTCCACCCCTCTGGTCATCATTATCATTTGAAAAAACCATCACTCTGATGGATGTCAGTATCCCACCACCAAATTGGAAGTTCATCACTCACAATGTTTATTCGAACCTCTATGAGCCTCTCCAACAGAACATAAAGTTCCTCTTGTGCAACCTGTACACTAGAGATATGGCCTAAATGAATGTCACATGTCCCAGCTAACTGACTCGGGTGAAACTCCCATGTCCTACCATGAATAACGAAGGCATCAGACAACAACCATAGATGCCTCTGTTGCTTCTCATAAGACTGAAAAGGGACTGGTGTGCCAAACATCCATCTACTGATGCAAGTTGAACTCAACCTCCCTTGTGTCTCCATATTTGTTATGGACCTATCCACCCAATCCATGTATGCACGTACTCCTCTATTGGTTGGTCCAAACAAAGTGTATACATCTGCCTCCTCCATGACTAAGTCTCTCTCCCATAGATGCATCTCATGATCCTCCTGATGCAAAACAAGTACTTGGTCAACATTCTCCATGTCAACTCTCTCCTCAAGTACCTACAAATATGAATGCTCGTCATGTTCAACCCTCACATGAGTCTCATCCATCAACTTGGGAATGCCACCAACCATACACAACTGACTATATTCCATGTAGGATGGAGGATGTAATACACTCAAATTCTCACGAAGTTGATCAATCTGCATATCTGATTCTTGAAAGGCCTCTTGGGTGCTCTTCAAAGAACCATGGGTGATCTCAAGTTCATGAGTGAGCATGTCTACTTCTTCTTCTTATTATCCTATTGCACCATGGTGCATTTCACCAAGCAAGAGAAGATGATCTCTATCATAAAGCAAGTGTAGGTAGTTTGCCTTCATGACTGCCACTGCCCTTCTAATTGCTTCAAAATCTACAAGGGAATATTATACTTTCAAACTATCATCTATCCCTAAAGCTCTCCAACAAAACTCTGTCACCAAGGTATTTGTGTCATCAAAAAATTTCATGGTTGTCATAATTTATTCTTTTCTTACCTTCAACTTCCCTGCAAAAGCATGTGGCTCATGGGGAAATTCCTCCACTAAATTTTTTGATTTGTTTCCTCACAGCCACCCTATGCCCAAAACTTATTTCATGTTCACATATTCTAATGGCTTAGATAAAAAATCATATTGCTTGTGGCTTGAATCCACATCACATAATTCATCTTCAACTTCGAAAATCTAGAATGCCAGCATTAGAAGACTCTACAAGATTATCATCATTACATGAAATGGATGATATATCATGGTGCTGCAAGGAAATAAGACTACTTGAAAAATCATAATTGTTTTCATACCTTTGGGTTACAACTTCATCAATACTTTTAATAGTGATCTCCAATTCACCCACATAGAGACTTGAGCACCCTTTAGTGGATTCTCTTCCATCAAAAACCACAGTATCCACAACTTCACGAACTATTGTTAGGCCTTCTCCTATGCACCTTTCCTCTATATCACTAGTTGTAGTCTTGGTTTCTTTTTCTTCATGTTCATCTCACACACATATTCCTTCCATTTTGTATCCATTATGAGGTTATTTTCACTCGCCATGGAGTGATTATCCTTGTTTCTCACCACCTATAGGACTAGGTGTCTCATTGCTTGGACAATTGGAACAACATAGTTCTTCCTTCAATGGAATCTAGATCCTCTCATGTTTAATTGAATACTAAACAATGACCATGGGTTCACTTCTTTGTGGACTAATATTATTAGAAGAACCCTTGGATTCTCTCTTTTTCAAGGTACTAAACACCCTTTCCATAATTCTTGATGCAGAGCATTCTAGTAGTAAGGCTTCACATTGAGTTGTGCTCTAGATCCTATTGTAACTTGTCTAGTTTCTTTAGTAACTTATCATTGTAATGTCCCCGATCACCTTGGTGCCTTTTAGAGGTGATGGGAGAACAACCTAATAATTTTTTTTTCAAAATATTACCATCATTCTGCAAGACCAACTTCAGTCCGCAATCCGCAAGCCGCAATCCTCAAGCCGCAAGCCGCAAGTTGGGTTCAGAAAGTCGGCACCCCAATGCACAATTTCGAAGAAATCAATCTGCAATCCGCAATCCGCAGCGCAGGAGTCAGAAATTAGAAACACCAAATTCACAGCTTCGAATAAATCATGCTTCCGACTTCTGCAATGTGCAATCCGCGATGCGGGAGTCGGAAGTCGAAACCCCACATTCACAACTACAGGAAAATTACACCTCTGACTTTCGCAATCCGCAATACGGGAGTCGGAAGTTGGAACTCCAACGCGCAACTCTAAAGAAATCACCCCTTTGACTTCCGCAATCCGTAATCCACCTTGCGAGAGTCGGAAAGTCGGAACTCCAATGTGTAACTCCAAAGAAATCACCCATCTGACTTCCGCAGTTCGCAATCCGCAATGCGGGTTTGGAAAGTCAGAAGTCAGACACATACCCCTGTTAATGCCAACTTCTCATGCTGATAATTTTCTCATACTAAGTCCATTTTTGGAAAACCTGGTATAGTTGGAAATATCTCGGAGAGCCCTATGCAACAGTGTGATCCTCTGCCACACCTAAGAACTCTAACTTTTCCATTCTTCCAACTAAAATGCTGCCCTAAACTCCATCAATGCTTCTTTACCCTTCTATAAAGAGCTCTGATATCACCTTGTCATGGCCCCTCCCTTCATCTGACCCATAGAGGGGACACGAACACAACAGGGGGTGTTTAATCCATCCCCTAAGCCCATATGATGAAATACAAACCATCTAAAGGTGTGTACAATGCATAGTAATCATACACAGTGGAAATCTGATTAATGCATCTACAACATTCAAGACTAACAACATATTTAACACAAGCAAGATGATGAGACAATCAGATATGAACCATCCTCATGTTCAGGATTATGCATAGGCTTCCTACTGATTAATTCCATGTGATCATTTCATTCAAATTGAATTTAAATAACAAATAAACATAACATAGGAATTATCATCATTTAGAACCACAGAGAACACTTATCTTTTGAGATGAAGTTGTCCAAGCAACTGGCTATGTAAGAGAAACATTCCACCCAATTATAGGTCTCTATCCATCCTATATTCTTTCAGCTAAGAGACCACCCCCGAGCTAGGTTTTGTATCCACTAAGGAGGAACTAAACAGGCTCAATCACAGCCATGGTATCACACCAACAGACATGCTAATCCAACACACAGTTGGGTTTATCAAACATGCAAAGAAACAAGGAGGATGATGCTAATCCAGTGAGCTCAACCACAAAGCTACATGCATCTAAAAACTAACTCAGATAGCCCAACACAAGGAACGTCCCCTTCTCTACTACACAGTCCCTCAGGAACCCCTTCCCTCCAGTGCTCTTCAGGGTGGGCATAGAAAGGTCCAAGCTGTTGATTCTGTGATACTTTAGCCTTCACTAGGTTTATCAAGCAGTTCCAACCTCTGTTTTATTTTCTTCTCTATCATTCACACTTGTATTTTCTCAATTTCTATGGCCAAAACGAATTTGTCCCACAATTGGATTCTCGGCTATCAAATCAAAGTTCTCTCGTGGGTTTTTGAGCATCTCACACTCTGAAATTCACCCCAGGTTTTAGGTCGACGGATCCCTCATTGGATTTAACTTCCCACATGAATTTCTGGGCAATTTTGGCACTCCAAATTGTGGCTTAACTCAAAATCACGATTTTCCGATTTTCTTCCCTGTTGGGCATGTGTAATGGATTTTCAATCCCACAACCCCCTCACCTCTCCCTAGTGGATACACATGGCCCCTCTTATTAGCTGCTTCCATAGCCATTTTTTTTGTATTTTATTGCAATATTAATATTTACATCATTTTACAATGTTCCATTGCTTAATAGCACATGGATAACAGCATATCAAATACTTTCCTTTTTAAATAAAACCGAGCATCCAATAGCGGGGCCTTGGCCTTGATCTCCACGCTTGGAAAACATACATCACATGTATACAATATTTACATTGAAAGCCAATATATTCTAAGGGTAAAAATGGGGTATTACATTTCCCTCCCCCTTAGAACAACATTGTCCTCGGTGTTCTCAAAACTGAAAAAAAAAAATGGGAATGCCGCTCTCATGGCATCCTCCAGCTCTCATGTAGCCTCATCGAGACTAAGGTGCTTCCATTGCACCTTTACCTGTCTGATGGTCTGGTTCCAGAGAAATGTGACCTTCTTGTCGAGGATGGGCATAGGCCCCACTTGGAACTTGTAATGTCCCCATTTTGACCCCTCAGGGTTTATTGGATTTAATGTAAATATTGTGTAAATGCAAGGTGTGTATTTTCCCTAGTGTGGAGCTCAAATACAAGGCCCCACTAGTGAATGTTTAAAGTTAATTGCATAGGAAAGTATTTGACAGTTCTGATTATTCATGGGATGTTAAGCCATGAAATACTGTAAAGGATGTAATTATTAATTATTGCAATGAAACAACAAGAAAACTTTCTAAGGAGGCAACTAATGAGAAGGGGCCATGTGTATCCACTAGGGAGAGGTGAGGGGGTTGTGGGATGGGTCCCATGATGCCACTTGTCCATTTATGAACACATTTGACTCCCCATGATGACATTTAATTCTGTTATAGAAGGTGGTTAAGAAATTGGCTCATGAAGTCGATGGAGTATGGAGAAGACCTGCAAATCCGTAGGGCAGGGTATGGTCATGTCTTACTTAGCCCTCAAGCCATTAAACCAACTGGGAATTTGTCCCGTCCAGATGACTAGCCATTGTTGACCAAGAAACCTCATTGATTCAGTTATTGAACACACGTTATAGAGCCAAGCCGTAAGTAGAGCAAGGAAAAATCGCGATTTCTGTGTAAGCCAAAATTATAGAGTCGAATGCAAATAGAAACCCCGCGGGTAAGCCTCATATGTTTGGGAAATCCATGAAAGCAAACCTTGAGATGAATTACAGAGCATCATAAGCTTAGTGGAGCTATGAGAATACCTATATTTTGTTTGCGTAAAGTTGAGTTGCGGGAAAAAGCTTAGTCCACAATCCTAAGAAGAGCCATCTTGATTAACAGAGGTAGAAGGTCAAATTTAGGGTTGGATTGCTTGATAAACCCAGTGAAGGATGTAATCTCATAGAACTAGCAGTTGGACCTTTCTATGCCCACCTCAAATAGCACTGGAAGGGAAGGGGCCCTAAGGTACTGTACAAGAGAGAAGGGGGTCTGCCTTGTGTTGGGTGAGGTAGGTATTTTGGGTGCCATGTCTGCTGAGTGTTGAGATGCCTGCAGCTCTGTGGTTGAGTGCACTGGCTTAGCACCATCCTCCCTATTTCCCTTGTATGCTTGCTAAACCCAACTGTAGGTTGGATTAGCATTTGGGTGGACCTTGATTGTGAGAGAGCCTAGTTATCCCTCCTTAGATACACATCCTAGCTCAGGGGTGGTCTCTCAGCTGAAAGAGTATAGGATGGATAGAGACCTAAGGTTGGGTGGAACATTGCTCTCACTTAGCCAGTTGCTTGGGCAGCTTCAAGATTCAAATATAAGTGTTTATGTGGTGTAAATGATGATACTCATGTGTTATGCCTATTTGTTTATGTTCAAATTATTGAATGAATGTTTATATGTATTTGATCAATAAGTAGACTATGTATAAGCTTGAGTAGAAGGCTGAGTTCTTGCTAGATGCTTCATTCATTTGCATGAGTTTAATGCATTGCTAATTTTAAATGTGCTAGATGTATGGATTAGACTTAGTTTCATTCATCATATGTATTTTTTATGCATTGCTTATCTATGTGGATGGACTGTGGGGCTTCACCTGGACATGGGGAAAGATGTTGGAATCCTTTGTGGTGCTTCATGACCCTATGTGGGTCATGGAAAAATGAGGAAGTCATGGTAGAGGGCAGACAGAGTTCCCTGTAGGTGGTTGAAGGCCTCTAGAAAGGGTTATAGGCAGAAGTTCAGTTGGGAAATTGACAAGGTTATAAATCTCAGGTGGATTAGGGAATTATGTTAGTGGATAGGTCTCTCCAAGAGATTTCCAACGGTGTCAAACTTGCCCAATTTGGATTTAAGATGAGGAAGATATAAGCCTGGAAATTTTGCAGGTGCAAGGCAGGTGGTTCCTCATTTCTGCATCCGCAATGTGGATTGCAGATTGCGGGTATCGGGAACCATATTTGGATTCATGTGGTTGGACTTCCGCATTTCCACACCGACAGTACAAATTGCAAATTGTGGAAGTCAGAAGTGAATTTTTCCCAAGACTGTGATTTGGAATTCCGCATTCCCACATTCCGCAATGCGGATTGCGGATTGTGGAAGGGGAAATTTTTCGGAACGTTGGATTTGGACTTCCACATTTTCGAGTTCCGCAATGCGGAATTGCAGATTGCAGAAGGGGAAATTTTCCCGAGACTGTGATTTGGGCTTCCACATTTCCGCATTCTGCAATGTGGCTTGCAAATTGCAGAAGGGAAAAATTTCCGGTAAGGCAATTTTGAGTTCCCTCATTTTCAAGTTCCGCAATGCGACTTGCAAATTGCGGAAGGGGAAAATTTCCAGGAAGGCAGTTTTGAGTTCCCGCATTTCCAAGTTTCGCAATGCTGAATTGTGGATTGTAGAAGGGAAATTTTCTGGTATGGTGAATCGTGGTTTCGCATTTCAGAATTTCATAGTGCATCCTACAAATTGGAGATTGCGGATTGCGGCAAGGTGGATTGCGGATCGAAAGCCATTGCAGCTGTGTGTAAAAATGGATGGTTTTGGAGAAAAAAAAATTAATCAGGTGGTCTCCCATCACCTCGGAATCCAATGGAGGGGTTGGGGAACGTCACAGAGTGGTATCAGAGCTCAAGTTACAGCACTAGGGATGCTTGGGTTGAGCCTTAAACGAATTCGTAAGCAGAGAAGCACCATGGCGTTTTTTTAACCTAAAATTTCTTATTAATTGATTGTCCAATGAATGATTTCCATATTTGTATTGATGTATGTGTGTTAGATGCATTCTTATGATTGTCTAATAAACATTATATCATGCACAGTGACTGTAGCAACCATATTTGAATCATACAACAAAGGCCACGTACAGGGAAAGCAAGAAATAGTGACCATTAACGACGCACGGGATCCTTATGAGCACGAGGAAGACATGTTGGGTGAGAATGTGTAGGAAGCACATACTGACACAGAATCTAATGGAAGAAGGGAGCAAATAACTCCCCAGAACTTGGTTGAGACAATGGTAGGTTTTAATGAGAGGCTGATGAAGGCTCAGGAAGAGCAGCACCAGCTCAATGCTTCCATATTGCAGAGCCTTTCAGATATGCACCAGTGGATAAATCTTGGGTCTAAACCAAGCAATGGGGGCATAGAAGAAAGAGATGTGGGTAGCCATTCTAGGGGTCGGTCTAGGAAGAGGACTCCAAGCCCTAGAAGGGGTTCTGTGAGCAGAAGGCACAAAACACTCTCCTCCAGATCACTTTCCAGCAGGTCAGATGACTCTAGGGATTCCCAAAGAATCCCTAGGTACACTTCCAGCAGAACTGAAAGAAGAAAGAAATTCAGAGGGGTTCCACAAGGGTAATTTAGGAAGGCAAGGCCTACCACATTTGAGGGAGAAGTTAAAACAGGTCAAGAGGCTGAGGCAAGGCTTCTTGGAATGAAGAAGTAATTCAAGATGCATGACTACTCAGGGAATGAAAAGTCCAGGGTCGTCATTTACAATCTGAATGGCAGAGCTTCAATTTGGTGGTATCACCTCATGCAAGTGAAGAGAATTAGTGAAAATAGGATCAACTAGGAAAGATTCCGAAGGTAATTCAAGTAAAAATACCTATCATCTATGTATTATGACAGTAAGAGGAAGGAGTTCAATGAACTCAGATTGGGGAAAAATACCATGGAAGAGCATGTTCATAATTTTTTGGAAATATTAAGGCATGTAGCGTACATCAAGGATGAAAGAGTCAAGGTCCAATGTTTCCTTGGTATTCTCCCACAGAATTTCAGGGATAGGATTGAATTTGTCAATCCACCAAGCCTTGGTGAAGCCATTAGAATGGCAATGCATTGATATGAGCAAAGAAAAGGTAAGTCAGAAGCTCAGCCAACATGGAAAGGAAATCTCAGGGGAAATTTTCTACCAAAGAAAAGTGGCTTCAAGCCACCACTCAGAAATCATCCCATAACGTTTCCATAGGGGAAGAAAGCAAGGAATGGATTCAAACCAGTAGTAGCAACAGAAAAGGAATCCAAAGGACCACTTCAGTGTTGGCGTTTTGGATGAAACCACATCCTTAGAGATTGTCCAACTAGAAGGGAGAATCCTAGGACCTTGCACAACCTTGAAGAAGCAAACACAGTGGAAGATATGGAAAGAGCAATACCTTGGATTTATGCAGCACTGGATAATCACCAAGAAGATCACCAATCAATAGTGGTAGAGGTTGAAGGTAATATTTCTAAGAAATCTATTTCTGATTTAATTGGTCTAGGATATACTCATAGCTATGTGTCTCCTAAGATAGTTGAAGATTGTTCTCTTGGTAAATTAAAGCATAGTAATCCTTGGTTAGTTCAATTAGCCACAATTACCAAGAGAAAGCTAAGTGAATTAGTGGTGGAGTGCCCCATAGAGCTGAATGGACTCCTCACCAAAGTAAACTTGAATGTCCTACCATTAGGATATTATGATGCGCTTGATGAATATGGCTGTCATTGATGACCACACATTAATGACAAAGCTTGATTGACAAGAACAAGGATATGGCACATGATGGCTTGAGGCAGCATGAATGACATCGCACAAGACTTGACAAACATTGAAGACAAGATGATATGGTAAGTAACTAGACATGGTAAGGACAAGCATGGCAAGCGTGACAAGGAGGATGACAAGGCACAGTTGCGGGCATCTTCAAGGCCCATTGCAGGCATCTTCAAGAAGGTCTACAGGCATATTTGTGACCCCTTGCGAGCATCCCCAAAAGGAGACTGCGGGAATTTTGGTAAGGGACTGCGGGCATCTGAAAAATGCCTCTTGCGGGCATATTTCGAGACGTTGTAGGCATTAGATGGAGGAGCCTACGGGCATATAGAGATTGCTCTTGCGGGCATCACTCATAAGCCCTTGTGGGCATAAAGATGGAAATCATGTGGGCATGAAAACCATGATGATGTGGCAAAAAGATAAATATTATATATATGTATTTGTTGAGGATAACATGTAATGAAAAATATATTTGAATTAAAATGAAATGAAAATATTGACAAGTCGGCCTCCTAAAGACATGGATAAGTCAAGTATAAATAAAAGATCAAATTCATTGGATCAAGATGCGAGGGATGTAGAGAATTCGGGAGATAGAGTAGATCTCTAATATTAGGGGTTCAGAAGAGGTCTGAGGATAGGTTCGGTGGCTGCAGTGGAGCAGCAGGACCAATATGGAAAAATTATTCTTACATCTTTGGTTTTTGGGGTAAATTGAGAGAACAGAATGATGAGAACATGATGTTGGACAGAATGATGCAGTAGCAGCAGCAGATTGATATGACATGAATAATGATGTGCTGAATGAGGATGATGTGCTTGTGGATAGTTTGATGATGTATAAGATTTGTAGACTTAAGTTAATTCTGATATATCAATTGTAAATTTGTAATTTGGGGTGTTGGTGCATCCCAGTTAGTTGCAGCTGACAAAATTATCTTATGGTTGGTGCCACTTTGGGTTGTAGCCCATTCTAGAGATTGAAGTATCCAATTATAATAAGTTTACAAAGCTTATATCTTGTCTCTTGTAATGTGTTGATGATAATGTGTCTTTCTTAATGAATGACATGTGATATAGTTTATTGATGAGTATGATATTGAAGTGAATTTATAATTAATGGTATAAGATTTGAGAAGAAGAAGTTGAAATTTTTAATAAGCTCAAGCTCACTGATTCACCCCCCCTCTAAGTGAGACATTGTGTCCAACAATTGGTATCGGAGCAGGTTTCTTCATAAAAGCTTGACCGCTTGAAGAATATCCTTAAGGACACACAATGGGCAGCGCTAAGTTCGGGGATGCTCCTAGATTTGATGGAAGCAACTATGTTTACTAGAGCAAGAGGATGACTTCCTTTCTAGTCTCTCGAAGGTATAATATTTGGAAATATTTAAAGGATGGATACAAGGAACCAACAAATGGTCCTACTTCCAATGAAAAAATAGAATACTATGAGAATAATGCTAAAGTTGTAAATGCAATTATGGCAGGCCTAAGTGTGACAGAATTCTTCAAGGTTGTGAACTATACCATAGCTAAGGATATGTGGAATAAATTAGCCACCATTTATCAAGGAGATTCTAAAGTTCAACAAGAAAAACTCCATACATATAGAATTCAATTTGAAGGTCTTAAAATGTCAGAATATGAAAATATAGCAACCTACTTTCAAAGGGTTGAAGAATTTGTGAATACTATGAAGGGTCTTGGTGAATCAATGGATCCAAGTTTGGTGATTCAAAAAATTCTTAGAACCTTGACCTCCAAATACAATCCTAAGGTTTCTTACATTGAATATAGGGAGAAACTGGATGAGTTGAAGATTGAAGAACTTCAAAGAATACTAACAGCCTATGAGATGAGGATTCAAGAAACAAGGTAGAGTGAAGCAGCTTTCAACGAAGTCAAGAATAAATATCAGGTTCATGAATCATGTTCATCTAATCATGAAATCTTTGATGAATAAATGGTCAAATTCGTTAATAAGATGCCAAGAGGAACTGGAAGGTACAGAGGGCATCTTCCACTGAAATGTTTTATCTGTGGCAAGATTTGACATTTCGTTGTCAAGTGTCCCCTCAACAAAAATCAAAGGAACTTCAAGAATCAAAAAACAGCAGACATGCAGACTATGTTTACCAAAACATAAGAGGAAAGTTTCTCATATTTTGACGAAAAAGAGGAAGAATTTTCTGAGGATGACAGAAATGAGATTTTGTTTTAGCACAAGAAAACAACAAGGATAAAGAGAATCCATTTTACAGGTTGCTTACGGGTTTAATAAACCATAAACAGGTCTTTCCAAACTATTAAATAAACAAAGATAAACTTGAATTAGAAGGAGTTGTAGACCTTGAAGCATAACTGATTGCAGCCTTAGAAGAGATTGAGAACCTGAAGAATTTAAATGAAAAACAAAAACATCGGCATCAACTTGCAAAGAATATTTCGGTTAAAAGATTAAATGAAGCAATTCAAAAAAGGGAAGTGAAAATCAATTCTCTCAAGGGAGATCTTCAAAAGTCAAGAGTGTTGATTCAAAAATTTAAAAAGAGTTATACCGAACTGGACAACATGCTCTTACAACGGAGAAGAGATAGAGATATAGGAGGTTTGGGATACATCTCCCTGTCAAATGAAAGCAAACCAGAATGCTCCATAAATCAATAAGTTCAGACAATGAACAGAACTATCAACCAACTGAAGGTGAGTCTATCCAAGATTCATGAGCCCTTGAATGAAGCTCAAAGACAACTAGTTCTGAGAGAGAAAGAGGTTGAAAAACTTCAAAGTGAAGTGATCAGCTTGAAGAAGCCAGACGATTTACAAACAAACAAAAGAATTGATGATGAAGATAGAAAAAGTCACAAACAACTTCCATCCTCCAAGAAGACAAGGATATCCCAGGTATCAAAGTTCCTTTCTAGTTCATTGTTATAATTGCTACAAATTTGGCCACAAGGCACTTGATTGTAGAGGACCTAAAAGAACTATCAATTCTCCTAGAAAGAAGCATAGTGAGAAGAACAATGCTCAAAACCAAAATGTATTCTATGTTCTCACTCAATAAGTAGAGTTTTCAAAATGCAACAAATTTGGACATATTGCTAAAGAATGCAGGTTGAGGATTAGTCGTCATAATGACACAACAAAAGATATATGCGGTTTGGATTTCTATGCTCATAAGGATGAAGCTAAATGGTACATTGATAGTGGGTGTACTAAGCATATGAATGGAAATAAGGACAAGTTTCTCACTCTAAAAAGGAACAATTGAGTTGAAGTATCATTTGGAGACAATGGAAAAACCAAAATACTTGGAAAAGGAATTGTACCTTTAAAAGGGAATGCCAAAGCTCAGAATGTTCTCTATGTGGAAGGATTAAAGCATGACCTACTAAGTGTTGGACAACTCTGTGATGCCAACTTTAATGTCACCTTCTTTACACATCCTTGTGAAACAAGAAGAAACGCATCCAAATGGGTTACAGGGAGAGGAGTTAGATCACCTGGAGGAGTCTATGTTTTGGAAGAAATATGGGGGAAAAAGATTAATCTAAATCAAGTAGATCAATACAGGGAAGATGGCTTCCATATGGAAATCCATACTTGAAGTCTTCTAAAGACTTCAAGTACACCTTGAGTTCATTATTGGAGGATGAACTCTAAGGTAAACTTTTGGCCACTCCAAGACAAGTGACAGGTCCAAGGATCGTGTTTATACAAGGTAGGGATGAAGTCTAAACCATGTGAGGTGATCCAAAGAAGTGACATAATGATAGGGGGAGCAGACAAAAATTAGTCAGTGTTGATATCTGATTGTAAGAATTAGATTGGGGAACATCCAAAGCATCCACAGGTTTACAAACAAGGTTATGATAAAAGGCATGTCACAAGGTTATTACAGCATTTATTGAACTCGGAATATGTTAACTCTCCAGGAGTCTTTCTAGGTTACAATCGAAAGAGCCTGGTAACTTAATCTTATCTTCAATCATGGGTGTATAATTGGATCAAGATGAATGACTCACTCACTAATTTACTCACTCAATAGAACTTAGTAATATCCAGTTAGGACAAGGCCTTCAAAAGCCATTAATCAGATAGTTTTGCTGAATTAGATGGGTGGAGAAAAGCTAACTATATTAACCAGAAACATACATATATAAAACAATACATGTGATGGGTCAACAGAACTAGCAATAGTTACTTATGATCCTAGTTTACTAATACGAAAGTGGGATGACAATCACCAGCTTTTAAAGTAAACATAGACAAGAGAACCTCTGCTCATAAGCACAGAAAGAAGAAGATAATGGTTTGAAAACAATAGTGAAAGAAGCTTGTATTACTGAATATATTAAAAAGAGGTCATTCTGCAAAAAAGAGTGTCTTAGAGTCTTCAAAGTCGAACCTCTGTTCCAAATAAGTCACAGGATTTATAGCCTTTACAAAACCATTCAAGATCCTGAAAACCTGGATCGAATCTGCTAAAAATAGCTAGTTAAAACAGATTCCTGAAAAGTATGAAAGAGTCCTATATTCAAAGGGTAACCACCATCTTGCTAGTCCTCATATATTCGACAGTTGTAAAATGCCTTCGAAGGATGATGAGTAAGGTTGAAACTACCGCCTGGAGGATTGACAGGCCATCTTTTTCCCAAAATAGAGAAGAAGATTCCTCTTCTTACCTTGCTAGCGCCTTTCAATATGGAATAGAATTTTGATCATGATGGATTTAAACGTTTATCTATCCTTAGAAAATGTCCTCGAAGTGTTTGGATCAGCAAAAGTCAGGTCTTGTGCCAAAAAGCAGCCTTCTGCGTTATTTTGTAGTTTCTAGAAAGGCTAGGTTTTAATTTTGTTAGCTACCAAAAGCTCTACTTTTGGTGGCTAATGAACAATTCAGCATGTTTGCCTAAGCCAAGGAGACATTTTTTGAGATGTTTGGAACTTGCCTCTCTTTTCAGTAACTAGAAGATTCCTATCTTTATGTTGTAAGCTGCCGAAAATTGGATTTTTGGCAGCTAATGAACAATTCCCATGTTCGCCTAAGCCACCGAAAAGCTGTGTTTGATCTAGCCTGCAAAGATATTGACAAAACTGTGTTTTCTGACTTATGCTACTCATATTCTTGCTGTTTGGATTTTTCTTCATCCTGGGCCAAAATCGGAGTGTCAGCCTAACTGATGACTGTTGCTGCTAGGGTGTCAAGGTCTGAGTGTGCCTTAGGCTGGGGTTTTGGAGTCATTTTCTTATTTTTCAAAAGCTCAACCTTCCTACTCAATATGATATTGTCTCTTATCAGTCTTATATTTCTCCCTTTCAACTTGCTATGTTTTTTGGTTAACCCTTGAAAGGAGGTATACAATTCTGTATTTCTTTCAGTCAACCTTTCATTTTTTTCTTGATCACCCTTTGAAGTAGTTCGAGCTCATATACCTGTCTGAGAAGTTGATTTATCCTCTGAGATGAGGACTTCTTTGATTTGTTGGTTGATGCTTCAGCAACTTGCTAATAAGGCTCCTCCCTAGGTGTAGGTGAAGGAAAAATTTCATATCCTGCTCCAGCGTCTTGATGTTCCTCATATTCAGAATCTGTATATGGCAGGTTGAGGATGTTCTTGCTTTTTGAAGAAGCTCCTTCTTTCTCTATCTTTTTACTGAACTCTAAATTCTTTTTAGCCTTCTGAACTTTGAGAGCTGAGGAAAAGTGATCAACTGCACTTGGAGAGATAGCTCTCCTCTTCCTTTTTCCACTTCTGGGAGTGGAAGACTTATTTTCATCCTCTTGTTGTGTATGAACCTCAAATGTATATGAAAATGAAAATTTGAAAGACTTCCTATCACCTAGAAAACAACAACTAGTCTATGTTTATTTGAGGGGACAACATCTGGCTCCTACTCGAGGATGGAATCCTCCCTGTGAGGTTCCAAGAACCAAAGATAAAATGCCTTTCCTGTAAAACAAAATCTAAACCTATCTTCTAGTGTTCCATTGGGCGTGGAGTTATTTTGCAAAAAAAAAAAAGCTGAAAAAAAATGATATTTACAATGACCAGGCTTTGTGAGCTGCAAAGGCGCTAGCTGATCATCGTCTATTTGCAGGATACATGCTCCGAAGTCTGTATCCAATGCGTAAATGGGATAATTTACATAATTCTTTTCATTACTAATGATATAGGCAAGCTTGTTCTCTCTATAGAGTCTTTTAGTTTCACCTCCAAACATCAGTATTGTAGCATAAGTCAAATCCATCTGTAAGGTACCCCCTAGTCATTTACTCCATGAACGGGACAAGAGAATGCCAAACTTGGGTGGGATATCAGAAACTACTACATCCATTACCATGCTTTTTGAAGGCAGCTGATGCAGGTTTATGACAAGGTCTTTTATGAGGCCTAGGCATTTGACTTTCCTGGAGTCAAAAGAGAAGAGATCATGGTAGGGTTTTGTGATGCTAAGTCCAAGCTCACCCATCACTGATTTTGGCATAAGATTGTGGGATGCTCCTGAGTCTAGCAAACAATTGTGAAGAATTTTGTCATGGATGTTCAGGGATATATAGAAAGGTGGACAAGACCCATCTAGTTCTTCAACCATAAGACCTAGGGTTACTGAGGGCTTATCATCTTGCAAATTCACAAAATCAACATATATGGGTGTTTTTGGTTGAAGGGATTTCAGTATAGATGACTTGAAGGAATCATTTTTCATAAGATCAATCAGTGGAAAAGGGATTTTCGGCTTCTGAATTTCTGATTCAAGATTGAAAGAGTAAGACAATTTGTCAGAAATTCTTACCTCTCGTGTTGGAGCTTTAAGTTGAATCTGATCATGGACAGAAGGTTGTAGTCGCCTTTAATGTTGTTTTGAAGGAGCAACAATCTTTTTGGCAGGAGAAGCAATCGTTTTTGCAGGAGAAGCAGGATTCTTTATAAGGACAGGATTCTTCTTTCCAGGAGAAATGGTCACAGGTTTTTTAACAGCAATCTTAGACCTCAAATTATAACCTCCTTGACCATCTTCCTGATACAATGATTCTTCGGTGATCTGTTCATCCATGAGGGCTTCCTCATAATCAGATTGTGTCAGGAAAGAGGGGTCAACTTTATCTTCCATGCAGTTGATATTGTCTTCTTCTTATCTTTCTCCCTGAGTAAGCTCTTGTTCCTCTTCCAATACAGCATGTTGGAAAGGAGCTCTGATTCTTTGTTCTTCAGCTGGATTCCTGTCTCTTTGGAGGATCTGAGCCTATGGGTTATTTCTTCTGTAAGGGAAAGTATTAGGGTTTCTAGGAAGAAAATCATTTGGTCCTTTACCTCTTGTAGGTTGTTGACCTTGAACTTTCAGTTTAGACATTTCAGATGTCAAGCTGTCCAACATCTTGTTGATGTATATGTAACTTCGAAATGTATTTCATGTATGTATATTGTACTCCTATAGAGATAGTATTATTCCTCTATATGGATGTGTTTGTATTCCTATAGAGATGTTATTATTCCTCTCTACGGAAGTGTCGTCATTTATATTGTAAGTGTCATAACTTATACTTGATGGGTTATTAGACCACCTTGTTGGGGTCAGCCCTATATAAGTCATGTGGGTCAAATGGTTATTCGACCACCATATTGGGGGTTGGCCATGTGGGTCAAAGGGTTATTAGATCACCCTATTGGGTGTCGGCCCAGTCAGCTTTTTGTTATGTGGTTAAGTTGAGGCTGACCTAGTAAAGGTTATTAGGCAAGTCAAGTCAAGTATAAATAGAGTACGGGAGGCACTCTATTTCATCGTTCTATTCTCTCACACACTCTTTGGAGAGTAGTGCACTTGTGGAGGAGGAGAAGCTGTTGATAGTAGATGTCTATCTCTTATGCTTGGGTTGTATCATTTCTCTATCTATCTTTGAGGAAGTTATTGGGGTTTTTCACCTTTATGGTTTTTCCCAAATAAACTCTGTGTCTCATGTGTGCTTGCATTATTGTGTCCATGATTGATATGCTGTAGATATGATGTACATGTTCTCTTAGTTAATATCCTAGATCAGATTGAAGTAAATTCTGAAAAACTAACATGGTATCAGAGCTATCCTGAAAGAAGGCATGGTATGGCATGTATGACACTTGTTGCACTTACGATGCTAGGGCTTGATATAGAAAAAACCATTCATCATAGCACTTTCGCTATAAATCCATTTTGGCGATGTTTTCGGATCTGAAACTTTTACAGGTCGAATATCATATCCCCATGTACCTTGTATCCAAAGGAAAACTTCTAATTCGTTGTACTTTGTGTCTTATGATCTGTACAATCTAGGGTTTCTGCCTCTTCCAGATCTGAGTCATAAACAGGTGACCTAGGATAAAACGTCATAACCTGGGATAGGAAGCTCCAAATGAAATTTCATAAAATGTGACAGGTATTTCACAAACCATAGTTTCTCAGGTAACATTTTCAGAGGCCGAAAATGAACCAGTGACACATGGCACGTCGTACAAGTTTACTCTCTTTTTTTATCCCATAAACAGATCACGTTGCGACACTTGGAATAACTCTCTCTCGGAGAATCCAATTGAGGTTCAACCTATGGGGTTGGAAATATGACATGACGAGATACCACAGATACAAGTTTTAGACCCTATGGATTCGTAATTTTAGAGTTACACCAGAAACAATTACGTGCATATTTCTGTCAAAACAGAATTGGATTTTGAGCACCTTCATTCATGGCTCCGGGAATTAGGGTTTCGGAGAAAGTTGGAATTTTTGTAATAGGAGACCACGGCTGAATTCTACTCATTAAAATCGAACTTTAGAGACCAAGATCAGATTTTTTGGTTGGGTAGAAGGCTGGGCTTGATCAGACCCTAGTTCGGGACTTTGATCGGAAAAGTGGAAAATTAGGGCTTCTGCAAAAATGGGAATTTTTGAAATCTGTGACCACAGTTGGAAGCTCCTCAGAAAAATAGAAGCTTAGAGATTTGGATCAAACCTTTTTATTGGGAAGAAGGGTGATATTTATCAAACCCTAGTTCAGGATCCTGTCTAGAAGATCCGGAAGTTTCAAAGGCAATTTTGAGGGGTGAAACTTTACAGTTTTCAAATTCTGAGTATGCCGGTTTAATCAGCTCATCAAGGTGCATCTTTCTATCCTTTCAGAAGTTTGAAATTCAAAGTTTGAATTTTTAGGGTTTCTCTAACAAACCCTAATCCAGCTCCATATCTAGTTCCTGCAAATCAAGTGGATTGGATTAATCTTAGAAGAGAATGGATTGGTCACGTGCATAAGTGAAGAAGTTCTTGTTTTGGAAGGAGATAAGGCTAAGGCCTTACATAAGAAGATTACAAGCAATCTCAACAGGTATGACTCATACAGGTATGTTTCGAATTCTATTCATAATTAAGTTTATGGTATGTTTCGAATTCTATTCATAATTAAGTTTATGGTATGTTTGTCTTCATTAAGGTTAGTACAATCTTGATTAAATTTAGACTTGTCGTATCACCTTAATAAAGTTATGAATGCGTGATAGAAGATATTTATTGATTAGGGTGTTGACACTTATGATTGTACTAATGCATTATGGTGTTGTATGAGGTTTATGTTGTCCGCTAACATGAAAGGTACACCAAGAAAGACAAATCATGTTCTAGTTCAAGAACGTATGATCATGGTGACATGAAGACAAAGATTCATCCATTGTCATGGATCACATAGAAGATCTATTTACGAGGTATGTATAACTTGGTTCTATAATGGTTAACTTCTGAAGTATGCAGGTTACTAGCATAAGTCATTGAAGAGAACAAGAAGACATCATGTGGGCATGTTAGACATAACTAGCTAACCTACTAATCCAGGTATGTTTTTCCTATATCAAGTTAGAATCCTACCTTGTGATAGGATCTTTTATATAAGTATACATGGCATGATTGATAATGACTATTCATAGGTTTGAATTGTCATGGGTGTATGCATATTATGTTTCTTACCTTAATTGATGATATGACTAACCAGAAGAGTCATGAAAGTATAGGTTTGAGTAATCACAGGTTTCGGCATATTATGTTTCTTACATTAATTTATGATATGACTAACCATAAGAGTCCTTGAATACTAATGCTTATTTTTTCTGTTTGAAATGATAATGACTATACATGGTTAATATTATTGTGTCTTGATAGTATTGAGAATATACTAATAAATGTATGACTATGTATGAGATCTCGAGGATATCACAATAATGATACTTGTAAGCATGCATAGTGATCGAGGATGGATATAAGTTCAAGGACAGGTAATCTAGGAAGCAAAGATCAAGAGGGAGCACACTCCAGTAGTTTCTGCAAGGATGCAAATATTCAAAGGGAGTCAACCACTTCTCACAATCCACATCAAAATGGAGTTGCAAAGATTCAAAGGGAGTCCACCCAACAACCAAACAAAGATAAGTATTTGAAATTGTCATTTCTTGCATATTTGTTTGTTTAAATAATGTTGTTCAATGATGTATATCCTTATGTTCCTAGACTTAGGGTGTGTATTATGCATATGAGAATAATTGCATTAATGAACAATATACTACTAATATGCATCTAATGGGTAAGTGGCCTATGGCACTGTACAACATTCCATTGCTACTTATCTAGAATGAAACCTCTTTGCTGACATGTTGGGAGTTGTGCACACTCTTGACAATGTTCTGGTAGAGATTGGAAGGCATCTAGAAAGTCACGGGATATGGATAAATGTTGTATTGAAGCATTGGCTAAATTAATTGCATGACTGTATGACATATTTCTTTTTGAGTAAGAACTTGTTCTGAAAACTATGAGATGTTTCTAATCATGCAATTTAACTTGTTTTGTAGGAAAGATCGTATACAAGCACCTACAAAAGAAAGACTACAACATTTGTTTTAGCAACAAAGTTATCTATTGAATATATTGAAGTTCCCAGGATTCGGGAAGAATCCCATGATCAAGGAGTACCAGTTGATCATGAAGAATGATGTTTGGGATGCAGTCCCAAGACCTGAAGGGAAGTCTGCTGTGACTTCCGAATGGATCTATAAGATCAAGCATGTTGTAGATGGTAGCATGGAGAAATACAAAACGAGGTTTGTAGCTCGTGGCTTATCCCAGAAAAAGGGATTGAGTATGAAGAGACTTCTACACCTATAGCTAGGCACACTTCCATCAGATCAGTACTTGCTCTGGCTACAGTGATGAAATGGAAGATACACCAGATGGATGTCAAGACAGCTTTCTTAAATGGTGTAGTCGAAGAGGAAGTGTATGTGGAGCAGCCACTTGGTTTTGAGACACATGACGGGAAGTCATATATGTGCAGAACTTGGTATGGTAGGATAGACAGCTTTCTATCCAGTTTGGGCTTTACCAAGAGTAAAGCGGATTCCAACCTTTACTACAAGGTTGAGGAAGGCAATCTAGTGATACTACTTTTCTATGCGGATAACCTGTTTGTTATAGGTGAGGATAGATTGATTGCCGACACGCAGCAGAAGCTTGCTGCCGAGTTCGAGATGAAGAACTTGTGGATGATGCACTACTTTCTAGGCATGGAAGTGTGGCAGAGTGTAGATGGAATCTTCCTTGGGAAAGAGAAGTATGCAGTAGAGATCCTGAAGAGGTTCAGGATGATGTACTGCAAGGCCATGGACACACCTATGGAATCGAACCCAAAGCTTCTGTGTGATTCTTCATCTGAGCCGATTGATGTCACTATGTATCGTCAAATGATTGGGTCCTTGATGTACCTGACGAACACGAGACCAAATATTTGCTTTGCGGTGAACACATTGAGCAAGTTCCTGATGGATCCAAGGAGTGTTCACCTGGTTGCTGTAAAGCATATTCTGAGGTACCTGAAGGGTACAGTTGACTATGGGCTCAAGTATGATGCGAATCAAAAGTTTAACCTGCAGGTTATGTTGATTCAGATTGGGTAGGCAGTGCTGCAGATAGGAAGAGCACTTCTGGGTGCTGCTTCAGTATGGGATCAGGTGTGATCTCTTGGTTTAGCAGGAAGTAGTCCTGTGTAGCACTGAGTACAGCCGAAGTAGAGTATGTTGTAGCTTGTTCAGCTAGTTGTGAGGCAGTATGGCTTCAGAAGCTACTGTATGAGTTATTTGATCTACCATTGTAGGCTGCTGGTATCTTTTGTGACAACCAGAGTTGTGTGAAGATGTCTGAGAACCCAGTGTTCCAGGACAGGTCGAAACCCATAGAGATCAAATATCACTATATCAAATATATGGTGCAAAGAGGAGCAGTGAAGCTCCTGTATGTTGCGATGGATGAGCAGATTGCAGATGTACTGACGAAGCCACTAGCCAGAGTGAAGTTCGAGTACTTCAGAGAGAGTCTTGGTGTTCTTCAAATTGATGACACTTCGAGGAAGAAGTGATGGACACATTTTCTGAAGCCATTCCAAGCATGTTGGAAGGAGGATCCTTCACATGGTTGTGGATGTAAGCGCTGGATGATGAGCATCAGGACGATGCTTTAGTTACTGCTCTATATGTGTATGTATGCATCATGTTGGTTGTTGGATATGATCAGTTGGATCACTTATATGTATATGTATGTACGCATCATGTTGGATGCTGGATATGATCAGTTGGATCATTTATATGTATATGTATGTACACATCATGTTGGATGTTGGATATGATCAGTTGGATCATGTGTATGTATTTGTAGATGTATCAGGTGGATACATTGTGTGATCAGGTAGATCATGTATGTTTATATGTATCAGGTATGATCAGGTGGATCATGTATTTGTATATGTATCAGGTGGATACATTGTATGATCAGGTAGATCATGTATGTTGATATGTATCAGACAGATACTATGTATGCATCAGGTATATGCATTGTATGATCAGGATGATCATGGATGACGAGCTTTAGGATGTTGCTCCAGATGACATGCATCAGGACGATGCAGTGATGATGATCAATATGATCATGTGTACATCAGGATGATGTATGGTGAGTATCGGGTTGATACTCTACGGTCATGGAACAGGTTGTGCAGATAAAGCATATAATCCTAGCCCTAGGAGGTTTGCAGATAGTCTTTTGAGGTTTTTCCTATGGCATGTAATATTGGCCCTGGGATATCTGGAAAACGCTCTTTCGAGGTTTTTCTTTGGAGGACATATAATCCTAGCCCTGGGAGGTTTGCAGAATCTCTTGCTAGGTTTTGTTGCTTGCATATAATAGCTCCCTCGGAGATCTGGCAAATGCTCTTTCGAGGTTTTTTCCTATGTCATATAATCCTAGCCCTGGGAGATCCGATAGGTTGAGCCGTGTGCTCGTAATCAGTCCTAGGATGCTCTTTCGATGTTTTGCCATGACCACATGTAATAAATCTTGGAGATCTAGACAGGATGAAAAAGGCCTCAGATGCTCTTTAGGGTTCTTGCTTGACAAGACACTCTTTTAAGGTTTTGTGGTGGGGGTCACATGTAATAAGTCCTAGAGATCTAGACAGGATCAAAAAGGCCTCAAATGCTCTTTAGGGTTCTTGCTAGTCAAGAGACTCTTTTAAGGTTTTATGACAGTCACATGTAATAGCTCCCTGGGAGATCCGATAGGTTGGGTTGTGTGCCCGTAATCAGTCCTGGGATGCTCTTGCGAGGTTTTGTGACGCATGTAATAAGTCCTGACGATTCCACAGTATGGCCAGTGATGATGAAGACCTACAGATGGTGGGCCTACATCCAGTATGAAAAAGGACTGGCTCTGTAGAACTTCCTATGACGAGTAGATTCAGATATTGATTGAGATAGCAGCAGCAATGACAATGACTATGACTCGATGACGATTATCTAGTGACAATGATCTAGAGAAGAAGACTTGTGCTAGAAGACCTGTGTCGAGAAATACCTTCCTAGTTAAGAGGGAGTGTTGATGTATATGTAACTTCGGAATGTATTTCATATATGTATATTGTACTCCTATAGAGATGGTATTATTCCTCTATACGAATGTGTTTGTATTCCTATAGAGATGTTATTATTCCTCTATATGGAAGTGTCGTCATTTATATTGTAAGTGTCGTAACTTATACTTGATGGGTTATTAGACCACCTTGTTGGGGTCGGCCCTGTATAAGTCATGTGGGTCAACGGGTTATTAGACCACCCTATTGGGGGTCGTCCATGTGGGTCAAAGGGTTATTATACCACCCTATTGGGTGTCATCCAGTTAGCTTTGTGTTATATGGTTAAGTTGAGGCCGACCTAGTAAAGGTTATTAGGTAAGTCAAGTCAAGTATAAATAGAGTACGGGAGGCACTCTATTTCATCATTCTATTCTCTCACACACTCTTTGTAGAGTGGCGCACTTGTGGAGGAGGATAAGCTGCTGCTAGGAGATGTCTATCTCTTATGCTTGGGTTGTATCATTGCTCTATCTATCTCTAGGGAAGTTATTGGGGTTTTTCACCTTTATGGTTTTCCCCAAGTAAACTCTGTGTATCTTGTGTGCTTGCATTATTGTGTCCATGATTGATATGATGTAGATATGCTATGCATGTTGTTCTCTCAGTTCAGATCCTAGATCAGATTGAAGTAAATTCTGAAAAACTAACACATCTTAGCCATTTTTTCCATTTTTGTTTCTCGTGAAGAAGAAGAGTCTGGAGTTTGCTTCTTTCTGTCCATTTTTCCTTTAAGGATCTGAGATGAAACAATATTAGAATTGAACTCAAGAGCAGCATCTTGCATGAGTGATAAAGAAGCAGATTTCCTTTCTCTGAGATGAAGACAAAAATCAGGATCAAAAGAATTTGCATAAGTGATTCTAGCTGAAGTATCTATAGCTTTGATCTCCGCAGGGATCTTTCCAAACATTTTATTGAATCTCTTTGTCAAATTTGAAACAGACTCGCCATTTTCTCTCTTTAAATTACCAAATTCTGTGAGGTAATAGAGGTGGTCTCTTCTTTCTCCCCAATGCTTCAAAAATAGTTCATCTAGAGCTTCAATATCAGCTATTGATCCGGCAAGTAACTCTTTGAACCATTTCCTAGCTTGACCATCTAAACTCTGCACAAAAACCCTAGTCCATACATCCTCATTCTCAATATTTATGTTCTCAGCATAACTGTAGAATGCCTCTAAATGTTCTTCAACTGTAAAGCCTCCCTCTCCAGTAAACTTAGGCATATATTTTTGGTAATATCCAGTAGGCATGGCAGAAAGGGGGTTAGGAAAATTTAGAGGGGCATATCTGGCAACGAGGATCCTTTCCACCTTAGTTAGAGGGACAGCCATAGTGGATGTGGGTATGGAAGGGGTAGTAGAAGATATTGTTGGTCCGGGTGATAGTTGAGGAGGTATAGGTGGTGATAAAGGTGGTGGGTTGACCCAGTGGAGTCACCAAGAGTTGAGGTGAAAAGATTTGTTGGCTGATTGGGAAAATAGGAATCCTTATAGAACTGTGCAAGTAACAAGGCCAATCTTTCTTCGCGTTGATCTAAAATATCATGCAAGATGTTTTCAATGGCAAGTAAATTGGTATGAACAAAAGGATAGCTTTCTTCAGGCTCAGTTGGTAAGGGATTCAGGTAGGAAGAACAGCCCTCTTCTTTGATAGATTATAGGGTTTCTTTTGCTAAGTCAGCTTGGGTAACAAGTTCATAAATAGGATCTTCAACAGCAGAAGTAGTTGAAAATTCTTCAACTTTTAGATTTTTTTATTTACTTATAATTTCCTAAGAACTAGCTGCTTCAGTAGAAGAAGATTTAAAGGGAGGTTTATTTGATAAAACATAAGAAGTACCTCTAGAAGTGCTTGATGTGGTTCCCCTTGTAGATCTAGAAATCTGTCTTTGTGAAGCTCTTCCTTTCCTTATAATCTATTCGGGATCTGAAATAGGTGTCACTGGTGGCCTTTGAGGATTTGCTCTGGTATTTGGTCTTCTCGAACCCACTTCGTTCTAATGGAGTCGCCAGATAGATGATCACAACCAGAATATTGTCCACACTTTGTCTATCATCAAAGTTGTATCTTATGTCGTTCTCCCAGGGAAACTAGCTTCAACTTCCTCTCCCCAGCAACGACGTCAATTTGTTAGCTCTCCAGGAGAATTTCTAGGTTGCAGTCGAAAGAGCCTAGTAACTTAATCTTATCTTCAATGATGGGTGTATAATTAAATCAATATGAATGACTCACTCACTGATTTCCTCACTCAATACAACTTAGTAATATCCAGATAGGACAAGGCCTTCAAAATCCATTAATCATATAGTTTTGTTGAATTAGATGGGTGGAGAAAAGCTAATTATATTAACCAGAAACATACATATATAAAACAATACATGCAATGGGTCAACAGAACTAGCAATAGTTACTTATGATCCTAGTTTACTGATACGAAAGTGAGATGACAATCACCAACTTTTAAAGTAAACATAGACAAGAGAACCTCTGCTCATAAGCACAGAAAGAAGAAGATAATGGTTTAAAAAAAACAGTGAAAGAAGCTTGTATTACTGAATATATTAAAAAGAGGTCTTTCTGCAAAAAAGAGTGTCTTAGCGTCTTCAAAGTCGAACCTATCTTCTACATAAGTCACAGGCTTTATAGCCTTTACAAAACCGTTCAAGATCCTGAAAAACTGGATCGAATCTGCTAAAAATAGGTAGTTAAAACAAATTTATGAAAAGTATGAAAGAGTTTTATATTCAAAAGGTAATCGCCATCTTGCTAGTCCTCATATCTTCGACATTTGTAACAAGCCTTCGAAGGCTAATGAGTAAGGTTGAAACTACCGCCTGGAGGATTGACAGGCCATCTTTTTCCCAAAATAGACAAGAAGATTCCTCTTCTTACCTTGCTGGCACCTTTCAATCTGGAACAAAATTTTGATCATGATGCCTTTAAATGTTTGTCTATCATTAGAAGACGTCCTCGAAGTGTTTGGATTAGCAAAAGTCAGGTCTTGTTCAAAAAAGAAGCCTTTTGCATTATTTTGTAGTTTCGGTAACTAGAAAGGCTAGGTTTTAATTTTGTTAGCTACCGAAAGCTTTGCTTTCAGTGGCTAATGAACAATTCAGCATGTTCGCCTAAGCCACCGAGACATTTTTTGAGATGTTTGGAACTTGCCTCTCTTTTCGGTAACTAGAAGACTCCTATCTTTATGTTGTAAGCTGTCGAAAATTGGATTTTTGGTAGCTAATTAACAATTCCCTTGTTCGCCTAAGCCACCAAAAAGCTATGTTTGATCTAGCCTACAAACCTTTTGACAAAACTGTGTTTTCTAACTTCTACTACTCATCTTCTTGCTATTTGGATTTTTCTTCATCCTGGGCCAAAATCGGAGTGTCAGCAAAACTGATGACTACTGCTGCTAGGGTGTCAAGGTCTGAGTGTGCCTTAGGCTGGGGTTTTGGAGTCATTTTCTTATTTCTCAGAAGCTCAACCTTCCTACTCAATCTAATATTGTCTCTTATCAGTCTTATATTTCTCCCTTTCAACTTGTTATGCTTTTTGGTTAACCCTTGAAAGGAGGTATACAATTCTGTATTTCTTTCAGTCAACCTTTCATTCCTTTTCTTGATCACCCTTTGAAGTAGTTCGAGCTCATATACCTGTCTGAGAAGTTTATTTATCCTCTGAGATGAGGACTTCTTTGATTTGCTGGTTGATGCTTTAGAAACTTGCTGATAAGGCTCCTCCCTAGGTGTAGGTGAAGGCAAAATTTCATATCCTACTCTAGCTTCTTGTTGTTCCTCATCTTCATAATCTATGTATGGTAGGTTGAGGATGTTCTTGCTTTTTAAAGCAGCTCCTTCTTTCTCCTCTTCCTTTTTCCACTTCTGGGAGTGGAAGACTTCTTTTCATCCTCTTGTTGGAACTCTATTTCGAATTCATTCCAGAAAAGGAAGAATGCCCAGTTCATGTTTCTTCTTTGCAGCAACTCAGAAACTATGAGCTTGATCAAGCCATGGTGATATAATCTACCTGCGATTTTGGTTGGCTTGGCTCTCACTTGATGAGCCATCTTAGTCAAGCTTTTGTAGAGATAAAAAGGGAGATTCAAGGGGTTCCTGCTAGTGAAATGATTCATTAATTTAAAATGATAAATCAACACCCTATTGTATCTACCCTCACAGGTTATGTAGACAAGAATTGACTTCAACAAATGCTACCATTTGTCCTCAAGATAGGACATAGGAATATCCTTCTTCCATACAATATTTCTGTGCTCCGGTTTCAGATAGGATCTGAATTCAAAATCTCTTGTGACAGTAATCTTGAACAAATTTTCTCCAGTCGTTGAAAGCTCTGTCACCTCGGCTATGACGGCTTCGTCTATCTAGAATTCCTCCTTGCCAATTATTTCCCTTCTGCCATCAAATGTGAGAGAGAACGTTTTAGCTATTTGCTAATGAGATCCTTGAAGTTTTTCACAAAACTTATAACAGCCTGCATCTTTAAAAAGTTTACATACCTCGGGGTGTGATTCCAAGTAACAGATGTCATCTGACTCTTTCCTAAGGACCACTCCTCCACTTTTCTTCATCTATAAGTTGTTTCTTGACACCTGCTGTTAAAAAATTCGAGCTTGAGAGAACGACGCAAATTCAGGGAAAAGGTGATTTTGACGACGTGGTAAGAGTGAAGGAGGAAGGATGTCGCGGTTTAAAGAACCTGACTTCGAGGGATGTGAATTAAAAAGCTAATCGTGAGGGTTTAATGACTTGTCAATTTTGCATGATTACACTGGATGTACATCTTTTCAAAATTCGATCGACGTGAGAGATATAGGGTTCAATCGGCTAGGGTGAGATCATGATTGTAGTAGGATTTACCTTAGAGAGATCATGTCTTTGCTGGTAGTGACCCTTTTTGGCGGTTAAGGTATGATGGATCCCTTTTAAACTTCATGACTAAGCCCTTGATTAGACAGCTCCATCGTTTTAAACAGACTTAATTTTGGTAGCTGATGATTTCACCTTTGACCACGTAAGCTGCCGGAAAAGTGTTTACAAATGCCTCTACTTTCGGTAGTTGTGGACAACTTTGCCTTTGAATTGTAAGCTGCCAGAAAAATGCTTTTCGGTGGCTAATGAACAACTGTCGTATCCGCCTAAGCCACCAAAAACTATTCCACGATACATGACATGTGCTCTTCCTTTCGGTAGCTTGAAGTGTTTTGTCTTCCATGTTGTAAGCTGCCGAAAGCTGGGTTTTCGGCAGTAATGAACAATCGCCATGTCCGCCTAAGCTACCGAAACCCAAAAATTCTTTTTGGAGAGAAAGTAACATCAAATGTCATTTCAAACTTTATTTCATACTTCAAAATCTTGAAAAAGAACCTCAAATGTATATGAAAATGAAAATTTGAAAGATTTCCTATCACCTAGAAAACAACAACTAGTCTATGTTTATTTGAGGAGATAACAGAATATAAATATGTAAACCTGAAGCATTCACTGGGAAAATTAAATCTTCGATCCTGAAGCAAGCAGTTTGGATGACAACTATGGCAGTACTTGATAAAGGGAGAAGGAAGACCCAATAATGGAAAGGATTGATGTTGATATGATTGATAGGGGGAGCTTGATAGGCCTGAAACAACTGCAAAAGTGTATTCATCCTTATTTAAGATTGTCATTGTTGAGCAAAAGAAGTAATTGTCAAATAAAAACTGGTTTGATTTGAGTTGGATCCAACTTGCAAAATGAAGCATCCACGAAAAATGGAGTATACACGAAAGGGGGAGCTAGTTCAAAAATCATAGCAGCATACCTAATAAGGGGACTAGACAAACCCTAGAAGATCAAACTCAGGAAATGATTTCATGAAGTTTGTAAAGATGCATTATTTTTTTTGGGTATTGTGTGTTAAGATTATTCTAATTTGAATAGCAAGATCATGGAAAGAAACATAATCACAAGATAGACAAAGATATTACCCTGGGAAACCCTCATGGGTAGAAAACCCAACAAAGCTTTCCTCAATAAGATGATCAACCAAAATACAAGATGTGCTCCAAGACTTGACCTCCTTCTTCTCTACCTCCTATGCAGACCTCTCAAACACAAGTGCGCTACTTTCTGAGTTGAGCAAGTGTATCAAATGAGGAGCTCTCCTCCTCTACTTATACTGATTCCCGACTGACCAAAATCCCTAATGGGGCTGACCTCTCCTAGTGAAGTCTAATAACCCCTAAATAATAAACTCAGGGTCAACCCCCACATGGTGGGTCTAATAACCCTGGTTACCACAATTCATCGGAGGAATAAACATCTTCGGATACATAATAGAATTACCTCGGAGGGATGAAACATCTCCCGAATAATAAAGTACAAATATAATATTCTTAGAAGTTACAATATTCAACACTCCCCCTTAACGAGAAGGATATTATAACAACATCTGCAGGAGCAAGGAGTCATCGACTACATCATACATGATACATCTGTAAATCATCGAAAGCTTTCTTCAATACATCATCATCAGTAACTCAACCAGTTACTGGAACATCAACATCATCGTCATCGTCATCGCACGATCATCATCATCGTCATCACACGATCATCAGCATCGTCATCGCACGATCATCAGCATCGTCATCACATGATCATCAGCATCGTCATCACACGATCATCAGCATCGTCATCGCACTATCATCATACAGGATGATCAATCCTGATCTCTTTAGGACATAGGTCCAAGGATGATACAATCCAAATCACATATCTTTTGAACCGAGGTCCAGGGACGATACAGTCCTATCAACTCTAGTGATCCTTCCTTTCGAAATAACGAGATCCATCACAATCATGTTTAAGACTATCCTTCCTTTCGGAATTACGGGATTTACGGTCTAAGGAAGATTAATCCCACACCATTCATTTAGGACTATATCCAAGGATGATTTAATCCACACCATTCATTTAGGACTTATGTCCAAGGATGATTTAATCCACACCATTCATTTAGGACTATGTCCAAGGATGATTTAATCCACACCATTCATTTAGGACTATATCCAAGGATGATTTAATCCACACCATTCATTTAGGACTTATGTCCAAGGATGATTTAATCCACACCATTCATTTAGGACTATGTCCAAGGATGATTTAATCCACACCATTCATTTAGGACTATGTCCAAGGATGATTTAATCCACACCATTCATTTAGGACTATGTCCAAGGATGATTTAATCCCCACATGTCCATCGAGGACTTCATTCTTGGAGACATATTTCTACGGCTCACTTTAGGACTAAAGTCCAGGGATGATCCAATCCCACTCGTCCACTAAGGACTTCATTCTCGGATACCATACGTCTACGGATCAATTCAAGGGACCGAAGTCCGGGGACAATACAATCCCCACTCGTCCACTAAGGACTTCATTCTCGGAGACATATGTCTACGGCTCACTTTAGGACTGAAGTCCAGGGATGATCCAATCCCCACTCGTCCACTAAGGACATCATTCTCGGAGACCATACGTCTATGGATCAATTCAAGGGACCAAAGTCCGAGGACGATACAATCCCCACTCGTCCACTAAGGACTTCATTCTCAGAGACATATGTCTATGGCTCACTTTAGGATTGAAGTCCATGGATGATCCAATCCCCACCTGTATCCTCATCAATACAGATATCGTTAGTACATCAATAGTACAATTACATACAGGTATCCTCATCAATACATGTATACATATGTATCCTCATCAATACATCAATATAAGAACATATATTAAAGCATGTATTCTCATCAATCAATATAAGTACATATATCATCAAAACATGTATCCTCATAAATACAAGTACATATATCATCAAAACATGTATCCTCATCAATACAAGTACATATATCATTAAAACATGTATCCTCATCAATACATCAATATATATCATTAAAACATGTATCCTCATAAATACATCAATATATATCATTAAAACATGTATCCTCATCAATACATCAATATAAAAACAAGTAGTGTAAGTATTCTAAGTATAAGTGTCCTAAATCTAAGTAATCTAAGCATACATAAATATCTAGGTGTAGTAAACAGGTATCCTCATAATCGACCTGGATGTCGATGAGGGCAAACTCATCATCAGTGACTATATCACTCCCCCTTTTGAGGAGGGTCCTTTTGAACTACACCAAGCTTGTCTCAGAAATATTCAAATTTTACTCGAGACAGAGGTTTGGTCAATATATCAGCAATCTGTTCCTCAGTGCTCACATACTCGAGCTTAATAGCTCCTCTCTGCACCATATCTCGTATGTAGAAATATCGGATCTCTATGTGTTTTGACTTATCATGGAATACTGGATTTTCTGTCATCTTAATACAGCTTTGATTGTCACACATGATCACAGTGGGATCCATTTCTAAGTCAAACACTCCAGATAATAGCTTCCGAAGCCACACTGCTTCACAACTGGCAGAGCAGGAAGCTATATATTCTGCTTCAGCAGTACTGAGAGCCACACTAGATTGTTTCTTGATGAACCATGAGATCGTGGCAGATCCAAGACCATAACATCCACCTGATGTACTCTTTTTGTCTGAGACACTTCCTGCCCAATCAGAATCTGAGTAACCATAATCTGAGTTCATGATTTCCAAGATAATATAAACCAAAATCTAATGTACCTTTTAGATACCTCATTACATGCTTTGCAGCTATTAAGTGAACCTTTCTAGGTTCTACTAGATACTGACTCAGGGTATTTACAGCAAAGCATATATCAATGACCCAATGATTTGTCTATATAGAGGTATGTCCACTAATTCTGATGAGTCATTAACTAATAAGTTCAAGTTGGAGTCCATGGGAGTGGCCATGGCTTTACACTCCAACATATCAAATCTTTTTAGAATCTCCACAGCATACTTACCTTGATTTAGAAAGATTCATTTTGGTTCTTGCCATACTTCTAGACCTAAGAAGTAATGCATTAATCTGAGATCTTTCATCTCGAATTCTGAAGAAAGCTTCTTCTTGCATTCGATAATTTGTTTCTCATTTCTGGTTAGAAATAGATCATCTACATACAACAACAGTATAACTGGTTCATTGTCACGTCCCCTCCCATTCTACCAGCTAGATGGAGAGGATCGTGAGGGTAAACCGGGCAATTAGCCCCATATCCATTAAATTACACTCATTGATACCAAGACATGTATAAGTGCATGCAATAGAAACACAACAGAAATTAAGTAAATGATGTTGATATCTAATCATACACGCAAGATTTCTGTGACAGCCAAATAAAGACCTTTGCAGAATTATAAAGGGCATATGGAAATGCATAATCGTTTGAATACACAGCGGAAGTAAATTTATTAGCACATCCATAATCCATTCCAACTATTCATCAAAGGAACAATTGCAAAGTTACAAACACAAGAGAATACTTATCTTAATGAAATAATCCCAAGCAACCAGCTACGCTTCTGCAACGTTCCACCCAACCGTAGGCCAGTGTGCTCCTTAATCTCTCAGCACCACTGCCACCCCCGAGCTGGGCACGGTCTCCACAAGGAAAAGGGGAAACAGGCTTTCACATAGCCAAATATATGCCAGAATCAGCCAAGCCAACTAGCAGTTGGGTTTCTCAGGCTGCTAAGAGGTGGGCAGAGGTGAATTCCTAGGCTAGTGGCTCAACCATGGAGCTATGGATACACCATTGGGCTCATCAAGCCAAATCTGTCCTCTCCCACTCTTGAATCTCCTGTTCACAGATTCAAATCCAAAACGGGATGCACTGAACAACAAAACCACAATGACTGGGCATGAGGAAAACGCTTTCCACAGTGGGATGCATGATATGGGGTTTCAACTATCTTAGAAAAACGTGGGAACCTATAAAAACGAAAATGGGAAGTTGGGGAACAACCCTGGGAAGCCAATCCGTTTTATAAAAATGTCCTTGGACATTCGAGGGCAAAAACGACCTCCATACAGTCCCCAAAATGTGGCTCTCCTCTCCCAGGCTACTGCATATGCAAAAACGAACTCCCAAGCATGGAGAAATGCAGGATTTGGATGAAAAACGTGTAGGGAAAGGCCCCAGCCAGCTCCAACTGTGTGAATGAGTGAAGACTCCCCATTCAGAATGGCTTTGGGCACCATTTCGTGGGTGTTTTCTTGCCCAACAAGCAAAAACACGAATTTCCAAGTTGATGGCTTGCCCGTGCACGAAATTGGCTGCCATACTTCTTCATTTCCAAGGCAATAACTACCCCAACCAATCTTTGGAAGAATTAAATGATTGGGTGCATGAGACAAAATGGGTAGTTGGTGGTTTATGGGTTTTCTCATTGAAACATGGATTAAAACCATTAGCTCAAGGGTTCGGTTATTCCCCCCCCCTATTCCTTGTAAAGATCGTGCCCCCGTCTCTTTTGTTGCATAGCGTAGCTGGTTGTGGTTTTTTCATTAAAATTGCATATTTACATGATTTCCGATGTTACATTGTGCACCGCTAGCACAAGAACTTGATGCATCTATTCTAATTGCCGATACATAGAACGATTAATCAATGGCGGGGCCTTGGCCTTGAGCTCCTCACCATGACTAAATAACAATATTTACATCATTTACAATATTAATGCAATGGGGTTAAGCTGGGGACGTTACATTCATCATCCATTACCTTGAGATAAAGATTAGGGTCAGCTTTACTCTTGGTAAAGCCCATGCTTGTTAAGAAATTGCTAATCCTTCCGTACCAAGCTCTGGGAGCTTGCTTCAATCCATATAATGCCTTTTTCAGTTTGCATAAATGTGTTCTCCCATCTTTAACCTCAAACCCTTGTGGTTGCTCTATGTACACTTCTTCTTCAATTACACCATTCAGAAAAACTTCTTAACATCCATTTGGTGTAATTTCCACTTCATCATAGATGCAAGTGCCATGATAGTTCTAATTGAAGTGTACCTAGCAACTGGTGCAAAAGTTTCCTCATAGTCAATTCCCTCTTTCTGAGAGAATCCTCTGGCTACAAATCTTGCCTTGTATTTTTCAATGCTACCATCTGCAGCATGCTTTATTTTGAATATCCATTTGGAAGAAACCACACTTTTATCTTTTGGTTTGGGAACTATATCCCAAACATCATTTTTCATTATTGACTGATATTCTTCTGTCATTGCTTCTACCCACTCTTTCTTCTGAGCTGCCTCTTCATAGCTAGTAGGTTGTTGATCCACAAGATCACACATCAAGGCCACATAGTTGGATACTAGCTTTGGTTTATTTCTTTCTCTAGTGGAGCCTTCAGGAGCTCCATATTTTTCAGCTCCTTGAATAATATCTCTAGCCCATGTTGGCCTTCTTTTCCTAGATAAGTTTGTAATAGGGGGTTCTTGTGGTTCCAACATGTCATGATCCTCTGGTTTATCATCTTTAGGGATAGGCACAGCTTCTATGATTCTAGGAGGTGTATCTTCTTCATAGATTTCTTCAAGTTGGCACTTCCTAGATTTCTTGAGAGTTGCTTCTTCATCAAATGTTACATCTCTACTTATTTCCATATGATGAAAACCAGGTATGTAAATTCGGAAAGCTTTGGATGATTCACAATATCCAACAAATATTCCCTTCTTACCAGAGGGATCCAACTTGGTTCTCTTTTCTTTTGGAATGTGAATGTACACAGGACATCCAAATATTTTGATATGACTTACCTCACGCTTCTTTCCTGTGAACACTTCTTCTGGAGTCTTGAATTCAAGAGCACTATGGGAAAGTCTATTTTGTACGTAGACTGCTAGTTGCTTCAGCCCATAGATACATGGGTAGATCTTGGTCATGTATCATAGTCTTTACAGCTTCCATGATAGTTCTATTCTTTCTTTCAGCAACCCCATTTTGTTGGGTATTGTAGGGAGCGGTTAGTTCCCTCTTGATTCCAGCTTCTTTACAAAAGTCTTCAAAGTCCTTTGAAGTATATTCTCCACCATTATCTGTTCTGAGAATCTTGATTTTCTTTTCTGAGAGATTTTCTATTAAGGCCTTGAACTCTTTGAATTTTCCAAAGACTTCATTCTTACCTTTTAGAAAGTATATCCAAGTCTTCCTTGAATAGTCATCAATGAAAGAGAGATAGTATTCAAACCCACTTAGGGATGTGGTGGGCATTGGTCCACATACATCTGAGTGTATTAACTCCAAAATGTTCTTAGTCTTTGTTTCACTCTTTGGAAAAGGGTTCTTGACATTCTTCCCTTTTTCACATCCTTTGCATGAACCATTATGGTCAATCTTTAAGTCTAGTAATCCTATGACCACCTTGCTCACATAGGGTAGGGCCTTGTAGTTAATGTGAGAAAGCCTTCTATGCCATAGTTCACTAGGGCTAGTGGTTTCATGGACAAGGGCAGCTTTTGGGTGACCCTTGAGTTTGTAAAGACCTCTTTCTTCTTCACCAATAACAATTGCATCCTCAATTGATTTTCCTTTGGGCCACATAAGTACTTGACCATAAATAAATGCAATTCTAAATCCTTTCTTATCTAGTGCTGAGATAGAAAGTAGGTTCTTCTTCAAACTTGGAACATATAAAATTTCTTTCATCTTCAAGGGTGTTCCAGAATCAAGCTTGTAGCTTGCTTCACCAATTCCCTTGATGGGATATTGATAATCATCTCCTAGAGATACCTTTTGAGGAGAAGACTTTTATTCAAGTCTTGAGAGAGTTTTCTTTTGACCTGTCATGTCAATGTGCTTTGAAGCACCACTATCAATGAGCCATGTATCTTCTCCAGGAGACACAGATCCAGAGAGTGCAGAAAATGGAACATACTCTTCTACATCTTCTTCTTCATTCCTTCTATACCTTTTCCTAGGGAGGGGCCTTTCTTCTTCTTCTTCATTTCTTTTGGATCTTTTCCTATGAGGCCTTACTTCCTCTTCTTCTTCTTCACTATCATCTTCTGCAAGATGTTCTTGATGTCTTTTATAGTGAAGATTTTTCTTCTTCTTTGAAGGACAAAATCTAGCAATGTGTCCTTCTTTATGACAGTTAAAACATTGGAAGGAAGAGAACTTTCCTTTTCCTTTCTTCTGAAATCTTTGTGAGATTGAGACTCCTTGTGATTGTCCTTCTTGAAGTAAGATTGATTCTTCCTTCTCTTAGTGTGTGTAGCCAAGGATTGGTCATCCTCCTTGAGAAGGGCTTCTCTGTTGGATACCCTAGCTTCTTCTTGAACGCAATCCTCCCATACTACATCAAACTTCATACTTTCTTTTCTGGCACACATGGTTTGTATGAATGACTCCCAAGGTCTAGTGAGACCATTTAGAGCAATCATCACAAGTTCATCTTCATCAATAGTATCACCAATGGAATCTAGTTTCTCCTTGATTTGGGAGACCCTTGAGAAGTAGTCTTGAATGGATTCTCCTTTGTGCATCTTGGTACTCTTCAACTGAGTTCTTAGATTCATCTTCCTATTGATGTTCTTTCCTTCATACATTCTTCCTAGGGCATCATACATTTCCTTTGGAGTCTTCCTGGATGCCACTTGGGGAATCAAGTGGTCTTTAATAGAATCAGCAATGATTCCCTTTGCCCTAATCAAATCCTTCCTATGCTTCTCTTTGGCTTCATCTCCTTCAGGTTCTGCAACTTCATCCTTGATATATTGAGCAAGATCATTCTCTTCAAGAATGAGACCAATTCTGTATTTCCATGCCCAAAAATTCTCTATACCTTCAAGCTTGTCTTCAAGCTTAGTGCTTGGAGCCATCTTCTCTTGGGGGAATCCAAGAGATAAATGATAGAGTAGAAAACTTTACCTTTTCACTTTTCCGGATCTGCAACAGAATTTCTGGTTTATCGCACTTTTGGTAAAACTAGGGTTTGACTTTCCCAGAGTTCTACCCAACCAAAAACCTTGATCCAAAGCTTAAAAGATAGATCTTTAGAATGGCTATTCAACCATGCAACCAGAATCCAAAAATACTGACTTTTGCAGAAACCCTAATTTTGGGAGAGAGAGAGAAATATAATTTCACCTTGTGAAAGATGTTCTATTCAGGCTAGCTCTGATACCATGTTAAGATTATTCTAATTTGACTAACAAGATCACTGAAAGAAACATAATCACAAGATAGACAAAGATATTACCCTGGGAAACCCTCATGGGGTAGAAAACCCAGCAAAGCTTTCCTCAATAATGTGATCAACCAAAATACAAGATGTTCCCCAAGACTTGACCTCCTTCTTCTCTACCTCCTATGCAGACCTCTCAAACACAAGTGCGCTACTTTCTGAGTTGGGAAAGTGTATCAAATGAGGAGCTCTCCTCCTCTACTTATATTGATTCCCAACTGACCAAAATCCCTAATGGGGCCGACCTCTCCTAGTGAAGTCTAATAAACCCTAAATAATAAACTCAGTGCCGACCCCCACATGGTGGGTCTAATAACCCTGGTTACCACAATTCATCAGAGGAATAAACATCTCCGGATACATAATAGAATTACCTCAGAGGGATGAAACATCTCTGGAATAATAAAGTACAAATATAATATTCTTAGAAGTTACAATATTCAACATTGTGAAGCCTTTAATGTCTAATTAGCCCTTTGTCATTAATGTCAAAGGGGGAGAGAAATCAGGTTGCCATCAATGAAAAAGGGGGATATTGATGAATATGGTTGTCATTGATGACCACACATTAATGAAAAAGCTTGATTGACAAGAACAAGGACATGGCACATGATGGCTTGAGGCAGCATGAATGACATGGCACAAGACTTGAAAAACATAGAAGGCAAGATGATATGGTAAGTGACAAGACATGGTAAGGACAAGCATGGAAAGCATGACAAGGAGGATGACAAGGCACAGCTGGGGGCATCTTCAAGGCCCATTGCGAGCATCTTCATGAAGGTCTGCCGGCATAATTTATATGCCCGTGCGAGCATATTTGTGACCCCTTGCGGGCATCACCAAAACGAGACTGCAGGCATTTTTGTAAGGACCTGCGGGCATCGAAAAAATGCCTCTTGCGGGAATATTTGGAGTAGCTATGGGCATTAGATGGAGGAGCCTACGGGCATATAGAGATTGCCCTTATGGGAATCGCTCATAATCCCTTGTGGGCATAAAGATGGAAATCATGTGGGCATGAATACCACGATGATGTGGCAAAAAGATAAATATTATATATATGTATTTGTTGAGGATAACATGGAATGAAAAATATATTTGAATTAAAATGAAATGAAAATATTGACAAGTCGGCCTCCTAAAAACATGGATAAGTCAAGTATAAATAAAAGATCAAATTTGTTGGATCAAGATGTGAGGGATGTAGAGAATTCGGGAGATAGAGGAGAGCTCTAATATCGGGGGTGCAGAAGAGGTCTGAGGACAAGTTCAGTGGTTGTAGTGGAGCAACAGGAGCAATATGGAAAAATTATTCTTACATCTTTGATTTCTGGAGTAAATTGAGAGAGCAGAATGATGAGGCCATGATGTTGGACAGAATGATGCAGTAGCAACAGTAGATTGATATGGCATGAATAATGATGTGTTGAATGAGGATGATGTGATTGTGGATAGTTTGATGATGTATAAGATTTTCATACTTAAGATAAGTCTGATATATCAATTGTAAATTTGTAATATGGGGTGTTGGTGCATCCCAGTCAGTTGCAGCTGACAGAATTATCTTGTGGTTGGTGCCACTTTGGGTTGTAGCCCATTCTAGAGATTGAAGTCTCCAATTATAATAAGTTTGCAAAGCTTATATCTTGTCTCTTGTAATGTGTTGATGATAATGTGTCTTGCTTAATGAATGACATGTGATATAGTTTATTGATGAATATGATATTGAAGTGAATTTGTAATTAATGGTATAAGATTTGAGAAGAAGAAGTTGAAATTTTTAATAAGCTCAAGCTCACTGATTCACCCCCCCCCCCTCTAAGTAAGCCATTGTTTTCAACAATTGGTATCAGACTAGGTTTCTTCATAAAAGCTTGACCGCTTGAAGAAGATCCTTAAGGACACACAATGGGCGGAGCTAAGTCCAAGGATGCTCATAGATTTGATGGAAGCAACTATGTTTACTGGAGCAAGAGGATGACTGCCTATCTAGTCTCTCTAAGGTATAATATTTGAAAATATTTAAAGGATGGATACAAGGAACCAACAAATGGTCCTACTTCCGATGACGAAATAGAATACTATGAGAATAATTCTAAAGCTGTAAATGCAATTCTGGCAGGCCTAAGTGTGACAGAATTCTTCAAGGTTATGAACTATACCACAGCTAAGGATATGTGGGATAAATTAGCCACCATTTATCAAGGAGATTCTAAATTTCAACAAGCAAAAATCCAGACATATAGAAGTCAATTTGAAGGTCTTAAAATTTCAGAAGATGAAAATATAGCAGCCTACTTTCAAAGGGTTGAAGAATTTGTGAATACTATGAAGGGTCTTGGTGAATCAATGGATCCAAGTTTGGTGGTTCAAAAAATTCTCAGAACCTTGACCTCAAAATACAATCCTAAGGTTTCTGCCATTAAAGATAGGGAGAAACTGGATGAGTTGAAGATTGAAGAACTTCAAGGAATACTAACTGCCTATGAGATGAGGATTCAAGAACCAAGGTAGAGTGAAGCAGTTTTCAAGGAAGCCAAGAATAAATATCAGGGTCATGAATCATGTTCGTCTAATCATGAAATATTTGATGAAGAAATGGTCAACTTCATTAATAAGCTGCCAAGAGGAACTAGAAGGTATAGATGGAAGCTTCCACTGAAATGTTTTATCTGTGGCAATATTGGACATTTCGTTGTCAAGTGTCCCCTCAACAAAAATCAAAGAAAATTCAAGGATCGAAAAACAGCAAACATGCAGACTATGTTTACCAAAACATAAGAGGAAGGTGTCTCAGATTTTTAAGAAGAAGAGGAAGAATTTTTTGAGGATGACAGAAATGAGATTATGTTTTAGCGCAAGAAAACAACAAAGATCATCCTGAATTAGAAGGAGTTGTAGACCTTGAAGCAGAACTGATTGCAGCCTTAGAAGAGATTGAGAACCTGAAGAATTTAAATGAAAAACAAGAACAACAGCATCAACTTGCAAAGAATATTCTGTTTAAAAGATTAAATGAAGCAATTCAAAAAATGGAAGTGGAAATCAATTCTCTCAAGGGAGATCTTCAAAAGTCAAGAGTGTTGAGTCAAAAATTTCAAAAGAGTTCTACCGAACTGGACAACATGCTCTTACAACAGAGAAGAGATGGAGATATAGGAGGTTTGGGATACATATCCCTGTCAAATGAAAGCAAACCAGAATGATCCATAAATCAATAAGTTCAGACAATGAGCAGAACTATCAACCAACTGAAGGTGAGTCTAGCCAAGATTCATGAGCCCTTGAATGAAGCTCAAAGACAACTAGTTCTGAGAGAGAAAGAGGTTAAAAAAATTCAAAGTGAAGTGATTAGATTGAATAAGCCAGACGATTTACAAACAAACAAAAGAATTGAAGATGAAGACAGAAAATTCACAAACAACTTCCAACCTCCAAGAAGACAAGGATATCCCAAGTATCAAAGTTCCTTTATAAGTCATTGTTATAATTGCTACAAATTTGGCCACAAGGAAATTGATTGTAGAGGAGCTAAAAGAAATATCAATTCTCGTAGAAAGCAGCACAATGAGAAGAACAATGCTCAAAACCAAAATTTCATCTATGTTCTCACTCAAGAAGTAGAGTGTTCAAAATGCAACAAATTTGGACATATTGTTGAAGAATGCAGGCTGAGGATTAGTCATGATAATGACACAACAAAAGATAAATGTGGTTTGGCTTTCTATGCTCGTAAGGATGAAGCTAAATGGTACATTGACAGTGGGTGTACTAAGCATATGACTAGAAATAAGGACAAGTTTCTCACTCTAAAAAGGAACAATGGAGGTGAAGTATCATTTGGAGACAATGGAACAACCAAAATACTTGGAAAAGGAACTGTACCTTTAAAAGGGAATGCCAAAGCTCAGAATGTTCTCTATGTCGAAGGATTAAAACATGACCTACTAAGTGTTGGACAAATCTGTGATGCCAACTTTAATGTCACCTTCTTTACACATCATTGTGAAATAAGAAGAAACGGATCCAAATGAGTTACAGGGAGAGGAGTCAGATCACCTGGAGGAGTCTTTTTTGGGAAGAAATATGGGGGAAAAAGATTAATATGAATCAAGTAGATCAATACAGAGAAGATGGCTGCCATATGGCAAGCCATACTTGAAGTCTTCTAAAGACTTTAAGTACACCTTAGTTCATTATTGGAGTATGAACTCTAAGGTAAACTTTTGGCCACTCCAAGACAAGTGATAGGTCCAAGGATCGTGTTTTATACGATGCGGGGATGAATTCTGAACCATGTGAGGTGATCCAAAGAAGTGGAATAATGATAGGGGAGCAAAAAAAAATTAGTCAGTTTTGATATCTGATTGTAAGAATTAGATTGGGGAGCATCCAAAGCATCCACAGGTTTACAAAGAAGGTTATGATAGAAGGCATGTCACAAGGTTATTACAACATTTATTGAACTCAGAATATAAATACTTAAACCTGAAGCATTCACTGGGAAAAATAAATATTTGATCCTGAAGCAAGTAGTTCGGATGACAAGTACAGCAGTACTTGATAAAGGGAGCAGGAAGACCCAATAATGGAAAGGATTGATGTTGATATGCTTGATAGGGGGAGCTTGACAAGCCTGAAACAACTGCAGAAGTGTATCCATATTTATTTAAGATTGGCATTGTTGAGCAAAAGAAGTAATTGTCAAATAAAAACTGGTTTGATTTGAGTTGGATCCAACTTGCAAAATGAAGCATCCACAGAAAATGAAAGAGTATACATGAAAGGGGTAGCTAGTTCAAAAATCATAGCAGCATACCTAATAAGGGGAGTAGACAAACCCTGGAAGATCAAACTCAACAAATGATTTCATGAAGTTTTTAAAGATGCATTATTTTTTTGGGGCATTGTGAAGCCTTTAATGGCTAATTGGCCCTTTGTCATTAATGTCAAAGCGGGAGAGAAATTAGGTTTCCATCAATGAAAAAGGGGGATATTGTTGAATATGGTTTTCGTTGATGACCACACATTAATGACAAAGCTTGATTGACAAGAAAAAGACATGGCGCATGATGGCTTGAGGTAGCATTAATGAAATGGCACAAGACTTGACAAACATAGAAGACAAGATGATATGGTAAGTGACTAGACATGGTAAGGACAATTTTGGAAAGAATGACAAGGAGGATGACAAGCCACAGATGCAGGCATCTTCAAGGCCCATTGCGGGCATCTTCATGAAGGTCTGCGGGAATAATTTATATGCCCGTGCATGAATCACAAAAGGAGACTGTGGGCATTTTGGTAAGGGCCTGCGGGCATCTGAAAAATGCCTCTTGCGGGTATATTTTGAGTAGATGCAGGCATTAGATGGAGGAGCCTATGGGAATATAGAGATTTCCCTTGCAGGCATAAATATGGAAATCATGTGGGCATGAATACCACGATGATGTGGCATAAAGATCAATATTATATACATGTATTTGTTGAGGATAACATGGAATGAAAAATATATTTGAATTAAAATGAAATGAAAGTATTGACAAGTCGACCTCCTAAAAACATGGATAAGTCAAGTATAAATAAAAGATCAAATTCGTTGGATCAAGATGCAAGGGATGTAGAGAATTCGGGGGATAGAGGAGAGCTCTGATCTCAGGGGTTCAGAAGAGGTCTAAGGACAAGTTCGGTGGCTGCAGTTGAGCAGCGGGAGTAGTATGGAAAAATTATTCTTATATCTTTGATTTCTGGGGTAAATTGAGAGAGAAAAATGATGAGGACATGATGCTGGAAAGAATGATGCAGTAGCAACAGCAGATTGATATGACATGAATAATGATGTGCTCAATGAGGATGATGTGCTTGTGGATAGTTTGATGATGTATAAGATTTGCAGACTTAAGATAAGTCTGATATATCAATTGTAAATTTGTAATTTGGAGTGTTGGCGCATCCCATTCAGTTGCAGCTGGCAGAATTATTTTGTGGTTGGTGCCACTTTGGGTTGTATCCCATTCTGGAGATTTAAGTCTCCAATTATAATAAGTTTACAAAGCTTATATCTTGTCTCTTATAATGTGTTGATGATAATGTGTCTTGCTTAATGAATGACATGTGATATAGTTTATTGATGAATATGATATTGAAGTGAATTTGTAATTAATGGTATAAGATTTGAGAAGAAGAAGTTGAAATTGTTAATAAGCTCAAGCTTACTTATTCACCCCCCCCCCTCTCAGTGAGTCATTGTGTCCAACAACACTAATAGGTATGGACTGGTTAGAGAGACATAGAGCCAAGATTGACTGCTATGGGAAGGTACTTGAATGCCTTGATGAAGAAGGAGGACCAAGTTTGGCTAGAGGAATTCCAAAGCAAGTTTCAGTGAGGCATATTTCAGCTCTGTAGTTGCAAAAATTTTATAAGAAAGGTTTCCAATTGTATGTATTACGCATATCATACTCATCAGAGGATAAGGGACCAAGAATAGAATACTTTCAGCTGTTACAAGAATTCCAAGATGTGTTCCCTGATGAAGTGTCGGGACTACCACCCAAAGGAGATATTGATTTCTCCATTAATCTTCTTCTAGGGGCAGCACCAATTTCCAAAGCTCCTTACAGAATGAGCACACCAGAGTTGATAGAATTAAAGATGCAGCTGCAAGAATTGATGGATAAATAATATATCATACCGATTGTATATCCTTAGGGTGCACTTGTGTTATTTGTCAAGAAGAAGGATGGGAATTTGAGATTGTGCATTGATTATAGGCAGTTAAATAAGGTAATAGTCAAGAACAAGTATCCATTCCCATGATTGATGGCTTGTTTGATCAGATGAAGGAAGATAGGGTGTTTTCCAAGATTGACTTGAGGTCTGGATACCATCAAGTAAGGATAAAGGAAGAAGACATTCATAAGACAGCTTTCAGAACTAGATATGGTCATTATGAGTTCACTATGGTACCATTCGGTCTTACCAATGCGCCTGCTACATTCATGTGCCTCGTGAATAGTGTCTTCAAAAAATACTTGGATAAGTTTGTAATTGTATTCTTGGATGACATTATTGTCTATTCAAGGAATGAAGAATAGCATGAAGAACATTTAAGGATGGTGTTCCAAGTTCTTAGAGAACACTAGTTGTATGCAAAATCGAGCAAGTGTGAATTCTACCAAAAGAAGGTGAAGTACTTAGGTCACATCATTTTAGAAAAAGGTATTGCAGTGGATCCAGAGAAGATTGAAGCCATAATGGATTGGACTAATCCAAAGAATGTTGCAAATGTAAGGTATTTTATGGGTCATGCTGGTTACTACAGAAGGTTTATTGAAGGCTTCTCCAAGATAGCCCATCCAATCACTTCATTGCAAAGGAAGGATATTAAATTTATAATGTCTGGAAAATGTGAGAGAAGCTTCCAGTAGTTAAAGGAATTACTTACCAGTGCACCTGTTTTGAAGATTGTTGATCCAAAAAAATATTTTGTGGTGTGCACAGATGCTTGCATTGGAGGGCTCAGTGGAGTTCTAATGCAAGAAGGGTTTGTCATTTTTTATGAGTCAACGAATTTAAAGGAACATAAGAATAACTATGCCACACATGACTTGTTCATGCACTCAATAGATGGATACGTTATCTCTTGGGAAGAATATTTGAGCTCAGGACTGATCATATGAGTTTAAAATATTTGTTTGACCAGCCAAATCTGAATGTTAGGAATACTAGGTGGATGGAGTTTCTTTGTGAATTTGACTTAGAGATTAAGCATGTCAAAGGTAAGGAGAATAAGGTTGCAGATGCACTTAGCAGGAGATTTCATGTTGCAGCAATGAGTATTAGTAAACCAGCTTTGAAAGCAAGAATTCTTGAAGCACAAGCTAGTGATGAAGTATACCTTCAAATCAAAGAGAAGTTGCAGTACGGAAATGTGGATGACAAGTGTGTACGTTATCATATTGGTGAAGATGATGTTCTCATGTATCAAGATACTAGATTGTACATTCCAAATTGTTCATATTTGAAGGAGCTTGTGATGGATGAGATAGATCAAATGCCATATTCCGGCGACCAAGGATATCAGAAGTCTATAACAACAGCAAGGAAATAGTACTTTTGGCATGGGATTAAGAAGGATATAGCAGAGTATATTACTAGGTGTCAAATGTTCCAGTAGGTCAAGCTAGAACTGATCCACTCAGTAGTTGCCATTGTTGTCGAATGCTAATCAACTGCGACAAGTCATCGACTTCGACACAAATTCGGCAAGTTATCGAATTCGACATGAATTCAAAAAAATCAGCAACTTTGACAAGTTTGGAAACCTCGACAGTTTCATGATGCCGACATGCAGTGTTGACTAGCGACTGACGAACTACGACAGATTGTCTCTCTGTCTTCCAGGTCGACTATAATGGTTGAACTTCTGAAACCATTCTAACTTCTCTTGTAATTGAGATTAAAGGGCAGACACTCAACCATCTCATCATTCTATATAAGCATGTATAATATTGTAACATACACCAATCGGATCGATCTTATCTGATCTATCTATTTTCCAGTAATAGAGAAGAACAATTTGCATTCCTGCATATTTTCTATGTGTGTTTGTGTTTATCTACATAGTGTATTCCTGCTTTACTTATTCAATTTCTTAAGCTTCCTTCATAATGGAGCCGACTCATTCATTCGAACTATTGTCCCCCTCATGCACCTGGGCATGTGTGGATCATTAGTATCAGAGCATATTCAATCAGAGCAATCAGTTTTGTTCGTGCTTGATTTTTGCGTAGACACTTCCAGTGAAGTTACCTGACTTATGTCGGTTCAAACACGCTCGCAATCTCAACAATCCAAGAAGACACTACCTCCAGAGATGGCAGAAGAAACAGACGATAGACATGCAGCCAATGAGAAAGCACAACTTATTGAGCAAGTGTTGGCTCGACAACGAACTGAAATGTTCACCCAATTCAATGAAATTCTCACGCGATTTGCTTCTACATCTGGAGGATTTTCGACGAGAACTAGCTCCGACAAAATCATCCCCTTCAAAGTGAAAATGAATTTGGACATACCGAATCTAGAAGGAAAGATTCACATGGAATCCATTGATAATTGGGTACAACAATTGGATTCCTATTACTCTATGAACCAACTCTCAGAAGCTGAAAAGTTCACCATTGCATCCTTAAAGATGTCAACATTTGTGCACTGTTGGTGGGAGCACCTCTCGACAAAGATGGAGAAAAGAGGAGACCCCATCGACACATGGGATAAAAAATTTGAACACATCCGAAAGGAATTTTACCCGCCCAAATACCTCGAACAACAGTATAAGAAGTGGCAGCCGCTAAGGAAATGGAAAGACCAATCAGTACAAAGTTACACCGACGATTTCTATCGGCTCATGGCTAGACTTGGCATCCAAGAAGAAGAGAAATTACTTGTTCTGAAGTACATCATAGGATTGTACCAATACATTCAGCAGGAGATGGAATTTATGACTATCAATACGCTCGTAGATGCATTCCACAATGCCAGCAAACTTGAAACTAAGCAAAAAGGAAAAGCACGCTTCACGACAAAGCCGAAATAAGGACAACCACCCGACAAGAAGGTACCAGCCAACTTCAACAAGTCAAAATCTTCTCATCCGACACCGCCAAAGCCAGTCACGGCAAAAATCCTTTTTCAGAAAAGGGAGGGTAGAAAACAACTGCCTACCGGTAAATGGTGTGATTACCACCACTCATCTTGGAATGATACGTCTGAATGAAAATCTCGGAAGACATTTTTGGCAAAAGTGTCGACATCCGATGCGTTCAACAAGACGGTGGAAGAATCTGATCCAAATGCAACGACCCTTTTGACATCGACATCGACCACTCAAGAAGCCTCGACTATCGTCGACGAGGAGGAACGAGAGCACTTGTTCCATACATGGATATGGGTTCAAAGTAATCCATTACATCTGATTGTGGATAACAGTAGCCAAAAGAACTTGTTCCATATCTCGTGAAGAAACTAGGTCTTGTCACCACTCCGCATCCTTGGCCTTACAACATCGGTTGGATGAAGGATGGACAAGAACTACGGATCACTCGATAAAGAAAACTTGCCTACTTCATAAAACCTTTTGAATATGAAGTACTCTGCGGCGTGGAACCACTCTCCATAACCGACACCTTGTTTGGGAAACCTTACTTGTGGGATCGCCATGGAATTTATCAGTCACAGCCACATAAGGTGATTGTCAAAATCTGAAATCGATGGTATGACATACCAGAGCAACGACCTACACCAATGGTATCAATTATATCTGCTAAACAGATAAAGAATCTCATCAAGCATGCTCAGAATTTTGCATTAATTATGATTAAACTGCAACATTCTAGGAAGACTGTAGTGACAAGTCAACTCACCAACCAGTGCAGCTCTCGATAGAAGCAGTTGATCGACAATGTTCTCGATGAGTATCAGAGTTTATTCCAAGAGCCGGATAGAGTACCTCGACATTGCCAGGTAAAACACTCTATTGAACTTGCTCCTGGTTCTTATTTTCCTAACGCATCTGTTTACAGAAGATCCATTCTTGAAAATGAAGAGATTCGTAGACAAATCCAAGATTTGATCGACAAAGGTCATGTCCAACCCAGATCCTCTCCTTATGGAAGTCCAGTCATCCTCATTCCAAAGAAATATGGGACTTGGCACATGTGCATCGACTACCGGGCACTCAACAAAATTTCGGTAAAGAATTGCTACCCTCTGCCGTGGATAGACGAGATCATTGATAGTCTGAAAGGTGCCAAATTATTTACTGAGATCAACCTCAAGTCAGGATATCATCAAATTCCAATCGAGCCCGCAGATGTGTGGAAGACTGCTTTCAAAACAAAGGAAGGATTGTTTGAATGGTTAGTCATGCCTTTCGGCTTAACCAATGCACCTGCGATCTTCATGCGATACATGGATAACACTCTTCGACCTTTCATCGAAAAATGTGTCATTGTCTACCTCGATGACATATTGATTTCCATTCGATCATGGGAAGAACATGTCAGACAGCTTCGACAAGTCCTCGACACTCTCCAGAAAGATCGACTCCAGTTGAACATGGACAAGTGCACCTTTGTGATGACCAACATCTAATATTTGGGGTATGTAATTGACTCTGCAGGAATTCACATCGATCCAGAAAAAGTACAAATCCTTAGATATTGGCGTATTCCTCAAAGCATTCAAGAACTAAGAATTTTTCTTGGTTTGGTGAATTTCTATCGACGATCCATACTCGGCTTCAGTCACATAGCCTGGCCCTTGAATAAGTTGACGAAGTGAAATGGAAAAACTGTCTTTAAATGGACATCAACACAACAAGAAGCTTTCGAACAACTCAAGCACAAGCTCTGCACTACACCAGTACTTGTGTTACCTGATTTGCATCATCCCTTTCAGATTGAGACGGGCACATTGGACTATGCCTTGGGTGCAGTGATCACTCAGTCTGGTCACCCAGTCGCTTCTCATTCTAAAACTTTTAATGACACAGTTAGAAGATATTCGACATATGAAAAATAAGTGTACATCATTGTGCAAGCTCTCAAGCAATGGAGGCATTACATCCTTGGTAAGGAAACGGTCATCCTCACTGACCATAAGCCTCTCCAGTTCACTCTGACCCAGTCAAAACTACAAACGACTCAAAACATCAAGTGGATTGATTGCCTATAACAATTCCAGTTGGTGATTAAGTATCGGAAACGTAAATCTAATGCCGTCGTCGATTTTCTAAGTCGACCACCCATTATTCTCCTTTTCACAGTGATGAGTATGCAGGGATACTACACGACCACTTGGCCTCAATTGTATCAGGAAGACAACAAATTTTCAACAGTCTATCGACAATTGCACACCGACAAGTCATCGACCTCCAACTATTTCCTGAAATACACCTTGCTATACAAGCTTGGACAGCTTCGTGTACCAACCAGTGAGCATCGACAGCAGCTCATTTGGGACGCGCACTACAGCAAGACTGCAAGACACTTTGGAGTAGAAACGACACTTGCTATTCTCTAGAAGTATTTCTTTTGTCCTACACTTAAAACTAACATCAATAAGTACATTTGATCATGCGTAGTTTGTGCCATTGCTAAACTGCCTAATCGACAACAAGGATTTATACACCTTTTTCAGTTCCTAGTCGACCATAGGAATCTATTTCTATGGACTACTTGACGGGATACCCTACTACGAAATATCAGCATGACACAATATTAGTAGTAGTCGATAGATTTTCCAAGATGGCCATTCTCATTCCATGTAAGAAGACCACGACAACGCAGCAGACCGCTCACCTCTTCTTTACACATGTTTGGAAACACTTTGGTTTACCGACAACCATTACTTCCGATCGAGATGCCAGATTTTTCATCATCTTTTGGAAGAATCTCTGGAAATAGCTGGACACATGACTCTCATTGTCGATAGCTTTCCATCCTCAGACCGATAGATAGATGAAATTTGTAAATCGCTTGGTGGTACAACTGCTTCGCATGTACAACCACAAGCATCGACAAACATGGTGTTGTTGCTGCAACAACCCCCCCCCCTCAATTTTTTTGTAAACATTGCGGCCCCTCCTTTATTATTTGAGAAATTTTTGCTTTGGAGTCAAGTCCCATCTAAAAGGCCTTTTCATACTTATTTTTTTCTAAGAGAGCAAGTTCTTTAAGTTTGTTTTTTCTTAAGTAAAACTCATCTTTCCTAGCCAAAACGGCGGCACAACTCGCCGACTTAAACGGTCGGTTTCCTTTATGAATTTTTTAGCCTTTTCCCCTTTCTAGCGCAACTCATTGAGTCGCGCCATCACAGATGGGTGTTTTTGTTAAGTTGTAAAGCCTTTTATATTTCAGCCAAACTTTCCCAGCCCCGTCGCAACGGTCGGGCCAACTTGCCCAAGACCACCGAAGCACGACCTTTCGCCTTGCTTTTTCCTGAAATTATATCTCGCGGAAAGTCTCGCCGAGTTGGTCCAACATGATCGGCATCCCTTTTGTTGTTTCGTTCCAACCTCTCGTTGCGGAAAAACTCACAAAATTGACCCGAAATGACCGGCTTCCTTGTTTAGTCCTAAGTGCCTCGATGCTTTCCGGCAGAACTTAGCCAGTTTCACCGAAACCATCACCTGTGAAACGCGAGAAGTGACGATAGAGTTAAAGAGATAGAGGCGACCGGAGAGACTCGAGGCCAGTCATCGAAACGAGGCAGCAATCGACAAACCATTTGATCGGCGCCAAACTTACCAACACCCGCCGGCACATTGCGTAGATACTTAGCCAGTGACGCCGATACTGGTCGCTCCAACTCACTGAGTACTTACGATTTTTTGACAGCAAGGAGTTAATTTTGAGTGGCGCAAAAAAGGACACCAGTCCCCTCGCCATAACGGCATTTTTAATGCCCACACTTACCCGGTCATGTCAGGATTAATTGCTCGCGCGGGCAGGAGGTTTATATATAGAAAGTGGGGTTTTGGGTTTGTTATTGTTTTTTATTGTTAAACTTTTTCAAAACCCTGTTCGAGGTCATTCCCACCTCTCCAAGAAAACTAGGTGCATAGCTCCATTAGCAGCAGCAATCCTAGTCGTCGTTCGACAGGTAGGTGGTTCTACCCCTCATCACAAGTTGTTTTTCTTGCCTTGTTTTTCAGTGGTTTAGCGTACTTTGTTTCCATTCAAACCTTATGCAACTCCTCCCTTTGTCGCGGCCACCTCTGTCTTATTTGGAGTTTTTCCCTGTACCCATCTAGTCACCCTCCATTCTTTTAAGCCCCGCTAGACCCTGTTCCCTATCCAGCAAGTTGTCCAACGTGAATCCTGACGACCCAAACTGAAGCAGTGGGCGATGCCTCACCGCAGCGACTCGAACTCGCTTTCTTGTGTACATTTTTTTATGTTCGTTTCGGTGCCTCTAACAAAAGATTCAAGCACAGTGACCACGTAGTCTCGTTCTCTCCAGGCAACTTGAAAAGAGGACACTAGCCCTGTCTTGTTGTTTGAATAGAAAATTAACATTTGATTACCGTGTGCATTTTAAACTGCTGCTTGAATTTTGTTTTAAACGCAGTATCATTTTAAAGTGTTTTAATAATGTTGTTTCAACCGGGCTATGCTTGTATAATGAAAGGTTTTGGTTCAAATATTGACTATGTATTCTAGTTTGATTAGGTGTTCTAGTCATGCATGGTTTTTGCAAGGTTTAAACACAATGCCAAAAGGAGCCAAGAAGAAGTCCAAAATGTCTACGCCCGAATCAGGTGGCGAAGCTGTTCTAGAAGCAAGGATCTAAACATTATATGAGGATACCAAGCCAATTATGGGCATTTCCCCTGAATTCAAGTGGGGGGAACTTCATCACATGATAAGAGATCAGGATATTCCCAGAGCAGTCCTGGAGGAAATGTATTTGTATGAAAACATCTGAAATTAGGGCATCACAAGAGCAGCCACGCGCCCAGAGCTTTTCCCTTGCTCGGAAGTCATCAGATGGATCTTAGTGCATGCTAACACCCTGTCAAGGGTTTTGTCTGATAGCATCGGAGAGGATTTTTTTCTCATTTCACCCAGCCCATATTTTGGCAGCCTACAAGTTGCCCCGTCCTCAAACGTTGTTGAACGACGCTTTGCTCAAAAGTCTCAACATGGATAATTTGGAAATGGCCAGGAAGTTGTTGATCATAGGTAAGCAACTGAAGCTAAAGGAGAGTGATGAATATGAAGTCCAAGCGCTAAGGCCCCCTTTCAAAATAATTTCCCTCATGCTAAGTAGAATCTTCGGCATAGCTAATGGAACTATTTATAAACTGCATTGGATTCCTTTAATCCACTATGTAGCCTTCAAAGGCACAGTTTTCAATTAGGCAGACATCCTATCAGACAATCTGTCGTCAGCCGTAGCTGCTGTGAAGGAAGGGTTAGTCCAGAAGAAATCATAATTTTACATGTCATCATACCTCGTAGATTGCATTATGTCAAGGCATCATTTCCCCAAGTTAGGATGCATTTGGAACAAGGCTAACTGCCCAGTTTATACCGCTTGTAAGATCTTGTGGGCCCAGAACTACAAAAGCCATTACAAGGCCATATGTGAGGAGTTTATCATGCCTCTGTATGAACTGATGTTCAATAGTGAGCCAATTTTCCTATCTGAAAATGCCATGGCAGTCATGGAAATATGGTGATTTTTATCTTTCAGAGGAAGGTACCTACATAAGAATGTATGGAGGTTCCAAGCCACCATCTCTCCTGACCAAGTATGCTATTGATTTTTTGGTCCACAAGGAGGCAGTGAGGTAGGTCTTTATAGATGGGATTGGTAGTTTCCTGAATAGATTGAAGAAGGCCTCTTTCCCAACACTTCCCTTCTATGTTGGAGCATACAAGTTCTCTAAGCTCAAATCAGCTGAAACCTTTGTTCAGGAATTAAGAGATTTTCACTTTGGGGAGAGGATTTTCATGAAGAATGACAGTCTTAATAAGGATTCAGAACTTTGCAGAGAATTCAATGCGCATTTTGAATATGCACAGTACTATGATGAAGACGAAGAATTTCTCAAAAGGGTCAGCAACATGAGCAAACTGTGAAGGAACCTCCTCCTCAGGAGAGGAGATGGATACAACTCCACTGCTACCCAAGCTAACAAGGAGGCAGAACTGCAGAGAGAAAGAGAGGAATCCGAATCTCTGACGAAAGAGGAGTAAACGCTCAAAGAGGAGGTTGAAAGATTCCAAATGGAAGCAACAGAAAGAGCAGGTGGACATACTCCGAGACGAAGAAGCTCAAAGACTTCGAGATGAAGAATTAGAGAAGATCAGAAAATAAGAATCTGCCAAGCTACAAGAAGAAAGGGAGAGGAGAGAAAGGGAAGCAACTGAGAATCAGCAGAAGGCCGAAGTAGAAGAGAGGTAGCTGAAGGCCGAGGAAGAAGATAAATCCAAGAAGGATGCAGAGGCATGAATCCCAAGCATGCAGGACATGGATATAGACTCATCCCAAGTGTCCCAGGCCTTAATCACGGAAGATGACTTCCCCATAGGATAACTTCCACTCGTCCCTTTTACCCCGTCAAATAGTCACACTGTGTCCCAATGGGACAAATTTGTTTTTGATCAGAAGAGAAAGTCCATTGTAAGAAAGACAAAGACAACGATGAAGAAACCCTTCCAAATGGACATCATCACTAGGCGAGAAACCACTGTCATGCAAGGCACGCATAGTGCTCCCAATTTTATAGCATCCATCACTGTAGCCACTACCCAGGAAAGCGAAGACAATGTCCACAAGCTAATGAATGATGTGGAAGTGGGAAAGAAGAAGGCACGCAGGTTGCAACTTACTCTAGTAAAGGAGAAAGCATATAGAGAGTTAATGGTAAAGAAATATGATGGCCTCTTATCAGAACAAAGAGAATTGTCCAGTAAGTATGGGCACCTAGAGGAAGAAAAGGAAACTTTGGCGGTATAGATGATGATAGTAGAAGGAGAGAAAAATGATCTCAAAACCAAGACCATTCAGTTGGAAGGAGAGCAATGATGATAGAGCAGTTAGAGCTAGCAAACAACAAGGCAAGTGATTTGAGCCCCTTCCATGAGCAACCATGTGGCATACTAGATAAGATACACGAGTCATGGGAAATTATTACTAAAGAAGTTTGCAGAATGAAGGCGATGGTTTCCAGCATGAAAGAAATTAATTCCGAGGCCAATTAGCTCAGGAAGAAATATGCACATGTAAAGGGAGACATTGGGAAGCACATTGAATGGAGAGAAGGGAAGTCAGGCTTCCCCACACACCTTCCTCTCAAATCCATGGCATATTTTAAAGCAAATGTTGGCTTTATGGAATTCTGCAAGAATTGTGGTGTAAACTTAAACTCTGTAATCAAAGCCACCATCGGGAAATGCAATAGTCTCTATCTTAAAATCCAGGCAACTCATGAAAGGTTTTCAAATGGTGGTTTCCCAAAATTTAGAAGACTTTCCAGACAAAGACCAACGCTTGTATGATTTGAAGAATGAGCTAAGCACGGAGATGGAATATGTGAAGTAAATAGATGTGTTGACAGCAGAAGACCTTCACCGGTGCATCAAGAAACCCTCCATTCATGCTCACTTGATTAAAGAGGTTATCTAGGCTGCAATAGCAGAAGTACAAAACATTGAAGCAGAGTTAGCCAAGCACGAAATCTCCCTGAAATTCATGCTCCCTGCCCCTGCCAACACCATTGTAAGAGAAACAGGCATATGGCTCAGCTATATAGCAGAGGTGGACAAACCAGCTGAGGTAGAAGCGCTAGTTGTATCAGAAGCTCCAGCTGGGAACTAATTTGGCACTACATAATTGTCTAAATTTGATCTAGAAACAATTTTGCCTCTTTATCTCAGTGGTGGAATTAACACGGGGGATTCACTAGAAGGAAATATAATATCACGTTCATTCATATTGCGGTATTAAATATTCATGAAAACTTAAAAATTATATTGCTTATATATTAAGGGGCAAAGGGTTTTTTTATTTAATGTAACAATACAAAAATACTTTGGGGTCTTTTTTATATGGGAAGGCTTACAAATATCCGCCAAATGGAGATGGCGGGATCACGGCCGGATGAGAAATCGGGTTGAGGAAACGCTCAAGCTTACGAATACGCAGGGAAATCACATCTTGAGGCATGCTTGAGGCCAGGGGTTCCATGGTGAAGTGGGTTTCCAGTCGATCATAGTCGATAGACAGTGGTCATTGACAGCCAATTGTTACCAATAGCACTCAGCCAGTTGTTACCAATAGCCTTGGGAGGCTCTAAGCCTCCAAGGCCTGTTATATCCCTCGATAGGCCTTGGGGGCTTGAATACCCAACCACTCATGCCTATTAAAGGACTTGGCAGGTTTAGTCAACGTCCTAGATCTTGTTACAGGCCTTGGGGGCTTAGATACCTATCCCACAACAGGCTTAGTTAGCGATTTGGGGAACTACAACATGCACTCTAAATGTTATACTATGTGCATTGGCTCTAGTGACATACAAGAAGTGATCTCCTATCTCTTCATTAGACCATTAGATGTTGCAAATCATAATGATATGTGGTTGAGTAATTACATTGTGGTTGAAGTAATGTGCATCCACAATATACATCGAAAGAAGCAAGGTGCATTGTAGAATGCATGTGGGGTCATAAGAGGGGTATCATATCAATATACTAGGTAGAAATATAAAGAGGTATAAAAAATGTTAATGAAAAAATTGATACATACAATATCTAGTGAAAATAGGATTTTTTTTAAATTGGGAAGGCATATTCGGAGGGGGTTAAAAAACGATTTTGGAAGGTATTTTCCAATATTTAGTGAAATTAGAGGTATTGTTTCATATGCCACAAATGAACGTGCTATGATAGCGGTTTATTGAGTGAAGCCCCTGTGGGAATTAAAGACAGTTGGATTTTTGTTTCTATTGTAAAAAAACATTTGGGAATTATTCTAATTTTTGTAAAAGGGCACTAAAGGACAAATTAAGAGATTCCTTGGGATTAGGGTACACGTAGGAGCTCTTGGAGCATTTTGTAAAGCTATATATAGATGAATAGAGAAGAGTTGAAGGAATTTTGGCAAGTGAAAGGACAACTTTTATCTTGTACGTGAATTATTTTGCTGCATTTATAAAAGAGACTCCATTTTACCTAGAAAGGACACTGCATTTTTGCCTGATGATGTGTTAAATGCCTGCTGGATTATTTATGCATCATTTATACATATACTGTGAGATCGTTCCTTGTTGTTCTGAATTATTTCTTTGTAATGAATGTTCTCATATTTTTCCTGTGCAAAGATGTATATCTTAAATGAGTAATGGAATGTTTTAATTCAATCAAAGTTATCTTTGATATCTTTTACCTTCTGCTAGAAATGCATCTTTATGATTAAATGGCTCTCTGTGAGATCTCTAGATGTTCCTTTCAACGTATTGCTCATACTTTTAGTTTTCTCGTTGCAAGGATAGATTAATTAGCTTAAATAGTTGTAGATCAGATTTGTTTAATTGCATGCATTTAGTTAAAAGCACTTGCATATCATCTTAAAAATAAAATAGATAAACGGTGGATCGAGCCGCAACCGGTGTGAAGGAGACAAATCTTTAAAAACCTTACACGGTAGCCATGTCGTTAACCAGATAGATTCCCCATGCCAAATGAGGAGCAATCTAATTGGGCTTGCTTACTGAGGAGAATCCCTTGTTGATTGGTGCTGCGATTTTCGAGGCAACAATAGTTTTTGGCACTAGAAGGAGGGCCACCAGTGCATGGATGGTAGAGGAGATCCTTCCATTAGAAGAAATCCCAGTGAAGACCCGCTTGAAACAGCTATCCCAGACAATTTTGATCTGGAATCAAGAAATCAAGAAGATCCCAATTCTGAAATCGAACAGCAAGAAACGTTGTATGTTGTTCCTTTTGTAGAAGTAGTAGATTTCAGAAGACATACCCGCTCGTATGTTAGAGAACTTGGTGGTCTGAATTTAATTCCCCTACTCCCCATAAGAAGAGCTCCTAGGAGGGAAACACAATACACGAGATATTCAGTTCTTGTTCAGAACTTAGAAGAATTAGTAGATCTATCTTTATAAGAAATCATAGAGCCTCTTGGAGAAATCAGACTCAAGACTCCTCCAAATTTAGAAGAACCTCATACTCCACGTAATTTCCCATCGCATTCTCCACCAAGAGTCATGGTTGTGCCTGCGTGGAGAGCAAGAGGAGCACTGAATTTAGCTGGGCCATTCCATGATCTGCCCAAGAATCCAGAAAAGGTTTTTCCTAAGTATGATCCTGGGAAAGGTATTTCTATTGAAGATCACCTTAAGAGTTTTTATCTGGATCTAAGTCTTCTAAATGTGCAACACGAAGATGTACTATGCAGACTTTTTCCCTACACTTTTGAACCTAAAGTATCTTCCTGGTATTTTAGTTTGCAAGCTAGTTCAATATCAAATTGGGAAGATTTTGAGAAATGTTTCTTAAGAAAGTACGGAAATCAGAAAACAGTAGCTACACTCATGAAAGAATTGTTGTCCATGAGAATGGAAAAGAAAGAGAAGGTTCAAGAATTTAATCAAAGATTCACTACATTGTTAAATAATTTTAGCGATGTAGCAAGACTCGCTAAAGAATCTTTAGTTGAATATTATACAACAGCACTTGATCCTCCCATAGCAATGTTTGTCAAAAGAACCAAGAAAACTACCTTGATAGAAAACTTCAAAGAAGCCAAGAAGGTGTAAGAAGAAGCAGACAACAATGCTAAGCATTCTCTTGATGTGGAAACAAAACCAGCAACTACTAAGAAAACATTGCTGCTAACCAGAACCAATGAAGAGCCATCAACAAATATGGACAACGTGGTCAAGATGATGCAAAAGTTGTCTAATAAAATTGTAGATTTGGAAAAAGATAAGGCAGCTAGCACATCTAGGAATCCATTCAATCATTTCTAGAAGAAAAAAGATGAAAATGGCCAGTCTCTTCCAACTATGAACAACTCAGCTGTTTTAAATTTAAATGAAGTAGGAATGGACCATTTATGCGCTTTCCATCAGGAACCACACTCTGAAAAAAGTTGCCTGCAGTTTATAAACTCAATGAGTTTGGTGATGAATCAAATGTTGGATGCACAGGTAACAGATCAGGAAGATCCTCGGGAAGAGCAGATCCTTGAGCAGGAAGAACTTGTTCCCGATACGAAAATGGTCCTTTGGGATTGGGAACCCACACAAGAATCTTCTTTTGAAGATCTTGTTGATGAATTTCAGACCGCAGCGATTAATGTCACCACTAGAAGTAAAGACCTGGTGCTTGATCAAACCGTTTAGGCACCTAAAACCAATGTTGCGAAGGAAATACCCAAAAGGAACATAACAGTCATTCAACTGAATCCTAAGACGAACCCAACACCTGCAAAAGAATCAAAAGCAGAAATAACCAAACAGCCAAAGCTTGCATCAAACCAAACAGAAAATCAGGGGAAAGTTTCAAAAGATCATGACATGGGATATGATATAATCAAAGATATTAAGAAATCAAAAGCAAATGTCTCTATATTCGATATGTACAGTTTGCCCCAACAAAGAAAGAAGTTGTTGGAATCTTTTGACCCACAATCTAGCACTCTATTAGAAAACATTGAGGAAAATATTGAGATAAACGAAGCTAGCATTAGCGGGAAGTCTAGATCGCAAACCTTTCCTTTTCTGTTGACCTTTGAAATTTTTAATCATAATGTGCATAACCATTTGGTAGACTCCAGGGCTTATTCGAATGTCATGCCACTGTCAATTTGCAAAAGGATTAATGGACAACCAATACCATTCCCATCTCAAATCATACAATTAGATAGAATTGTTGTGAAAGTCATTGGAGAAATGAAAGATGTACTTATTAGATTGTCAGTGGATCCTAGAGTATGCCAATTTATTGATATAATGTTAGTGGATATTCCTGAGGCTTATGGTTTGATTTTGAGCAGGGACTGGTCTACGAAACTGAATGGTTATTTTGCAATGGACTGGTCTCACTTGTGGTTGCCATACCAGAATAGACAAAATCAGATTAAAATACTAAGAGAACCTCACATGAAGCAAAATGTAACTCAGTTAGAGGAAAAGAATGAAGCTATAGCTTTCTCATCTTCAGTTTTGGGAAATTATTTCTTAGAGATCGAATCGGGTAATTATCAATCGGAAGAGGTTAGCCATAATTCAGATAGACAGTTCGATCTCCTAAAATTGTCTTGGACTGGTGATATTGATTATAACATAGTAGGATTAGTCACTAACTTAGGTGATAGTGATACTAACTTAGTTAAAGAATAAAATGTTTTTTGGGTTCTATACTTTGACGGTTCCAAAACTCAAGAAGGATCCAGAGCTGGTTGTGTTTTAATTGATCCTGAAACCAACAAACACTTTTTATCTTGTAGACTAGAGTTCGAATGTACTAATAACACTATTGAATATCAAGCTCTGGTCCATGGGTTAAAGAAGGCTATTGGTTTAAATTTCAAGTACTTGAAAGTCTTTGGGGACTCAGAAATAGTTGTGAGACAGGTGAGGGATGAGACAGGTGAGGGATAAAATTACCTGTCTTTCACCACATTTAAAAGGTTATCAGTCTGAGGTATGGGGTTTAATTTCACACTTTGATGCTTTTAATATAAATTATATTCCTAGATTACAAAATGTTGCAGCTGATTTATTGGCTACCTCTACTTACATATTAGTGCCTACCAATAACAAATGCTCTATTGAATTGATTTTCAGGCCATCCATCTGTTGGTAGAATTCTTCCCTACGGATAAGTCAGAATTCTCTTAGATTAAAGTAGACTCTTACTGACTCTAACCTAAGACAAAACTAAACAAATGCTACCTTGAATTCCTAGATCTTAAACAGACATCTCAAGATTAAAGTGCTAAAGGAAGTAGAAGAGATCTAACTGACCTTCAATCCAATTGCTTGTCTTTATGGTTGCTCCAATTTCCAAGTCCTCGCGAATGAACCTGTCAAAATGACAACCAAGATACAAGCACATACAATTCTCTAGCAACTTGAAATATGAGTTAGGATCTAAATCTACAATAGATACAAATCATATCATTGAAAAAAAATCAATACATGTGATTTGGGAAACAAGAAAAGTTATTTTCTATTATCAACTTGAAGTTACTTACAAAGGTTGCTTGATGTCCAAGCCAATCTTCCAACTCCAAGTGCTTCCTCCTCTAGCTATCTCCACAAAGCTGCAAGATCATAAGTTTGATATCTCCAAGAGTCCTCCCCTTTGCTCATGGAATGCCTCTCTCTTATAGTGTGTGGTAGGGTTAACCAACAAGAGAGAAGGGTGGATCTTGGGAGAGTTAAGTGGATCAGGCCTACTAATCACAGAAAGTGAGTTATGATCGAATCAGGGACATCAATCCTCAAAAATCTCTCGAAAATCAAAATCCCACAAGCCATGGCAAAAAGGCTAAAAAAAGTGTACCGTGCCTCTAGAACAGAGCATAACGCGGTAGTACCGCATGGCAGAGAAAGAGCATAGCGCGGTAGTACGGACTACGGCGCACCTAACATGGAGCAAGGCGTGGTAGTGAGGGTAAATGAAGTCTCAGCTAGGTTGATTCTCCACAGGGTAGGTTTGCCTTCAAGGATCACTCATCATTTTTCTCTTCTATGTGTTTTAAGCAGTAGGGGAAGTGTCATCAACTGTTTTTGTGGTGAAGATGCGACACTGTGGAATATGGAAGTATAACAGATTCCCCCTAAAGTGTGAGGTCAGAAGGGACTGATGGCCGAAAGACTTTACAAATACTGTGCGGAGATAGCATCGAGGAGAGCGACTAGGAGCTGAAAAAGAAACAAAATGTTAGATATACCACCAAGGCGGGCATCCCCATGCTCGAAAATAATTGACTCAAAGCATGGCTTCCGACCAATACATTGCAGATCCATGAGTACTGAGATGATATAGACTGTGGACAGATCATGGCTACTATGAATGAGCGTAGATCCATGAGACAGTAATGACACAGCCATGACCAATACAAAAAGTGGATCTGTGTGACAATACCAAGGACATCTCCATCGCAACCTGGATGCAATCAAGATACAAAGGCGTGCCCAGGGTCTTCTACCCGATCGCAAATGATACGAATCTAGCCATGTGATTACAAAGTGTTGAAGTCGAACATGGTAGAAACCATTTGATTACCGGTCAATGATGTGAACCATTAACAAATGCGAGGGAAATCACCAATGATGACAATGATCCCCCAAGGTATCTGAAGTACATCTCAACGAAATGCGAATAGATGAGTTGATGTCGAGCATTCGAGAGATTGTTCGATCAGAGGTTAGTGATGTAAACCTACTGTCGAACACGAGGACACCTGCCATTGAGGCATGCAGGTACCAAGGTACTAATGGTTGATCCCTAAGTCCAATTCCCGGATAGTGATTTGACGTTGACGGGAATAGACTCGTCGAAGGTGGGCCATAATGATTTCCACATCATCGACATGAAATCGGAGCGAAAGATAGTATAAGATGACGAAACAATGGATTATGTACTGACACGGCGGAGGTCTAACACAATGAACGACTCTGAACAATGCAACCCTTTGAACATATAAGGGCATGTAACAGGACTTGGCAGCAGGGATTATTGATAGCAGAGGATAGACATCGAATGAGTAGGCTCGTGGCCAGAGAGACGACTCATGATGATGACCATAACTCAGTGACGATACCCAAAATAGACAAGAGACAGACGCATGCCATGTTCAAAGGTAATGACTGACAAGCTGCCAAAACAAACTTGACTTGTTCCCCATATTCCCCCGACATGATAGACGAGTACCTCTTTGTTGTTTTTCGAGATTGAAGAGGACAACAGATGCTCGGTATAGCTCATCTCATAGATGAGTCCAATCTCACATGTTTTATGAACCTGAGAAAGGAGGGGTTCGTCCCAAACTGGGTCCTTCGATGTTAAATTTTAACGAGTCCAAGGAAGGAAAACTCGGTAGTTTTTCACATTTAGAGAGCTTGAAAAACTTAAAGGAGGCTCCACAGTGTACTTTTTCGTAAATTTAGTCCCTCGATCCCGAACAAGTGTAAAACAATTCCCGAGAGAACTCTCCCAGCCAAAATTGACCGAGGTATACCTTTCTCGTAAATAGTCTAGACGGGCCAAAAAAGGGGTAACCTATCACTGAATAGACAACCTTTCAAATACTTTTACAAGTGTGAAAGAGTCAAGATCACTTGGAAATCTTTTCAATTTTAGGGAATCTGAAAAGAGCTTAACTATGGACTCCAATGGTCTTTTTCGTAATTTTTAATTATTCTGGTCCGAAAAGAGAATAAAATACAACCAGGATAATACTTTCCATCGTTTAACGAGCATGAGTAAAGCTGACCAAACTCGATACCATGTACTTGAATTTGACAAGCACGAGATGGGTGTAAAAGCGCTTGGAATCTTTTTCAAGTTTTAATCCAAAGCACGAAAAAGATAAAGTAGGCTCAAAATGAAGGTCAAACGATAAATGAACGCCAGTGTGAATATATTGTCTTTAAAGGAGATCCTGTCAATAAGTGCTCATGAAACTAGATATTAATAATGTGAAATGGGTTTTATTTTAAGTAGATAAAATAATGAGTAAAAAATAAGTAAAAAAGTTATATAAAGGATGGGTAAAAATAGAAAGTTACCATTTCACTTGTGCATTTACCAAAAGAGGAGATTTTACCCATTTGAGGAGCAAAAACTTCAAGAGTTCATATCTAGAGATTCAGGGCACCATTTCAATAGCCGTCTGCGCCAGGTAAGAGCTTTTAAGCCTCTCTTTCATTTCATGTATGAATAACTTGTTTTCAGTAGGAAAAAGTAATTTTTTGGGCAAGCCCTATTGGGCAATTTTCGCCCTTCACAGTACCGCGCGGGGGATGTATCAGGAAGCGCGGTACTGTGCAACAGTACCGCACTGTGAGGTTAAACAGGGGCGCAGTACTGTGCAGTACCGCGCAGTCAAGTTTCTCCCAGGCGCGATAGAGGTGAAATTTAAGATGAAAAATTTATTTTTTCTCAAATTTTCAACTGAGATCAAGTTGTTAAATAATTACTGAAAGTTTCCCATGACCTTTTGCAGGTGTTTGAAACTTGTTTGGAGCAAAATGGTCCATTGGAAAGAAAGAGAACATGAAGCGGATGATTTGCTGGCTGAAAATGACCAAGAGACTTTGACTGCACTGCGGGAATGTGGTTTGTTAAAATTCTTCAAGACTAAGGGTATTCGTAAGCAGGCAAAGCTTCTCACCCACATTATTCAAATGTGGGACCCCGACATTCAGGCTTTCCGAGTAGGAGAACACATCCTCGAAATTCAACTCGAGGACATTTATTTTCTCACAGGCCTCTCAAAAAGAGGAGCCCGGCCTCTCAAAAAGAGGAGCCCGGGTGAGTTTTACTGGATACGTAGCCTCGGAGGTGAGCACAGATGCTTTGATTGCTCGTTACTGCCGTTAGGGTTTGGGGAAGAAAAGCGGCAAGGTGGTCATCAAAGACATTATAGAACTTCCTATAAAAATCGTGTTGTTTACCATCACACGTGCAGCAAGGAGTACGGGTCCCCATCAGGCGTCCCGTACGCAGATGAATCTTGCAGTGGATTGTATGGCGGGAACAGTATTCAACTGGTGTGAGGCAGTGTTGACCAACCTCAAAGAGCAAGTGAACAAATGCAGGCTTGGAGAGAATTCTCAATTTGGTTATGGGAGCATCTTAGTCACCTTCTTTTTGGCAAGGGTGTTGTTGTTGCGCCCACAGATAGCTATGCCCCCCCATCCACCTACCGAGCCATGGATGGCTCGATGGAGTGATTATGCAGGATGTCTTGGGGGACCTCAGCGTTTGGCTTTTGGTGAGGATTTCTTCTCGGGGCTCGAGGAACAGATAGTGATGATCGATGACTACCCCTATGCAGGGGTGGACTTCCGTGAGGACATAGAGTTGGCATTGCCGGAAGATGAGGATTGGGACAACTCAGGTATGACCTTCATGTACATATTTTTCTTTTTTGAATATATCATTTTTATTTTTGTTTAGAATGTGTAAAAGACTTTAATGTATGTACGTGTGCATGTCGCAGATCGTGGACCACAGAGATCGACAGGGTACTCGCCGTTACGTCGAGGTGGTGTTGATCGCCAAGCTGCTCCAAATGAGGAAGAACACGAAGATGAAGTGGGAGGGGTCTAAGAAATAGAGAGGAATTTGCAAGGTTTGACTCACGGTATTCCTGCTATGAGGGTGGACGACATCCCTTTGCATCTCCACCGGCATACTGTAGGTGTACCTAGGCGTATTGGCCGACTCCTTCGTAGGGTGGTTCGAGCTATAGTGTGTTACCACCAGCAGCGTGAGGAATCTGACGAGGGACATGATAGATCTCCTAGATCTCCCTAGATGGCAGCTTTTATCTTTTTGTGGCATGTATACGATATGTAGGCTTTGAGAGCAAAATTTTTGTATGGGATTTGGTCCCAAATTTTGTCTTTAAAACACAAACTTTATGTATTTGGAAAAACACTTTTATATACAGTGATATGGACCTATTTTTATGATCTATTTATTTACAATGACTTGTGTGTTTTATTTTTTGTGATGTTTTTTTATGTATGGGCAAGATGCCAATCCAAAATGTAATTAGCTAATGAATCAGCTATACAATTGAATTCGCTTGGTACGTGTTGATATGAAATGAAATTAAAAGATCATTCCAAGAGGCATACCCTCCGAAATAAACGAAGTAGGATAGGTTCTCGAACTGTGTACACATGATTCAGATGAGAAACCACGAGTTGGGAGTCTAAAAAGACTGATAGGGAGTCAATTCCGAGTGAAGCAACCTCCGTCAAGAGTCCGATGACTGCATGGTACTCTACGATATTTTTGGTTGCAGGACCCAAACAATTGGCTCCTGAAGATATCAACTCGCCAATGGGAGAATAGACTACCCATGCTACGGAAGTGAGATTCCAGGTATGCCGGCTTGCACCGTCGGCAAATTCGAAGTAGGCAGACATCTGCGCATAAAATCACGAGTCAAAGTAAGAATGGATACATGATATCCATGCGCACACCAAAAAGATGAGTAAAAATAAGCTAAGTACATTATGTACAAAAAGTAACCCGCGTAGGGCAACCTTATGCGTAGAAGCGTTTGAGGTATAGCCCATTGCGGGGCCGTGCCAATGGCATGCCATCACAATCGATGAGTTCATAGGCTCCTTTATCCAAGACACATTTTACAACAAAGGGGACGTACCACATAGATTCTAGTTTTCCTTTTCCGAGTTTATCGTGCATTTGATCATATGTGAGTACGAGGTCACCTTCATTGAAAATCTGAGGTTGAACGGATTTGTCATACTGAGCTTTGACACGTTTTTTATGAGCTTCGTTGGATAAAGCGGCGTTGCGGCGGGTTTCATCTAGCTTGGCTAGGTATAGAAACCGTTCCTCTTCGGAAGTGGTGTGGGGGAGTAGCTCTATGGCTATCTTAAGTGATGGAATTTCACATTCAATCGGTAAAATGGCTTCTAGGCCATACACCAGTTGGAATGGCATAAACCCAGTAGCGCTTTTTACTAAGGTTCAGTATGCCCATAATGCTGAAAATAGAGCTGAGTGCCAGTTGGATTTTTGAGTACCCACAATACGCTGAATCATTCGTTTCAGGACTTTGTTAATGGCTTCAACTTGGCGATTGGCTTGTGGGTAGTATGGGGTTGAGTTTTCATGGCGAAAACCCAATTTGGCACTTAGTTCCTCAATCATATGGTTCCTGAAGTGGGAGCCATGATCGGTCACAATGGATTGTGGAACACCAAATCTAGCTATAATGTGATTGAATATGAATTGTGCTGCTGTTTTGCCGTCCTCAGCATAAGTAGGCATTGCTTCAGCCCATTTTGTGAAATAGTCGACAGCTACTATGACATAGCTATGCCCCCCGGCTGAAGTGGGCTTACAGTGCATGAAATCTATGCCCCATTTGGAAAAAGGGCCGACGGCAATAACAGGATGGAGTGGAGCAGGGTGCGAGTGTGTTTTACTATGAAAGAATTGACATGGTGGACATTTCTTGACTGTTTCAATGCAGTCTTTGAAAATTGAGGGCCAGAAATATCCTGCTCACATTATTTTCTGGGTCGTAGCCATCCCAGAGAGATGACCACCACATGCTCCAGCGTGGCAGTCATTAAGAACGCGTTCCGCCTCATCTAGGGTCAAACAACGTCGAAGAACTGTGTTGACACCATGTCGATAAAGAGTATCGTTGACTATGAGGTAGTATTTGGCATGATTTCGGATGCGTCGATGTTCATCTCAAGTGAGGTCGGGGCGGAAGCGTTGGGTTTGGAGATATAATAGAATATCCCCGTACCACGGATCAGACGTGCTAATGAGGAACAATGATTCATTAGGAAGAGAATCGATGGGCTCGGATTGCTCGGTAGCACGGGGCAAGTTACAAATCAACTCAGCAAAGACTAAAGACTTCTTGGACTTGGCTTTGACAAATTCCAAGTCAAACTCTTGAAGGATGACGATCCAACGAGAATATTTTCCCCCAAGCACTTGGCGCGTGAGGATATAATACATTGGATTGAAATCGGCTATAACAGTGGTCCAGCGGAGTAGAATGTAATGACAGAATCTCTGGACAGCGAAAACTGTTGCCAGAACCAGTTTTTCAACATGTGAATAACGAGTTTCGGAGTCGAGAAGACTCTTACTAAGATAATATACCACATGTTCTATGCTGTTGTGGTCTTCCTAGACTAGCACCATACCGATGGTGGAAGTCGAAGCTGGGAGATAAAGAATGTAATCCCGTGTGTAATCGGGGGGTTGGATCACAGGATCTTTGGTTACGGCTGCCTTTAGATTATCAAAGGAGCGTTGGGCTTCGTCATCCCAGATAAAGGGAATGTTCTTCTTGAGAAGCCTCATGTAGCCTTTTGTTATCTCAGAAAGATTACAGATGAAACGGCGTAGAAAGTTTGCATGCCCTTGCAAAATTTGAAGTTCTGGAATGCTTGTGGGGGAAGGCAAGGCTAAGATAGCTTCTACCTTCGCAGGAGCTAAGCGTATCCCGCTTTTGGAGATTATGAATCCCAAAAAAATTTCAGTTTCTATGCAAAAGACGCACTTATGCGGATTCAAACATATATTGTAGCGACGACACCTTTCGAAAATGGCACTTAAGTGATCAGGACGGTCATTCCGAGTCTGAGAGTGAGTGGGAAGATCATCAAGATATGGTTCTACAATATGTTTGATGTCATGAAATGTGTATGACATCGCCCGTTGGAAAGTTACCCCGGGGTTTTTAAGGCCAAAAGGTAACTTTCGATATGTGAAAATCCCCCAAGGGTAGATAAAGGCTGTTTTGTGCTGGTTGGCTGGGAGGATATCGATCCGATTATAGCCAGAAAAGCCATCCATAAATGAAAATATGACACTCCCGACACAGTTATCGATGATCTGGTCGATGAACGGAGTTGGGTAGTTGTCCTTTGGACAAGCTTTGTTCAAGTCACGGTAATCGACACAGACTCTAATCGTTCCTTGTTTCTTGGCTACGGGAACGATGTTAGATACCCATTCTGTCAATGGGACAAGATAGATAAAACCAGCACGCAAAAGTTTTTCAACTTCTGCTTTAATAGCGGCTGCCTTACGAGGATGGACGGGCCGAAGTTTCTGCCGAACAGGTCGGGTGCCAGGGAAGGTTGGAATTTCGTGGACCACAATCGAGGGATCTATTCCTGGCATTTCTTCATAAATCCAAGCAAAAACATCGTGGAAAGTTTTGAAGTAGGCCCTATAGAACTCCATTTCGAGGGGAGTACAAGTTTTGCCAATATGTATGTTTTCCACGATACCAGGCTTCACTGAAATATCTATGGGAGTGGTTGCCATAAGGTTAGCCAAGTTTCCTTTAGAAAATACTTCGTCGAGGGAAGTGGGAAACTTGGTTTGAACCATCCCAAGTGAAGTACTGGGTTTTATATCGGGCTCAAGTGTCTGAATGGTGGGGAATGAAGATTGATCATGAAAATCTCCCCATGGTGGCTCATCACCGCACATTACCTCCATAATTGATTCGTCAGTGGGAAAAATCAAATTGAGAGGATCGATAAGTGGTGGGTATGAATGAGTCTCAGACGAGAGTTGTGCCACGGTGTGATGGGTAGAACAGTCAACCCAATTGGTGGCTGATTGGATCGCTTCATATGCTGTGAGGTTTCTATTCAAAGGCATTCAGTTGTCGTAGTCTTCAATCTGAGAAGGACTCGGAATCACCCATGAATCACTGGAAGGGGTGACATTTGATGAAATCATGTTGACTGGTTGAACATGGGTCACCAGCTCTGGAAAAACTCCAATAAGGGAAGAATCCTTCATGAGACCAACACCTATGTCTTGGAACCGGTACCGAGGTTGATCCAATAATGGGACGGTGTTGGCGGAGTTCGGATGAGAGTCTGGGATACAGTAATCATTTGATCAATGGTGACAATTTTCCCTTCATGAGGAAATTGCACAATCCGGAAGACTGTAGATGCTATGGCGGTCATGGCGTAAAACCAGTTCCTACCAAGTAAAAGATTGTAATCTAATGGTGCATCTACGACTTCAATGTGTACGGATACTGTTTTTCCCCCCAGTTCAACACCAATTGAGGGAATGAGTCCATAAGGTTGAAAACCGTGTCCATCAAATGCCCTGAGAGTAGTGGGAGAAGTCGTGACTTCGGGTGAGCCTAAGGCTCTCCAGCAATTCAAAGACATGATCGACGTGGAGGCACCTTCATCTAACACAATGCGATGGATGCTATTTCCACGGATTTTTGTATGAACCTGGAAGGCTAACTGGTGAGAAAGCCGAGGTTTGGCATGTTCCAAGTTAAACATAATAGCATTTGAAGTATCTGGGTCCATTGCCCCCAGTGCTGAAAGTAAGGTTCTACGCTGCGTGGGGCAGTGTTGAAGAACCTCGAGAGTCGACATGGCACAAGGTGCTTGAGCCAAATCCTCAACAATGTTGTAATTTTGGGCAGCTCGCGCATTGGGATTAAATGTCGCCTTTCGTATGGTGCCCTTGGGTGGGCGTAGCACTGTGTCCGTAAGTGGTCTCTCGATATGGAGATGGCCGGTAGGGGGAGCGATAGGAGTCAGATATGCAACAAGAGATTTGCCTTTGGCTATCTCGGATTGTTTGTTTGAACTTGGAGGGTTTTCGTATGTCTTTGAATGAGTGGTTATATGAATCTCCTCATTACTCATCATCAGGATTTTGTGATTTGTGGACGTCTCTCCGCGAGTCGGGTTGGTCGAGTTGCCCCCCTTTGGGGTTTCTTGGGAAACCATCTATTGTTGCTATTGAGGGAAAGGGTCAGTTAACACTGTTGGGCGAGAGGATCCTTTAACGAACTTGTTGACTTCGTCCTTGTAGGGATAGTCACGTGTGTAGTGATCGTCTTGACAAATTAGGCAGGGAAACTTAGCCTTTCGACGTGGTTTCTGGTCGTTGTGGGTGGGTTGTGACTTGGGGTTCTCCTGTTGGTTCTTCTTAGATTTACCATGATTGTTTTTCTTCTTTCCTCCGAATGGTTGTGACGTAGATTGAACTGCATTCACTTCGGAGGAAATAGCAGGAGAAGTAGTAGCTTTTGAAGTAGCCTGAGGTAGAGCGGGGGAAGCAGAAGCTTGTTGTCTCGTCGAGTTGGTAGTAGGCTGGGCCTTGACTGAACCGAAAATACCGTCAATGGGGGGTTCAGTGGTAGGTTTCGTTGGATCAGTGGTAACGCGGGTGGCATGGGGAAGAAGTTCATGTAAAGTGTCGGATTGGGTGTATACCAAATCCATGTACTGAGCTGCCGAGATGGCCTGTTCTTCTGTAACCGGCCTGCGCATAGCGATATCTCTGGTTATGGGAGGAAAAAAGGATTTTGTGAACCAATCAGCGAGTAGATGATCCGGAATGGTGCCTTGATTAGCCTACGGCGTCGACGCCACTCATGGATGTGATCCGAAATGTGTGTAGACGTGGTTTGACGCAGTGAGGTTAACAGTTCTGTTCCAATCTCGTACCGGATGGGGAGGTGGAAATGGGTCAGAAACTGCATAGCCAAGGTGTTGAAATCATGGAAAGAGTGTTGTGGCAGCTCGATGTACCATTTTGCTGCTGTGCCGGTAAGCGTGCGTTGGAAGAGCCCCAGTCGAATGGAATCATCCATCAAGGAGTTGGATGAACACCAAAGATGGAAGGTCATTACGTGGTTCTTGGGGTCTTCCCCGGGCTTAGCATCGAACTTAGGAATGTCCGATGGGAGTTTGGCTGGAATGGGTGGCCAGTGAGGTTCATGCCATATGAGATCGTTAATGAGCCTCAACAAATCAGGTAAGTCTAGCGTGGCCAAAAAGGGAAGTTGGCGATTAGTCTGCGGGTATGAGTGATAATCGTGTGGTGCAGAGAAACCTGGGGGGCCCTGCATAGCATACTGTTGCGTGTTATACCCATATGTGTTTCCCGGGGGATACTGCTGTAATTTCTGTGGGTAGTAAGCCATCTAATTAACCAGTTGAGTGTTGGTAACCGGCTGGTGGATGTTCTACTGAGTGGGGATGGTAGGTATGGTACCCTAGGGTTGCTGAAACCCAGGAATGGTTGTTGCTCCTGGTTGGGGAAAATTTCCTTGGAGTTGTTATTTTCCAGGAATGTTACCACTATATTGAGTAAGTGGAGCGTTTCCCATAGCAGGGTTGGGGGGTGGCTGCGACAATGGTGTCCATGGAAGGTTTGTTCCTCCTTGAGGAGCATGTGGAAATTGAAGGGATGGGTTCCATGGAGTTGTAGCAGCTGAAGGATAAGGGAAGCCAGAGTTCAAGTTGGGGGGAATCTGAGATTGCCCCCCAGCTGGGTTCCAGTTTCCAAATAGTGAGTACCCCCCACTCTGTGGGATTTGAGGTTCCCAAGAAGGAAGCATACCTGATGGGGGATGTTGAGGATGAGGTCCGGTTGAAAATCGGTATAAGATTGTCTGCTGCTAGGTGTGTTGTACATACCATACTGAGCAGATGCTGTTGGTTGGGAGGGTTGTTGGATGGAGCCAATGGGTTGTCCTCCAGCAGATGGGTTGGATGGCCCTATAGGAGGAGGTTGTTGACTAGGAATGGGGTTCCCAACAAAAGGTTGTCCTCCAGCTAGTTGGGTTGATGGCCCACCAGGGGGAGTTTGGTTGTTGGAGTTGGGGACCATGGCAGTCGGTTGTCCACCTCCTGAGATAGTGTAGATAGTGGTCGAAGGTTGCCCTCTGGTCAAAATGGAAGATCCAACAGTATGACTTGGTGTTCTTCCACCGCTAGCCAAATACGATAGTGTCGATTGGCCAACGGCGCCAAAAGTGTCGATTTGTGGAGGGGGTCTTCCATATCTGACAGGCGAGGATGGAGAAAAAACTGGGTAATCCCTCATAGAATGTGCGCCAAACATGGGTGATGGAAACAAATGTGGGGAGTTTAACCGAGGGGTATCGGCGGTATCGTCCATAGCGTGTTCAATGATAGGAGGACCATCGAAGACTGGGTCCGAGTTCATGTCCTGGAAAGGGTTTTCGGGGTCCGACGGGAACCTAGGTATAGTAACGTCTGAAGGTCCGGAGTCGTCTGCATAGGAGTGATGAAAATCTATGCTAGACGGGATGTTGGGATCTCGATAGTCAGGAGGACGAGTAACAGGGGGATATCTAGAGGCTGTCAAGAGCATTTGCTCTGTGTCGCGTTTAAACTGTGCCGATGCTAACAGGGAATTTGCTAGACTAACCATACTAGACTGAATGGAGGCCATGATCTCATGTCCCAGAGGGAGGTTGGGGAGAGATATGGTACGAGGTACATTGCTGGAAGAACCGGTTTCTTGCGGATGAATGTTGGATGGCGTGGTGATAACAAGTAGTAGCTCCGCCTGGGAAGTGGTGAAGCCATAATCAGGTTCAAAAGGTGTGTCAGGAAGTCGAGTATCTTCAATAATTTCGACGTACCCGCTTGGGACTGAAATCAAGCCAGGTATATCCTGGTCGGACCCTTCGGTGGTGCCAACAGATCCGTCTGTGTCATCATGAAAAGTTTATGGTGGAAGGGAGGTGTTGACATCAGGTAGGAGGATGACCTCTGGTCTAGTATTTTGGGCTGTACTAGATTCAGCCGCTGTAATGTTGTCCACTGTGGTAGATATATCTCGAATAACAGTGGGTGAAGTGACAGTGGAATCTCAGATATGCTAGTGGTTACAGAAGCTGCAAGAGATTCTGAGACTGTGCTATGAGTAACGGTTACAGGTGGAACTGAAGATGTAGTATGTATCGACGGTGGAATGTTCCCTCGACCAGAACCGCGACCAGGAGGAGGAGGAATGCATGATGCAGGTGGACCGGAGGTCCATGGTGGTGGTGGTGGTGGAGGGATTTTTCCCCGTACTCGTCGTGATCTCCGTGGTGGTTCTGACATGATGGCAGAAGAATGAAAACTGGGGGCAGTTTCATGACAAAGAACTCAAAAACTCTAATGCAGCTGAGTGTGCAGAAGAGGAGCTAGAAAAAGCAAGGCTCGCAGGCCAAAAAAAGCAAGCTCTAAAATCTATACTAAGACCGGTGTCCCAGTAAGCGAGCTAATAAAAAGAATGGCCAGAATGCCAACAAGCAGTCACTAAAAAGAAAAATGACCCTCTATAAAGATGAGATAACAAGCAAACTCCTAACTAAGAGCTGGAGACCTCAACAAGCTGTATCCTTCGCAAGGTGATGAAATCCAAGTCGAACAATACAACGTGAGAGACCAATATGAGAAGGATATCCCTCTACTGAAAGGGATCCTAGGTAAAAGATCCCTAGTAGAAAAGTCACTAAGCTACCTCGTTCATGACACATTGGAAAAGGTGTTGGGCACTTCTACCTTACAAGGAAGACAATGATCGATGTTGCCTTTGGGCTAAGTGGAGTGCGGCATTCCACAGAGTCCATCGAGTTCTCAATCTCGCGGCCGTTTAACCCCTGAAATTTAAAAACAGTCAGGAGGCCCCTTCATAAACTGGCTGTGACCGTGTCAATAAATACTAGAGGATTTTAGTTCCCTAGAGGACAAAAACTATGTCTCAGATGAAAATGACAAGGGGGAATTATTTTGATGCATATCCCCAGTGTCCTACCTAACTACCAAATTCTTTGATTTCCTCAAGTGAGGTTAATGTTGGTTTAGTTAGGGAGATTAATTTTAGTGGTTGTATTACTCAATCGGGTAAATGGACGTGAAACTTGGTGGTGTTGTGACGACCCAAACCATGCAAGTGAGAATGAATCGAAATAAGCCTTGTATTCGATGAAAATTAGCTATGGAAGAGAGAGAGTTCTTCGATCATAAATGCATGAAACTTTCACAAGCAATTAAAAACCAAAACAAAACAAAAAAATTGTTTTCTTTTTGTAAATAGAGCCAAACTGAAATAAACACTTCTTTCCAATTCACTGATCTTACAACTAAGATGCTTCAAAAAATGAGAATTTCTGTGGCAAATTTCAATGGTTCACTTCCTAATGCACAATGATGCTGCTAGACCATTTTAATCAAAATAACACAAATGTTTTCCAATGATAACTTTCAATATGGATTTTAATGATAATAATGGAAACAATGTGACTATGAAAGCTACACAATTCAGTAACAGAGAACAGTAGTAATGGTCTGGTTGTAATGGGAAGATCAAGCCAATGCAATCAAACTGAAAGGGTGACCCAATGTGCCAATAATGCCACTAACTCACAAAATAATCAAGCTCACAAAAAAGAAATAAACACACCACAAAGACTGTGTAATGAACAGGATGGTAACAGCAAGCAGAAAATACCAACTAAGGCAGAGGAAAATGAAAATGACTGAGAAAACCAAGCAGGGGAGAAAAAAATTGACAGTATGCAGACACTACCGCGTGGCAGAATAAGACTATAGCGTGGTACTGCTATACTACCGCTCTGGTGCTAATGCAGGATACGCGGTACTACCGCGATATGGTCAATGCAGAGGGCGCGGTATTGTTGCAAAGTATGGAAAAGCGCAACTTTTGAAAAGAAAGATGAAATTTTCAGGGTTGCTGCAGACCCAGAGGACTCACTGATCACACAGGGAGGAAAAATACAGAGAGGGGGGGTGAATGAAGGTCAAAGAGACCAAAATTCAATACTGGTTTGAAGAGAAAGAAGAAATCACAATCAAAAAATGGATGACAGTGAACTCAATCAATCAAATGGAGTTCAAACCAGCGGAGTCGCCATTCTTGTTGGTAGAATTCTTCCCTACGGATAAGTCAAAATTCTCTTAGATTAAAGTAGACTCTTACTGACTCTAAACTAATACAAAACTAAACAAATGCTACCTTGAATTCCTAGATCTTAAACAGGCATCTCAATATTAAAGTGCTAAAGGAAGTAGAAGAGATCTAACTGACCTTCAATCCAATTGCTTGTCTTTATGGTTGCTCCAATTTTCAAGTCCTCGCGAATGAACCTGTCAAAATGACAACCAAGATACAAGCATATACAATTCTCTAGCAACTTGAAATATGAGTTAGGATCTAAATCTACAATAGATACAAATCATATCATTGAAACAAAATCAATACATGTGATTTGGGAAACAAGACAAGTTATTTTCTATTATCAACTTGAAGTTACTTACAAAGGTTGCTTGATGTCCAAGCCAATCTTCCAACTCCAAGTGCTTCCTCCTCTAGCTATCTCCACAAACCTGCAAGATCATAAGTTTGATATCTCCAAGATTCCTCCCCTTTGCTCATGGAATGCCTCTCTCTTATAGTGTGTGGTAGGGTTAACCAACAAGAGAGAAGGGTGGATCTTGGGAGAGTTAAGTGGATCAGGCCTACTAATCACAGAAAGTGAGTTAGGATCAAATCAGGGACATCAATCCTCAAAAATCTCTCGAAAATCAAAATCCCACAAGCCATGGCAAAAAGGCTAAAAAAAGTGTACCGCGCCTCTAGAACAGAGCATAACGCGGTAGTATCGCGTGGCAGAGAAAGAGCATAGCGCGATAGTACGGACTACCGCGCACCTAACATGGAGCAAGGCGCGATAGTGAGGGTAAATGAAGTCTCAGCTAGGTTGATTCTCCACAGGGTAGGTTTGCCTTCAAGGATCACTCATCATTTTTCTCTTCTGTGTGTTTTAAGCAGTAGGGGAAGTGTCGTCAACTATTTTTGTGGTGAAGATGCGACACTGTGGAATATGGAAGTATAACACCATCCTGGACAACATTACAAAATTTAGGGTATTTGATGATGATGATTAGATCATCAATTTCCTAACAAATGAAGATGCTTTCCAGGAAGCCATAATCAATGAAGAGAAGCATGATCTGGATTTGCAGAGCAAAGATGCTGCTAAAGGAAACTTCATGCCCAAAGGAGTGAGAAATCGTGAAGGATTGTTTGACCTTCAGAGTAAATTCAGATGCCCGAAAAATGTCAAAACTAACAGCTCCTCCATGCAGCACGAATTGGTAAATCTAGGCACAGAAGCTGAGCCAAAATATGTCAATCTTGGCAAATGTTGCTTGCCAAGCGAGAGAGATAAGTTCATCAAATTGTTTCAACAGTATAAAGACGTCTTTGCATGGACTTATGAAGATATGAAAACGTATGATACTCGCATTATACAGCATATAATTCCAATGAAGCCAGGTGTTAAGCCATTTCAGCAACAACTAAAAAGAATGCATCTTATGCTTGATCCCTTAATACAGAAAGAGTTAAAGAAGTTGTTGGATGCGAAGATCATTTTTAAAGTCTGACATTCTGAATGGGTTGCTAATTTAGTTCCCGTACGGAAGAAGTCGGGAGAAATAATATTATGTGTGGATTTTCGGAACTTAAACAAAGCTTCCGATAAAGACAACTACCTTGTGCCTCCAATGGAGCAAATCTTACAGATGGTGTAAGGATCAGAGCTTTTTTCTCTGTTATATGGTTTCTCTGGATATAATCAAGTTCTGGCAGCAGAGGAAGACCGACTCAAAACCACTTTCCATACAAATTGGGGAACCTTTGCTTATCACAGGATGCCATTCGGCTTGATAAACGCAGGAGCTACTTTTCAGCGAGCAATGGACATTGCCTTTCGAGGATTGGGCAGTCATTGTGTTGTATTTTATCTAGATGATGTGATAGTTTTCTCAAAGAAGGGATAATACCATGTTTTCCACTTGAAGCAGATCTTTTATCACTGCAGGAAATATGGCATTTCTTTAAATCCCAAGAAAAGTGTTTTTGCGATTCTTAAGGGTAAGCTCTTGGGTCATATCATTTCAAAGAAAGTGATTTCGATAGATCAAGATAGAGTACAAGACATCAACAAGATTCCCATGCCCCATAACAAAAAATCTATGCAATCATTTATGGGCACCATTAATTTTGTTCGAAGGTTCGTGCCTGACTTCGCTCAGAGCGTCAGACCTTTGCAGCAAATGGTAAAGCAGAGTGTACAGTTCAAGTGGACAGACTTAGAGAAAGTTGCATTTAAAGAAATCAAAGCTACCATAGCCAATGCACCTTCTTTAAGAATTCCATATTTCGAAAAGCATTTCATTATATACATATTTTCTTCAGATAACTCTCCCGCAGCTGTGCTCACTCAAAAGGGAGAATTGGGAGACGAATACCCAATTTCCTTTATGAGCACTGGTCTACAAGGCGCTGAACTGAACTGCCCTATCGTAGATAAGCAAGCATACGCATTACTCAAGGCAGTAAAACAGTTCAAGCCACATATTCTAAAAATAGAACTAAAGTCATAGTGCCTCACCCCGCTGTTAGATCTCTTTTCATTCAGAAGGAATTGGGAGAGAGGAGAGGAAACTGGGTCACTTCTCTTCAGGAGTATGTTTTGGAATTCAAACCATCTACCATTCTAAAAGGTCAAGGTTTATGCAAGCTACTCACTGAAAATCCGTTTGATGAAGAAATAGATTGGAGGAATGAAGCCGAGCTAAATATGATTGAGGAATGTCCCATTTTCACCGCCCCTGAGTCTTGGTATAGGGACCTAGTGCACTATTTACAGCAAGGATATTTTCCGGAGCACTGGAGTTCAAAGAAAAGAAGGGCACTCCGTCTTAAATCAGTAGCATATCAAATCATTGATGGAATTCTCTTTAGAAGGAATTATGATGGCATTTTCCTCAGATGTATGGAGAAAGAAGATGCAAATAAAGTGGTCAAAGAATTACACGATGGTCCTGCTGGGGGACACTATTCTGGAGATACCACAGCTCACAAAATACTCAGATATGGATATTATTGTCCAACCTTATTCAGAGATGCTCATGCCTATGCTAGGAATTGTGATGTGTGCAAAAGAAGTGCTAGGAAATTGCCAAAAGCAGCAGGACCTCTGCAGCCAGTCATTATCTCTAAACCATTCGAGCAATGGGGCATAGATGTTATTGGATAAATAAACCCGAATTCTTCACTGCAGCATCGGTACATCCTAATGGCCATGGACTATTTTACAAGATGGATGGAATCTGCTCCGCTGCGCAAAGTTAATGAATATGAAGTTATCAAGTTCTTAGAAGAGAACATCATAACCAGGTTTGCGGTTCCAATTTCCCTAGTTTTTGATAATGCAACTTATTTTTCATCTTTGAAAATAAATGAGTTTGTTTATGAGAAAGGAATTAAATTGCATTATTCATCCAATTACTATCTCCAAGGAAATGGATTAGTTGAATCTACAAACAAGAACCTCATCTGAATTCTTAAGAAAACCGTTATTGAAAATCAAATAAGTTGGCATACAGCCCTCCCAAATGCTTTATGGGCAGACAAAGTCACCCCCAAGAATGACTTAGGAGTTTCCCCGTACACCCTAGTCTATGGTAAAGAAGCCATCCTCCCTCCAAACATATTACTCCCATCCTTACAATTGGCCCAAGCCTCCCGAGGTTCCAGCAGCCAAGTCTTACAATCAAGAATTGATACCCTGCTGACGCTTGAAGATTCACGGCAGAAATCTAAAGAACGATTCCACCAACACCAAGACATAATCAAAAGGTGGTTTTATAAATGGAAATCTGGAAAGAGAAGTTTCGAAGTAGGTGACTTAGTTCTGAAATGGGACCATCCACATGATGGTAAGGGAATGCACACAAAGTTTCAATATTTATGGGTTGGCCCTTACCAAATTTATGAAAAGCTTGGCCCGTCGACATATAAACTGAGAGACTTGCAAGGGGAGGAAGTGAATCTCCCTCTCAACGGCCTCACTTTAAAGCAATAGTTCCCATAGTCCTATGAGGACGTTTTGTACATAAATAAGCACTGTTGTTTTCATTTCTTGTTTTTTTGTTTTGTTGCTTTCTATCACTTTTAAGTTACCTTGGTTTGATTTTTTGCCGTACTCTCTCCTCAAGTTTTCTTTGTTCTTTCTTTAATAATCCTAGCCCAAATCTTCGCTTAGCGATAAGATAGGGCTCCAAACAAATCTCAAAATCTTGAAAGGAAGAAACCCACTTATAAAGAAAATATATCTTTGTGAATTTGCTTTCGCTGATTGGTTTCCAGGAATGAAGAGATCCTTTTTCGGTTTGGTCAAAATAACCCCGGTTAAATAACTAAGATTTAGCATTTCCTTCTTACTATCTTGGGGCTCCATTCACTCTAACATTAATTCTTGTATCAAGAAGTCCACTATGATAGACCCATGGAGAGGAAACATGTCTCACAGATGTATGGTATTTAAAATGATCCCATGCTAGAAGTAAAAAGCCAAAAGAACTTATATCAAATAGTCTGTTTTCCAGAAATTATCGCCTCAATTAAAGCACGGCTAAGAAAAGAAAAAACATTCAATCAAGGAATTTGTTCAAATAAATCAGCCCAACAACGTTCTTCTTCGTCCGTGAAGCATGACAATAAAGTAAATATCTCGCTCACACAAAAGGACATTATGGATTCAAGAACCTAAATAAAATATTGAAAGTTGAAGAAATTTATTTTTGGAAGGCTCAAATGGCAAAAGTCGTCAATTAAGAAACATCCAAAAAGGATGCAAATAGCATGGGAATGAGGAACAAACGAATATGTCTGTGAGATATTGTTATGATCCTGTGGAGTCCTGTATTAGTTGGCATCTGAAAGACAGATTTTAAAATGAACTCCACACTCTGGACATGAAAGAGTTGTAAAGAAATTTGAGTCAAAGTTGTCTTTTCCCCAATGACCGTTATGAATAGAGTGATCACTCCATTCACAGAAGCTGAACTATGAAGGAATTTTGTTACGCATGTAGCCAGCAGTTTGTAAGTTTTCTAACCATGAGAAGAGTTTGTTTCAGAGATCTGTGTTCACAAGCGAATCGCCAATTGTTGTTGCTGCAACACCCCCCAATTTTTCTTGTAAACATTGGGGCCCCTCCTTTATTATTTGAGAAATTTTTGCTTTGGAGTCAAGTCCCATCTAGAAGGCCTTTTCATACTTAGTTTTTCTAAGAGAGCAAGTTCTTTAAGTTTGTTTTTTCTTAAGTAAAACTCATCTTTCCCAGCTGAAATGGTGGCACAACTCGTCGAGTTAAGCCGCAATGGTCAGTTTCCTTTGTTAAGTTTTTATCCTTTTCCCTGTTTCAGCGCAACTCATTGAGTTGCGCTGTAACAGGTGGGTGTTTTTGTTAAGTTGTAAAGCCTTTTCTGTTTCGGCCAAACTTGCCCAACCCCGCCACAATGGTCGAGCAAACTCGCCCAAGCCCGTCGAAGCACGACCTTTTGCCTTGTCTTTTTCCTGAAATTTTTTCTTGCAGCAAGTCTTGCCGAGTTGGGACGACATGATCGATAGCCCTTTTTGTTGTTTCGTTCAAGCCTCTCGTTGCAGAAAAACTAACGAAATTGACCCGAAAAGGCTGGCTTTCTTGTTTAGTCCTAAGTGCCTCGATGCGTTCTGACGGAACTTAGCCAATTTCGCCGAAACCATCGCCTGCGAACCGCGAGAAGTGCCGATAGATATAAAGAGATAGAGGCGATCGGAGAGACACGAGGAAAGTCACCGAAACGAGGTATCAATCGGCAAAGCATTTGATTTAGCGCCAAACTTACCAACACCCGCCAGCACGTTGTGCGGATACTTGGCCAGTGACGCCGATACTGGTCGCTCCAACTCATTGAGTACTCCCTATTTTTTTACTATGAGGAGTTAATGTTGATAGGCGTGAAAAAGGACACTGGTCCCCTCGCCATAATGGTGTTTTTAATGCCCACACTTACCCAGTCATGTCAGGATTAATTGCTCACGCGTGCGGGAGGTTTATATATAAAAAGTGGGGTTGTGGGGTTTTTTATTGCTTTTTTTGTTAAATTTTTTCGAAACCCCATTCGAGGTCGTTCCCACCTCTCTAGGACAGCCAGGTGTGTAGCTCTGTCAATAGCAACAATCCCAGTCGTCGTTCGACACGTAGGTGGTTCTACCCCTCATCACAAGCTATTTTTCTTGCCTTGTTTTTCAGTGGCTAAGCGTACTTTGTTTATGTAACCTTTTGCAACTCCTCCCTTCGCCGTGGCCACCTCTGTCTTATTTGGAGTTTTTCCCTGTACCCATCTAGTCACCCTCCATTCTTTTAAGCCCCGCTATACCTTGTTCCCTATCCCAGTAGGCTATCCAGCGTGAATCCTGACGACCCAAACTGAAGCAGTGGGATGCCTCACCACAACCACCCGAACTCGATTTCTTGCATACATTTTTTTATGTTCATCCCGGTGCCTCTAACAAAATATTCAAGCACAGTGGCCACATAGTCTCGTTCACTCCAGGCAACTTGAAAAGAGGAAACTAGCCCCGTTTTGTTGTTTGAACAAAAAATTAACGTTTGATTACCATGTGCATTTTAAACTGCTACTTGAATTCTGTTTTAAACGCAATATCATTTTAAAGAGTTTTAATAATGCTATTTCAACCGAGCTATGCTTGTATAATGAAAGGTTTTGGCTCAAAACTTGTCTATGTATTCTAGTTTGATTAGGTGTTCTACAAATGCATGGTTTTTTCCAGGTTTAAACACAATGCTGAAAGGACCCAAGAAGAAGTCCAAAATGAATGAGCCTGAATCACATGGCGAAGCTGTTCTGGAAGCAAGGATCGAAACATTATATGAGGATACCAAACCAATTATGGGCATTGCCCCTGAATTCAAGTGGGGGGAACTTCACCACATGATAAGAGATCGGGATATTCCCGGAGCAGTCCTGGAGGAAATGTATTTGTATCAAAACGTCTAAAATGTTAAGATTTAATATGCTAAGACAGAAAATAGAAGCGTTACATTCCATTTCACAATAATAGCATATACAGGATCACTGAAGAAACAACAAGCATAGCATAAACACAAGAGACACAGATTTATCCTGGAAAACCCTCATGGGGTAGAAAACCCAGTAAAGCTTCCTCAATATAGATGACCAGCAATATACAAAGATGCAAACCCAAGATATGATCTCCTCCTCCATCATAGCAGACCTCTTCTCCACAAGTGCGCCTCTCTCTCAAGTGAGTGTGTGTGTCAAATGAGGAACACACCTCCTCTATTTATACACTACTCTGACATATCTTTTACACAAGTACACGTAGGCTCGTATTTAACCAATGGGTTAAATACCCCACTACAACTTACTGGGCCGACCCCTCTAGGGTGGTCTAATAACCCTTTGACCCACATAACACATACAGGGCCGACCCCCACTAGGGAAGTCTAATAACCCGAGTTACCACATTCCGACGGAGGAATAAACATCTCCGGATATACAATAAGATCTTCACGGAGGAATGAAACATCTCCGGAATAATAAAGTACAAATATAATATTCTTTGAAGTTACAATATATCAACACTCCCCCTTAACGAAAAGGATATTATAACAGCATCTGCATGAGCAAGGAGTCATCAACATCATACATGATACATCTATAAATCATTGGAATATTTCTCAACATCATCAGTAACTCAACCAGTTACTGGAACATATTCAATACTGGAACATCAACATCTTCAGTACTGAGTCTTTATTTTCTGCAGCACTCGAACAGCTACAATAACATCAACATCTATATCCTCACGATTGTCAGCATCATCATCATACGATCATTAGCATCTGGATCATCTCGATCTACAGTATCTGGATCATCACGATCTACAGCATTTGGATCATCACGATCTACAGCACCTGGATCATCTCGATCTACAGCATCATCATCATCTCAATCTACATGATCAGCATCATCGTCATCTAGATCAACTCAATCAGCATCATCGACATCTAGATCAACACGATCAGCAGCATCATCATCTAGATCAATACGATCAGCAGCATCGTCATCTAGATCAATACGATCAGTAGCATCATTATCACACGATCAGCAGCATCGTCATCACATGATCAATCCAGTTCTCTTTAGGACCTATGTCCAAGGATGATGCAATCCAGTCATGTACCTTTTGAACCGAAGTCCAGGGACAATCCAGTCCTATCATGTACCTTTTGAACCGAAGTCCAAGGACGATCCAGTCCTAACATGTACCTTTTGAACCAAAGTCCAGGGACGATCCAGTCCTAACATGTACCTTTTGAACCGAAGTCCAGGGACGATCCAGTCCTATCAATTCTCGGATACCTCATGTCTACGGCTCAGTTCACAGGACCAAAGTCCAAGGATGATCCAATCCTTACCGTACATTTAGGACCGCGTCCAAGGATGACTTAATCCTCAACCGTATATTTAGGCCCATGTCCAAGGATGACTTAATCCTCCACCGTACATTTAGGACCACGTCCAAGGATGACTTAATCCTCCACCGTACATTTAGGACCACGTCCAAGGATGACTTAATCCTCCACCGTACATTTAGGACCACGTCCAAGGATGACTTAATCCTCCACCGTACATTTAGGACCATATCCAAGGATGACTTAATCCTCCACCGTACATTTAGGAACACGTCCAAGGATGACTTAATCCTCCACAGTACATTTAGGACCACGTCCAAGGATGACTTAATCCTCCACCGTACATTTAGGACCACGTCCAAGGATGACTTAATCCTCCACCATACATTTAGGACCACGTCCAAGGATGACTTAATCCTCAACCATCCACCAAGGACTTCATTCTCGAATACATACGTCTATGGCTCTTCTTTAGGACTGAAGTCCAGGGATGATCCAATCCCCTCACATGTTCACCAAAAACTTCATTCTCGAAGACATACGTCTACGGCTCTTCTTTAGGACTGAAGTCCAGGGATGATCCAATCCCCTCACATGTTCACCAAAAACTTCATTCTCGAAGACATACGTCTACGGCTCTTCTTTAGGACTGAAGTCCAGGGATGATCCAATCCCCTCACATGTTCACCAAGAACTTCATTCTCGAAGACATACGTCTACGGCTCTTCTTTAGGACTGAAGTCCAGGGATGATCCAACCCCCTCACCTGTTCATTCAGGATTTTGTTCTCGAAGACATACGTCTACGGCTCTCTTTAGGACTGAAGTCCAGGGATGATCCAATCCCCTCAAGTCCACCAAGGACTTCATTCTCCAAGACATATGTCTATGGCTCTCTTTAGGACTGAATTCCAGGGATGATCCAATCCCCTCAAGTCCACCAAGGACTTCATTCTCGAAGACATACGTCTACGGCTCTCTTTAGGATTGAAGTCCAGGGATGATCCAATCCCCTCAAGTCCACCAAGGACTTCATTCTCGAAGACATACGTCTACGGATCTCTTTAGGACTGAAGTCCAGGGATGATCCAATCCCCTCAAGTCCACCAACCTCTCTGTCGGCATCACTAATATAGGTATCCTCATCATCGACCTCACTGTCGATGCAGGAAATCTCATCATGAGTTATCACATCACTCCCCCTTTCAAGGAGGGTCCTTCTGAACTATATTAAGTTTGTCTCAGAAAACTTTACTTGAGGTAGAGGTTTGGTTAGCACATCGGATCGGTAGAGGTTTGGTTAGTACATTGTTACAAATTCGAACTTTTGGTCCTTTCTGCACCATTTCTTGGAACACTAGATTCTTTGCCATCTTGATACAACTCTGCTTGTCACATAGGATCATAGTTGTGTCTATCTCTAAGTCAAACAATCCTGAATCCATACTGCTTCATAACTTAGCAGAGCAAGCAGCCATATATTCTGCTTGTGCTCACGAGATCATGGCTGATCCCAGACAATAACATCCTCTCGATGTGCTCTTCCTGTCTGATACACTTCCTTCCCAATCAACATCTGTGTAGCCATCTTAAGTCATGATCTCCAAGATAACATAGATCAAAGTCTTATTGTATCCTTTAGGTACCACATCACATGATTTGCAGCTTATCAGGTGAACACATCTAGTTTCCACTAGATACTGACTCAAGGTGTTCACAGCAAATCATATATCTGACCTAGTATTATTTAGACACATCAATGACTCAATATTTTGTCTGTACAGAGTTCTATCCACTAACTCTGATGATTCATCTGATAACAACTTCAAGAGTGGCCATTCCAACACATCAAGTCCTTTTAATATTTCTCAGCATACTTTCCCTGGTTGAGAAAGATTCCTTCTGAGCCTTGTCATACTTCCAATCTGAGATTTTTCATTTTCATTTCTTCAGCCATCTTCTTCTTTCTTTTCATGATCTGTTTCTCATTCCTTGTCAGAAAGAGATCATCGTCATACAATAATGGTATGATAGGTTCATCATCCACAACCTTAAGGTAAAGGTTAGGAACAACTTTACTTTTGGTAAATCCCAAGCTTATCAAGAAACTGTCAATTCTCCCTTTGTGACTGAACATCATTCACACTCTGCATTGAATGATCTTCTGCATATCTATCTATGCCATCTCTCGTTAGATGGGTCTACTGATATGAGCCTCAATATCATTTGAACTCTGTGGTGAGTTCCTTCTTGCATCCATATTGTCTGTGTATAGAAAAAATATTCAACCTTGTAGCAAAGGTTGAGATCCTCATCACCCATGGTGATCATTAAGCTCATCAATTGATTATCGATCCTGGGTACCCATACAGAACCTGATTCACACTTCTTCTTTAATTACACCATTAAGAGAATGGTCTTATCTAGCCACTTGGAGCAAACATCTTATCATAATTCTCTTCCTCTTTCTAAGAGAATTTTTCTAGCCGCAAGCCTTTTATAGTGTGTTTGATTTGTAAATCCTTTTGTTTGAACATCCATCGCTTGTTCAGTGTTCATCATTCATCATGATCTTTCCTACAAATCAAAATTAAGTACATGATTAGTAATACTTCATAATCATCAAATCATATTGACATGATAACCTATTATGCATACAGATATCATTTACATAGTTATGTAACTATTTTGACCAATACTTTGGCACAACACTTTCCCATATCTTGTATGCATACAGTGGCTATCTAGATGCCTTCCATCCCTACCAAAACATACTATTGAGAGTGTGCACAGCTCTCAGCATGTCAGCAAAGAGGTTTCATTCTAGACAAGCAGCAATGGAATGTTTGTCCAACTTACCAATCATATGCATATTAGTAGTATACTGTTCAATGCTCTATCAATGTTTACACTCAGCATGATATATTCTAGGAATACAAATATGCATACAAGAAATATCATTTACTATTTCAAATAACAACTCAAATACTTATATTTTATGTTTGTGTGGTTGCCTTCCGCTTGATCTTCTATATGTCTTTTGAACTTCTATTCATTCTGTACCACTGTGCATGCTCAAGTGTGCACTGGTGTCATCCTCATGATCTCATACACAAACATACATTCATTAGTATATTCTCAAAACATTCTAATTCTAAATAATCTTGAATATGTATAGTCATGATTATAGATAATATTCAAGGTTTCAAGGAAGTCTTCTTTTACTCATGCATATTCAAGAGACATAATATGCATAAACCCTTGATTACTAACTTTATGAATAAGCATAACCAATCATACCAAGTATACTTATATAAGGGATCCTAACATGACATAGGAAAACATACCTAGATTAGTATACCTGCTTAGTTATGTACAAAACAATCTCTTCAATGATTTAGAGATCCTGAGCTAGAACCTGCATGTCTCATAGGTTAAGCATAATATAACAAAGTCATACATACCTCGTAAGTAGAACAAAGATTATGGATGAGTCTTTGTCTTCATGATGTCATGGTCATGGAACTTGATTTGTCTTTTGTGATGTACCTGTATCTTGTTAGCAGATAACATCAACCTCACACAACACCATAATGCATTAGTACAATCATATAGACCTAATCAATGAATGTCTTCGATCATTCACATGCATTCATACTGTTACTAGGGTGATAAAACAATTCTAAGATTAATCAAGATTGTAGTAATAAATAATATGAAGACAAACACATCATGAACTTAATCAAGAATCAGATTTCAAGACATACATGAACCTCCTTAAGTCATACCTGTTGAGACTTCTTGTAGTCTTCTTATGTAAGGCCTTAGCCTCAACTCCCCCTGAAACTTGATCTGGAGCTTGATTAGGGTTTGCTAGAGAAACCCTAAAAATTCAATCTTTGACTTTCAAACTTCCGAATGAATGGAAGGATGTGTCTTGCTGAGCTGATCAAACTAGCATACTTCAATTTTGAAATCTCCAAAATTTCACCCCTCAAAATTGCCTTTGAAACTTCTGGATCTTCTGGACAGGATCCCGAACTAGGGTTTGATGAAGCCCACCCTTCTGCTCAATCAAAAGGTTTGATCCAAGGCTCTAAACTCTTATTTTTCTGAGGACCTTCCAGCCATGGTTACAGACTTCAAAAATTCCAACTTTTGCTGAAGCCCTAATTTTCCATCTTTCCGATCAAAATCCCGAGCTAGGGTTTAATCAAGCCCGGTCTTCTACCCAACAAAAAAATTCGATCTTGGTCTCTAAATTTCGATTTTCCTTAGTAGCATTCAGCCGTGGATTCCGAATCCAAAAATTCTAACTTTCTCTGAAACCCTAAATTCTGGAAGCCATGAATAAAGGTGCTCCAAAAATAATTCTGTTTTGATAGAAATATGTACCTGATTGTTTCTGCTATAAATCTGAAATTTTCACTCCACAGGATCTGAAAACATTTTTTCCAATATCCTGACCTGTCATCTTTCCATCTTGACAGGTCTGACCTCAATTGGATTTTCGGAGAGAGAGTTATGCCAAATGTCGCAACGTGACCTGTTTTGGGATAATACAGGAGAGCAAACTTGTATGGCATTCCACGTGTCACCGTTTGAACTTCGGCCTCTGAAAACTTTTTCTGAGATATATCACCCTGTAATCTTTCCATATTGATAGGTCTTACCTCAATTGGACTCTCTGAGAGAGAGTTATTCCAAGTGTCGCAACGTGAACTTTTTATGGGATAAGACAGGAGAGCGAACTTGTACGGCGTGCCACGTGTCACTGGTTCAGCTTCGTCCTCTAAAAACGTTTCCTGAGATATTACATTCTGTGTAATACCTGTCACTTTTTACAAAATTTCATTTGGAGATTCCTAGCCCAAGTTATGACCTTTTTTCCTAGGTCACCTGATTTTGACTGAGATCTGGAAGAGGCAGAAACCCTAAATTGTACTGATCATAACTTACAAAGTACAACGAATCCGAGGGTGCCCTTTGGACACAAGATACCTAGAGATGTTATCTACGACTTGTAAAGGTTTTAGATCCTGAACCTTCGCCAAAATGGATTTATAGCGAAAGTTCCACGATGACTAGTTTTGTCTATGTAAAACCCTAACCTTCAAATTGTCGTAAGTAAAGCAAGTGTCGTAAGTGCCATACCTTGTCTTCCTTCAGGTTAGCTCTGATACCATGTTAAGATTTAATATGCTAAGACAGAAAATAGCAGCATTACATTCCATTTCACAATAATAGCATATACAGGATCACTGAAGAAACAACAAGCATAGCATAAACACAAGAGACACAGATTTATCCTGGGAAACCCTCATGGGGTAGAAAACCCAGTAAAGCTTCCTCAATATAGATGACCAGCAATATACAAAGATGCAAACCAAAGATATGATCTCCTCCTCCATCATAGCATACCTCTTCTCCACAAGTGTGCCTCTCTCTCAAGTGAGTGTGTGTGTCAAATGAGGAACACACCTCCTCTTTTTTTTTTCCTTGGAAAAAGTCGTAATTTTATTTCATAAATGAACAAAATTACATTCTGCACATGTATTAGAATCACTGAGATCCCTACATTGTCACATATTTTCTGTCACATAAGAACATCAGGTTTAATGCCCCATTACAAACAATGGAGACGGCTGTCTTCAGCCCTCATATAACCTATATCTTCTACACAAATACAAAAACATAAGAACATCAGGTTTAATGCCCCATTACAAGGAACACACCTCCTCTATTTATACACTACTCTGACATATCTTTTACACAAGTACACGTAGGCTCGTATTTAACCAATGGGTTAAATACCCCACTGCAACTGACTGGGATGACCCCTCTAGGGTGGTCTAATAACCCTTTGACCCACATAACACATACAGGGCCGACCCCCACTAGGGAAGTCTAATAACCTGAGTTACCACATTCCGACGGAGGAATAAACATCTCCGGATATACAATAAGATCTTCACGGAGGAATGAAACATCTCTGGAATAATAAAGTACAAATATAATATTCTTTGAAGTTACAATATCTCAACATAAAATTTGGGCATCACAAGAGCAGCCACGTGCCGAGAGCTTTTCCCTTGCTCGGAAGTCATCAGATGGCTCCTAGCGCATGCCAATTCCCAGTCAATGGTTTTGTCCAGCAGCATGGGAGAGGCTTTTTCCTCATTCCACCCAACCCATATTTCGGCAGCCTACAAGTTGCCCCGTCCTCAAACGTTGTTGAACAACGCTTAGCTCGAAAATCTCAACATGGATAATTTTGAAATGGCCAAGAAGTTGTTGATCATAGGTAAGCAGCTGAGGCTAAAGGAGAGTGATGAATATAAAGTCCAAGCGCTAAGGCCCCCTTTCAGAATCATTTCCCTCATGCTAAGCAGAATCTTCGGCAGAGCTGACGGAACTGTTTATAAGCTGCATTGGATTCCTTTAATCCACTATGTAGCCTTCGAAGGCACAGTTTTCAATTGGGCGGACATCCTATCAGACAATCTGTCGTCAGCTATAGCCGCTGCCAAGGAAGGGTTGGTCCGGAAGAAATCAGAATTTTACGTTTCATCATACCTGGTAGATTGCATTCTGTCAAGGCATCATTTCCCAAAGTTAGGATGCATTTGGAACAAGGCTGACTGCCCAGTTTATACCGCTTATAAGATCTTTTGGGCCCAGAACTACAAAAGCCATTACAAGGCCATATGTGAGTATTTTATCATGCCTCTGTATGAACTAATGTTCAATACTGAGCCAAGTTTCCTATCTAAGAATTCCATGGTAGTCATGGAAAAATATGGTGATTTTTATCTTTCAGAGGAAGGAACCTACATAAGAATGTATGGAGGTTCCAAGCCACCATCTCTCCTGCCCAGGTATGCTACTGATTTTGTGGTCCACAAGGAGGAAATGAGGCAGGTCTTTATAGATGGGATTGACAGTTTCCTGAATATATTGAAGAAGGCCTCTTTCCTAGCACTTCCCTTCTATGTCGGAGCATACAAGTTCTCTAAGGTCAAATCAGCTGAAACCTTTGTTCAAGAATTAAGCGATTTTCACTTTGGGGAGAGGATTTTCACGAAGAATGACAGTCTTAATAAGGCTGCAGACCATTGCAAAGAATTCAATGCACATTTTGAATATGCACACTACTATGATGAAGACGAAGAACTTCTCAAAAGGGTCAGCAACATGACCGAACTGCGAAGGCGCCTCCACCTCAAGAGCGGAGATGGATCTAGCTCCACTGCTTCCCAAGCTAACAAGGAGGCAGAACTGCAGAGAGAAAGAGAGGAATCCGAAGCTCTCACGAAGTAGGAGCAAGGGCTCAAATAGGAGGTTGAAAGATTCCAAAGGGAAGCAGCAAAAAGAGCAGGCGGACAGAATCTGAGACGAAGAAGCTCAAAGACTTTGAGATGAAGAATTAGAGAAGATCGGAAAAGAAGAATCTTCAAAGCTACAAAAAGAAAGGGAGAGGAGAGAAAGGGAAGCAGCTGAGAAGCAGCAGAAGGCCGAAGTAGAAGAGAGGAAGTTGAAGGCCGAGGAAGAATATAAATCCAAGAAGGATGCAGAGGCAGGAAGCCCAAGCATGTAGGACATCGATATTGACTCATCCCAAGTGTCCCAAGCCTTAACCGCGGAAGATGACTTCCCCAAAGGAGAACTTCCACTCGTCCCTTTTACCCCGTCAAAGAGTCACATTGTGTCCTAATGGGACAAATTTGTTTTTGATACAAAGAGAAATTCCATTGTAAGAAAGACAAAAACAAGGATGAAGAAACCCTTCCAACCGGACATCATCACCAGGCGAGAAACCACTGTAATTCAAGGCACGCAAAGTGCTCCCGAGTTTATAGCATCTGTCACTGTAGTCGTTGCTTAGGCAAGCGAAGACAATGTCCACAAGCTAATGAATGATGTGGAAGTGGGAAAGAAGAAGGCACGCAGGTTGCAGCTTACTCCGGTAAAAGAGAAGGCATCTAGAGAGTTAATGGTAAAGAAATATGATGGCCGCTTATCAGAACAAAGAGAATTGTCCAGTAAGTATCGGCACTTAGAGGAAGAAAAGGAAGCTTTGGCGATACAGATGATGATAGTAGAAGGAGAGAAAAATGATCTCGAAACCAGGACCATTCAGTTGGAAGAAGAGAGAGAGATGATGATAGAGTAGTTAGAGCTAGCAAACAGCAAGGGAAATGATTTGAGCCCCTTCCATGAGCAATCTTGCAACATACTAAAGAAGATACACGAGTCATAGGAACTTATTACTGAAGAAGTTTGCAGAATGAAGGCGATGGTTGCTAGGATGAAAGAAATTAATTCTGAGGCCAATAGGCTCAGGAAGAAATATGTGTGTGTAAAGGACAACTTTGGGAAGCAAATTGAATGGAGAGAAGGGAAGTCAGGAACACCTCCCTCTCAAATCCATGGCAGATTTTAAAGCATATGCCGGCTTTATGGAATTCTACAAGAATTGTTGTGTAAAGTTAAACTCTCTAATCCAAGCCACCATCAGGAAATGCAGCAGTCTCTATCTTAAAATCTAGGCAACTCATGAAAGGTGTCAAATGGCGGTTTCCCAAACTCTAGAATACTTTCCAAACAAAGACCAACGCTTTTCTGAGTTGAAGAATGAGCTAAGCATGGAGATGGAATATGTGAAGAAAATAGATGTGTTGATAGCAGAAGACCTTCACCAGTGCATCAGGAAACCCTCCCTTCACGCTCACTTGCTTGAAGAGGTTCTCCAGGATGCAGTAGAAGAAGTACAAAACATTGAATCAGAGTTAGCCAAGCACGAAATCTCCCTGAAATTCATGCTCCCTGCTCTACCAACACCATTGTAAGAGAAATAGGCATATGGCTCAGCTATATAGCAGAGGTGGACAAACGAGCTGAGGTAGAAGCGCCAGTTGTATCAGAAGCTCCAGCCGAGAACTGATTTGGCACTACACAATTGTCTAAATTTGATCTGGAAACAATTTTGCCTCTTTATCTCAATCGTGGAATTAAAGACAACTGGATTTTTGTTTCTATTGTAAAAAAACTTTTGGGACTATTATAATTTTTGGATTAAGGACAAATTAAGAGATTCCTTGGGATTAGGGTACATGTAGGAGCTCTTGGAGCATTTTGTAAAGCTATATATATATGAATAGAGAAGAGTAGAAGGACTTTTGGCAGGTGAAAGGACAACTTTTGTCTTGTAAGTGAATTATTTTGCTGCATTTATAAAAGAGACTCCATTTTACCTGGAAAGGACACTGCATTTTTGCTTGAAGATGTGTTAAATGCCTGCTGGATTATTTCTGCATCATTTATACATATATTGTGAGATCGTTCCTTGTTGTTCTAAATTATTTCTTTGTAATGAATGTTCTCATATTTTTTCTGTGCAAAGATGTATATCTTAAATGAGTAATGGAATGTTTTAATTCAATCAAAGCTATCTTTGATATCTTTTACATTCTGCTGGAAATGCATCTTTATGATTAAATGGCTATCTTTGAGATCTGTAGATGTTCCTTTCAGCGTATTGCTCATACTTTTAGTTTTCTCCTTGCAAGGATGGATTAACTATCTTAAATAGTTGTAGATCAGATTTGTTTAATTGCATGCATTTAGTTAAAAGCACTTGCATATCATCTTAAAAATAAAATACATAAACGGTGGATCGAGTCGCAACCAGTGCGAAGGAGAAAAATATTTAAAAACCTTATACGGTAGTCGGGCCGTTAAGCGGATGGATTCCCCATACCAAACGGTGAGCGATATAATTGGGCTTGCTTATCGAGGAGAATCCCTTGTTGATTGGTGCTGCGATTTTCGAGGCATCAACAGTTTTTGGGGTGTTGCAGCAACAACAATTGTCCATTATTAATAGAGTGATCACTCCATTCACAGAAGCTGAACTATGAAGGCATTTTGTTATGCATGTAGCAAGCAGTTTGTAAGTTTTCTGACCATGAGAAGAGTTTGTTTCAGAGATCTGTGTTCACTAGCGAATCGCCTATTGTTGTTGCTGCAACACCCCCCCCCCAATTTTTTTGTAAACATTGGGGCCCCTCCTTTATTATTTGAGAATTTTTTGCTTTGGAGTCAAGTCCCATCCAGAAGGAATTTTCATACTTAGTTTTTCTAAGAGAGCAAGTTCTTTAAGTTTGTTTTTTCTTAAGTAAAACTCATCTTTCCCAGCCGAAACGGCGGCACAACTCGCCGAGTTAAGCTGCAACGGTCGGTTTCCTTTGTTAAGTTTTTATCCTTTTCCCTGTTTCGGCGCATCTCATTGAGTTGCGCCATAACAAGTGGATGTTTTTGTTCAGTTGTAAATCCTTTTCTATTTCGGCCAAACTTGCCCAGCCCCGCCGCAACGTTCAGGCGAACTCGCCCAAGCCCACCGAAACACGACCCTTTGCCTTGTCTTTTTCCTGAAATTGTGTCTTTCATAAATTCTTGCCGAGCTGGGATGACATGATCGGAAGCCCTTTTTGTTGTTTCATTCAAGACTCTTGTTGCGGAAAAACTCGCGAAATTGACCCGAAACGGCTGGCTTTCTTGTTTAGTCCTAAGTGCCTCGATGCGTTCCGGCAGAACTTAGCTAGTTTCGTCGAAACAATCACCTGCGAACCACAAGAAGCACCGATAGATATAAAGAGATAGAGGCGATCGACGAGACTCTAGGCCAGTCACCGAAATGAGGCAGCAATTGGAAAAGCATTTGATTAAACGCCGAACTTACAAACACCCGCCAGCACGTTGCGCGGATACTTGGCCAGTGCCGTCGATACTAGTCTCTCCAACTCACTGAGTACTACCGATTTTTTGACAGCGAGGATTTAATATTGAGCAGCATGAAAAAGGACACCATTCCCCTCGCCATAATGGCTTTTTTAATGCCCACACTTACCCGGTCATGTCAGGATTAATTGCTCGCGCGTGTGGGAGCTTTATATATAGAAAGTGGGGTTTTGGGTTTGTTATTTTTTAATTGTTCAACTTTTTTGAAACCCCATTCGAGGTCAGTCCCACCTCTCTAGGACAACCAGGTGTGTAGCTCCGTCAGCAGAAACAAGCCTAGTCGTCATTCGACAAGTAGGTGGTTCTACCCCTCATCGCAAGCTATTTTTCTTGCTTGTTTTTCAGTGGCTGAGCGTACTTCGTTTCTGTTCAAAACTTTTGCAAGTCCTCCCTTCACCGCGGCCACCTATGCCTTATTTGGAGTTTTTTCCTGTACCCATCTAGTCACCCTCCATTCTTTTAAGCCCTGCTAGACCCTATTCCCTATCCCAGCAAGCTGTCCAGCGTGAATCCTGACGACCAAAACTGAAGCAGTGGGCGATGCCTCGCCGCAGCCACCCGAACTCGCTTACTTGCGTACATTTTTTTATGTTCGTCCCGGTGCCTCTAACAAAAGATTCAATCAAAGTGGTCATGTAGTCTTGTTCTCTCCAAGAAACTTGAAAAGAGGAAACTAGCCCTGTCTTATTGTTTGAATAGAAAATTAACGTTTGATTACCATGTCCATTTTAATTTGCTGCTTGAATTTTGTTTTAAACGTAGTATCATTTTAAAGAGTTTTAATAATGTTGTTTCAACCGGATTATGCTTGTATAATGAAAGGTTTTGGCTCAAAACTTGACCATGTATTCTAGTTTGATTAGGTGTTCTACTCATGCATGGTTTTTGCCAAGTTTAAACACAATGTTGAAAGGAGCCAAGAAGAATTCCAAAATGTCTGAGCCCGAATCAGGTGGCGAAGCTATTCTGGAAGCAAGGATCTAAAAATTATATGAGGATACCAAGCCAATTATGGGCATTGCCCCTGAATTCAAGTGGGGGGAACTTCACCACATGATAAGAGATCGGGATATTCCCGGAGCAGTCCTAGAGGAAATGTATTTGTATCAAAACATCTGAAATTCAAGCATCACAAGAGCAGCCACGCACCCAGAGATTTTCCCTTGCTCGGAAGTCATCAGATGGATCCTAGCGCATGCTAATGCCCAGTCAAGGGTTTTGTCTGAAAGCATGGGAGAGGATTTTTCCTCATTCCACCTAGCCTATATTTCGGCAGCCTACAAGTTTCCCCTCAAACGTTCCTGAACGACGCTTGGCTCGAAAGTCTCAACATGGATAATTTGGAAATGGCCAGGAAGTTGTTGATCACAGGTAAGCAGCTGAGGCTAAAGGAGAGTGATGAATATGAATTCCAAGCACTAAGGCCCCCTTTTAGAATCATTTCCCTCATGCTAAGAAGAATCTTCGGCAGAGCTGATTGAACTGTTTATAAGCTGCATTGGATTCCTTTAATCCACTATGTAGCCTTCAAAGGCATAGTTTTCAATTAGGCGGACATCCTCTCAGACAATCTATCGTTAGTTGTAGCCGCTTCCAAGGAAGGGTTGGTCCGAAAGAAATCAGAATTTTACATGTCATCCTACCTGGTAGAGTGCATTCTATCAAGGCATCATTTCCCAAAGTTAGGATGCATTTGGAACAAGGTTGACTTCCCAATTTATACCGCTTATAAGCTCCTGTGGGCCCAGAACTACAAAATCCATTACAAGGCCATATGTGAGGAGTTTATCATGCCTCTGTATGAACTGATGTTCAATAGTGAGCCAATTTTCCTATCTGAGAATGCCATGGAAGTCATGGAAAAATTAGGTGATTTTTATATTTCATAGGAAGGCACCTACATAAGAAAATATGGAGGTTCCAAGCCACCATCTCTCCTGCCCATGTATGCTACTGATTTTGTGTTCCACAAGGAGGCAGTGAGGCAGGTCTTTATAGATGGGATTGGCAGTTTCCTGAATAGATTGAAGAAGGCCTTCTATGTCAGAGCATACAAGTTCTCTAAGGTCAAATCAGCTGAAACCTTTGTTCAGAAATTAAGAGATTTTCACTTTGGGGAGAGGATTTTCACAAAGAATGATAGTCTTAATAAGGCTGCAGACCATTGCAGAGAATTCAATGCGCATTTCTAATATGCACACTAGTATGACGAAAACGAAGAACTTCTCAAAAGGGTCAACAACATGACCGAATTGCGAAGGCGCCTCCGCCTCAAGAGCGGAGATGGATCTAGCTCCACGGCTGCCCAAGCTATCAAGGAGGAAAAACTGCAGAGAGAAAGAGAGGAAGCTGAAGCTCTGACGAAGGAGGAGAAAAGGCTCAAAGAGGAGGTTGAAAGATTCCAAAGGGAAGCAGCAGAAAGGGTGCAGAAAGAGCAGGCAGACAGACTCCGAGATGAAGAAGCTCAAACACTTCGAGATGAATAATTAGAGAAGATTAGAAAAGAAGAATCCGCCATGCTGCAAGAAGAAAGGGAGAGGAGAGAAAGGGAAGCAGCTGAGAAGCAGTAGAAGGCCGAAGTAGAAGAGAGGCATCTAAAGGCCGAGGAAGAAGATAAATCCAAGAAGGATGCAGAAGCAGGAAGCCCAAGCATCCAGTACATTGATATAGACTCATCCCAAGTGTCCCAGGCCTTAACTGCGAAAGATGACTTCCCCATAGGAGAACTTCCACTCGTCCCTTTTACCCTGTCAAAGAGTCACACTGTGTCCCAATGGGACAAAAAAAAATTGATAAGAAGACAAAGTCCATTGTAAGAAAGACAGAGACAAGGATGAAGAAACCCTTCCAACTAGACATCGTCACCACGCGAGAAACCACTGTCATGCAAGGCACACAGAGTGCTCCTGATTTTATAGCATTCGTCACTATAGTCGCTACCCAGGCAAGCGAAGGCAATGTCCACAAGCTAATGAATGATGTGGAAGTGGGAAGGAAGAAGGCACGCAGGTTGCAACTTACTCTGGTAAAGGAGCAGGCATATAGAGAGTTAATGGTAAATAAATATGATGGCCTCTTATTAGAACAAAGAGAATTGTCCAGTAAGTATCGGCACCTAGAGGAAGAAAAGGAAGCTTTGGCGGTACAGATGATGGTAGTAGAAGGAGAGAAAAAATGATCTTGAAACCAGGACCATTCAGGTGGAAGAAGAGAGAGAGATGATGATAGAGCAGTTAGAGATAGCAAACAACAAGGAAAATGATTTGAGCCCCTTCCATGAGCAGTCCTGTGACATACTAAAGAAGATACACGAGTCACAGGAACTTATTACTGAAGAAGTTTTCAGAATGAAAGCGATGGTTGCCAGGATGAAATAAATTAATTATGAGGCCAATAGGCTCAGGAAGAAATATGTACATGTAAAGGAAGACATTGGGAAGCACATTGAATGGAGAGAAGGGAAGTCAGGCTTCCCCACACACCTCCCTCTCAAATCCGTGGCAAATTTTAAAGAAGATGTCGACTTTATGGAATTCTGCAAGAATTGTGGTGTAAAGTTAAACTATGTAATCAAAGCCACCATCGGGAAATGCAGCCATCTCTATCTTAAAATCCAGGATACTCATGAAAGGTGTCAAATGGTGGTTTCCCAAACTCTAGAAGACTTTCTAGACAAAGACCAATGCTTGTCTGAGTTGAAAAATGAGCTAAGCACGGAGATGGAATATGTGAAGAAAATAGACGTGTTGATAGCAGAAGACCTTCACCAGTGCATCAGGCAACCCTCCATTCACGCTCACTTGCTTGAAGAGTTTCTCCAGGCTACAGTAGCAGAAGTACAAAACATTGAAGCAGAGTTAGCCAAGCAAGAAATCTCCCTGAAATTCATGCTCCCTAGCCCTGCCAACACCATTGTAAGAGAAACAGGAATATGGATCAGCTATATAGCAGAGGTGTACAAACCAACTGAGGTAGAAGCGTTAGTTGTATCAGAAGCTCCAGCCGGGAACTGATTTGGCACTACATAATTGTCTAAATTTGTTCTAGAAACAATTTTGCTTCTTTATCTCAGTCGTGGAATTAAAGACAGCTGAATTTTTGTTTCTATTGTAAAAAAACATTTGGGAATTATTATAATTTTTGTAAAAGGGCACTAAAGGACAAATTAAGAAATTCCTTAGGATTAGGGTACACGTAGGAGCTCTTGGATCATTTTGTAAAGCTATATATAGATGAATAGAGAAGAGTAGAGGGACTTTTGGCAGGTGAAAGGACAACTTTTGTCTTGGACGTGAATTATTTTGTTCCATTTATAAAAGAGACTCCATTTTACCTGGAAAGGACACTGCGTCTTTGCCTGGAGATGTGTTAAATGCCTGCTGGATTATTTCTGCATCATTTATACATATACTGTGAGATCGTTCCTTGTTGTTCTGAATTATTTCTTTGTAATGAATGTTCTCATATTTTTTTGTGCAAAGATGTGTATCTTAAATGAGTAATGGATTGTTTTAATTCAATCAAAGCTATCTTTGATATCTTTTACCTTCTGCTGGAAATGCATCTTTATGATTAAATGGCTATCTGTGAGATCTGTAGATGTTCCTTTCAGCGTATTCATCATAGTTTTAGTTTTCTCCTTGCAAGGATAGACTAATTAGATTAAATAGTTGTAGATCAGATTTGTTTAATGGCATCCATTTAGTTAAAAGCACTTGCATATCATCTTAAAAATAAAATACATAAACGGTGGATCGGGCCACAACCGATGTGAAGGAGACAAATCTTTTAAAAACTTACACGGTAGCCGGGCCGTTAATCGAACGGATTCCCCATACCAAACGGTGATCGATCTAATTGGGCTTGCTTACCAGGGAGAATCCCTTGTTTATTGGTGCTGCAATTTTTCGAGGCATCAACAGTTTTTGGCACTAGAATAGAGTGAGCATCGACAAACATGGGATGAAATTCTTCCATACATACAGCACAGCTGCTGTAAAATTAGTCACAGCAGATCTAATGAACAAGTAAATCAATCACAACAGATGAACATAGAAAATATGGTGCAAAACTGTGCAAAACATGCAGCAGTGCTCTCTATCCCAGAAAGGGTGAATGAATTACAATACAAACTGTCACAATGACTGAGCAATTCGAATTTCCTAAGGAGGTCATTCGAATCACTGAATGGAGTAGCTTGACTCTGTCTAGGAGTCCTCATCAATCATCGGTGGTGCTCATCAATCACAACAACCAGTCATCCAGGTGTCAATCTGAGTCTAACTGAGTATAATAAATGTAACTGAAGTGTGTAGCACTGATATAGGATCTGGAGGCTCAGTGGGGGCGCATGGGAGGCTAACTGAAGTCAGAACAAGTCACCTAATCAAACTGGAGGTCAAACGGAAGTGATACAGTCAGTCGGGAGTGAAACTAGCCTCAAATCAGGGAGAATCGGAGCTAACTGAATGTAACTGAAGTGAATCTGCAGTGGTAGGTGAACAAGTGCGCCCTTCTCTGGCAGTAGGTGAGAAGAGGGCGCCTTTCAGCTTAGGAGGGCTAAAACTCTGTAGTAAGTGGCTCCCGGGTGCTAGAAGAAGGTGGATAAGGTGTTGGAGGCATCAAACTGGTGACTGGGATGCATGCAAGTGCATGCAAAACCCTAGATTCTGCATATCCTGAAATAGATCATGCAAGATCCTGAAATAGATGATGTATCCCGAAATAGATGATGTGGATATCCGAACACCCCCCCTCAAGCTAGACTATGATGTGCCAACTAAAATAATGTGGGGCCCTGGTAACTAAGACCAAAGGTCACCCCAATACAATAATCCAAAAAATGCTGAAAATAAACTAAGTGAGGAAAGAGGGAAAACCCAGTGGGAAGAAAGCCCCCCCTCAAGCTAAAGCATAATAATGAATCAATCTGTCTCCACCATGATGGAACTCACCCCCAACAGTGAACGGAGGTAAGAGAACTTCTTCTCAGTGAAGCTCTTGGTGAAGATGTCTGCAATTTGCTCATCATTAGGGCAATATTGCAGAATGATGGTGCGGTCATGCACCAACTGTCGAATGTAATGCATATGAATCTCAATGTGTTTGGTCCTCTGCCGCTGAACTGGATCTGTGGAGATCTTGATAGCACTTTGATTGTCACAAAATAGGACAGTCGAATTAGTGCCACCAAAACCAAACTCGGAAAGAATACCCTGCAACCAAACTGCCTGAATGCAGGCATTGACTGCCCCTCGATACTCTGCCTCTGCTGAAGAAAGTGCAATGGCTGCTTGATTTTTGCTGGACCAGCAAATAGCACCATGAAAAATCATGAAAACATAACCGGAAGTGGACTTCCGATCAATGCTATCACCTGCCCAATCTGAATCAGTAAAACCAATGAAATCTAGCTCAGAATCTGCAGCATAATGTATGCCAAACTGTCTCGTACCTTGCACATACTGCAAGATCCGCTTGGCTGCTCGCCAATGAAGCTCATGTGGCTGTTGCATATATCTTGACACGGCACTCACGGCATATGAGATATCAGGCCGTGAGTGTGTCAAATAAAGTAGTGAACCAATCAACTGTCGATACATACTGCAATCTGCAAGCGGTGTGGAATCTCCCTCCTCAAGACTGATTCCTGAGAGGAATGGGAATGGGGATGCCTTACATTCAGCCATATTAAACTTCAATAACAGGTCGGAAGCATATTTTTGCTGAGATATAGTGATCCCATCAAAATTTTGAGCTATCTCCAAGCCCAAAAAATGACTCAGCAAGCCCAAATCGCTCATGTCAAAAGCTAGATTTAAGGCAGATTTTAGCTTGTTTATTGAAGTAAGTGTGCTACCAGTAATAAGCAGATCATCAACATAAAGTACAATAACCAACAAATTACCTTTAACTCGCTGAAGATACACATTCGGATCAGATTTGCATCTTTGGAAATTCTGAGAAAGAAGGAAGGAGTCCATCTTTGCGTACCAAGCTCTTGGGGCCTGTTTTAACCCGTACAAAGATTTCTTCAATCTACAAACCAATGATGGATCTGATGTATAACCCTCTGGCTGCTGCATATAGACCTCTTCAGCAAGGTCTCCATGTAAAAATGCACTCTTCACATCCATGTGGTGCACTTCCAAGTGCTTGGATGCGGCAATAGCTAAAACAAGGCGGATGGAATCCATCTTTGCAACCGGTGCAAAGGTCTCTGTATAGTCCACTCCTTGGACTTGGGAAAAACCTTTTGCCACCAACCTTGATTTGTATTTGCTGATAGTGCCATCAGCAGCAAATTTAGTACGGTAGACCCATTTACACTTCACTAATTTTCTTCCAGGTGGAAGAGAAACTAGCTCCCATGTATTGTTCTTTTGAAGAGAACTGTACTCTTCATCCATGGCACTTTTCCATATCGGATCTCGATGGGATGAATAGTATGATGTAGGATCTGAACCAGCCATCAAATAACAAATCTCAGGAAGAAATGTAGCAGCAATAGAAAGATCCATACCTGCTCTTTGAAAGTCTCCTCTTGTTCGTCTCGGATCAGCAGGATTTCCAAGATTCGAACCAGCAGATTGTAGAGTGTTTTGGGCCCACTTTGGTAACTGAGGGGGATCATAATGGTCGAATTCCGAACCTGATATGTCATGATCATCATATGCTGCTACAATATCAGAAATATCAGAACTCATACCTTCATTATCGCTGCTCGAATCTTCTTCAGGTGAAGGCAGTGAATCGGCAGTTTTCTCCTCGACTAGTTGCAATTCTTGAAGCGGTTCTTCAAACTGCACACTGCGCTCTATGAATATCTTTTTAGATCTGATATCCATGAGTTTATATGCTTTTGATTCTTCCCCATATCCTATCAATATGCACTCGATACTTTGTGGATCCAAAGCTCGTCTCTTCTCAGAAGGAATTCTAGCCCATGCAGTAGAGCCAAAAACTCTCAAATTTGACACATCCGGTTTGTGACCAAAGAATGCTTCGAAAGGAGTCATACCTTTCACGGATGAATGTGGAACACGGTTCTGTATATATGCAGCAACATTGATTGCTTCAGCCCAAATATTTGCAGCCAAACCTTTCGATTCAATCATGCATGTAGCCATCTCTTTCAGTGACCGGTTTTTCCTTTCCGCTACACCGTTCTGCTGGGGTGTGTAGGGAACTGTATGTTGGATCTTGATTCCGCTTTGGGCACAAAGTTGCAGCAACTCGGACTTGATATATTCCCCACCATTATCATATCTAAGAGCTTTGATATTGCTCTCAGTGGTGGTCTCAACAGAAGCCTTAAAATCCTTGAATTTTCCAAGCACTTCTGACTTGTTTTTGAGAAAGAATACCCATGTAAAGCGGGAAAAATCGTCAATAAATGTCAAAACATACCTTGAACCATTTAATGACATATGGGGCAGCGGACCACTGATATCAGAATGGATCAATCCCAAAATAGTAGAGGCTCTGCTAGCCTTGCCGCGGTCGAATCTGTGCTCGGGGTGCTTCCCAATAATGCAACCGATGCATATTCCCTTCGAGGAACGGAGTTGTGGAAGCCCATCTACCATGGATTTATTTGATAGCAGCAGCAAATACTTATAATTTAGATGTCCAAATCTTTCATGCCAAATCCTACTAACCTCATTACCATGTGTGCGAAGAGCAGTGGGCTTTGCAAGCGGAATAAAGTGCGAAAACTCATAACATTTTGCAGTGTGGTTTGCCTTTCCAACCGCAACTAGTCTTCCACTTTTGATATCAGAAATTTCAACTGTATTAGGGCTGAATGTGACTTGCTTTGGTTCACCAGTATGTGTCATTTGATACACAGAAAGGAGATTCGAAGCTAAGGAAGGCACATAGAGAACATTCTGAAAGCATCCATGTTCTACATGAATCGTACCTTTGCCCTTTGAAGAAATTTTTGAGTCATCTCCCAAATGGATGGGGATGGAGCTGTTTGGATCGAATGAGGAAAAAGAATCAATATTTGCAGCCATATGATTTGATGCACCCGAATCTATCAAGAGAGTAGTGGGCTTCGAAACCGTTGCCATGAGTGCTTGTCCTCTCTCATGATCGTCATTTCGATCCTTCTTCCTTGCACCGTCAGGAAGGGTTATGTTGTTCTTTTCCAAAAGGAGGGCCATTTGATCTATAGTCTTCTTCATACATGAACTTTCGGGATGAAAGCCACGGTTACAATAAGTACATTTAGATTTTTGGTTACCTTCTTTGCCCTTTTGCTTGGATTTCGAACTGGATGGTGCATCCGTTTGCTTGCCTTTGTCTTTTTGCTTGTGAGGCTCGAATTTGGGCTTCTCCTTCTTTAGCTTTCCTTTACCATTCGAGATCTTGGGTCCTTGAACAAATAGGGCTGAATCTTTGGAGCTTATGGACCCCATTTGAATCAACTTGTCATGCTCTTTTGTAACGGACTCAATGAAGGCATTCAAGGTAGGCATCTTCCAATTCGGGGTAGTTAGCCGACCGGAATTGAAAGTAGAGACAAATACCGAATAATCTTTCCCAAGCTTGCTTAGAATGGAGAGGATCAACTGTTTATCCTCTTTGATAACACCACTGTTCTTCAATTGCAAGTTCAAGTTCTTGAATTTTGTGAAGAATTCATTGATGGTCTCGAAATTCTCAGGATTAAGGCCAATCAATTCATTCTCTAATTGAAAAGCCCTAAGCTCATCCTGCTTGCCGAATAGTGTCTCAAGTTGCTCCCATATGGCTTTTGGAGTCTTCAATCCGCTGAGATGGAAGTGAAGATCCTTGGAGATGGAGAGACAAAGAAGACCGTAAGCTTCATCAAGCTTGTTGTAGTGTTTAGTTCTTTCTGCCACATTGTTTGGCTCCAATTCAAGACCAAGAGTGACTCGGTAGTAACCTTTTGAACGTAATATGATCTCCATATCATCTTTCCAATCAAAATAATTGAATGGGGTGAGGATAGGCTTTGAAGAAGAGTATTCCATTGCAAGGATTGAGTCAACTGATGAAGAGGAAGCTTGCATGCAGACTATAGCGAATGCAATTGCTGTAGGGAAGATTGCATGCAGAAGATAGCGAGTGCAATTGGAGGAGACAATAAACCTACAAATCACATCAAAACAACCACAATAAGGTCGAACAATCCACCCTTTGAGAGTTGCATCACACCTGGGATTGGATTTCAAGCAATGTTGAATAGGTCCAATGTATCAGATCCAGGAATTATGTGGTAACTCAAGCTTCTGGAGTGGTATTGGAATATTTTTCAAGCTTTGCATGCACAGGAGCGAATGCCCTTGAGATATTTCATGCCAAACTTTTTGCAATTTTTAGCAATTCAGTCAAATATTCTTGTATAAACACCTGTAGAAAAGAGATCTTGTCCCTGCAATGGCTCTGATACCATGTAAAATTAGTCACAGCAGATCTAATGAACAAGTAAATCAATCACAACAGATGAACATAGAAAATATGGTGCAAAACTGTGCAAAACATGCAGCAGTGCTCTCTATCCCAGAAAGGGTGAATGAATTACAATACAAACTGTCACAATGACTGAGCAATTCGAATTGCCTAAGGAGGTCATTCGAATCACTGAATGGAGTAGCTTGACTCTGTCTAGGAGTCCTCATCAATCATCGGTGGTGCTCATCAATCACAACAACCAGTCATCCAGGTGTCAATCTGAGTCTAACTGAGTATAATAAATGTAACTGAAGTGTGTAGCACTGATATAGGATCTGGAGGCTCAGTGGGGGCGCATGGGAGGCTAACTGAAGTCAGAAAAAGTCACCTAATCAAACTGGAGGTCAAACGGAAGTGATACAGTCAGTCGGGAGTGAAACTAGCCTCAAATCAGGGAGAATCGGAGCTAACTGAATGTAACTGAAGTGAATCTGCAGTGGTAGGTGAACAAGTGCGCCCTTCTCTGGCAGTAGGTGAGAAGAGGGCGCCTTTCAGCTTAGGAGGGCTAAAACTCTGTAGTAAGTGGCTCCCGGGTGCTAGAAGAAGGTGGATAAGGTGCTGGAGGCATCAAACTGGTGACTGGGATGCATGCAAGTGCATGCAAAACCCTAGATTCTGCATATCCTGAAATAGATCATGCAAGATCCTGAAATAGATGATGTATCCCGAAATAGATGATGTGGATATCCGAACAGCTGCAATCGTGCTCAGCACATCTCTACGGGCAATATTCCATTTGAGATATGTTACGGATTTCAACCCTCAGCGCCTATCGACTTGAGCATCTCTTCGACACATTCGAACCCCGACACCGACTACAGCCAAGGGGAAGTTGATAAAGCATTGAAATTTTGAGATCAAATTTGCGGCATGCAGAAGCAAGCACAGGAAATGTTGCAATGAGCAAATGAGAAATCTAAGGCTTTACACGAAAAGCATCGTATTCCTCATTCATTCCAAATTGGGGATAAGTTCTGGTTACATATCAAGAACGAGCGCTTCATCGGTCCATACAAGAAGCTCAAACTTATACAATATGGTCCGTACAGTATTCTTCGACATATTTGAGAAAATGATTTCCAACTTGACATTCCTGCATGCCTCGGTATGCATCTAGTATTCAATCTGGATATACTTCGACCATACCATGCACCACTATTGGAACAGAATGACTTACCAGCAGAACCTAAAGACATCCATCCATATGTTCAGGAGCCTCTTCCTTGTGCCACCATTGTGGGATGACGAGTAGGCCATACAAGGACGAACACAATTCCCTTGTTTCAGGTTGCTAAAGTTGGATAGCTCCCACCCCAAGGAAAGTGGTACTCTGCTACTGAACTAACTGACAAGTTTTCTCACTTGACCAAGAAAACAATGGGGACCCTAATAAATTACTGTAAAGGATGTAATTATTAATTATTGCAATGAAACACCAAGAAAACTGGTTAAGGAGGAAACTAATGATAAGGGGCCATGTGTGTGCATTAGGGAGAGGTGAGGGGGTTGTGGGATGGGATCCCATGTTTCCACTTGTCCATTTATGAACCCATTTGACTCCCCACACTGACTTTTAATTATGTTACAGTAGGTGGTTGAGAAATCGGCTCATGAAATCGATGAAGTATGGAGCAGACCTGCAAATCCATATGGCAGGGTATGGCCCTATCTTACTTGTCCCTCAATCCATTAAACCACCTAGGAATTCGGCTTGTCCGGATGACTACCCATTGTTGACCAAGAAACCTCATTGATTCAGTTGTTGAACACACATTGCGGATCCAAGACATGGGCATAGGAATGAAAAATCGTGATTTCTGTGTAAGCCGAAATTACAGAGTTGAATGCCCATAGAAATCCTGCGGGTAAGCCTCATCTGTTTGGGAAATTCATGAAAGCAAACCCTGAGATGAATTACAGAGCACGAGAAGCTTAGTGGAGCCATGAGAATACTTGTATTTTGTTTGCGTAAAGTTGAGTTCCAGGACAGAGCTTAGTCCGCAACCCTAAGAAGAGCCAGCTTGATTAACAAAGGTAGAAGGTCAAATTTAGGGTTGGATTGCTTGATAAACCCAGTGAAGGCTGTAATCTCATAGAACTATCAGTTGGACCTTTCTATGCCCACCCCAAATATCACTGGAAGGGAAGGGGCCCTGAGGGACTGTGCAACAGAGAAGGGGGTCTTCCTTGTGTTGGGTGAGGTAGGTATTGTGGGTGCCATGTCTGCTGAGTGTTGATATGCCTGCATCTCTATGGTTGATCTCACTGGCTTAGCACCATCCTCCATGTTTCCCTTGTATGCTTGATAAAACCAACTATAGGTTGGATTAGCATTGGGGTGGACCTTGACTGTGAGAGAGCCTAGTTATCCCTCCTTAGTGGATACACAGCCCATCTTGGGGGTGGTCTCTCAGCTAAAAGAGTACAAGTTGGACAAAGACCTAAGGTTTGGTAGAACGTTGCTCTCACTTAGCCAGTTGCTTGGGAAGCTTCAAGATTCAAAGATAAGTGTTTATGTGGTGTAAAATGTTTATGTGGAATAAATGATTATACTCATGTGTTGTGCCTATTTTTTTATGTTCAAATTATTGAATGAATGTTTATATGAATTTGATCAATAAGTAGACTATCTATAAGCCTGAGTAGAAGGCTGAGCTCATGTTGGATGCTTCATTCATTTGCACGAGTTTAATGCATTGCTAATTTTACATGTGCTAGATGTATGGATTAGACTTAGTTTCATTCATGATATGTATTTGTTATGCATTGCTTATCTATGTGGATGGGCTATGGGGATTCACCTGGACATGGGGAAGGATGTTGGAAGCCCCTGTGGTGCTTCATGACCCTTTGTGGGTCATGGAAAAAGGAGGAATTCATGGTATAGGGCAGATAGAGTTCCATGTAGGTGGTTGAAGGCCTCTAGAGGGGGTTATGGGCAGAAGTTCAGTTTGGAAATTGAAAAGGTTAGAACTCTCAAGTGGAGTGGAGAATTATGTCAGTGGATAGAGCTCTCCTAGAGCTTTCAAACAATGTCATACTTTCCCAATTTGGATTAAGGATGACGAAGATATAATCCTGGGAATTTTGTAGGTGCAGGGAAGGTGGTTCCGCATTTCCGCGTTCGCAATGCGAATTGTGGACTGCAGGTATGAGGAACCATCTTTGGATTCGTGTGGTTGGACTTTCTCCTTTCCGCACTCACAGTACGAATTGTGGATTGCAGAATTCAGAAGTGAATTTTTCCCAGAACTGTGATTTGGACTTTCACATTCCGCAATGTGGATTGTAGATTGCGGAAGGAAAATTTTCCGGGACTGTGATTTGGGCTTCCGCATTCCTGCATTCCGCAATGCAGCTTACGGATTACGGAAGGGGGGAATTTTTGGGAAGGCAATTTTGAGTTCCCGCATTTCCAAGTTCCGCAATACGACTTATGGATTGCAGAAGGGGAAAATTTCTGGAAAGGCAATTTTGAGTTCCCGCATTTTTGAGTTTCGCACTGTGGAATTGCGGATTACGGAAGGGAAATTTTTTTGTATGGTGAATTGTGGTTCCGCATTTCCGAATTCCGCAATGTGGCCTGCAGATTGCGACAAGGTGGATTGCGGATCGAAATACATTGCAGCTGTGTGTAAAATGGATGGTTTTGGAGAAAAAAAATGGATCAAGTGGTCTCCCATCACCTTGGAAGCCAACGGAGGGGTTGGGGAACGTGACAGAATTCTCCCTCGGGTTCCACCTGTATCACATTCCAATCAATTATGTGATTAGGATTATGTACATATTTCTTAAGTAAAGAAACATGGAAAACATTATGAGCTCTCATGTCAGCAGGAAATTCAATTCTATATGCAACTGGTCCTATCCTATAAAGGACTTCAAATGGCCCACAATATTTTGGTGCCAACTTGGCACAACTCCCCAACTTTAGGGAACTTTTCCTTGTTTTCACTCTCAAATAAACATGATCCCCAAACTTAAATTCCTTATGCACTCTTTTCAAATCTGCGTAACTCTTTTTCCTGTCCTGAGCTGCCTTTAAATTTTTCCTGATCTTAACAGTTTCTTGTTCCATTTCCTTGATCATCTCTAGCCCAAGCACTACCATGTTCACCGGACTATCCCAATTCACTAGATCGCTGCATCCTTTTCCATATAATACCTCAAAATGAATCATTCCCAATGATGTTTGATTTCCATTATTGTATGCAAATTCTACCAAGTGTAGGTGATCCTCCCACTTGGATGGTTTATCCATCACATACATTCTCAACATGTCTTCAAGAACATGATTTACCCTCTCAGTTTGGCCATCTGTTTGAGGATGATATGTTGTACTAAAATTCAGTTGAGTTCCCAATTCCTAAAATAATCCCTTCCAAAATTGGATGTGAACTTCACATCTCGATCTGAGACCATTGCCTTGGGAAATCCATGCAATCTGAATATCTCCTTCATGAAAATATTTGCTATGTCACTTGAATGGACTAAAGTGAGATACCTTTGATAGCTTGTCCACCACTACCATAATTGAATCATGCTTCCTCACTGTCATTGGCAAACCCATTATAAAATCCATAGAATTTACTTCCCACTTCCATTCTGCAATGGGCAAAGCCTGCAATAATCCCGCTGGATGTTGATGTTCTTCCTTGACTCGTTGGCATTTTTTACACCTAGAAATGTATTATGTTATGTCCTTCTTCATCCCATGCCAAAAGTATTGCTTTGTTGCTGTTGTTATTGTCTTTTGATATCCTGGATGTCCAGATTATGGCATTTGATGTATTTCATCCATCACTAACTTCTTTAAATATGCAGAATTTGGAATATACAGTCTATTACTTTGATAAAGGAGAATATCACCTTCACCAAGCTGATATCCTGCACACTTTTCATCTATATTTCCCTACTGCAATTATTCTTTAATTCGAAGGTAAGTTTCATCACTGGTTTGGGCTTCAAGAACTCTTGTTTTCAAATCTGATTTGCACATACTTAATGCTGCAACATGAAATTTTCTACTAAGAGCATCTGCAACCTTATTCTCTTTCCCTTTTACATGATTAATTTCAAAATCAAATTCACAGAGAAATTCCATCCACCTTGCTTCCCTAGAATTCAGATTCGTCTAGTCAAACAAATACTTCAAGCTCATGTGGTCTGTCCTAAGCTCGAATCTTCTTCCCAACAAATAATGTATCCACCTCTTAAGAGCATGTACTATGGCTGCTAGTTCTAAATCATGCGTGGCATAATTCTTTTCATGCTCTTTTAATTTCCTTAACTCATAGAAAATCACAAATCCTTCTTGCATGAGCACTCCACCTAGTCCTTCAATGCAAGCATCTTTGCACACTACAAAATCCTTCCTTGGATCTACAATCTTCAAAACAGGAGCATTGGTAAGCAACTTCTTTAGCTTCCGAAAGCTTTTCTCACATTTTTCATACCATGCAAACTTAAAATTCTTCCTCTGCAATGATTTAATTGGGTGAGCTATCTTGGAGAATCCTTCAATGAACCTTCTATAATAGCCTGCAAGACCCATAAAAGATCTAACATTTGTAACATTCTTTGGAGTAGGCCAACCAATTATGGCTTCAATCTTTTCTGGATCCATTGAAATTCCTTCTTCTAAGATGACATGGCCCAAATATTGTACCTTCCTTTGATAGAAATTACACTTGCTCAGCTTTGCATACAATTGGTGTTCTCTAAGAACTTGCAACACCATTATTAGATGTTCATCATGCTCTTCTTCATTCTTTGAATAAACAAGAGTTTCATCCAAGAACACTATCACAAACTTATCCAAATGCTTGTTGAAGACACTATTCATGAAACACATGAATGTACCAGGTGCATTGGTAAGACCAAACGGCACCACTGTGAACTCATAATGGCCATATCTTGTCTGGAAAGTTGTCTTGTGAATGTATTCTTCTTTTATCCTCACTTGATGATATCCAGACCTCAAGTCAATATTTGAAAACACTTTAGCTTCCTTCATTTGATCAAACAAATCATCAATTCTTGGAAATGGGTACTTATTCTTGAATGTCACTTTATTCAGCTGCATGTAATCAATGCACAGCCTTAAAGTCCAATCCTTTTTCTTGACAAATAACACCGGTGCTCCCCAAGGAGATACACCTGGCCTGATATACCTCTTGTCCATTAATTCTTGTAGTTGCATCTTTAACTCTATCAATTCTAGCATGCTCATTCTATAAGGAGCTTGTAAATTGGCGCTGCCCCTAGAACAAGATCGATGGTAAAATAAATATCTCTCTTTGGTGGCAGTTCTGGCATTTCATCCGGAAACACATCTTTGAACTCTTGCAACAACTAGAAGTATTCTATCCTTGGTCCTTTATCCTCTGATAAATCCGATATGTGAACTGCATATAATTGGAAACCCTTCTGTAAGGCTGAAATCCGTCTTACTGAGACTTGCTTGGGAATTCCTCTTACCAATCTTGGTCTTCCCTCTTCATCAATGCATTCAAGTACCTTTTCATAGCAATCTATCCTGGAGCTATTCCTCTCCAACCAATCCATACCTATTAGGGAATCATAAGATCCTAATGGTAGGACATTCAAATTTACTTTTGTGAGGAATCCATTCAACTCCATGGGGCACTCCATCACTACTTCACTCACTTTTCTCTTGCTCCCTGTGGCTAACTGAAATAGCCAAGACTTATTGTGCTTCATTTTTCTAAGAGAACAACCTTCAACCACTTTTGGAGAAACATAACTATGAGTAGATCCTGGATCAATCAAAATAGAAATAGATTGCTTAGCAATCTTACCTTCAACTTCCACCATTGTTGATTGATGGTCTGCCTGATGATTATCCAACATTGCATAAATTTGAGGTGTTTCCCTTGCCATATCTTCCAGTGTAGCTTCTCCTTTTAAGTTGTGCAAACTTCAGGAATTCTCCCTACGATGTGGAAAATATTTAAGCATGTGGTTTCCTCCACATTCCCAACACCGAAGTGGCCCTTTTGATGCTTTGTCTGCTACAACTATTGGCTTGTTCCCACTTCGTGCTTGCTGGCCCTATGGAAAATTTCTTGGCTTATTTTTGAATGGTGGCTTAAATCCACTTTTCTTTTGATCAAACCTCCCATTTGGATTTCCTTTCCATGCTGGGTGAACCTCTTATTTTCCTTTGCTCTGCTCATAGCAATGCATTTCCATCCTAATGGCTTCATCAAGACTTGGTGGGTTAACAAACTCGATCCTATATCTGAAATTTTGAGGTAGACCCCCAAGGAAACATTGGATTTTTATCCTTTCATCCTTGATGTAATCTACATACCTTAACAACTCCAAAAACTTGTGGACATGTTCTTCCATGGATTTATGTCCCAACTTGAGTTCATTGAATTATTTCCTCTTGTTGTCATAATACCTAGTTGATAGGTATTTTTCCTTGAAATACTTTTTAAATCTCTCCCAGCTGATCCTCTTTTCACTGATCCATTTTATTTGCATGAGGTGCTCCCACCAAATTCAAGCTCTTCCATTTAGATTATAAATGGAAATTCTGGCCTTTGCATTTCCTGAATAATCATGAATCCTGAAATATTTCTTCATTCCAAGAAGCCATGCCTCTGCCTCTTGACCTATCTTACTTTCTCCATCAAATGTGGGAGGCCTTTCCTTCCTGAATTCTCCCTGTGGAATTCCTTTGAATTTCTTTCTTCCTGTTGATGTATATGTAACTTCGGAATGTATTTCACATATATGTATATTATATTCCTATAGAGATGGTATTATTCCTCTATAAGGAAGTGTCGTCATTTATATTGTAAGTGTCGTAACTTATACTTGATGGGTTATTAGACCACTTTGTTTGGGGTCGGCCCTGTATAAGTCATGTGGGTCAAAGGGTTATTAGACCACCCTATTGGGGGTCGGCCATGTGGGTCAAAGGGTTATTAGACCACCCTATTGGGGGTCGGCCCACTCAGCATTATGTTATGTGGTTAAGTTCGAGCCTACATGAGTTAGGTAAAAAGGCAAGTCAAGTCAAGTATAAATAGAGTGCGGGAGGCACTCTATTTTACTCACTCACTTCTCACACATGCACTCAAGGAGGAGTGGCGCACTTATGGAGGAGGAGGATCTGCTGCTAGGTTATGGCTATCTCTCTTGGTTGGTTGTATCATTGCTCTATCTATCTCTGAGGAAGTTATTGGGGTTTTTCACCTTTATGGTTTTCCCCAAGTAAATCTTTGTGTCTCTTGTGTGCTTGCATTATTGTCTCCATGATTGATATGATGTAGATATGCTGTACATGTTGTTCTCTCAGTTAAAATCCTAGATCAGATTGAAGTAAATTCAGAAAATTTAACATGGTATCAGAGCTAGCCTGAAAGAAGGCATGATATGGCATGTATGACACTTGTTGCACTTACGATGCTAGGGCTTGATATAGCAAAAACCAGTCATCGTAGCACTTTCGCTATAAATCCATTTTGGCGAAGTTTTCGGATCTGAAATTGTTACAGGCTGAAGCTAATATCTCCAGGTATCTTGTGTCCAAAGGAAAACCTCTAATTCGTTGTACTTTGTGATTTATGATCTGTACAATATAGGGTTTCTGCCTCTTCAAGATCTGAGTCAAAATCAGGTGACCTTGGGAAAAAGGTCATATCTTGGGCTAGGAAGCTCCAAATGAAATTTCGTAAAATGTGACAGGTAGTACACAGTCTGTACTATCTCAAAACACTTTTTCAGAGGCCGAAGTTGAACCAGTGACACGTGTCACGCCGTACAAGTTCGATCTCCTGTATTATCCCATAAACAGGTCACGTTGGGACATTTGGCATAACTCTCTCTCAGAGAGTCCAATTGAGGTCAGACCTATCAGGATGGAAAGGTAATAGGCCGAGCTATCTCAGAAAACTTTTGCAGAGGCCGAAGTTAAAACAGTGACACGTGTCACGCCGTACAAGTTTGCTCTCATGTTTTATCCCAAAACAGGTCACGTTGCGACATTTGGCATAACTCTCTCTCAGAGAATCAAATTGAGGTCAGACCTGTCAGGATGGAAAGATAACAGGTCAGGCTATCTCAGGAAACTTTTTCAAACCCTATGGATCAAAAATTTTGGAGTTACACCAGAAACAATCAGGTACATATTTCTGTCAAAACAGAATTATTTTTTGGTACCTTCATTCATGGCTTCCGGAATTTAGGGCTTTGGAGAAAGTTGGAATTTTTGTAATCGGAGACCACGGCTGGATGCTACTCATCAAAATAGAAATTTAGAGACCAAGATCAGAATTTTTGGTTGGGCATAAGGCCGGGCTTGATTAGACCCTAGTTCGGGACTTTGATCAGAAAAGTGGAAAATTAGGGCTTCTGTAAAAATGGGAATTTTTGAAATCTGTGACCACGACTGGAAGCTCCTCAGAAAAATAGAAGCTTAGAGCTTTGGATCAAACATTTTGATTGGGAAGAAGAGTGAGCTTCATCAAACCCCATTTCAGGGTCACGTCCAGTGAATCCAGAAGTTTCAAAAGCAAAATTGAGGAGTGAAACTTTGCAGTTTTCAAATTCTGAATATACCAACTTGATCAGCTCATCAAGGCACATATTTCTATCCTGTCAGAAGTTTGAAATTCAAAGTTTGAATTTTTGGGGTTTCTCTGACAAACCCATATTCAGCTCAAGGTCCAGTTCTTGCAAATCAAGTGGATTGGGTTAATCCTAGAAGAAGATGGATTGATCACCTACATAAGTGAAGAAGTTCCTGTCTCAGAGGGAGATGAGGCTAAGGCCTTACATAAGAAGATTACAAGCGATCTCAACAGGTATGACTCATCGAGGTATGTTTCGATATTTGTTCATGATTAAGTTTATGGTATGTTTGTCTTCATGTTATTACGGTTAAGTACAATTTTGTTTTTAGATTTGTCGTATCACCTTAACAAAATTATGAATGCATGATAGAAGATATTCATTGGTTAGGGTGTTGACACTTATAATTGTACTAATTCATTATGGTGTTGTATGAGGTTTATGTTGTCTACTAACATGAAAGGTACACCAAGAAAGACAAATCATGTTCCAGTCCAAGAACATATGATCATGATAACATGAGGACAAAGATTCATCCATTGTCATGGATCTCATAGAAGATCCATTTACGAGGTATGTATAACTTGGTTTTGTAATAGTTAACCTATGAGATATACAGGTTACTAGCACAAGTCATTGAAGAAGAACAAGAAGACATCATGTGAGTATGTTAGACATAAATAGCTAGCATACTAATCCAGGTATGTTTTTCCTATATCAAGATAGAATCCTACCTTGTGTTAGGATCTTATACTGTTGTTGATAATGATTATTCATGAAGTCATAGGTTTGAATAATCATGATTGTATGCATATTATGTTTCTTACCATAATTGATGATATGACTAACCAGAAGAGTCATGAAGGTATAGCTTTGAATAATCACAGGTTTTATGCACTTTATATCTCTTATCTTGATTGATGATTCAACTAATCTGAAGAGTCATAGGTTTGAGTAATTACAGGTTTAGACATGTTATGTTTCTTATGATTTGACTAACCATGAGAATCCTACATAAACCTTGAATGCTAATGCTTATTATTTCTGTTTGAAATGATCATGACTATACATGCTTGAGATTATTGTGTTTTAATAGTATACTAATGAATGTATGATTTTATATGAGATCACAAGGATAACACATTCATGATACTAATAAGCATGCATAGGGACCAAGGATGAATATGAGATTCAAGAACAGGTAATCCAGGAAGCAAAGATCAAGAGGGAGTACACTCCAGTGGTTTATGCAAGGATGCAGATATTCAGAGGGAGTTGACCATCTCTCTACATCCCACAACAGAAAGGTGTAGAAGAAGCTACTTCAGATTAAGACTCCAGCAGCTCCTGCAAGGAAGCGAAGACTCAGAGGGAGTCCACCCAACGAACAAACAAAGATAAGTATTTGAATTGTCATTTCTTAAATAATACTGTTCAATAATGTATATACTGATGTTCCTAGAATTAGGTTGTGTATTATGCATATTAGAATAATTGCATTGATGAACAGTATACTCCTAATATGCATGGGTAAGTAGCCTATGGCACTTTACAACATTCCATTGCTACTTATCTAGAATGAAACCTCTTTGCTGACATGTTGGGAGTTGTGCACACTCTTAACAATGTTCTGGTAGAGATTGGAAGGCATCTAGAAAGTTTCGGGATATGGATAAATGTTGTATTGAAGCATTGGCTAAGATAATTGCATGACTGTATGACATATTTATTTATGTGTAAGAATTTGTTCTGAAAACTATGAGATGTTTTCTAATCATGCAATTTAACTTGTTGTGTAGGAAAGATCGTATGCCATCTCCTACAAAAGAAGAACTACAACATTTGTTCAGCAACAAATTTATTTATTGAAGATATTGAAGTTCCTAGGATCTGGGATGAAGAAATGGAATGCCATGATCTGTCGATCATGAAGAATGATGTTTGGGATGTAGTCCCAAGATGTGAAGGTAAGTTTGTTATGAATTCCAAATGGAACTATCAGATCAAGCATGCTACAGATGGCAGCATTGAGAAATATAAAAGTGATGAAATAGAAGATACACCAGATGGATTCAAGACAGCTTTCTTGAATGGTGTAGTTGAAGAAGAAGCAGCCACTTGGTTCTGAGACACATGATAGGAAATCATATATGTGCAGAACTTGGTATGGTGAAGATAGATTGATTGCCGACACGCAGCGGAAGCTTACTACCGAGTTTGAGATGAAGAACTTGGGGATGATGCACTATTTGTTTTTGGCATGGAGGTGTGGCAGAGTACAGAAGGAATCTTCCTTGGACAAGGGAAGTATGCAGTAGAGATCCTGAAGAGGTTCGGGATGATGGATTGCAAGGCCATGGCCACACCTATGGCATCAAATCTGAAGCTTCTATGTGATGCTTCATCTGAGCCAGTTCATGTCTCTATGTATCGTCAGATGATTGGATCCTTGATGTACCTGACGAACACGAGACCAGACATTTGCTTTGCTGTGAACACATTGAGCCAGTTCCTGACGGATTCGAGGAGTGTTCACCTGGTTGCTGTAAAGCATGTTCTGAGGTACCTGAAGGGTACAGTGGATTATGGGCTCAAGTATGAGGTGAATCAAAAGTTTAACCTACAGGGTTATGTTGATTCAGATTGGGCTGGCAGTGCTGCAGACAGGAAGAGCACATCTGGGTGCTGCTTCAGTATGGGATCAGGTGTGATCTCTTGGTTTAGCAGGAAGCAGTCCTGCGTAGCACTGAGTACAGCTGAGGCAGAGTATGTTGCAGCCTGTTCAGCTAGTTGTGAGACAGTATGGCTACGGAAGCTACTGTCTGGGTTATTTGATCTCCCATTGGAGGCTACTGGTATCTTCTGTGATAACCAGAGTTGTGTGAAGCTGTCCAAGAACCCAGTGTTTCATGACAGGTCGAAACACATAGAGATCAAATATCACTATATCAGGGATATGGTGCAGAGAGGAGCTGTGAAGCTCCTATATGTTGCGACAGACGAGCAGATTACAGATGTACTGACGAAGCCGCTAGCCAGAGTGAAGTTCGAGTACTTCAGAGAGAGGCTTGGCGTTCTTCAGATCGAGGACACTTCGAGGAAGAAGTGATGGACACATTTGCTGAAGCCATTCCAAGCATGTTGGAAGGAGGATCCTTCACATGGCTGTGGATGTAAGCACTGGATAATGGGCATCAGGATGATGTTCTGGTTTCTGCTTGGATATGATCAGTTGGATCATTTTTATGTATGTATGTACGCATCATGTTGGATGCTGGATATGATCAGTTGGATCATCTATGTATATACGCATCATGTTGGATGCTGGATATGATCAGTTGGATCATTTTTATGTATGTATGTACGCATCATGTTGGATGCTAGATATGATCAGGTGGATCATTTATGTATGGACGCATCATGTTGGATGCTGGATATGATCAGTTGGATCATGTGTATGTATTTTGTATATGCATCATGTTGGATGCTTGGACCATGTATCTGTATATGTATCAGGTGGATACATTGTATGATCAGCTGGATCATGTATGGTGATATGTATCATGTATCAGGTGGATACATTGTATGATCAGGAGGATCATGTATGATGATATGTATCAGGTAGATACTTGGTATGCATCAGGTGGATGCATTGATGATCAAGTGGATCATGCAGCAGGATGTTGCAGTGATGATCAGGATGATCATGGATGGTGAGCTTCAGGATGTTGCTCCAGATGACATGCAGCAGGACGTTGCAGTGATGATGATCAGGACGATCATGATTACATCAGGATGATGTATGGTGAGTATCAGGTTGATACTCTGTGGTCGTGGATCAGGTTGTGCAGATGAGCATGTCTAGGAGATCCTATAGGTCGGAGTTGTGTACTCGTAACAGCCTGGGATGCTCTTTCGAGACATTGCTCTGGGAGGACATGTAATTTGTGCCCTGGGAGATCTCAGGTCGGAGTTGTGTACCTGTAACATCCTGAGATGCTCTTGCGAGGTTTTGTCCTATGGCATGTAATTTGGGCCCTGGGAGATTTCAGGTCGGAGTTGTGTACCCGTAACATCCTGAGATGCTCTTTCGAGGTTTTGCCATGACCACATGTAATAGCGCCCTGGGAGATTTCAGGTCGGAGTTGTGTACCCGTAACATCCTGAGATGCTCTTGCGAGGTTTTGTGGTGGACCACATGTAATTTGTGCCCTGGGAGATTTCAGGTCGGAGTTGTGTACCCGTAACATCCTGAGATGCTCTTTCGAGGTTTTGTGGTGGGGTCACATGTAATAGCGCCCTGGGAGATCCTACAGGTCGAAGTTGTGTACCTGTAACATCCTGGGATGCTCTTTCGAGGTTTTGTGACGCACGTAATAAGTCCTGAGGATTCCACAGTATGGCCAGTGATGACGAAGACCTGCAGGTGGTGGGCCTACATCTAGTATGAAAAAGGACTGGCTCTGTAGAACTTCCTATGACGAGTAGATTCAGAGATTGATTGAGATAGCAGCAGCAGTGGCGATGATGATGATGACTCGATGACGATTATCCAGTGACGATGATCCAGAGAAGATGACTTGTGCTAGAAGAACTGTGCTGAGAAATACCTTCCTAGTTAAGAGGGAGTGTTTATGTATATGTAACTTCGAAATGTATTTCACATATATGTATATTATATTCCTATAGAGATGGTATTATTCCTCTATAAGGAAGTGTCGTCATTTATATTGTAAGTGTCGTAACTTATACTTGATGGGTTATTAGACCACCTTGTTTGGGGTCGGCCCTGTATAAGTCATGTGGGTCAAAGGGTTATTAGACCACCCTATTGGGGGTTGGCCATGTGGGTCAAAGGGTTATTAGACCACCCTATTGGGGGTCGGCCCACTCAGCATTATGTTATGTGGTTAAGTTCGAGCCTACATGAGTTAGGTAAAAAGGCAAGTCAAGTCAAGTATAAATAGAGTGCAGGAGGCACTCTATTTTACTCACTCACTTCTCACACATGCACTCAAGGAGGAGTGGCGCACTTATGGAGGAGTAGGATCTGCTGCTAGGTTATGGCTATCTCTCTTGGTTGGTTGTATCATTGCTCTATCTATCTCTGAGGAAGTTATTGGGGTTTTTCACCTTTATGGTTTTCCCCAAGTAAATCTTTGTGTCTCTTGTGTGCTTGCATTATTGTCTCCATGATTGATATGATGTAGATATGATGTACATGTTGTTCTCTCAGTTAAGATCCTAGATCAGATTGAAGTAAATTCAGAAAATTTAACACTTCCTTCCAATCTGCTAGAAGTATGCCTTGGACTTCTTTGAGAGTCTCTGGAGTCACAGGACCTGCTGGAAGGAGGGTTTTATATGCTTTTTTCTCACATAACTCTTTATTAGGATTGGATTTCTCTTCTTAGAACGACCTCTAGAGCGACTCTCTACATCTATTCCTTCTTTACCTACATATCTTGGGTTGGAACCAAGATTTATCCTTTACTGCATATCAGTGAGGCTCTACAAAATAGAAGCATTGAGTTGCTTTTGTTCCTCCTGATCCTTCATCAATATTTCATTAAAGCTTATTATGGTTTCAACCAAATTCTGATTCCCTTCTCCCATTGGATCCAGTCTCAGCATGTGCTTCTTGCACATTTTCTCCTAGCACATATTCATCATGCTCATAAGGATCCTGAGCATCATTCATGGTCACCATTTTCCTTTGGAGATTCCTTTCCATGTATGTTGCCTCTGCTACAACTATTCAAATCTTATCAGCTACAAACACTGTGCATTATAGAGACATTTATTAGACATCTTAGGAACGCCTATAGAATCATAAAACATCAATATTTAACAGAATTAAACTCATGGAATAATTCATAGAGCTATGATGCCTTCTTTTAAATATTCCAATTATCTGCATGTAAGCTCCTACTTTGTCCCAAGCAGCCCCAATGCTGCAACCTTGGGCTCTGATACCATCTGTAATGTCCCCGGTCACCTCGGTGCCTTTTATAGGTGATGGGGGAACAACCTAATAAAAAAAAAATTCAAAAAAATACCATGATTCTGCAAGACCAATCCGTAATCCGCAATCCACAATCCACAATCTGCAATCCGTAATCTGCAAGATGCAAGTCGGGTTCGGAAAGTCGACACCCCAATGCACAATTTCGAAGAAATCAATCCATAATCTGCAGCGCAGGAGTCGGAAAGTCGACACACCCAAATTCACAGCTTCGAATAAATCACGCTTCCAACTTCTGCAATCCGCGATGCAGAATTCGGAAGTCGAAACCCCACATTCACAACTCCGGAAAAATTACACCTTCGAGTTCCACAATCCACAATGCGGGAATCGGAAGTTGGAACTCCAACGTGCAACTCCGAAGAAATCACCCGTCTGACTTCCACAATCTGCAATCTTCTTACGGGAGTCGGAAAGTTGAAACTCCAACACACAACTCCAAATAAATCACCCATCCGACTTCCACAGTCTACAATCCGCAATGCGGGTTCGGAAAGTCGGAAGTCGGCCACATACCCCTATTAATTCCAACTTCTTGGGATGATAACTTTCTCATCCTAAGTCCATTTTTGGAAAACTTGGCATCATTGGAAAGCTCTTGGTAAGCCCTATGCAATGGTGGGATCCTCTGCCACACCTGAGAACTCTGAATTTTCCATTCTTCCAACCAAAATGCTGCCCCAAACTCCATCAATGCCTCTTTATCCCTCTGTAAAGAGCTCTTATATCACCTTGTCATGGCCCATCCCTTCATCTAACCCACAGAGGGGACATGAACACAACAGGGGGTGTCTAATCCATCCCCTAAGCCCATATCATGAAATACAAACCATCTAAAGGTGTGTACAATTCATAGTAATCATACATAGTGGAATTAAATCTGATTAATGCATCTACATCATGCAAGACTAACAACATATTTAACACAAGCAAGATTATGAGACAATCAGATATGAACCAGCCTCATGTTCAGGATTATGCACAGGCTTCCTACTGATTAATTCCATGTGATCATTTCATTCAAATTGACTTGAAATAACAGATAAACATAACATAGGAATTAGCCTCATTTAGAACCATAGAGAACACTTAGCTTTTGAGATGAAGTTGTCCAAGCAACTGGCTGAGAGCAACGTTCCACCCAACCATAGGTCTCTGTCCAGCCTATATTCTTTCAATTGAGGACCACCCCCGAGCTGGGTTGTGTATCCACTAAGGAGGAACTAAACAGGCTCACTCACAGCCATGGTGTCACACCAACATACATGTCAATCCAACACATAGTTTGGTTTATCAAGCATACAAAGAAACAAGGAGGAGGATACTAAGCCAGTGAGATCAACCACAGAGCTATTGGCATCTCAAAACTAACTCATGCAGCCTTGGAACCCACAATACCTACCACACCCAACACAAGGAAGGTCCCCTTCTCTACTACACAGTCCCTCAGGCGCCCCTTCTCTTTAGTGCTCTTCAGGGTGGGCATAGAAAGGTCCAAGTTGTTGGTTCCTTGAGACTTTATCCTTCACTAGGTTTATCAAGTAGTTCCAACCTCTGTTCTATATTCTTATATGTCATTCACACTTGGATTTTCTCAATTTCTATGGCCAAAATGACTATGTCCCACAACTGGATTCTCACCTATCAAATCAGGGTTCTCTCATGGGTTTATGAGCATCTCACACTCTAAAATTTTCCCCAGGTTTCAGTCGACGAATCCCCCATTGGATTTAACTTCCCACACGAATTTCTGGGTGATTGTGGCACTCTAAATCATGGCTTAACTCAGAATCACGATTTTTTGGTTTTCTTCCATGTTGGGCATGTGTAATGGATGAAAATTCTTGCTTGTTGATAAATATTGAAATGGGGATGAGGGAAAACGTCCTCCTCGGGGTAGAGTTACTTGTGGGTCAAGTAAAACAGAGCCCATACCCTGCCATACGAAATTTCAGGGCTGCCCATACTCCATCACTCTCATTAGCTGATTTCTTCAACCACTTCCTTACAACAGCATTTAATGTCAGCAAGGAAAGTCAAATGGGTTCTCAAGATGACATTTGGTAGCCTATCGTTCAATCCCACAACCCCCTCACCTCTCCCTAGTGGATACACATGGCCCCCTCTTATTAGTTACTTCCATAGCCAGTTTTGTTTTGGTATTTTATTGCAATATTAATATTTACATCATTTTACAATGTTCCATGGCTTAATAGCACATGGATAACAACATATCAAATACTTTCATTTTTAAATAAAACCAAGCATCCACCAATGGCCCTTGGCCTTGAGCTCCACGCTAGGAAAACATACATCGCATGTATACAATATTTACATTGAAAGCCAATATATCCTAAGGGTCAAAATGGGGTATTACACTCATGGTTGTTCCTTAACCTTCCCCATTCAAGTTTCTCCTCCTTTATGGCTGAGGCAAGACGAAAATGGGGTAACATTCTACCCTCTACAAAACTAACCATTGAAGAAACTTGCTTTTCAACACTATATATGATATCACAAAAGGAAAAATCCAACTCATTTGGATCATGCAAACAAACATCCATTTTTTCAGCTCTTTCATTTTCATCCACCAAAGAATTGAAACCATCTTCAGAAAATGACTCTTCCCATGATAAGCTCTCCTCAAGTTCCCATGCATCCAGTTCCAACTCCTCATCACCTGGTACATCCATGTCTGCAATCATTCTTCAATTTTTTTCTTTAGTTCCCACAACTGTCGAGGAACATGCTCTGATACCACTATAATATCCCCAATCAAAAATTAGGAATATTAACTCCAATTTCCCAACATAGATTTTATTGGTTTCCAACTTTATCCAATAGTGGCTTATGAAGGCTTATGAGATGTTATAGTTCGACAAGAGAGGAATATGTATATATAATTTTGGATATGAATAATGGTTTTCAGACCATAAAATATACTTTGAACCACTGTAATATGCCCAATAAGATCTAATATAAAATGTTTGGCAACTAGTTATTAAATCTGGTTCAGGACTTTCTTCAAACAGTTTGTATGCAACCTCTTTATCATTAATGTTAAAGCATGGAAAGTACAAATCACATCACCAGATGTAAAGGAAGAGTTATTGGCCCCATATAATAGTAGGAACTGACTTGTATTTCAGATTTAAACAAACATGAATAGCCATACAATTACTGTTAGTTTTTCAGAAATTTCAATCTGATCTAGGATCTTAACTGAGAGAATAACATGTACGGCATATCTACAGCATATCAATCATGGACACAATAATGCAAGCACACAAGAGACACAGAGTTTCACCAAGGAAAACCAAGAAGGTGAAAAACCCCGCAACTTCCTCGGAGATAGATAGAGCAATGATACAACCAAAATACAAGAGATAGTCTTCTCCTAGTAGCAGATCCTCCTCCTCACAAGTGCGCCACTTTCTGAATGAGAGAAGTGTAAGTAATGAGTGATCAAATAGAGATCTCCCGATCTCTATTTATACTTGTCATGTCCTACCCAATAAACTAATGGGTCCGACTTGTCTATCTTGGCCTAATAACCCATGGTTAACTTAATCTGGGTCGACCCCACACTTGGTGGTCTAATAACCCATTTACCCACAATGACTCATACAGGGCTGACCCCATCAAGGTGGTCTAATAACCCATCGACAAGTTATAACACTTGCGACACTTGTTGATACAAATGACGACACTTCTGTATAGAGGAAAAATAACATCTCTATAGGAGTACAATATACATAGATGAAATACATTCCGAAGTTACATATACATCAACACTCCCTCTTAACTAGGAAGGTATTTCTCGACACAGATCTTCTAGCACAAGTCTTCTTCTCTGGATCATCATAAGCAAATCATCATCCTCGAATCATCGTCATCATCACGGCTGCTGCTATCTCAATCAATCTCTGAATCTACTCATCATAGGAAGTTCTACAGAGCCAGTCATTTTTCATACTGGATGTAGGCCCACCACCTACAGGTCTTCATCATCACTAGCCATACTGTGGAATCCTCGGGACTTATTATGTGCGTCAACAAAACCTAGCAAGATCATCCCAGGACTGATTACGAGCACACTGCTCAACCTATCGGATCTCCCAGGGAGCTATTACATGTGACCAAGCCAAACCTAGCAAGAGCATCTCAGGACTGATTACGTGCCCAACACAACCTACAAGATATCCCAGGGAGACATTATATGCTACCAAGCAAAACCTAGCAAGAGCATCTCAGGACTGAGTACGTGCCCAGCACAACCTACAAGATCTCCCAGGGATAAATTATATGCCATGGACAAAACCTAGCAAGAGCATTTGCCAGATCTCCCAGGGAGCTAATATATGCCAGCGGAAAAACCTAGCAAGAGCATCTACAAATCTCCTAGGGCGCTATTATATGTCCCTCCAAGCAAAACCTCGAAAGAGCATTTTCCAGATCTCCCAGGGAGCTATTATATGCCAAAGGAAAAACCTAGCAAGAGCATCTGCAAATCTCCCAGGGCGCTATTATATGCTTATCTGCACAACCTATTCCACGGCCACAGAGTATGATCCTGATACTCACCATACATCATCCTAATGTACACATGATCATCCTGATCATCATTACTGCATCGTCCTGATGCATGTAATCTAGAGCAACATCCTGAAGCTCATCATCCATGATCATCCTGATCATACACTGCATCTGCCTGATGCATACCAAGTATCTACCTGATACATATCATCATACATGATCCACCTGATCATACAATGTATCCACCTGATACATACACAGATAAATGATCCACCTGATCATACAATGTATCCACCTGATATATATCATACATGATCTACCTGATCATACAACGTATCCACCTGATACATATACAGATACATGGTCCAAGCATCCAACATGATGCATGTACATATACATGATCCAACTGATCATAACAAGCATCCAACATGATGCATATACATATACAAGATCCAACTGATCGTAACAAGCATCCAACATGATGCATACATACATATATAAATGATCCAACTGATCATACAGAGCAGAAACTAGAACATCGTCCTGATGCTCATCATCCAGTGCTTATATCCACATCCATGGGAAGGATCCTCCTCTCACCATGCTTGGAATGGCTCCAACAAATGTGTCCATCACTTCTTCCTCGAAGTGTCGTCAATATGAAGAACACCAAGCCTCTCTCTGAAGTACTCGAACTTCACTCTGGCTAGTGGTTTCGTCAGCACATCCGCAACCTGCTCATCTGTCGCAACATACAGGAGCTTCACTGCTCCTCTCTGCACCATATCCTTGATATAGTGATATTTGATCTCAATGTGCTTTGACCTATCGTGGAACACCAGGTTCTCAGACAACTTCACACAACTCTAGTTATCACAAAAGATACCAGTAGCCTCCAACGGGAGATCAAATAACTCAGACAGTAGCTTCCGGAGCCATACTGCCTCGCAACTAGCCGAACAAGCTGCAACATACTCTGCTTCGGCTATACTCAGTGCTACGCAGGACTGCTTCCTGCTAAACCAAGAGATCACACCCGATCCCATACTGAAGCAGCACCCATAAGTGCTCTTCCTATCTACAGCACTGCCTGCCCAATCTGAATCAACATAACCCTGCAGGTTAAACTTTTGATTCGCATCATACTTGAGCCCATAATCAATTGTACCCTTCAAGTACCTCAGAATATGCTTTACAGCAACCAGGTGAACACCTCTGGGATCCATCAGGAAGTGGCTCAATGTGTTCACTGCAAAGAAAATCTCTGGTCTCGTATTCGTCAGGTACATCAAGGACCCAATCATCTGACGATACTCTATGACATCAACCGGATCAGATGAAGCATCACACAAAAGCTTCAGGTTCGATGTCATAGGTGTGGCCATGGCCTTGCAGTCCATCATCCCGAACCTCTTCAGGATCTCCACTGCATACTTCCCTTGTCCAAGGAAGATTCCATCTGTACTCTGCCACACCTCCATTCCTAGAAAGTAGTGCATCATCTCCAAGTTCTTCATCTCGAACTCGGCAGCAAGCTTCCGCTGCATGTCGGGAATCAATATATCCTCACCTATAACAAACAGGTCATCCACATACAAAAGTAGTATCATTGGATTGCCTTCCTCAACCTTGTAGTACAGGTTGGAATCTGCTTTACTCTTGGTAAAGCCCAAACTAGATAGAAAGCCATCTATCCTGCCATACCAGGTCATGGCTTCCTGTTTCAAACCATACAGGGCTTTCTTTAGTTTGCACATATGTGACTCTCAGTCATGTGTCTCAAACCTGAGTGGTTGCTCCACATACACTTCCTCTTCAACTACACCATTCAAGAAAGTTGTCTTGACATCCATCTGGTGTATCTTCCATTTCATCACTGCATCCAGAGCAAGTACTGATCTGATGGAAGTGTGCCTGGCTATAGGTATAGAAGTCTCTTCATACTTAATCCCTCTTTCTGGGAGAAGCCGCGAGCTCCAAACCTTGCTTTGCATTTCTCCATGCTACCATCTATAGCATGCTTGATCTTATAGATCCATTTGGAAATCACAACAGACTTCCCTTCAGGTCTTGGGACTGCATCCCAAACATCATTCTTCATGATTGACTGGTACTCCTCGATCATGGCATTCTTCCCGAATCCTGGGAACTTTCAATATATTCAATATCTTCAATAGATAACTTTGTTGCTGAAACAAATGTTGTAGTCCTTCTTTTGTAGGTGATGGTATACGATCTTTCCTACAAAACAAGTTAAATTGCATGATTAGTAACATCTCATAGTTTTCAGAACAAATTCTTACATGTAAAGAAATATGTCATACAGTCATGCAATTATTTTAGACAATGCTTCAATACAACATTTATCCATATCCCGTAACTTTCTAGATGCCTTCCAATCTCTACCAGAACATTGTTAAGAGTGTGCACAACTCCCAACATGTCAGCAAAGTGGTTTCATTCTAGATAAGTATCAATGGAATGTTGTATAGTGCCATAGGCCACTTACCCATTACATGCATATTAGTAGTATGTTGTTCATTAATGCAATTATTCTAATATTCCAAAATACACAGCCTAATTCTCGGAACATCAGTACATACATCATTGAACAATATTATTTAAACAATCAAATATGCAAGAAATGATAATTCAAATACTTATCTTTGTTTGTTTGTTGATTTGACTCCCTCTTAGTCTTTGTTTCATTTCTACAATTCCATTCTGATGTGAGAAGTGGTCGACTCCCTCTGAATGTCTTCATCCTTGCAGAAACTATTGGAGTGTGCTCCCTCTTGATCTTTGCTTCCTGGATTACCTGTCCTTGAACTTATATCCATCCTCGATCACTATGCATGTTTACTAGTATCATCATTGTGTTACCATTGAGATCTCATACATAATCATACATTCATTAGTATAATCTCAATACTATCAAAACACAATAATCTTAAACATGTATAGTTATGATCATTTCAAACATAGATAATAAGCATTAGCATTCAATGTTTTTAGGGAAGACTTCTCTTACTCATGCATATTCATATTTGACCAAAGGACTTTTCTGGTTAGTCACATCATCAATCAAGGTAAGAGACATAATATGCATAAACCCTTAATTACTTACATTTCTAACTTCATGAATAATCATTATCAACAATACAACAGTATAAGATCCTAACCAAAAGGTAGGATTCTAGCTTGATATAGGAAAAACATACCTGGATTAATATGTTAGTTGGTTATGTCTAACATACCCACATGATGTCCTCTTGTTCTCTTAAATGACTTGTGCTAGTAACCTGCATATCTCATAGGTTACTCATTATGGAACCAAGTTATACATACCTCGTAAGTAGATCTTCTATGTGATCCATGACAATGGATGAATCTTTGTCTTCATGTCACCATGGTCATATGTTCTTGAACTAGAACATGATTTGTCTTTCTTGATGTACCTTTCATGGTACCAGACAACATCAACCTCATGCAACACCACAAAGCATTAGTACAATCATAAGTGTCAAAACCCCAATCAATGAATATCTGCATTCATAATTTTATTAAGGTGATACAACAAATCTAAAGTTAATCAATATTGTACTAACCTTAATGAAAACAAACATACCATAAATTTAATCATGAACAGATCTCGAAACATACCTGGATAAGTCATACCTGTCGAGATTGCTTGTAATTTTCTTATGTAAGGTCTTAGCCTCATCTCCCTCTGAAACAGGAACTTCTTCACTTATGCAGGTGACCAAACGATTCTCTTCTAGGATTAACCCAATCCACTTGATTTGCAGAAACTGGATCTGGAGCTAGATTAGGGTTTTTTAGAGAAACCCTAAAAAATCAAACTTTGAATTTCAAACTTCTGAAAGGATAGAAGGAAGCGCCTTGATGAGCTGATCAAGCTGGTATACTCAGAATTTGAAAACTGCAAAGTTTCACCCCTCAAAATTGCCTTTGAAACTTCTGGATCTTCTGGACAAGATCCTGAACTAGGGCTTGATAAAGCCCACCCTTCTGCATAACCAAAAGGTTCGATCCAAATCTCAAAACTTTTATTTTTCTGAGGAGCTTCCAGCCGTGGTCACAAACTTCAGAAATTCCAACTTTTGCATAAGCCCTAATTTTCCACCTTTCCGATCAAAGTCCCGAACTAGGGTTTGATCAAGCCCGGCCTTCTACCCAACCAAAATTTTTTATCTTGGTCTCTAAATTTCGATTTTCATGAGTACCATTCATCCGTGGTCTCCACTTACAAACATACGAACTTTCTCTAAACCCTAATTCCCGGAGCCATGAATAAAGGTGCTCAAAATCCAATTCTGTTTTGAGAGAAATATGCACCTGATTGTTTCTGGTGTAACTTCAAAATTACGAATCCACGGGGTCTGAAACTTCTACCTATGGTATCCCGACCTGTCATCTTTCCAACCCCATAGTTCTGGCCTTAATTGGATTCTCTGAGAGAGAGTTATTCCAAGTGTCGCAATGTGACATGTTTATGGGATAAAACAGGAGAGTGAACTTGTACGGAGTGCCACGTGTCACTGGTTCACTTTCGGCCTCTGAACCTTCGGCATGTGAAATTAAACTCCATGCCCTACCTGTCACTTTTTACATTATTTCATTTGGAGCTTCCTAGCCCAAGTTATGACCTTTTTTCCTAGGTCACATGTTTATGACTCAGATCTGGAAGAGGTAGAAACCCTAGATTGTACAGATCATAAAACACAAAGTACAACGAATTAGAAGTTGTGCTTCGGAAACAAGGTACATGGGGATCTTATCTTCGACCTGTAAGAGTTTTAGATCCTGAAACCGCGCTGAAATGTATTTATAGCGAAAGTTCTACGATGACTGGTTTTTGCTATATCAAGCACTAGCTTTGCAAGTGCAACAAGTGTCATAAATGCCATACCATGCCTTCTTTCAGGCTAGCTCTGATACCATGTTAGTTTTTCAGAAATTTCAATCTGATCTAGGATCTTAACTGAGAGAGTAACATGTACAGCATATCTACAGCATATCAATCATGGACACAATAATGCAAGCACACAAGAGACACAGAGTTTCACCGAGGAAAACCAAGAAGATGAAAAACCCCGCGACTTCCTCAGAGATAGATAGAGAAATGATACAACCAAAATACAAGAGATAGTCTTCTCCTAGTAGCAGATCCTCCTCCTCACAAGTGCGCCACTTTCCGAATGAGAGAAGTGTAAGTAATGAGTGATCAAATAGAGATCTCCCGATCTCTATTTATACTTGTCCTGTCCTGCCCAATAAACTAATGGGGCCGAATTGTCTAGCTTGGCCTAATAACCCATGGTTAACTTAATCTGGGCCGACCCCACACTTGGTGGTCCAATAACCCATTTACCCACATGACTCATAGAGGGCTGACCCCATCAAGTTGGTCTAATAACCCATCGGCAAGTTATAACACTTGCGACACTTGTTAATACAAATGACAACACTTCCCTATAGAGGAATAATAACATCTCTATAGGAGTACAATATACATAGATGAAATACATAGGTGAAATACATTCCAAAGTTACATATACATCAACAATTACCAAATCGAACCAAGAATGTCTAGCTCAACTTTCACCACAACAATTGTCTTAGTTTCCAAATCTTTCCAAATACCTCCTAAACCCTTCGAATTTGCCCAAACAGCCCCAAATTCATTCAAACACCCAAAAATAGAACCAAATAACTCACTAGAAAACTTCATGTATCTCTTATGGAAGTTTTACACACAAAAACATAAGCTTGTAGATCCACAATTGCAGATTTACACATAGATGTTCCAGCACATGAACATGAGATACAATATGAGGATAATGTTGTGGATCTTTACTATTAATGGTTGGTAACATTAAATATACTGATGGGAACAACATTGCAACAATATATATCTCTTGCAGCAGCCTTAACCTCATGGGACACATAGATGGAAATGTAGAGGTGTGCCCCTCCACTAGAAGAGATGTCGAATAGAGTAGATCCAGTAAAATGACGATATCTCGGGCATACGGAAACCTTTTTGGGTGCAACAAAAATGTTACTTATTGGAAACAATGCTCTAGATGAAATGGAACATGTATCATAACCCAAAAATTTATGGAACTACCAGAACCAGAACTTCATTCTCGTCCCATCTACGTTGGTCCAAACTCTAAATCAATAGAAAGTAGCTCCAAATGATAGATATGCCTTCAAAATCATGACCTCGGCCATGTGTACATGATATCCATCCCAAGAGAGATGTTTTCAATAAAATGGGATCCACTGGTGCGCCCTCCAATCTATGAAAACAATAGCAACTAACATTATGTGAGAGCAAGTGCACCCTCCACACCGGAAACACTGGAAAACCAACACAATGGAAACACTGGAATAATAATGAATCTTCGGATCTGGAATAAAACTCATAGCATACTCTGATCAATGAATCTTAGCGGAAATATCTAGATGATCTTTCTCAACACCTGGAATGAATCCCAAATGAAGGGATCTCTATGATCTCTCCTCTCACACTAACTAGGGTGGAATCTTTTGCCATCGAAACCAGTCACAAATACAAGGGGCACATCTCCCAATATTGAAATCCACGAGAGCTATTCAATTCAAAATTACAAATTCCAAAAATTTCTCCAATAGGTGCCATCACCCTCCTTTTATAATTCTTCATTCATCCTTCTAGAGTTTCCTCTCTCAAATATATCAATAAAATATAAGTAAATATTATTTTCATGAGAGAATGATTCTTTAGGACACATTAACTTACTCTCTAAGGTTATTTTTGGCCACATGGATGCTTTGGCTTCCTGGAATTCAAATTAGAGATGCTTTCCTTGGTTTTGGGGAATTTAGGCTACCTTGTGGGCCCATTCTTCTCTCATGCACCCTCCTTGGCTAAATTTAGGACATGTGCTTGTCATATTTTGTCATAGATTATGTCATAGATGTCATACATGTCATAGATTCTCATAGATTTGATATTTTTAGCCTGGGGAGTTACAACTCATGATATGCCTTCATGATAGGATTCTTTCCAACTTGGATGGAAGTTACACTTCATGGGGGAGCTACTTATCCTCTAAGGAGCCCTCCTTGTCCATATTCTCTCAAAATAATAATAAAATTGATTTTTAGGAGAGAATGATTCCTTACTTCATAAAATTTTCATTGAACCTTGGTTTTTCCATAATGCCTCATGACTCCAAATCACCAGTTTACAATTCTTCTTTAATTTTTCCAAGTGAATTTAGACCATTGAATCCCTTAGACCCATGGATTGGTCCATAGTGAAATATTGGGTACATTACAAAATTATGGGCAAAGGTCATCACCCTCTCCAACTTGAACAAGATAATTTTGTCAGGCAGTGTTATCCTACCCACACGGTTTGTCTTAATCCTACAACTCATCACATGATGGCACCCATACTTCTTTATCTATTGGATACTACACATTGTTATGCTTTTCTATTGGACTAACGTATGAGTATTGTCGTTTCCCTCCATTTCTTGTGTTTGAATGGCATTCTTGCAATTAATATTTTGTTTAATCACTTGCATGCTTCATGGTTTTTTATTTTCGATTAGAATGCTCGTGTGCTAGTCCCACTAATAGCCAATATCTAATGTTTAGCTCGCAACCTAGTTGGATCAAGGTTTCTTGCTCACCAATGCAACAAAATACCAAAAACACTTGTAATTTAAACAAACAACAATCAATGCAAAAATCAAACATTTGTGTTTTCTATTTTCCAACATGCACAAATGAAAGCTTTTTTTTCAACTTTGGTTCACTATGTGTTTCAAGACTTCACTAATCTATTGCATTACTAATTGAAAGCACTCAAACAATAATAATAAAAAAAATTTATCCAAAGGTGCAAAACTCAACATTTATTCAATCACACGTTCTGCACATGTATTGTAGATAAACAACAATATCCAACTAGCAAATGTATCCACAACCGTCCAAATCAATTGATATGTATCCAAGCCTCTGCCTACTTATAAAATTAGGAACAAAAGCTAGCACACCCTTATGGTTACAAGTTATTAGTATTGCATATAGTTTGGAGATGAATAGTTTGTGTGCTCCTTAGTGTACAATGCCTAACAGTGTCAGCATGAGTTAACACCAATTATAATTGCAAGTATATATCTACTAGGGACTATTGTGGTGAGTTTCCACATTCAGAATCTAGAGGACAATGAGTCATTATTCCAAGCAATACACAAAGTTCAAGGCAAATAGACCCAATGAATACAACCTTCATAAATGAATAACAATGTAGACCAAATGTTGCATCGATCTATTGTTGATAGAGTTTATTTAGGCACTATAAATTAATGTAATAAAGAGCATTAATTAAAGGGGAATTAAGTTGTAGTGGACAACATTGAATAATGGGTATGCTACAGGTTGGGGTATGTGTCACTGTAGTAATATGCCTTAAATAATGCTTTATTCCAATCTATCAATTAGATACATGGTTGATTGGGTTGTGGGTAAAATACAAACACCCAATACAATACCATATATAAATATCCCCTATGCAATCAACTTCAAAATGGGATACAATTTCAGTGGTGGGAAATTGTTGTAGTTTGTGGTTTACTGAACAAATACCAAAAAAAGGAGACAATGATCGTGAAATGAGGATGTATGCCCCCAAAAAAATTAATGAGAAAATGGTTACACTACCCAATCAATTTAACCATTCACTACTAGTGTCAATCAATAATCAGCTATAAATCTAGTGATTGAAGTAGTATTTAATAGTGAATACCATGTTATTGTGCACCTATATTGAATGGAGTATACACAAGTTTAAAAAAAAACAGAAATAAAACCTAATCACACAACAATTAGGCAACCACAAAGAATTTGAATGCACAATAGACACAAAGATTTTACCCTAAGAAAACCTAAACATGAAAAACAACATTCAATAGGGGGTTTTATTCTTGCTATGTAAATGGTTACAATGGTGAGGTGTGCACACTCAACTAAAATTATGATGTATTCTTACTCATTGGCACATTTTCACATATTACTTTGGCTCAAATGTAACCTTCAAACTTTGAACAAGATTCTTCTTTTGAGTCCCTCATTCTCTGATAATGTCTAGCTTCTTAATTTTCTCTCAAGCTCTCTCCTTCACTCCTTCCCCTTATTCTCTACAAATTTCACATTTAATGGGATTCCTTTGAAGGTCAACCATAAGAATTATTTGTTTCATCTTCCAAGTGAAAAGGAGTTTTGGACCATACACTCAACTTTGCAAAATTAAATGTTATTGTTGTAAAGTTTAAAAATTATTATTTAGAGGTTCCATGCTAGATCACACCTCCCCATTTGTAATACCTAAAAGATTCAACTCACTTTGAGCTTCTTCTTCTCTACATCTACTTTCCTACCTCCTATGTTGCCATTGAACAATCTATGCATATCTTCAAGAAAGGGTGCATTTTCTCTAGCATGGAAGATAAGAGTCGGGTTGCCATTGGGATGAACATGTTATCCATCTCATGGCTAGAGATGACATTCTCTAATGCAATAGGTTATTGGTCTTAGCATTTGCCTCTAGCGCTCCCCGTGAGTTTTTCAATATGGCTTAACCCCCTCTCATGGATCCAAACTTTGGCGATTGTATTAGAGATTAGCACCTATGGGTTTTGGTCTAATGACAATTGTCCTCCAACAAATGATATCAAAGCCACAAGTATCAAGTTCAAAACTTACCTAGGTAACGTTGGGGGTGATATTGTTGGTATTTGTGTCCAGTGCTACCTGTGAGTTTCGCAACATGGGTTAAACCCCTCTCATGGATCCTAAATTTGGTGATTGTATCGAATATTAATGCCTACAGGTTTTGGTCAAATGGAAATCATGCTCCAACAACTGGATAATCATTACTCATTACAATGCATGTGCAAGAAACTCATATTTTCCCTTGATCTTGACTCTCCAAGATTACTTCTTGGATGTTCAATTTTTGGGATGGATTTTTGGGTGAAGCCTCCAACATTTAGCCTCCCTATGTCCAATCAATTTGAAATAGTGGCAATAGTTCTTTAATTGGTTGTTTATCCTTCTAAAGTGCTAATAATTTCTAGCCTTATGACCTATTTTATTGCAACACAAACAAACCAAAGATACCATGCCATACCTTTTTCGATATTTACTGATGCTTTCCAACTTGGTTGGTTGGTCCCCCAAGTGTTGGAGCAATTTTAAATGGAGGAAACATCTCTTTTCTACCCTCTTCCAAGCCTCTACAATAAAATTTGAGTGGTTTGTTGCCCACTCCTTTTCCATATGTCTTTCCCTCCATAAGAATTACTTATTTTCTTATTCCTCTTACCTTGACAAAGGTGGTTTGAGTTGAATGTGTGCTAGCTTCTTTTCCATTGAATCCTAGGCTTTCATACTTGGGCATATATCGGGATACAATGGGAATCATAATCACTTGCCCCTTGTATCCCATTTTCATCCATAACTTGGAACCGATACCTCTAGTGTGTCTTTGAAAATCACTAAAGGGTTTTTCATGAAGGATATTGGAAGGTGAGTGTACCATGCTTGACTCTACAATGGTGTTGATTTCCTCAGTGGAAATGGAAGGGGATTTCTTGGTCTCTTCGAAAAACTACTTGTAGCTTCTTTAATGCATTTTCCTTTACTGCCAGTGCTTGGTATAAATAAGCAGTCATTTTAATGAACCTGTCCTCTTTCCAATTATCCAATTGAGAGAATTTACCACCCAATTGCAATAGATACAACATGCTCTTGTCCAATTAAGCCTTCATGGTGGTGAAGGAGTCCTAGCATTTTGCAAACTATTTTTCTAACTCACATGTTTTCAACTTCCAATACCGGCTTTCCTCTTGAATTTACTTGATGAATCCTCTTAACTGTTTCAGTTTCTCCCATAGAAATTTCTTTGAGGTCTTTGATGGACCTACTATGGTACCATATGATCCATAAATGATAGTCCTATGGCCCATCCTTCTCATCGACATGAAATTATATGCAAATAAAAATAAACGATGTCTCTACAATTTAAACAATCAACTTTCAATGCATAAATGAAACAACTTTGTTTGCTATTTTCCAACATGCACAAATGGAAGCCCTATTTTCAACTCTAGTTCACTACATGTTTCAAGACTTCACTGGTCTATCGTATTGATGATTGGAAGTTCCCACGCAACTCTCTTAAATTTGTTTTATCCAAAGGTGTAGAACTCAACACTTATTCAACCACATGTTCTGCACATATATTATAGATATCCAACTCAACAAATGTATCCACAACCATCCAAACCAATTAATATGCATCCATTCCTCTACCTACTCATGGAATTAGGAACCACTACAAAGAAAAGACCCTATAGTAGAGGTTTATAGTGTTACAAGATTGGCCAAAATTGTCAAAAAAAACTCCGCTACAACCTCCGCCGATGGTATCAGATGGTTTGGCGAATATTTTTATGAAAATTTATTATAACTGAAAAAAACTCGATGGCCAGAGGCTTTGGTGGAGGAATTGTTTTGGTGTGCTTGATTCAAATGAATGCACCTGCACGTACAATCCTAAAAGGCGCTAATGCATATTAATTTAAAAAGCACCAGTATATTTTAATATAACTTAAGCATCGGTATATTTTAATATAAACAAGCACGGATGCATATAACTATCTTAATGGCCCATATAACTATCTTAATGGCATTCGTGCTCTATAACTTGCACCTATGCTTTATAAGCATCATCGCATTGGTTCTTGTGTCCTTTTATAATGCATTTCTACTAACAGGGAAGGAAAACGTGCCATTGAAGTTGACTGGGGCATTGACATTCATTTCATGTTTACATTACGATGTGATTACAATATATTCTCGCTCCGGTGCACTATTATATTGAAAGCTCTGGTGCGTACAAATAATAAAACTACACCAGGGTATATAACCACCACTTTGTTGCACCGGTGCGAAGGTATTTTAAAAGCAATAGTGCTTACATTCAATTGTTAACTGCACCAGTGCCAATTTTACTTAAACGCGTCCTTGCAATTAAAATAATTAAAAGCACCGGTAATCACTTTCTCATTGGTGACCAGTGACCGATGACTATTGTAAAAATTACAATGCATTGATATATCTATAGTTTATTTTTATTTTTTTTAATTCCATTATTCATGAAGAATGAAATAATTTATATAATAGTATTCATATAATTTTATTTTGTATTAGTACATTTGGATATGATTGTTGGATTTATTTTTTATATCATCAAATTTCACATATGTTCATTGGACTATTTAATCATCCATATATTTAATCAATGATGTAACATTTTACCACAACATTGGACAATGAAATAGAATAAGAAACTTATTTTATTGCATATGAATAAGAGGTCCTTTGTCATACAAAATGGGAAAACATAAACGTCCATAATAATCAAAATGTCAATATGTAATTGTTACACTTATCGGTAACTCGTTGTCTTCCAATTGGGAAACTATGTTCAGTATATTATACAAAATGTCTGATTTTTACAAACAATTATTTCAAAACATGCAACATCTGATTATATTGGTCATCATTCTTCATTGGAATTGTTGTCAGTGCTCAAGCTACTTGCATGGCTTGGGTTATTTGGACAAATGTTTTGTTGATTTCCTTGATTGTGTTCCTCCTCTTCAATTCCCATTTACAAACATGGAAATAAAGTGTAATGAGTGTATCTACATTAGTGATCATAATGCAAAAATAGATCATATACATGATTATGTAAATCAAAAAGCATACCATAGCAAGAACTGAGTCATAAAGAGTGCAAATTCTTTCAAACTCATGTCTCGTGCCTTCTCTCAACGACTCTTCTATTGGCTCCACTCCATACTTTGCTTCTTGCAAGTTTATAGCCAATCACAAATCATAGATTCAATATGAAGGTCTTTTGTTGTTTCATTAATTATAAAATGACAGAAGTAAAACAACATAGATACCTACAAATTCGACAATTAATTTTTGATACGCCAACATATACTCACAACCCATACTTAACCCAACGTCAATCAATTCTTCTGATGTCTGTTATTTGTATGTAAGAACCTGTTTGAATACATCCAAGGATGGGTGTAAAAAATTTAAAATATAAATGTCACAACCAATTTGAAATCTAAAGTTGTAAGGAAAATTCATAATTACTCACAAAATTTTCTAACAACCCTTTTCTTATATGTCATCATGTCTTATGTGTTGAATGGGTTCCATTTTGCTTTCTTGTATCCAATAAAACAATTACAAATTAATATTTAATGCTAAATTAATTAATTATATGGAAGTGTTGACTCTACATTGGAAGCAGATCTTTGTTTTTAGATTGTTGGAGTCGGAGATGAATGGGATGGGTAGCGTACCTGCGGATTTTTGAGGTCGCAGACGAGGGTTTGAAAAGTTTTTTCAACGGAGGATGAAAGGAGGGGAGTTTTGGGGTTCGTAGATTTGGCCGCGCAACGCCAGGCTAGCAGTGGCTTCCGACCTGTTAGCCCCGGGCGGGAGCTACATTCCCATCTGGGAAGTTATGGACCCGGATCTACCTAAGCATAAGATGCCTAAGGGAAATTTTGGGGGAGCCGAGATAGGCGAGACAAGTGGGGTTGAGAAAGGATCCAAAAGAAGGACGGGACCGGGGGGCTGCCTCCTGAATTACCAAACTATTCCGGCTATTCATATCAGATTTGAAAAAATCAGAGAGAAGGTTGAAATTTGGAAGGAAAAATCCCTAATAGGAAAATTTGTTGGGATATGGCCTCGGGAACGCGATCTGGTGGGATGGATCAAAATCAATTGGAACCCTAAAGGGCATTATTATCTCCACCTGGGATCTAAGGGTTTCTTCACTATTGTTTTCTTCAACCAAGAAGATCGTGATAGAGTACTCGAGGGAGGACCCTATTTTTTCTTTTAGGTCGGTCTCTACCTTTGACCCTGGAAAGAAAGGTTTAATCCTGAAACAAAGGACATGAATGCTACCCCTATTTTCCATTCGGATTTTTTCCCTTCCGTGTGAATATTCGGACCTGGAAATCCTCCAGGACATTGGAAATACGATCGAGGAATTCGTTAAAGTGGCAGAGCAGACCAAACAACAACGATATACTGATTTTGCTTGTATCTGTGTTTACATGAATCTATCGAAAGAGTTGCAGGAAGCCATTAGTCTGAACTGGGATGATGAGGAATGGGTGCAGCCGCTTGACTACGAACAACTTTCATTTAGATGCCGACAGTGCCATGAATATGGGCACCTGGGTAGGAACTTCCCACAAATACAACAATCGTCACCTCTTGCTAAACAACCTCAGGAGGGGGATCCGGACAAAGATGGGTTTCTGCAAGTTAAGAATAAGAAAAAAAATAGATCGGGGAGACAACAAAAGATAGCAAAGGAAAATTGAGGCAAAGGGGTTGCGAGTAATAACCCTTTAAAGATCTTGGAGGAATTGGGCGAGGCAGAAGTGGATGGCAGGGATAAGGTTGAGCCCATGACAAAGCAGATAGAGGGCATGGAAGAAGGAGCAAATTTCGGTAAGGATAACAGGGACCAAAGTGAGTCAATGGAAGAAGATGGGGAGGAAGAAATGGAACTGGGGGATTTGGATCTGGACGAGATCGAGAAATAATTTGACAAGAGAGGGAAGGGATATGTCTCCCGACGACAACTGGAACTACTTAAAGAGGCGATCATTAAAACCAAAGATTGTTGACAATTGGGAATAGCAACAGACCCTCAGAAGGGGAGTAAAAAGAAATCTCCTGAGGAATATTTGAAAAGAGGAAGAAAGATGAATAAACAAAGGATAGCGGAGGTAGGAGTCAAAATCATAGAATTAGGCCAGTATCCGACGATAATGGAAGCCTTCTCTGAAGTTAATAAGATTAACCAATGAATCTTATGTCATGGAACATTTGGGGATGCAACCATCCCAGGAAAATCAATACTTTGGCAAGAAAGATTAAACAAGAAAAACCAGACGTTCTCTTTATTCATGAGACAAAGTGTAGCTCAGAGGTGATGGAGAAGTTGGAACAGAAGATATGGAGGGGTAGTAAGCTTATGGCTACAGATGCATTAGGTATGGATTGAGGTCTGGCCATCCTCTAGAAACCTAATTCTGTTTGTCTCTCGGAAAGGAGGGCCAATCACTTTTCTCTGACTACCAGATTCACTGATCTAGAATCGAGGATTTCAGGGAATCTGGTGAATGTCTACACCCCAAGTTCCTTTCCCCAAAAGCCAGCTTTCATAACTTTCTTGAACTGGTTGAAAGATCAAGCTAGCAATGGATTGTGGCTAATTGGTGGGTATTTTAACCTGATAACCTCTCTCGGTGAAAAAAAGGGGACAAGCGGGTTTTGGACAAGCACCAAGAAGATTTCACGGATTTTATTATACAAGGTCCCTTTATATATATTGAAACAGGAAATGGTTGGTACACTTGGAACAATAAACGTGTAGGTACCCTCCTCGTGGCTTCCATAATTGACATATTTCTAGCCACGGAGGACTTGGTGAGAGATGGGGGGCAATCCATGCTAGTGTCCTTCCATCTGCTGGTTCTGACCACTGGCCTATTTGCCTCCAATGGGAATGGTCCAATGCTTTTTTACTCAAACCTTTCATATTTGAACAGTTTTGGTTGGAGCATAAGGATTTCAAAGATATTGTGGGACAATGGTGGCAGGAATTGGTCCCCCCCGTGGGCATGGGTATGTATCAATTTCAACAAAAATTAAAGGCTCTAAAATCCAAGATCCATACTTGGAATAAAGAATGTTTCAGGAATATATTCCAGTATAAGAGGAATCTGATGGAGGACATTGAGCTTCTCCACAGGAAAGGAATGGAGGAAGGATGGGACGATGAGCTGAAGGGTTAAGAGTTCAATCTGTTGAATCAGTTAGAGGCGAGGGAAAAACAAGAAGAGATATTCTGGAAGCAAAAATAGAGGAATCAATGGCTCCAAGAAGGAGAGAAGAACACTAAATTTTTCCATAACATTGTTATCCATAACCGCCATAAATCGAATATTTTTAAACTACGAAAAATGGATGGTAGTCCAGAAGAGAAATTGAAGACGAACTAATCCACCATTTTGAGGATATCTTGATGGAGGATCGTCGGGATAGAAGCTCTGAAATAACCAGGATTACCAGACTCATCCCTAGGCTGGTCACTAGAGATCACAATGATATGCTGAATAAACCTATCACCATGCAGGAGTTGGAGGAATCCATGCATCAGATGACCTTGGGGAAAGCATCGGGATTGGATGGATTCACAACCAATTTTTTCCATTCCTTTTGGGACATGATCAAGTAGGAGGTTCTGGCTATAGTGGAGGAATATCGTAGGAATTGTGGAGTTTTGAAGGCCTTTAATGCTACCTTCCTAACTCTGATCCTGAAAGAGGAAGGAGCTGACTCTCAGAGCAAGTTTCGGCCAATCGCTCTATGTAATGTTATCTACAAGATCATTACCAAAGTCATTGCTAATCGACTGAAACTGCTCCTCCCTGTGTTGATTAGTCCGGAGCAATCTGGCTTTGTTGAAGGAAGACAGATTTTGGATGGGATTATCTTATCTCAAGAAACTATTCACTCCCTGAATATTGCTAAGAAACCAGGTATGATGATTAAATTGGATATAGCTAAAGCCTATGATAAACTAAGTTGGCAGTATATGCAAAGTATGTTGGAAGCCTATGGTTTTGGCATGGACTGGGTGGAATGGGCAATGAACCTGGTTTCCACTCCCTTTTTTCTATCCTTTTGAATGGTTCTCCAACCAGTATTTTGCAGCCCTCTCGTGGTATCAGGCAAGGGGACCCTCTGTCACCCTTTCTTTTCATTTTAATGGTGGAAGGGCTTGGTAGACTCCTTCAAAACCAATCTGCAGATGGAGAAATTCGGGGACTAAATATCCATGAGGGATTGGTCAAACAAACTCATTAACAATTTGTAGATGATACAATGTTAATGGGGCACCCTTCAGTCCAAGAAGCTTGGGCCTATAAGAAAAGTTTAAAACTTTTTGCAAAGGCTTTTGGGCTCGAAGTTAACCCTGATAAATCACAAGTGTTCTTCTTCAATACTCCCAGCATAACTCAATGCAATATTCTTTGAATTATGGGTTTCTTCAAAGGATCTCTTCCTGCCAAGTATCTGGGTGCGCCTCTTTCAGAAGGGACTATTCGAAGGATCTCCTGGCAATATATTCTCGATCGCCTACGAAGCAGGCTCAATAGTTGGACTCTTCGACCCCTTAATCTCCCTAGTCGATTGATCTTGGTCAAATATGTCCTTCATGCAATGTCGATCTACCTTTTCTCTATGCTTTCTGCCCCAAAGGCTATTATCAAATAGATTAGGAGAATCCAGAGAACCTTTCTGTGGGGTGGTAGGGAAACGAAGACTAAATTTTCCCTGGTTGGATGGGACAAAATTTGTCGCCCAAAGGAAAATGGCGGCTTGGGTCTCGGAGATCTAGAGGTGGTAAGTGAAATCCAAGGATCTAAAATCTGGTGGAGATGGTGTAACTATAACACTAAGCCTTGGGTGAAACTTTGGCATGTGAAATATGCTAGGGATCAACCAGTCGGTCAGCTGATCAGGTATAATGAGGATAGGCTAGGCTAACATATCTGGATCAAAGCCCAGGCCGACAGAAAACTTGTTCAAGATCACAGATTTTGGGAAATTGGTGATGGAGAACTTGTGAATTTCTGGGAGGATTCTGTCACTTCTCCTATACACGAATTTTTTTTTTTTTTTAAAGAATCCTAACCAAACAAACAAATGCGGAAAATAACATACTAGCTATCATCACAGCCTATTTAGCGATATTCTGAGTGTGAGTACAATAAGTGTCATTAATAATTATGTTGCTTTTCAGACAATTGCTAGCTATGACAGTGTGACTAATCGTCACTGCGCTAGTCACCAACTCAAATATCCATGGGAGGTATGATGACTACGTTCTACACACTTATGACAGTACAAGACTCACCTCAGCATAAATTTATACTAACATTAATAACTATATTAGTTTCATTAATATGTTATTAAGTATCGATTGCGACTCATTAGAGTATTAGTGTGGATACCATTAATGTCTACATGATTACATGCTGCGCCAAGGTACTAACCTACATCCTAAGCATTAACATTCCTAACACTAACTTAGTAAAGGCTGGGCCTTAGCATAATATGCTATAGTTCATCATTTATTTTAACCATGCATTGAAACACAATGGATAACTATTGCAAATGAAATATCAAATTATTGTTATAACATTATACATATATATATATATATATATATATATATGGTTTCACGAGCATTGATGTGGATACAATGTATATAACACATACCATAGTGAAATGTGAATAAAACAATAGTTATACGCAACCATGCAAATGATCTTGCCAATGTGGATAGCCTCACACATAAGTAGCCACTGGTTTGATGTTTAACATGGTCATTTCACAAGGTGGGGAGGTGGTTGTGCCACGCAGGCCTACCCAACCTTAACCAAATGTTTTGAACCCTGTTGGCTGCCACCTGGCAGGTATACGAAACTCCTTCACGACGAAGTGGAAGGGGATGGTTGAGTTGCATAATGGTTTGGGTTCCAAAGTGGACACCGGTTGGTCGACAATAAATTTGAGCTCCTCCCTCCAGCTGTGACATGCTCCACTCTCACGAATGGTATTGCATACTGTGTAGGCTCCCTTAATGCACCAGTTGGTAATCACCGTTGATCTCAGCGTTGTTTGGTTTGTTGGTAAACGAGTTACGTTTAACACCGTCGATCCAACGTTGGAATTTTTGGCGTCCAGTCATTCTACGGCCTAGCGTTCAATGCTACGCCCACCGGGTTCAGTGGTCACCTGAACCTCCATCGCCGGTTGTAAGCAATAGTTTGTAAGGGCCGAGCATGACTATGAATTCAATGTTACCATGATGAAGCTCTGAGCAAAGTGTTGCTGCTCTGAGGCAGCAGGCTATGCCATGAGCTCAAAGGTGAGAGAATAACATATACAGTATATCAATCCATGACAATCACAATATGACAAGCATCACAAGAATCAAAAGCATAAGAGACAAGAGACACAGAGTTTTCGTGGGGAAAAACCCTAAGGTGAAAAACCCCACAACTTCCTCAAAGATAGAGAGAGCAATGGCTCAACCAAAGTACAACCAAATAACACTGAGATAGTCTCCTAGAAGCAGATGATCCTCCTCCTCACTAGTGCACCACTTTTTGAGTGAGAGTGAGTTGCTTTTCCGAATGTCAAAATAGAGATCTCCAATCTCTATTTATACTAACCTTTTTGCCCAGTGACCTTATGGGTCCGACTTGTCTAGCTAGGTACATCCACATTATATTATATATAATTCAGGGCCGACCCCACAAGGTGGTCTAATAACCCATCAGAAAGTACACACACTTGCGACACTTGTCAATCCACATGATGACACTTCCTTATAGAGGAATGACACATCTCTTATAAGGGTACAATAAATATATATAAAATACATAGATGAAATACATTCCGAAGTTACATATACATCAACACTCCCTCTTAACTAGGAAGGTATTTCTCGACACAGATCTGCTAGACAAGTCTTCTTCTCGGGATCATCGTCATCATCATCGTCACTGCTGCTGCTATCTCAACCAATCTCTGACTCTACTCATCATAGGAAGTTCTACAGAGCCAGTCCTTTTTCATACTGGATATAGGCCCACCACCTGCAGGTCTTCATCATCACTGGCCATACTGTGGAAACCTCAGGACTTATTACGTGCGTCACAAAACCTAGCTACAGCATCCCAGGCTATTACGAGCACACAGCTCTACCTGTCGGATCTCCCAGGAGCACATTACATGTGACCCATCACAAAACCTGGCTGAAGAATCCCAGGCTGTTACGAGCACACGGCTCTACCTGTCGGATCTCCCAGGAGCACATTACATGTGATCTCACCACAAAACCTGGCTGAAGCATCCCAGGCTGTTACGAGCACACAGATCTACCTGTCGGATCTCCCAGGAGCACATTACATGTGGTCCACCACAAAACCTAGCTGAAGCATCTGAGGCCTTTTTCATCCTGTCTAGATCTCCCAGGAGCAAATTACATGCCATAGAACAAAACCTCGAAAGAGCATCTGCCAGATATCCCAGGGCAACGAATTACATGCCATAGGAAAAACCTCGAAAGACTATCTGCAGATCTCCCAGGGCCAAATTATATGTCCTCCCAGAGCAAAACCTCGAAAGAGCATTTGCCAGATATCCCAGGGCATCGAATTACATGCCATAGGCAAAACCTCGAAAGACTATCTGCAAATCTCCCAGGGCGACGAATTATATGCTCATCTGCACAACCTGATCCACGGCCATAGAGTATCAACTTGATACTCACCATACATCATCCTGATGTACACATGATCATCCTGATCATCATCACTGCAGCATCCTACTGCATGTCATTTGGAGCAACATCCTGAAGCTCGTCATCCATGATCATCATGATCATACAATGCATCCATCTGATGCACACCACGTATCTACCTGATACATATCATCATACATAGTGTATCCACCTGATACATAGATACATGATCCACACAATGTATCCATCAACATACATGATCTACCTGATCATATCTAATACATATCAATATACATGATCTACCTGATCATACAATGTATCCACCTGATACATATACAGATACATGGTCCAAGCATCCAACATGATGCATATACAAAATACATACACATGATCCAACCGATCATATCCAGCATCCAACATGATGCGTACATACATTTAAATGATCCAACTGATCATATCTAGCATCCAACATGATGTGTACATACATATAAATGATCCAACTGATCATATCCAAGCAGAAACAAGAACATCATCGTGATGCTCGTCATCCAGCGCTTACATCCACAGCCATGTGAAGGATTCTCCTTCCAACATGCTTGGAATGGCTTCAGCAAATGTGTCCATCACTTCTTCCTCGAAGTGTCCTTGATCTGAAGAAAGCCAAGCCTCTCTCTGAAGTACTCGAACTTCACTCTGGCTAGTGGCTTCATCAGCACATCTGCAATCTGCTCGTCCGTCGCAACATACAGGAGCTTCACAGCTCCTCTCTGCACCATATCCATGATATAGTGATATTTGATCTCTATGTGTTTCGACCTGTCATGAAACACTGGATTCTCGGACAGCTTCACACAACTCTAGTTATCACAGAAGATACCAGTAGCATCCAACGGGAGATCAAATAACTCAGACAGTAGCTTCCGTAGCCATACTACCTCACAACTAGCTGAACAGGCTGCAACATACTCTGCCTCAGCTGTACTCAGTGCTACACAGGACTACTTCCTGCTAAACCAAGAGATCACACCTGATCCCATACTGAAGCAGCACCCAAATGTGCTCTTCCTATCTGCAGCACTGCCAGCCCAATCTGATTCAACATAACCCTGCAAGTTAAACTTTTGATTCGCTTCATACTTGAGCCCATAATCCACTGTACCCTTCAGGTACCTCAGAACATGCTTTACAGCAACCAGATGAACACTCCTCGGATCTGTCAGGAACTGACTCAATGTGTTCACAGCAAAGCAAATGTCTGGTCTCGTGTTCATCAGGTACATCAAGGACCCAATCATTTGACTATACATAGAGACATCAACCGGCTCAAATGAAGCATCACATAGAAGCTTCAGGTTCGATGCCATAGGTGTGACCATGGCCTTGCAATCCATCATCCCAAATCTCTTCAGGATATCCACTGTGTACTTCCCTTGACCAAGGAAGATCCCACCTGCACTCTGCCACACCTCCATACCTAGGAAATAGTGCATCATTCCCAAATCTTTCATATCGAATTCAGCAGCAAGCTTCCTCTTAGTATCTGCAATCAGTCTGTCATCTCCTATTACAAATAAGTCATCCACATACAGGAGTAGAATCACCAAATTCCCTTCCTCGACCTTGTAGTAAAGGTTGGAATCCGCTTTACTCTTGGTAAAGCCGAAACTAGATAGGAAACTATCCATCCTACCATACCAAGTTCTGGGAGCTTGTTTCAAGCCATACAAGGCTTTCTTCAATCTGTACACATGTGACTCCCTGTCAGGTCTTGGGACTTCATACCAAACATATTCTTCATGATCGACGGATCATGGCATTCCATTTCTTCATCCCAGATCCTGGGAACTTCAATATCTTCAATATCTTCAATAGATATCTTTGTTGCTGGAACAAATGTTGTAGTCCTTTTGTAGGTGAAGATATACGGTCTTTCCTACAAAACAAGTTAAATTGCATGATTAGAAACATTTTATAATTTTCAAAACAAATTCTTTACACATAAAGAAATATGTCATGCAGTCATGCAGTTATCTTAGCCAATGCTTCAATACAACATTTATCCATGTTCCACAACTTTCTAGATGCCTTCCAGTCTCTACCAGAACATTGTTAAGAGTTTACACTACTCCCAACATGTCAGCAAAGAGGTTTCATTCTAGATAAGTAGCACTGAAATGTTGTACAGTGCCATAGGCCACTTACCCATCACATGCATATTAGTAGTATCCTGTTCATTAATGCAATCATTCTAATATGCACAATACATCTCCTAGTCTAGGAACATAAGCATAATATTATTTAAACAAACAAAATGGGCAAGAAATGATAATTGAAATACTTATCTTTGTTTGTTTGTTGGGTGGAATCCCTCTGAGTCTTTGCTTCCTGGCAGGAGCTGCTGAAGTAGCTTCTTCTACACCTTTTGGTTGTGGAATCTAGGAAGATGGTCAACTCCCTTTGAAAATCTGCATCCTTGCAGGAGCTGCTGGAGTGTGCTCCCTCTTGATCTTTATTTCCTGGATTACCTGACTTTGAACTTATATTCATCGTTGCTGACATCAATCTTCTTGAACCCATAAAAGACCTCTTATGGTGTCTTATTGTCCAATATCTTGTGGGGTGTTCTGTTTTGCACATATACAACTGTTCTAGCTACTTCCGCCCATAGATGCATAGGTAGATCCTGGTCATGGAGCATTGCTTTTGCTGCTTCCATGATAGTTCTGTTCTTCCTTTCTGCAACTCCATTCTGTTGAGGATTATAAGGAGCAGTCAACTCCCTCTTAATCCCTGAATCACTACAAAGCTTCTTGAAGTCACCTGAGGTGAATTCTCCACCATTGTCGGATCTGAATGTTTTGATCTTCTTGTCAGTTTGATTCTCCATCAAGGTTTTGAATTCCTTGAACTTATCAAACACCTCATCTTTGTGCTTCAAGAAGTATACCCAAGTCTTCCTGGAGAATTCATCAATAAATGAGACATAGTAACCATACCCACTTAGATAACTGGATGACATAGGACCACATACATCTGAGTGGATGATTTCCAGGATGTCTTTTGCCTTGCTTTCACTGCTTAGGAAATCCTTCTTAATGTTCTTACCTTTTGCACATCCTTTCCAAACACCTTCATGTTTGGTCTTGATTTCAGGAAGACCCTCTACAGCCTTGCTTGCAATTGGAAGTGGCCTATAGTGCTTATGAGCAAGTCTTCTATGACAAAGTTCCCTTGGCTCCATGGATTCATGCACCATGGCATGTTCAAGTTGTCCCTTTAATTTATACAAACCTCCCTCTTGCTCTCCAATCACTACTGCATCATCTATGGTCTTTCCCTTTGGCCACATTAGGACTTGACCATCCACAAATGCAAGCCTCATACCTTTTGCATCCAATGCAGAGATTGAGAGTAAGTTCTTCTTGAGCCTAGGTACATAAAGAACTTCTTTCATCTTCAGAGATTTTCCAGAATCTAGGTTGTAGGAGGCTTCACCACTTCCTTTGATTGGGTATTGATAATCATCCCCAAGTTTCACCTTATGGGATGATTCATGTTCAGATAGATTCACAAAAGATTCCTTAAACCCATTCATGTGTTTGGAAGCCCCACTATCAATCAACCAATCATTACAACCATGGGAGATGGTACCTGTGAGAGCAGAGATTAGAACATACTCTTCTTCACTTGATGAGTTATCATCACTTTCTGCCCTAGCCTTTTTCTTGGGTGGTTCATCATCCTCGACAGCATGAGCATGAAACCTTCTTTTGCTTCCCTTCTTCTTCTTGTTGGAGTTGTTGTTGTCCTTCTTGTTCTTGGGACAATTTATGGCAATATGTCCTTTCTCATTACAGGTGAAGCATATTCTTCTTTCTTTGAAGTGATGTGAAGATTTCTTGGATGGCTCTCTCTTGGACTTCCCTTTCTTGGTGTGAGCTGTGAGAGCTTGATCTTCATTCCCCATCTTTTCTTCTCGTGCCACAAGCCTTGCCTCTTCTTGTGAGCATTCTTCCCGTAGTCTACTGAAGGAGATCAACTTCTTCCTTGCACAAATTCCTTGGATAAAGGAATCCCATGACCTGGGTAGGCCATTTAGAGTGGTCATCACCACTTCACCATTCTCTACCATTTCATCCACTGTTCTAGTTGTTCCTTGATCTGGGAGACCCTTGAAAAATAATATTGAATGGTTTCTCCATTCTGAAACTTTACTCCTTTCAATTGGTTCCGCAGGGTCATCTTCCGATTTATGTTCTTCCCTTCAAATAGCTTGGTCAAAGAGTCAAACATCTCCTTGGGTGTCTTTAGAGAGGACACATGGGGTATGAGATGATCTTTAATGGAATCAGTAATGATTCTCTTTGCCTTGACCAAGTTCTTCTTATGCAATACCTTGGCTTCTTCATCCTCTGGGATAGGGATGTCTTCTTTCACATATGAGTCCAACTCATTTTCTTCCAGGATTAACCCAATCCTATACTTCCAAGCTCGAAAGTTATCAGCTCCTTCAAGCTTATCCTCAAGCTTGGTGTGGTGAGACATCTTAAAGAGTACTTCAAATGTAAATAGAAAAGATTTAGATCTTACCACTTGAAATGCTGAAAACTAGATCTGGTCTTGGATTAGGGTTTGTCAGAAAAAACCCTAAAAATTCAAAATGTGAATTTCAAATTTCTAAAAGGATAGAAAGATGCGCCTTTATGAGCTGATCAACCTGGTGCATTCAGAATTTGAGATCAGCAAAGTTTTGCCCTTCAGAATTGCCTTTTTGTCCTCTCGGGTTCACTAGGGAGAGCCCTAAATTAGGGTTTGAGTTTCCCGGAGATCTACCCAGCCAAAAATCTCGATCCAAAGCTCTAAACTTCGATTTTTGCAAGGAGTTTCCAGCTATGTCTTCAGATTTCAAAAATTCCTATTTTTGTGGAAACCCTAATTTTTAGGGCCAAATCTTAAAATGCTCGAAATTGAATTATGACTGGACAGATAGATGCGCCTTGATGAGTAGAGTCAATCTACTATACTGATTTTCAAAAATCTGTGGAGATAAACCCAATAAACAAGGAACTCAAGCTTCCGTCACTGCAAAATGTCTTCTTTTCAGGTTAGCTCTGATACCATGTTAAATTTTGAGCATTAATTCATAATACTCTAGGATCTTTTCTGAGAGAATAACATATACAGTATATCAATGCATGACAATCACAATATGACAAGCATCACAAGAATCAAAAGCATAAGAGACAAGAGACACAGAGTTTCTGTGGGGAAAAACCCTAAGGTGAAAAACCCCACAACTTCCTCAGAGATAGAGAGAGCAATGGCTCAACCAAAGTACAACCAAATAGCACTGAGATAGTCTCCTAGAAGCAGATGATCCTCCTCCTCACTAGTGCGCCACTTTCTAAGTGAGAGTGAGTTGCTTTTTCGAATGTCAAAATAGAGATGTCCGATCTCTATTTATACTAACCTTTTTGCCCAGTGACCTTATGGGGCCGACTTGTCTAGCTAGGTACATCCCCATTATATTATATATAATTCAAGGCCGACCCCACAAGGTGGTCTAATAACCCATCGGCAAGTACACACACTTGCGACACTTGTCAATCCACATGACGACACTTCCTTATAGAGGAATGACACATCTCTTATAAGGGTACAATAAATATATATAAAATACACAGATGAAATACATTCCGAAGTTACATATACATCAACAAATAAGTGGTCCCATTGCATCAAATTCCCAGCGCTTTATATATAGAAGCACAAACCCATTAAATCTAAAGTGCCTAAAAAGAAAAACTATAATTGTGATATAATAAAGGGAGTTAAACCCTAATCTTAAATTTTGCAACCAGATAAAATAGAAAGAAGCAACAAGAAAGCAAGGGTTCCAGTGTTGAAGGTAACTATGAAAATCTTTTTTTTTTTAGATTTTACTCTAAATATTAATAAGAGCATAAACAAATCATACTGACATTGAGATCAATAGTAAGAATTTGCATACTTAGAATTTTTACTGTGAAGAGTTTGATGTGATTCACCATACCTTACAAATTCCGATATTCGGAAAAATAGGTTTGCTCTAAATTCCTCCTCGGTAATCTCTCTTACTAAACTCTCCCCTCAAAATTTCGGCAAAATAATGAAATACTGATTAGGTTTTCTTTTTCAAAACACTTTATCAAACTAGTTTTTTTTTAATCTTGCTCCTTTTTCAGCTCATGGAAATAAAGAACAACTTGTGTGTGTTTTTTTTTACATTTTTTGAATACCAGTGCGTTGTAATATATAAGCGCATTGGTGCGACTCGTTAAACAATGCACCATTCACATATAGCTTCATAATAATTTTTCACATAAATGGTGCGCCTATAATATATGATTGCACTGGTGCGCTATAGGTTTTAAAGCGCACTGTCTGGGCATAAAATAGAAAAATAAACATGTAGAAAAGGTGTTTTCATGTTGGGATATGTGACGACTAGTGCACTCATATATATGTGAGCCCCGGTGCACCTATGGTATATGGGAGCACTAGTACAATATAATTTGTAAAGAGCACCAGGTAGACATAAAATACTCAAAATCAATTATTTCATATCGTGTTTTCGGATATCCGATGTGTTTTTTAAATATATAGTGCACCGATACACTATAATATAAAAATGCACGGATGGTGATAATATTGAAAAAAGTATATATAAATATATGTTATCAAACATAGTGGATATTTTCTTTTGCAGATGTTTAGCATCAGTGCATATGCGTTTGTTTTGCATCGGTGTGTTTATTGGTTTAAGACACATTAGTGTGATATTTTTATTAAAACACACAAAATGCATTAAAAATCCATATGATTGTATGTTTGAAATTAAAATGGTATATTTATCTCAAATTATCAAAATTTATTTTAGGAATGTAGACATGTATTGATTGTTGATTTGGATCAAATGCGGGAAGAAAAAGTTATAATATCAAATGTCGAATTCTTTAAATTCCAGCTCATTCCATATTCTTCAAAGTTCATCAAGTCCTCCCTTTCCATCTCCAGTAAGTTTACATTTTATTTATATTTTGATTATCTAACTGAGTTTATGTTATTTATCCATGTGAATCCGAATAATAGTGCATTCAATTTTGCAGGATCTTGATTCAGTATCGAATTCATATGCATAAGATATTCCACCAGCCGAAAAACACTAGACGCTTTTATCAGGAGCAAGATGCCGCAAGTAGTTGGTAGATGAAAATGAATGGTCTCTTTACCTCGTCAAATGTAACATTCCATCTTCCAGCCACATTCTTGGGTCATCGATGGTAATTCATTATGAGCTAGAGTTATTTTATGACACCCCGGTAGTATGTGGTTGTTCAAAATATCAAGGGTTGAATGAGAACCCTGGGTGTTTCACACTCACGCATTATATTAATGATCGACTACCCACTATTGATGGTATTATAATTTATACCTCCTACCACATTAAAAAATCTAATAGGTTATATAGAAAAGACATGTAGGAACACTTCCTTATGCTCATTTTTTTGAAAAGTTGGAACCCAAAACAACTATGTTTCGTCCTAAATTGACCAACCCCTCTACTTCTATTCAATAAACCAAAAGTTGTAGTAACCCAAAGTATGATATCAATACCACCAAAACATCTCTTCTAGCAAATCCAAAAAGTTGTAAGAGTTGAGAGAAAAATATCCAAATATACACCAAGGTCGTGTTGTAGCTACAACAACTCCCCTACATTTTAGGCCTAAAATGAAGGGTCCTCAACTTAAATTTTCAAAATTAATAATCACCCTTCTTCAGTTTGACAGATCTTGGGTCAATCTATTTCGCTTCGGTTTATATTGATCATGTATGACACATTTTAATTTCATCTCTAGTCTGATGCACATTCCCAGCTTACTAGTCGATATATATTTGGTTCTGTCTTCAATCTGCCATGTCAATTTTACCATATCAGGATCATGCTTTTGTATTGATTTTTTTGGACATCTTCCGATTCCTATATTGGGTTGAAGATTTATCTTGTTTGTATATTATGATTTCGATCATATTCGGTATTTATTTTTACTTGATTAAATCTCTTTTCAGGATTCGGCTTCGGGATGAGTAGTGCAGGAAACTTTTCTTGTGTAATTTCTGTTTCCCCCTATTTCATTCCCGATATCATAGATCCGATGTTACGAACACGATGTTTAAGCTCCACCATATTTCAATTCATTTACAAGTCTGTTCTTACGGCACGGCATTGTCAAAATGATAATGTTACTCGTTTTGACCTTCCCGCCATCCCGATCTCGATATTTGTATGGCTGATGTTTTGGATCTGAAACTATTTTCATGATGTTTTCTTAATTAATGCTTTGGGTCCGATCTTTTCAGTTTGACTTGACGTGATCTGTTTGGATGTTGGTTGACTCACTGATTTGATTGTTTCGATGATTGATTAGTTGTATCATTGGGTTGATTATTTTATCACGCCTTTTGGATCATTATGGACCAACATAGATCCATCTTAAACCCATATCTATCAAGCACCAAGAGGGAACCAATTTCTTGAGGTGTAAATTTTTTTTTAAATTTAAACTCAAGAAATTTGATCTCTCTCTTGGTTGATAGATCTGCATTTAAGTTTTAATTTTTTTATTTTATAGACAGACGTCGAATTTTTTAATTACTTTTCATAGTTTTTTTATTTTTTGAACCAACATGGATTTTTTAAATTACTTTTCATAATTTTTTATTTTATGAGCCGACATGAATTTTTTTTTTTTTTTTTTTGCGTTATGTTACCTTACGTGACAACATCTCCCCCATACTGGGTTGTAGAGAACTTCGCTCCTCTCAGTGCAATTATGCTACATGTACCTCCTCCATTTCCTGCTTGTTATGTCACGCATGCATTTTCTCTTGAGGATTTGCTTGAATTGGTTTTATGCTCTAGGTGGACTACCATGTTATTCTTGACACCCCACTTGGCTTGGGTCTTCGTTTCATAAGCTAATTATTTGAGATGACGGTTGGTTATTGCTTGCGTTTTCGAGATTTTGATCGATTATTTGATTTCTCCTCTCTTAATTCTAGATCTTGCATTAGTTTGGTATTTGAGCTTGATTGAGTCTTATTTTTACTTTTGTATGTCTAGAATCATGATATTTTGTAAATAATCATATTCTTTTAAAGTTTGTTTGTCTAGATTAGCTTAGTATTTTTAAAGTTTAATTTGGGCTTATTTAAATAATTTTTAGATTCATGATCATGCTTTGGCTTTGATTAAATTAATTTGTGAATTTGGAAAATAGCTTTTTCTTAATCTATATGATGAACTCACACAATTTAATTTTATGAAACCAGCATTTTTAACAAAGAAACACATATTTTTTTTCAATGGAACATATCATGGGAAACCCTCAAGTACTTCCCCTCATTTCGAGGATGGTACCCAAGGTAAACCATCGGCCCTGATTACGGAGCCTAACCCGATGGGAACATCAAGTGAGGACCTGCATAGCCACCCGGGGATTTGACCCGAAACCTTCTGCTTGCAATTACAGTACTCAACCACTTGAGCTAACCCATCGTGCTAACAAATAAACACATATATTTTAGCTCATTTAGATTTTAATCTCTCTAATTTTAATGTGATTTTGAGTTTCCATGACTTTTGGGAATTTTTGTGATTAAAATTTAATATTTATGAATGTGAAACATAAAAGCATGGATGACATTTTCCTTTTAATAAGTCTAAATTGATATTGAAGATATAAAATTTCTATCATTTATTTTTGTAAATTAAAAGGACTTTTATATTGTGCAACAATAAATTTTGTAATTAATTAAAAATAAACGATATTTCTGTTTTTAGTATTCCATTTTTAGAAAATGATTATGTTGGATTTTTTTTTTGCACCCCATCAAATATCGGAAATTTACTTTCCGATATTTACTTGCCCGAGATCCTTGGTTGGCAGAATATTTAGTGTGGGCCCTATGGGCTATATCTTCCCTATCTTTTATCTACAAACTACTATTTGTGGAAAAGTCAATATAAACACATGAAACTTCTTTTGCCCAATGCATGTGGGATAATGAATTTAACATTCAAATCAACGGTTATCCAACAATATAATCAACGGTTGTTGAGTGTTAATTTTCGGGAGCCATATCTTGAGATTTAGAAAGCTAAATCAAGCCCGAGATGGCTCGTTGGAAATATGGGAGGATGAGGAATGATTTGGGAAGATCAATTTTTCCAAACGAATAGATTAACCACACCGAAAATATGCTTGAACAATCAATTTTGGATTTGACTTATTTTGGTTATGATTTGATTTGCAAATAGATTTTTATTGATTTGGATTGTTTCATTAGTTTGGAATGTTGTTTATTGCTTTTAATTTCCTCTTTTGAATTGTACAGGTGTGGATTTGTATTTGAATAAATCAAATATGACCAATTAACATCTCAGATCATGAGGAATCAAAGATACACCAAGTGAAAGAGTACTGATTTTTGTACGCCATTTCTGGAGCGATGAAGATGAATTTGAAATATATGAGACATGGGTTTTTTATAAAATGAGCCCAATTAGCAGATTCTTGTGCAAAATCCTCAGAACTTGCATGATTTGGGATATCCGAATGGTTTTCCAAAATGGAATTTCCCTGATTTCATGATTGAGGAAGAATTTGCAAAATCTCTTTTGTAGAACGGAATGCTCAAGGGAAATGATCTTATCTTTCTATCATTCATTTCGTAAATAGATACCTACTGTGCAAAGAGAGGGGGAGCTATGGAGAATGAAATGATTTTCTTCTCTATAATAGAAACTATCTTGGCATTTTGATGCCTATGGTTTAGTATTCTGATTCTATTAATTGCACTCTGTAATGTATTTCGAAGCCAGATGATGGGATCTGGATATCTTCTGTAATTGCAACACTAGATTCATTAGAAAATTGAATTTGTTTTTGCTTTCTTAATTTTCATTTTCTAATTCAATGCTGCAATTTGTTTCCAGAACAAGTCAATTGTTATATCATGTTAATATTTTTTTGCCTATGTTTAGACTTCAGAAGCCATAATCGATTGCAACATTAAACTTGTTTAATTTGTGATAAGTAGGATCTCAATGTCTTACTAACCATTGTTTATTGCATAGCTTTTAGTTTATCTAACGTGTTGATTGATGTAGATCTAATTTATCAATTTGAAATCAATTACACATTTTGGAATATTTTCTCAGAATACTAATTGTTACAATCTCTCTTTAGAACGACCAGTTTAAGAAGGAGCATTTTTGCTTTCATTTTGTCAATTTATGTAAATGAGCAGATTTGTCATTTATCATAGATTGGAAAAACAATATGAATTGGTTACAACAGATTGGGTTTCTAATAGGATCTAATTTGCATCTCGGATTATAAGGTAGATTATATTAGGATTTCATTTAGGAATTAGTTGCAGATCTAATTGAAATTATCCTCTTTGAGGAGCAATCCCACTTAGTGGCTAATGGAGCCATAAAACCCCTCAAAGTTAGCCACACCAAACAGCTTCAAGATAGGGTAATCCTTGTGCATGGTTATGTGAAGCCTTATGTTGGGTTATCTCCCTTACATTGGCATTTGGGTCAGTTCCAGGTGTCAACGGGTCGATCCAATTGTTGGAGGGTAGTGATGAATTATCTCTTCCAGTGCATTTGCAAAGTAAATACCAAACTTGTTACAACCACACTTTGTGTGGCGCTTGGTCGTTTTCTCTATTTGTTCCCATTGTTGGAACCAAATTCTCCTTTTGTGGTAATAATTTTATGATTGTCAAATCTAAGATAGATGCTACAAATCTTGGGTTGTTTATCCTTTCACCTATACATGTTCCTCCCAATTAGTCAATAGCACTTATGCCATTTTATGGTCCTATTTATTGTCAGTCTGATTACTTGAATATTGTTAAATACAAACATATCATTTCCATGTATAGTATGTGCATGAATGGTTATGCTTCTGGAAACTTTAACAGGAATAACTTGTTATATATCGATGGTAATCCACGCACTTATGGGATCATTGCAAGGTTCATAAATAGTTTTAGGTGCTCTTTATTTTCTACAAATTGTTCATTTGAGGAACACTGCAATGACCGAGAGTTCTTTATGAAAAGGAAAGCGTCTAGATTTGTTGGTGTGCATTCAATACGTAATTTGTGTCATGGTGATGAGTTGTTAATAAACTATAACTTTAATAGACCACAAACCACTCATCAAAGACTCCTTGCATTGGGAATACCTTTAAATTTCCACTTGGGGCGTAAGACAAAAAACATTGATTAATTGTAATTTTTTTTATTTTCAATGGCATTAATGTAAATGTATTGCTCCATTTGAACTTTTGTTTTATAAAATGCATGAGGTTGGACATTTACTGTTGGAAAAAATTCACATGCTTCTATAATAATTGTTTGGTATACTATTTGAACAAACCAACTGCATTGTGCTTATTAATATCAATAATGTAATGTTCAATATTTTTGAGATTGGGATTTTGACGATGAGCGGATTGTCTACCATCTTCTGTTGCACCCCACTACAATGTCAAATCGAGAGAAGGCTACAAAAATAGTGCAACTCAAAGAGAAAGTATACAAAGCATGGTTGAATCAACCACCTATTCGATCCCCACTATGTCCAGATTCACCAAATAGGAATGTCTACAGTAACACTAGTTCTTGACATGTTGGAAATGAAGGCAATGAAATAGACGTTGGTATGGATGATTTCTTATGGGATACGAGTGCCATGGATGAAATGTTGTTAGATGCATTATAGTATGATGAGTTAGGGGATGGTGCTCATATCACGGATACCTTCTTCAAAAGCCTGAAATATGCTTCCACCACCCCTCTCTTTGGACCTAGTTGGTTAAATTCTACTGAGCTAGGGACAACAATGTTACTATACAACTTGAAAGCAATGTATGGCATGTAAAACGCATGTTTCTCGTCACTTTAGAGGTAACTAACCATCAATTCCATTATATTTTGAGGAAACTTGTCACACAATCAACATTGAAAATGGTCAATTTTATAAACATTAAATGACATTGTATATTTTTGTTATTTAAAGATAAGGTACTTCAAGTGATAATTTCCTACTCGACAACTACAAATAAGGAAAACAAATGTTGAAAATTTTGGGTGTTGAGTACATATCATATCATGTGTGTCCAAATGATTGTATTTTATATAGAGGAAAATATGCAAACAAAGAGATATGTCAAAAATGTGGGCATGATAGGTGCCATAAATCAAGAAAAAAAGGGTAAATCACATGGTACTCCTCATAATATATTGAGGCACATGCTTATAATCCCAAGGATTCAATGGCTCTTTCGTTACAAAGAATTAGATATGTTGCATCAGGATTTATGTGAATACCAATGCAACATTCAATGGCTCACATAGAAGTGCATCAGGAGTTATGTGAATACCAATAGATTTGATAGCCATGAAGCATATAGAGGATACATGGCCTAATAAATTCAAGGATGAACTACAAAGCCTTCGATTGAGTATGGCCATGGATGGTGTTAACCCATATTCTCTCCAAAACACCATGTATTCTATTTGGCCTATAGTATTAATCAATAACAATACCCCCCCATCGTTGTCCATGAAGAATGATCATCTTATGTTGGCTCTTATAGTCCCTGGTAGAAGACAAGTGAAGAATATGAATGTTTACCTACAACCATTGATCAATGAATTGAAGGAATTATGGGAAGGGATACAAGTATACGATGTATCAAGACCCATCCTAATAGAGAGGAGTTTTGCGTTGTATGGCATATGTGCGTACACCACGTGTGATTATTTGGGATTAGAAGTTTGATTTGGTAAACATGTTGTTTTAATTGTTTAATATTCATAATAATATTTTTTAGCATAGTTAATTCGGTGTGACTGTCTTGATTTTCAATGTTGGTGTGCTTTATATATAATAACATTGCAAGTCTTGTAACCAAAGGATATCATGGACGTAAATGTTGTGGACCTTCTGTGAAGGCTAGGTGGTCCAGCCACCTACGAAATTCAATGTACAATTGCTCTAGGGTATTCCTCCCAGAAGACCACCCTTATAGAAGAGCAACATCTGCTTTAAATGGTAAAGCAAAGACAACCCATGAAATGCCTGAAATAATGACACTGGTTGATTGGCTTAGAGCATATAACAGAGAAAAGGAGAAGGAAATTGCAGAAATGTTCGATCCAAATGGGGAATCTATGTTCAATGCACGTTCAATGATCATGAATTTTTCGACACCTATGTTGAGAAAATTCCCATTGGGATGAAAAGGAAATTAGTATTTTATGAGATCCCATATTGGGAGCATCTCAGATGTTCTTCTCTCAAAAAAATAAGATGGCAGCATTGGTTATCAGGTATTTAGGAAAAAGACGCACACAAACAGATACTTACATGTGGATTCTCACCACCATCCAAACCAAAAAACAGGGATCATAAAAACACTAAGAACGAGGGCCACTAGAATATCATATCCAGAACAACTTGACCATGAACTAAATCACCTCTGTAAAGTCTTCAAGTTAAATGGATATAATAAAAATCATATTGAAAATACAATTCACCAAACCCATAAGAAAAGAAAATACCAACAAAAGAAGGAGACGCCTAAATTATCGCCGCCATATATAAAAGGGACCACTGACCGGATTGAAAAATTACTAAAGAAACGAAACATCTTGGTGGCCTTACCCCCCTAAACTCCATAGGAAATATGGTAGACTCTGCAAAAGACCCCGTGGATCCAAGACTCCAAAAAAGTGTATATACATTACCCTGCTCTTGCAATGGGGTCTACATTGGGGAAACTGGGAGATCAGTGCAAACACGTCTAAAAGAGCATGTGGTGGATGTGCTAAAAGATATATCTACCAAATCTTCCTTGGCAAAACATGCACACAAATTCTCCCATCATATTCGTCTAGAAGATGCCAAATTAATTATGAGAGAAGATCATTATCTAAAGAGAAAGGTGAAAGAAGCACTAGAAATAGAAAAGCGGAAGAATACACTAAACCGAGATGAAGGATTAAGACTGAACAATACATGGAAACCTGTAATCAATAAATTGGGCTTAAATACCTAAAATTCAAGCCGACATAACGTGGAAAACCATCCAATTAGTATTTATGATTTCTCTCTTGGAATTAAAGGCACCACCTCATTATTTGCGGTGTTTTTCTCCTGATGAGGGAATCACTTGGAAGTCTGAAACGCTAGGTAAAAAACTAATTAACAGGTTTTAATTTTTCCTTTTCATACAACCATACCTGTAATGGAATCACTTTTCTCATCTTAAGATTTCCTACTTACTAGATCTCGTGCATATATTTAAAAATGTTTCATCTTATTTATGGAGGCACATCTCATCGAAACAAAGTGACACATTCGTTGTTGGGAGAGATCTTATTTCTTCAAATACTAAAAAGAAACATTAGCCAAGACAAGAAAATATAGGAGAGATTGGTCGCTCTTGGTCTTTTAAAGAAGGTGATGTCCCATGGATTTTTAAAGAAATATGATCTTTCTTTGGCAAAGGAAGCTATATAGGGTGTTAAGATGCCTTATTTATATGGGTCTACTCTATGACACCTTCACTATAGAATAACATTTTTGGGATTTGAAATCACATGATCATCTTAACCTTCAAAGGGTACATATGTCAAAAAGATGTTTATTTTTTATTTTTTATGCCACAAGTTAAAACACAATTAATGTTGTATGTGTTTACTTTGTAGTGTCATTATACTTTGCTCATGCATGGGTGTGTGAACCATGACTTCCCAAGGACCTGCAGTGTGGCATATCTAAATTATTTGCATTTGTACATGGATCACATCAAAGGAGATTCATATGGCTATAATTCCACGGTGGCATCAAGAGATAGTTGAGATTGTTTGTATGTTTGAGAAGGAGCAATCGACGAGTTTTATGGACTTGCAGCTTCATCTTCTAATTCGCCTAATTGATGAGTTTGAATTAGTCGGGGTGGTCTCATGTCGTTGGATGTTCTTCTTAGAGAGGTACATGAAAAAATTGAAGGGATTTGTTTAACAAAGGGAAAAACCAAAGGGCTCTATGGAGAAGGGGTACATAGTATATGAGTCATTCTATTATGTCGATGAGTACATCAAGCAAATCGACAACATACTAGGCACAGTGATTTGGGATGACCAAAGGGAAAGAGGATAAAATGGAAGGGGATCAACTCCAAACAAGTGGAAAAAAGGTACATTATAAAGAGTAAGTCACTTATCTTTTGTCAAATTTCCACAGAGTAACTATTCACACTCAACTTCATAATGTATATTTGATCTCATATGTACTATATGTCGGTTTTATTTCATGAATACATCAGCAAATTCAAAAATTGATGCCATCAATAAATTCATTCTTTACAACATAGAGGAAACACATCCTTGGGTCTCATTGTATGAAGAGAAGAGGAGGAAATGGGACAGTGATAGGAAAGGATTCAAATAGTTGAACGATAGAAGCATACCTTATCTTGATCATTTAAAAGAAAATATGTCAATGATATGTCCCAATGTTTCGGTTGTTGACCAAGTCAGATAGAAATACAGTGCATATGATTGTTACCTGTGTGCTGAAGAGGATGCACTAAACATAGGGATCAAGTGCATCAACTCGGTAATAATATCTTTGTGTACATTTTTAACTTTATAATTCACCTTTGAATTATAACATCTATATTTTATATATTAATGGCCGGGTTATTAGACATATGACACCATCATTTGTTCACAATTTTATGGTTACATTTGTTCCCATGTATGTGGGCATATGGGCATCATTTTTGCACTAAGGATGTTGATGATGGATGTGCCACACAAGATTGTGGAGTAGAAGTCGAGTTCGATCAACCTAGTCATGCTAGCCACCACGATCAAAACATAATAGATGGAAGTTAGGTTACGTCAAAAAGATACAAGAGATCATTCAAGTGGACTTCTCATCTTTCCAATGTATTATATTTAGGTGAAAGTGGTGGGACACCTTCGACCGGAGCAATGTAAGGGAAGATCGCGATAGTGGGATGATATGTATCAACTCTAGAAATATGTGGGATGAAGGTAAGGAGCCTTATGTTTTTCCAAAACGGGATTGGTGGTTCTTATTAAGACACGACCCTAGATCAAAACATATTCTTTAGAACAATACTGATATCATGCCAAGAGAGGAAGATAATTAGGGTGATGGCAAAGAAGAGTGATATGTACATGTTTTATTTCATCATTTATGGTGTTGATGTATCATTTTATTATTGTTGTCTTTAATTCACTAATTATATTGTTTTTTTATTCATGTTATGACGGTGGAAATGGAAAGCTAATTACAACTAATTTTTAAACAATTTCAGTTGATTAACAATCAATTTGATCTCTAATGTGTTATTTTATCTAGTAATTTGTGATTGTATGGAAGGAATGATTGAAAAAGAATTTTATTTTAGTTGAAGGTATTTTTATCTCATTGTATATTTAATATAAAATTTTAGAATTATTTTCATGGTAAATTAATTATGTGGGTTAGTCCTACCTTCATAAGCTCTCTTTGCAAACTCTATATGCAATATAAATTAAAAGTACAATATTCTAATATACTCAATTCAATAGTATACTATGTTAATTGCATGACTTCATATAAATTTAGAATATATTAACTTCAGGATTATTTGCATGACTTAACATAATATTTAATATAATCAAACAAAAGGATGTAAGAAATTAAAGAAAAATATTTATAATTATTTCATGATTTAATATGCATTATGTTAACACTGTAATTTTCATTGTAATTCCTCATTAAAATAAAAATGTTTACCATTACTAAACATTGTTACATTTTTCAATTCTTGCCTCGCTCATTCGATTAAGGTGTGGGTCTCGTCAGCAGGGCAACCCGGGTTCACTTCCCCTTAAGAGTGAGCTAGTTGGGAGGAGACACCCAAAATCCAACCAGTTGAGGGTTGGTGTGGTCCCTAGGTCATGGTTTCTTAAACCAAAGGCCACTCCTGCAAGTCAGGGAGATTTTAGCAACAACAAAAAAACATTGTTACATTTAATATAAATCTAAACAATAATTTTTTACAAAATTATTTACATTAATTGTGAAAATATGATGATAATTGCATTGTCAAGAAGTTATTATTGATAGTTTTTAATAAGCATGCATGATGTTTTTCACGATCTAATATGCATAATATTTAAACACAATATAAAAGTGGAGGAATAATTATTTTATACACATCTAACAAACACAAACAATCACATCTAATATCTCATCGCATATTTAATATAAAATTTTAGAAATATTTTTATGAAAAAATGATCGTGTGGGTTAGTCCTACCTTCATAAGATCTTTTTGCAAACTATATATACAATGTAAATTAAAAGTACAATATCCTAATATACTCAATTTAATAGAATACTATGTTACCTACATTATTTAATATAATTTTAGAATATATTTTTTCTTTTTTCTTTTTTGACTAGGGGAATCGACAACTGGAGACTGGGCTGGTACTCGCGTGACACGGTGTCCAGGGATCCAATCCCGCTACCACTATAACCCTAGGTGCCCCACACACCCCACAAGCATGGGACACGGGTAAAGCCGGGTGTGATTTGAACTCGTGACCTCTCTTTACAACATGTGACTTCATATCAAGCGAAACACCAATGAGCCACACCCGTGCGGGCTTAATTTTAGAATATATTAACTTTAGAGTTATTTGCATGATTTAATATAATATTTAATATAATCAAACAAATGGATGTAAAAAATGAATGAAATTTGTTTATAATTTTTATCATGATTTAATATGCATTATGTTAACACTGTAATTTTCATTATAATTAATTTGTAATTGTTAAAAATATTGTAATTTCCATTATAATTAATTTGTAATTTCTCATTAAAAAATAAATTTTTACCATTGCCAAACATTGTTATATTTAATCTAAATGTAAATAATTTTTTTTACAAAATTGCTTACATTAATTACGCCGAAGGCGTATATTAAGGGGCCAGCTCACCTCAGGCCATCGTTGTCTGTCGACAGCCTATGAGGAGCCGCCACCTGTTGTCCCACCTATAATTCCTCTCTGTTTACGAATAGTTTCCGTGTTCTATCATCCGGCCTTCGTTTAGCCATAATTTTTACAAGCGGTTATTATGTTTATCAGTCTTATAGAAGTTAATAACCGCTTTGTTTTCAGAGGAAAGATTTTATACCAGTAATGGCTTCTTCTCTTGTATTTTCCTCTACATTTTTCTCATCCAAAGATTCACCTAGCACTGGTCATATGAGCTTCCAAAGACCGCCTGAAGGTTCGATTCCCAGGAGCACAAATGTTAGATTTCGCCGGTGTTTCTATGTGAGAGTAGCACAGGTTTCTGCGAGAGCATAAGCGATTTTGGGGCCGGGTCAAATGGAAAGGAGGAGTTTGTATGAAGTGTTGGGGTTAAGCCAAGGTGTCATGGCCAAGGACACCAAGAGGGCTTACAGAAAGCTAGCGAGGGAGTTCCACCCCGATCACGCGGCGTCTCTTGAGGAAAAAAACCAGAACACTAAGATTTTTCTGCGGATACACGATGCATATGTGACTCTCTCGAATCCACATGACCGTGCGCAATATGACCGCCATCTTTCGGCTTCATAGAGGGGATCCACTGCTTAGACATGGAGCAATGGGTTTTACAAGCAGGCGCCCACTTATAGATCTCGGTGTAGTCAAGTTCGGCGGAGTTGGGAAAAGGATCGATGCTGGTGAGCTGGTAATATACGATATAGCTATTATGTTAGGTTGGGCTCTAGTTTACTTGGTAGATAAGGGGGTGTTACCACAATTCACTTAGTTTTTTTTTTCATTTTTAGTGCTTGAGAAATTCTTTAAAATATTAACTATGCGGTATTTAGAAATGGTATTATCAATTAGGTTAGGTTTAGTTGTAGATGTTATGCGCATATTTAGAAGTGGCAATATTTAGAAGTGGCTTTACAACTTAGCTTAGGTTTTGTTTTAGATGTTAGGAAAATATTTAGGAATGTTTTTTCATGGGTTGGATAGACTTTAAGAATAGATTTTTCTTTGTTCAACTTTTTTATTTCAATGAATTAGCTACAAGAAAAGAAGAGTTACAAGCACCTTCTTCTGTGGTTTTCATCGGGTAATGGCTTCAGCGCATGTATTGGTGTTGCTCACTCTTTTTGGGAGATAGATGCAAGCTTTCAGAATACAGTGGTTGCTCCAGTGAAGAAGCCCGATAACTTTGTCTAGAAGTTGAAAGGGATTGCTACACTCAAAATCTTGTTCAAAAGTTATCCATGGTATGTGGTTGGGAAGTTTATGGGGATGTGGCCAATTGGTACCTCCTTAGATTCATGGATTCAGACAAAGTGGACTCCCCAATTGAAATTGAAAGGTGACCCTCAATTATATTTCCGCTATAAGGGTCTTTTTTGTATGCGTCGGTCATGGAAGTTGTTTGTCGCGATCCTGTTTTGTGGATTTTTTTTCTCAAGATTGCCCCATAATCTTCCTTACTCAGGGGATCTCTGTGATCACAACTGTGGCGGGACTCGCAGTATAATATTTGGGTCTTTTCTTCTATTTTTTCCCAGTGTTATGATCGCTTCTGCTAATATTATAATACTCCCATTGGAAGACGAATATGCCCCTACTGCTAGGGCACCCGTCTTATTGAACAACCAGTAATCGACAACCTCGATATTAGGAGCAGTTTGGCATTTTGCAAGAGGAAAATGGTCTTCACATGAAATAACATAGAATTGCCAAGAATAGAATTTTGCGTGGTCGAGATTTGATGTGTACGAGTTCTATTGGCTTGCATGTTTACTATTGGGATTCTATGAAGGGTCCTTTCAAGATATACACCCTGTCGTTGAAGATAATCTCATCAGGATGCGACTTGCACAATGAGTCAACATTTTGTGAAGGTTGATCCCACCCATCCTCTACTGAAAACTGTTGAAAATTACTTTTAGTGTAGTCTTCAAGCCACGGCCTTCGTGCCCGCCTATGCAGGTTTCTTGAGCTTATATGCAATGGCTTGATGTGTATTCTTGGTGAGCTTATATGTAATGGATTGAAGTGTGAAATCCACTGTGACATCATGATTACAATTTTCATTATTCATTCTTTTTATGACCAATACAGAATCTTATAACTTGTAAATATAATATTTGTTTACTTAATATTAATTTCATAAGAATATGGATAGCCATAAATTTATGTAGTTATTGGTCCCATAAAACCACATTAACACACACATATATATAATACTTTAACAAATAATGTTGCTTTTATTTTAGGACCGAGAAACGCTCCAATAAGAAATATTTATATATCATGGAATTTTCCCAAAATGGGCGCTTTTATACTCATTTTGCAATGTAAAAAAGGTACATAATTTTTTAAACATATCTAGGAAATTTGAATATAAATAATTTAAACTATTAAAGCATTTGAGGCCAACTATATTAGTAAAAAGTAAAATTAACTGATATCACATAATACAGTTTCAAATAATCATTTAACTTATTACAGACATGGCAAATTCACTGATATCACATGTATGTAAATCTATACTCTAGAATGGCAATGCAGTAAAAGTAGGATTACGGTCACACAAAGTGGCTCTTTCTTTTCCGCACGGCTACATTCCTTTCCATTAACAAAGGTTGGGCCTCTTTTATGGGGGGCGAATTATAGCACGATGATTAACAATGACTAAAGTTGTTTGCACTGGCCTTAGTGTCAAACAGATAAATATTTTCATTGCATTTTTATTACAAAACACCGAATTATCGGAATTCAAATTCATGCAAGCATCAAATTGGAATTCAAGTTCATATTCATACCAGAGAAAAGGAGGAGATTTCAAAAATTGAGTCACTGCCACTGGACTATAACGTTGATGCCAATTGTGGAATTCCAAAATACATTTTACAATTGGCTTTGGATACATTGAAGAACCTTCTACTTGCTTCTTATCAATCACGACACAAGATATATAAATCAAATAAGTACCCAATCGATTGCTTCAGTTTACCATCTCAAGCTTGAGATTTTTCCAAACTACTTTACTGATACAAAGTTGTCATGAATCAGTGGAGTTTCCATGCCAAATTGCATCTATGAAAGTCTCTACTTTATTCTTGATGGATTCTATTAATTCAAATCTTTACTAACCACGTCGCTCTTATGTTTTTAAATAAAAAATATGCGGCCAAATCATCAAAATTCTTCATTGTACATGTATTCATTTGTTAATAAAGTTCACCATTCATTCCTCCTTTCCTTGTGATCTTAGCATGAAATTGGTTTAAGTGGACACAGATAGAGTAAAAACAAGTAGATCTGTGTCAACCTAGATCTAAATCTCTTGAATCTACATCCTATTCCAACTTGAATGGGAAGAAATGTATAAGAGGAAGGCATGCCCCAGATCACCTCTCTTGAAATCCCTTTTAACAAATTAAAAAAAACAAGATAACAAAAAAGTAGAAGTTACCACCTTTCAAGATAGAAATGAGTGATACTTGCCCATCTTTTAAAGCTACTTCCTTCCATTCCTAGGATACGGTTAACGATTGCGACTGGACTCATAGCCACATGTACCAGGGTTTTTTCAGATTCACAACAACTACTCTATTACGCTGACCAATTGTCAAAATAATTGATTGACAACCGAGGATGCCATAATTAGTAGGCATAATCACATCAATAAAATGGTGTTTCCAAATGTGTAGGCGGAGGCAGATGTTGGACTCAGTGGAGGTATATCTCGAACAGCAATAAAATGGTGTTTCCAAACGTGTAGTGGAGGTAGCATATTTCTCTGCAACGTGTTGTGCATAGGGGCATAAGTGTCTTCAGCTACTATTATTTCACTTACACCGTTTTGCTTCCGGCAAAAGAAAAACAGTAATGCCGGTGCTTTTGCGGTTTGACATATCTAATTTTGTATGCATGAGCTCTGTTTCCTACATGACGAAGGCAGGAAAGCCAAGGGTAAAGAATTTGATGCCACTCGTATTTCCTGTGGGGAAGCTTACGTTTGTAAAAGAAGTAAAGGGTAAGGCTTTTCAAGGAAATAAGGCCGAATCTTCTTCATTTCATTTCATGGCATTGTTGATCAAATTATTCAGTCTTATCTTATCTTAAAGTGGTTATTGAAAATTTCTTAAAATGTGTAACATTTTCAGAAACTGGACAATGTGTTTACTGCATTCTGCTCTTTAACTTTCTGTATTCTGTAATTTTATGCTAAAAAGAGATGTAAATTAATTTCCATTTTTTTTTCAGTACTTCTAAACAAGAAACACACACTGTGGAAGAAATGTGCATCAAAAGAGAGTGCATAACAACGTTTAAGTGCACGAAGTATGACTTTGGTGCATGGTAGATACATGACAATGAAAGTGCATGGTAGTGAGCATGTAGAGGGATGATGGAAAGTCACAAAATGAGCTAAAGAGAACTAGAGGAACTTGAAGCAACATAAATGTATTCAAGTATTGAGATGGCAATTGAAAGACATACGAGTAACTTAAATTGTTGAGGAAGTCAAGAGTGAATAGGAAAAGAGAAAAAAAATGATTGTTGTTATTAGAGTTAGGTTAAAGGGTCCATAAGAAAGCCCAAGAGATAGATATGTAGTGTAGAGAGTTAGTTGAGAACCAAAATAGAGCATTAATGCTGGTGCTTTTGCAGTTTGACATATCTAATTTTGTATGCATGAGCTATGTTTCCTACATGACAATGGAAGGAAAGCCAAGGGTAAAGAATTTGATGCCACTCTCATTTGATGTGGGGAAGCTCACGTCTGTAAAAGAAGTAAAGGGTAAGGCTTTTCAAGGAAATAAGGCCGAATCTTCTTGATTTCATTTCATGACATTGTTGATCAAATTATTCAATCTTATCTTATCTTAAAGTGGTTATTGAAAATTTCTTGAAATGCGTAACATTTTCGGAAACCAGACAATGTGTTTACTGCGTTCTGCTCTTTAACTTTTTGTATTCTATAATTTTATGCTAAAAAGAGATGTAAATTAATTTCCTTTTTTTTTCTTCAGTACTTCTAAACAAGAAACACGCACACTGTGGAAGAAATGTGCATCAAAAGAGAGTGCATAACATCGTTTAAGTGCACGAAGTATGACTTTGGTGCATGGTAGATACATGGCAATGAAAGTGCATGGTAGTGAGCATGTAGAGGGATGATGGAAAGTCACAAAATGAGCTAAAGAGAACTAGAGGAAGTTGAAGCAACATAAATGTATTCAAGTACTGAGATGGAAATTGAAAGTCATAAGAGTAACTTAAATTGTTGATGAAGTCAAGAGTGAATAGGAAAAAAGAAAAGAAAAAGATTGTTGTTATTAGAGTTAGGTTAAAGGGTCTATAAGAAATCCCAAGAGATAGATATGTAGTGTAGAGATTTAGTTGAGAACCAAAATAGAGCATTAAGGCACATTTTGTTAATCTATACCTACATCTTAATTTCTAATAATAAGAATGAACATATCTTATCCCAAGCTATGATCTTGTTCTTAATGTTGTGTCATTAATTTCTTTTACCATGCGATTTCTTATAGCGTACCTATGTTATGATTTGTTTGTTGCAAATTGTTGTGCTTAACTTGGGAAGTTAAACTTACTGGAGAAATAAGGTCGTTCTTCATTCTACTCCCAATTATGTCGAGATGATGGAGGACAAATATTTTGTCATGTAAAATTAATGCATTCAAGATCAAATATTTTATATTACTGATTTTGGCGGATGGGATCATCACTTCCAGAGCTTGATGCAAAGGTAATCCTCTGGATATAAATGGTAGGGCTCATTTCAACGTCCATAGGATAGTACGCCAACCTTAGCACCACATTGGGACAATCTATTTCTGATTGGCGCAAATTTGTTGGACCAAGATACCTCTTAGCTCAACCGTGCAAGTTCATCATAAACATACATAATCTACATACACACAACTTTCTCTCATTTTAAATTTACTAAGTTATTTTTGGCTTTTCATTTCCCCGCTTCGGGGGTATGCTAGTTATAAATATATGACATTAATTGCATTGTCAAAGAGAAGTTATTATTCGTGTTTTTTAATAAACACCTTTCATAGTTTTTCAAAATAATTATGCATGATGTTATACATAATATAAAATTGAAAGAATAATTATTTTATACACATCTAATAAGCACATCTAATAAGCACATCTAACATACACATCTAATAAGCACATCTAACATACACATCTAACAATCACATATAATATCACATAACATTATATGAGATAAACATCTAATAATTACATCTAAATTCAACGAACATCATCTAACCTATACATCTAAACATTACCCAATATCATCTAAGATACAAATATAATAATCACATCTACAAAAAATAAATGAATTAACTAACATCATCATCAGACACATCTAACAAAGATAAAAAAAATGTTTACTATGCAAATCTATCAAAGACAAGCATAAATAAACATTATCTAACATACACATCTACCAAACATAAACGTTATTTAAGAAACATGTCTAACAACACACATCTAACAATCATATCTAATAAACACATCTAGAAAAGCACAATCATTATCTAACATACATATCTAATAATCACATCTAGCATACACATCTAATAGCTACATCTAACAAAACACGGGCATTATCTCACATCGTCGTCACATAACAAACATAAACATCATATTTTAACATACACATATACAATTGGCTAACATCATCTAACATACACATCTATCATCACCTATCAAATTTAAGCACCATCTAACATACACCTAAAAAATTAACTAACATAATATAACATACAGTACATCATTCACATTTAACATACACATCTAAAAAAAACACTAGCATTATGTAACAACATCATGTAGCATACATCAAACGTCACCTAACATACACATCTAAACATTACCTAACATAATCTAACATATACATCTAACAGATATAAACATCATCTAACATCATCATCACACACATCTAACAAACATCATTTAACACACACATCTAGCAAGCACATCTGGCAAACATATCTAACATAACCTAAGATACACATCAACATCAACATCAAAATGAAAAATGCAGTATATATATATGAACAATAATATCAAACTCATGATACATGTCAAATATACATCTCAAGTCCAATAACGCTATGAGATAGTTGGTCCACCTCCGGAACTAGAAGCATGAATACCTCTGCTAGCAGAGCCAAAGGCATTAGTACCTCAACCAACAAATCCAAAGGCAACAGTACCTCTTCCAGGAATCAATATATAGATCGAATTAGAAAATCATAGATCTCTCCACGAGGATCAATCTCACTTGATGCAACCATCCTATCTGGAACTGGGAGGAGTTGAGTAGAAGATGGTGGGAAATCAACTCATTGAGAAGGACAGGGTGTTCGTTCAACCTGTGGACAAGCCTAAGATGGTGGTCGATCAGCTGGGTGAGGAGGATAGGGTGGTCGATCGACCTATGGAGGAGGAGATGGTGGTCTTTCATCATGGTGAGGAGAAGGAGGAGGTGGAGGAGATTATGGTCAATCGGATCGGTGAGGAGAAGGAGGAGGTGGAGGATATGGTGTCTGATCGAGTTGTTGAGGGAAGGAGGAGGTGGAGGATCACCACCCTCATGATCAAATCATGAAGTAGAGGAAGATTGACTATCACGACTATCCCTCCTCCTAGATAGAAGGTTGGTTGCACTAACAATATGACGCATCAAAATCATCATATCACGTGGTAGATTCCTCCATATATCTACAATCCCGAGGTCTCACATGATGTCTTGAACCTGTATAGGGTGGACTCCCTATCAATCCGGCAATGCAAGTAACCGATCTGCCAAATCTTGGAGGAATCTAGTATTTGGCCTGCGTCATAGGCTAGGTATCTGTAACTAAGGAAATACATCAGTCTCGGCCATCTCCTCATCTGGTACTTGTGGAGGCTCCTCCCCAACACAAGTGCCAATATATGCAAAATATATAGTACACAACAATAATTAGACAATTTCATTAAACAATTTAAATAAATTGTTACAATAAATTACATTTGCATTGAGTAAGACAATAAAATGAAACTAGATTAATTAAAATAGAATTCTAATATTACCTGTGGAATCTGGTGGCTCATCCTAGGTGAAAAGGATGTTTGTACATCCTCACCAATCCATCCCCATGTATGGATACACCACGATATCTAATGTATGATCATCCGCGCTAGCTAGTAATTGCAGTGTTTTTGAGGTGATCCTACTTGGGAACTTCAGTTGGATCCTCTTGGAAATCATCTCTCCCCACATGTGCATACACACCTCAATCATCAACCTAAGAGGGTGACGGTCAAATGATGGCCAAGTTCCCAAGAACCTCTCAAAAAATAAACAAAATAACTCTGAAGTAAGAGGGAAGTTAACCCTCCCCTCAAACTATGCACGACCTTGATCCAGAGCAAAACAAAAAATGTTGCAAAAATAATGTTCTACCACCTAATGCATCTAGGTCTCTACACTAAATAATCTACCTAATATAATAGAGGGAAACTAATGTGCTTCCCATCAGTGGTGAATTGGGCCACTATCGTGACCAAATATGAGAGGCACCTAACGTCCTCTGCACCGAAAGAAGTTATGCAAAGCTATCCACCAGAAATATGAAAATTAACAAGGTCAGTGACATGATGACCGATATATCCTTAAGACTAAGCAAGATACTCTCTACTGCAACATCGAGTGGGACATCAGTAAACTAGGTAAAATCCCCCCTCTCCTTGATAGTCCAATGATGAAATATATGTCCTCCTTTGTGGGTTGGAACCACAAATCAGGACCAAACCTAAATGCGTGTCTATGTTGATCCTAGAAACAGATCAACTGCATCAGTAATGTCAAGTTTCCCTTTATGGATGTAGCCTCGTCATAAAAATTGAGGAGGCCAACATCCCTGAAGAGGAGTCGATTTTATGCTGCAATCAGGAAAGGGTACAAATCCCTCTCCCTCTCTCGGGCCTCCCACTCCCATACAACATTGTACAGGTCTACATGTGTTACTCCTCTTGTTCCTCACATTGCTGACATCTATGATTTACATATAAATTTCATCCACATACACACACACACACACCCATGTATATATAAAACATAAAAAAATCATTAAATGACCCTTGTATATATTAAGATCAAAAAATATATTTTTTTCTCAAAATACATTAATTTCATAAGCAGTGCAACCACATAACATTAATGCATCTCAAGCGGTGTGGTATTATCTACGGCACATCGACAACGGTGTGTTGAACTAATTAAAACGTCGAATATGCAAAACAATCTAATAATTAAAAAAAAACAATGCACTATAATAACATTAAAGGACCTAATGTGATGCTTTTGTATCTACAGGGTACCAATGATGGTGCGCTAAACTAATTACAATGCACTGAAGATGCAAAACGCACCTTCTAATGGACAAATTATTTTAACAATAAACAATGGCGTTGCGCTACATTAACTACACAACACCGCTGCTTTAAAAATATGTGTCTCCATCGTCTATGGTGCACACATTTTAATCAAACCCACAAATATGGGCACATCTATGTGTGAAAATATTACGGAATGTGGTGATTTTTTTTTAAAGACAAAGCGTTGTGTATGTTTTAACAATAAGCGCACCAGAGAAACGATGCGCTTATTACACATTATGACCGATGCATGTTAATTACAATTACGCACCGTTGTGGTGATATAATTAATATGCACCGGTGCGGCGATATAATTAATACGCATCCCTGCGGCGATATAATTAATACGCACCAGACTATATGGTGAAATTTTATTTTTTTTATTTAGTCTTAGCAGTGCATCTGTTAATATGGAGTGCATCGGTACAACTGGAGAAACAATGTGCTTATTATACATTACAATCGGTGTGTGTTAATTACAATTATGCACAGTGTATGGAGTAGCATTATAATTAACATGGACTGAACTATATGGTGAAATTTTTATTTAGTCGTAGTAGTGAGTCCGATAATATGGAGTGCATCGGTATGTTATGCACCATGTAGTAATAAGTCTTAGTTTCCCTGCCCATGGTGCCCCTGTAAAATTACGGGGAGCACTATAGTGTGTGGTATAAGTCAAACATTTTGAATGCACCATGCAAAAAAAATAAAAATTAAATGGTGAATTCTAGGTGAATTTCAATTTTTAATCCGTTAAAAAATTATATTAGAAGGTAATAAATACATTACATGGACAATTGCACCTCGAGGAGGCATGGTTGCCATGTATACAAAAGAATGAAATTCACGCGTCGAGGAGGCATTGTTGCCATGTACACAAAAGAATAAAATTTGAAAGCCATGTATGAACCAACAGACGAGAGAAAGCCAACCACGAGGGAGAACTGATGGCAGGGCACTTCACCAACTTAACTATAGCATCAGTGCTTAGGTGGTCTACATCATTGAAGGTTGGTTAAAAAACAATTCCATGCGGTAATTTTTTTTGTTTTACCCTACACCGATGCACCCGAGTACCGGACACATTAGTGCATTGGTAAGACATCAACGCACCGATAATCAATATAAAACTAAAAAATAGTTTTTCGTTTAGATTTTTTTTTAAATTTTACCCTACTCCAGTGCTCTCAATTAAATGACACACTAGTGCATCCAAAATAAATAAACACGTCGCTAATAAATATTAAAATATAAAATAGTATTTCATCAGGTTTTTTATTTTATTTTACCCTACTCTGGTGCTTTCAATTAAACGACACGTCGATGCATTGAAGAATGCAACGCACCGCCAATCAATATAAAAATAAAAATAAAAAAGTTTAATGTCCGACATTTTTAATTTTACCCTACTCCAGTGTGCCCTATAATTGTATGCCCTGGTGTATTCGTTAGCTACGAGTGCACCATATATGAATATGAGTACACTATTCCTATGATCCATATATAGATATGCCCCTGTGCATTCATAAATGGATGATGCACCATAAGTTAATGACAATGAAAAACATTTTTTCAGGCGTCAATTAATGAGGAATGTTGAATTCAATGCATGGAGTTTATTAGTGCACCAATGCGTTATCCTATCTAGAAAGCACCGTAATGTTTAAAAAAAAAACAAATTCGAGCTGAGCGCATGTATTTGTGGTTACAATCGGAGCATTATGTATGTGGACACATCAGTGTGTTAGGTTATTTTAAATGCATTGGTTAGTGTTGCAAGTGGAATTTAAAAAAAAATCATTTTCTTCTGCATTGAAAGAGGATTTCTGATATTAGTGCATTTTGTTGTGTTTTGCACTAGTGCGTCGATATAAAGTACACACCAGTGCACTTGGTGATAAAAGCACCATGAGAAAACCTTTGCCAAAACCTCCACCTGCTCGCCTCTGCTAGTGACCTTTGCTATAAACATATATTTGAGATCTTTTTAGGGAACATCTGCAAAAACCTATGCTAGATGGTCTTTTCCTTGTACTGAACATAGGCTAGCACACATGTTTGGTTGCATTTATTAGGATTGCATATAGTTGGGAGATAAATGGTTTGTGTGCTCATTAGTGTACAATGCACAATGGTGCCACCACGATTAACAACAATTACAATTGCAAGTATATTTGTTTGTGGTTATTATAATTAGTGCCCACATTCATAGTCCTAGAAACAATTTGTTGTTGCTCCAAGCAATATATAAAGTTCAAGGAAGATATACCCAACAACTACAAGCTTCATAAACGCATAACAATGAATAGACCAAAGGTGGCATCAATATGTGGGTTGAGTGTATTTACACATTATAAGTGAATGTAGTAGAGAACATTAATTTAAGGGGAATTGAGTTGTGGTGGACAACAATGAATAGTGGGTGTGCTGTAGGTTGGGGTTGTGTCATTGTAGTATATGCCTAAAACAAATCTTTATTTCAATCTATCAATTAGAAAAAATGTTGATTGGGATGTGGACGAAAGACACCCAATACAATACCACATATAAATATATCCTACTCAATTAACTTCAAGAATGGGATGTAAGTTCACTAATGGGTGAATGTTGTAGGTTATGGTTTACTCAATGAATACTCAAGAAAGGAATCGGTGATAATGAATTAGGGATATATGCCTAAAAACGATTAATGAAACACTTGAACATATCATTGTAGCAAATGGTTACACCACCCAAGCAATTAAACCATTCACTAACAATGCCAATCTATGATGAGCTATTAATATAGTGATTGAAGCAGTATTTAATGGTGAATACCATGCTACTATGCATCTCTATTGAATGGAGTATACATAGGTTTATAAATAAATAAATAAAAACATCAAAAATAAAACCCATTCACGCAACAATTAGGCAAACATAGAGAATTCAAATGCATGATAAACATAGAGCTTTCACCCTAAAAACCCAAACAAGAAAACTAACATTCAATTGGGGGTTTATTCTTACTCATGGAATGGTTACAATGGTGAGTTATGTACTCTCAACCATGTTTATGATGCATTATTACTCATTGGTGCATTTTCACGGATTTCTTTGGCTCAAAGACAACCTTCAACTTCAAACAAGATTTGTCTTCCAAGCCCCTTTTGTTCTGCTACTACATTGCTTCTTCATTTCCTCTCTAGATCTCTCCTTCATTCGATCCCCTTCTTCTCCACAACTTTCACATTTAATGGGACACCTTGGAAGGCCAATCATCAAAATGGTTTGTTTCATCTTCCAAGTTAAAGGAAGAGTTGAACTACTCACTCAACTTTGCAAAATTAAATCTTATTATACAAAGTTAAAAAAGGATTATTTAGAGGATCCATTTCAGATCAAGAAAAGACTTTAAGTTTACAACATTAATGAATCTTAATAAGCACAAAATGACAATGCAAGGAAATAAAGGGATATCTTCAGGGGGGTTGTCTTTATTGGTCTACGTTGATGCGGTGATGCAATTTCCGAACAATCGGTCTTGAAGGTGGCGCAGCTAATGTTTTTCAAGCTTTAATCTTTGATTTACTCCATGATGTATTCGGAATTGGTATATTATGATACTGAGTCACCCGGGGTGCCCATTTTTCTTCATCAGCGAGATGACGTCTACATGGGTAAGCACGATATGACGGCTCCTGATCCTGCAATGCCGAAGGATTGTTCATACATTTCAACATCCAAGAAACATCAGCTCCGAGACCCCCACACCTGAAAATAATAACAGATCATTACATAGTAAGGGCGCGTGTGCGAAGAGGAAGTCGGCCTCTTTATCGGTTGGTAAGGAAATAGGTATTAATGATATACCTAAAAACCTTTCCTCGGCTCTAGTCGGACGTTTCTGTGGAAAATCCATTGGAGAAGACGCCTTATGGACGTGGATCACTTGCAACTGGCACCCTCTGCTAAATGACATGCCTCAGTTCCATATTCTTATGTGGGGATGGATCTTTTTTAGGGTTAAATCTGAAGCAGATAAACAAAAGTTGTTGTATAGGAATTGGAACTGGGGACCATCCGGCTTAATACTGAAAAAATGGCAGGTGGACTTCGAAGCAGCCAAAGAACCTCACAATGTTTAGTAAGTTTGGGCTTTACTGCCTGGTCTCCCTATGATGTTTTGGCAGAAGGAAATATTGGAGGCAATTGGAGGAAAATTGGGGAGATTCATCTCTTTAAAAGAAAATTGGGAGTTAGAACTGGACAGAAGATGTGCAAAAATATTGATAGAAATAGACATCAGGGATGGCTTGTACGAAGAAATTCAGCTGGAATTGAACGGAAGAATTTGGAAGCAACGCTTGGATTATTGGAAAATACCTTTCAGATGTTTTATATGTTGGCAAGTTGGGCATCTTGCTAATGGGTGTCCTTCGAACTCCAAAAGATACGGGCGTCACAAAAAAATTGGATAAAGAAGCTTGTTCAGAAGTTCTTCCCCGATGATAGCAGTACGTCAAAAGGTGGTGGTCCTTCAAAAGATGATAACGTCGGTTCAAATGACAAGCTTCCACACCCTGTTTTTGGTAAGCCCGAAACGCCCTGTGACTCCCCTCCTTTTGTTTCTTCCGCAATTGTTTTGCCTCATGTTTTTACGCCCCTTTCCTTTAAAAAAATAGAAGATGCTGCTTACCCTTTGGTACCCTCTAAGTTGGACAACTCAAACATTTTTTTCCCTGCACCCTTCCCAATGTCTCAAGAGGATAAGTCTCCGGGTATACCGAAGGTAGGTGCTTCTGACGTGGCAGAGACTCAGGAGAACGTTAGGGACCCCCGTCTTGGGTCAAGCATAAATCTTACAACACTAGATCTAAAAAACTACTTTGGGAAGAAGGTGAAGCATCCTCGAAAGGAGGACTGGCGTTAGATTTGCCTACAGTGGTTTTAGGGAGGAAATCACACATATCTAAAGCCAAATCGCAAGCTGAATTGGAAGTTCGTACGGGTAAGCAGGAAACTATTAAAAGGGCCCTTGGAGTAGGGTTGGCCCAGACAGGGGTTCAGAAATGATTTGTCTTTCTTTCAATATTAGGGGGTTAGGGAGCTCCCCCAAGAAAAAAGCTCTTAAAAGAGTGATCATAAGTCTAAATCCTTCGGTCATCTTCATTCAAGAAACCATGGTGGAAGGAGCCAAAGCCCAAGAGGTAGTCGAAACTTGGCTCAAAGACCAGTCCTTTGCTCACATAAGTTCAGACGGGCATTCGGGAGGCTTGATAACAGCATGGAGTCCAGCCTTTAAGGTAGTCATGATCGAGAAATTCGAGACAGTTTTGAAAACAATATTAGAAGATTTAAACTCCGATGTAGTTTACTCCCTTTTTAATGTTTATGGACCATATGTGAACATAAGGCCCTTTTGGGAAGCTTTCTTGTCCTCAGGAATGCTAGAAGCCAGAAACATGATCTTAGGTGGAGATTTGAATTTCACACTCTCAGACAAGGAGGTCTTGGGTTCATCAGTTCATTCAGATAATCTAAGTAATTTGTTTAGATCCTTTTATTGATTCTAATGGTCTGGTGGATGTACATCCCTTAAAACTGGAACCTACTTGGAGGAATAACAGGAATGGCGAGCAGGCCATTTCAAAACGTCTAGATAGATTCTTAGTTTCCGAGGATTTGGTTTCAGGCTCATTAACAGTTAAGTCATGGGTGGAGGTTGGAGGGTTTTCAGATCACCTTCCTATCCTTCTCTCATTGGAAAAAGATTTTAACAAGCCCTTTCCTCCCTTTAAGTTCAATCCAGCTTGGCTAAAAGAAGCAGAGTACTTAAAGTTGATAGAGGATTCCTGGACTCCTCTTGAGAGTAACTCTTCTGAGTCTTTTATGAAACAACTCTCGGTGAACCTCATCAATTCAAAAAAGGTCTCAAAGATCTGGGAAAAGACCTATAATTCAATTCAATAGTCACTTCTAAAATAATTAGAGGCCAAACTAGGATTCTACAAAGACAATAGCTCTAGAACTTCTCTGAGGAGGAATTAAAGGCAATAAAAGAGTTAGAAATAAGGAGGGAAGATTTACTAGCAAGAGAGGAACAGTTATGGAGACTCCAAATTAGGTCAATATGGATCTCAGAAGGGGACAACAACACCAAATTCTTTCACAGGTTCGCCTCACATAGGAAAAATGTCAATTCAACTCCAAATTTTAAGGAAGGGAACGGAAATCTTCTAAGTACCTTTGAGGAAAAAGCAAAAGCTGGGAAGAGTTACTTCAAATCCCTCTTTTTTGAACCAGAAGGTTGCCCTATACAAGAGATCTTACAAGTTTTAAGATTGTTCCCCACTATGGTTAGTGAAGAAATGAATGAAGATTTATCCAAGGAAATTTCGGAAGAAGAGCTAGAAAAGATTGTTTTTTCCTTTCAGAAAGGCAAAAGTCTCGGACTTGACGGATTTACAATTGAATTCTTTCAAGGTTTTTTTGAAACCATAAAACTCGATATGCTAAAAGCTACTAGGGAGTATCAACGTGCAGGGAAGGTTTTAGGCGCACTCAATTCTACTTTTCTTGCCCTAATCCCCAAAAAGAAACCTTCCTCCTTTGAAGACTTCCGTCCTATTTCCTGCTGCAACGTAGTCTATAAAATCATTGCCAAAATAATAGCTCAATAGCTGAAACCCATCCTTAGTAAGATAATTTCCATAGAACAATATGGGTTTCTTTACAACCATCAAATCCACGATGTAGTCTCCTTAGCTGAGGAGGCCGTCCATTCCATTCACAGGAATAAATCTCAAGCACTTGTTCTAAAGCTTGACCTTTCTAAAGCTTAGGACAGAGTAAGTTGGACCTTCCTGAGGCTGCTACTAATTCAGATCGGATTTGCTTAGGAAACAGTAAACTCGAGAATGGGCTGTATACAATCAGTCTCCTTCGTGGTCCTCATTAATGGCTCACCCTCTAGCTTCTTCAGACAAACAAGAGGAATCAAACAAGGGTGCCCTCTGTCCCCCGTTCTTTTTCTCCTGGTAGCAGATGCAATGAGTAGATTGATAACTCATGCAAAACATTCGGGTTCCTTTAGAGGAATCAAGGTCACAGAGACAAAATTGATTTCTCACATCTTGTTTGTAGATGGTTTGTTATTGATGGGAGGGGCTCTCTAGGAAATTACAAGGAAATGAAAAAAATCTTAGATCTCTACACAAAAGCCACTGGGATGTTCATAAACGCTGGGAATTCTATTTTATCTGTGAATTCTTTATCAACTGTAGAGAGGAACAAGTTAGAAGTGGAAATCCCTTTCCCTTTAAAACCCTTATCAGAAGGCTTTAAATATATTGGATTTATATTAAAGCCTAATTCTTACTCATTCCAAGACTGGCTCTGGTTGTACAAGAAGGTGGATAGAAGGAACAGATGTTGGACAAATAGGTTCCTTTCCAGAGGAGGAAGATTGGTTCTAATCAAAGCTGTCATTCAGAGTATTCCAGTTTACTGGGATTCTATAGCCTATATCCCAATTGGAATTCTTCATAAAATTGGGAAGAAATTCTTTTCCTTTTTGTGGACTGCCAGTAAACAATCTGAAGGTATCCCTCTGGTCAAATGGGAAACAGTGGCCAACTTGAAAGCTCTCAGTGGCTAGGGAGTCAAAAATACCTTCTTATTTTGTCAATCCTTGGCATCCAAGTCCCTCTGGCATTTAATTAAAAATCCTACTTCTCTATGGGGCATAGTGTTGGTGTCAAAATATTGCCCAAACTCCTCGATTCTTGATTGGATAAGGTCTCCTCTCAAATCCTTCAAGTTTGGCTCCATAGGATGGAAAGCCTTTGTTCTTTCATTCTCGTTGATTGGTGATTGGATGGCCTAGGATGTAGGTGATGGAAAAAAGTGAGGATAGGGGAAGACCCGTGGATAGGAGCAGGAAATAATTACAAACTCTCTGTTGGAATCTTAGGAGAACTTAGGGGTCTCAGAATTCACTCTCTAAATGATGCTAAAAGCATTCTATCTAATGATTCAACTGTAACAGTTTGGAAATATGTGGATGAGCTAAGATTGGTAGGTGGAAAAGCAGAGGAATGGAATTCCTACATAGCTCTGCTAAATTCTAGTTTTATTTGTTAAAGGAAGGAATGGAAGACAGTCTGGTCTGGTCCAAAAACTCTTCAACAGGGGATTTTAGTGCGAAACTTGGTTATGAAACAAAGGTAAGAGAATCCTTTGTTGGTGTAGATGAATGGTGGTGGAATACCCTGTGGAAGGCATTTGGAACCTTGAAAGCTAAGTTAACATTTTGTCTTTCTCTCAGTAACAAGCTATTAACTTGGGAAAACCTCATGAAAAGAGGTTGGAAGGGACCTAGTTGGTGTGTGTTATGTCATAACAGTGATGAGACAGGCACTCATCTTTTTGTTTGTTTCCCTTATGCAGAGAAGGTGTGGAAGACAGCGGCGAAATATTTTAACCCTCGGTCCTCTCTCAAAGGATCATCTTTGGAACTAAAATGCCAGTCATGGTGGAAGGATAGATCGGTACGTCCTTTCTCTGCATTTCCAGCTTCCTTTATTTATGGAATTTGGTGGGATCGCAACTCATGAATTTTTCAGAATAAACACATTCCAGAAGAAGTAACCACTGGGATGGTTGTGCAGTGAACAAAGGAGCACAAGTGCAAGGAAAAACCAAAGAAATTAAGAATTATGCATCCTCCAGTTATAGACAAATCCATTCCTTGGGCATTTTTTTATGGATCCAGTCAAGGGGACCCCCCTCTTGGAGGGTCTGGAGGAGTGATCTATTTGACAGAAAATCATAAACTTCAGGTGAAATACGCTCTGGGTCATTGCACCAACAATAAAGCTGAGATGGAAGCTCTGCTTTCAGTATTAAGATTGGCTTTTTCCAGAAATATAAATCGTCTAAATATTTTTGGTGACTCAAAGATGGTAGTAAATTGGATAAACAACAAAATTCAAATCAAAGCTCCACATCTACAACTACTTCTAAATGCTATCAAAAATCTACAGGATTCCTTTGCATTTTTCTTTATTTCTCATGTTTATAGGGAATTAAACACTGAAGCTGATCTCCTTTCAAAAAATGCTCTACTCTTAGAGCCAGGTCAAACAGATATTGAAGAATTTTTCAATGAAATGTAAATATAAATCAAAGCAGAAATTTTTGTAGTATTTTTTAGACTTTTCATGAAATGAAGAGGCACGAATATTTGCAGACATTGTGATCTTGATACAATCTAAAAGGAAGCTTTTTAGAGAAGCACACGAATCCTTTATGTATTGATATGTAAGTCCCTAGTGGATAGTTCATGTTCATTCTCATAGAATGTTTGATATTTTCCTATTGGAATATATGAATATATATATATATATATATTTCATGTTCATTCTCATAGAATGTTTGATATTTTCCTATTGGAATATATGAATATATATATATATATATATATATATATATATATCATTGGAGAAAATTCCAATCCCCGTGCCTAACTTTGATAAGACACAATGTAAGAAATCTTGAAACATGCAATTGCATTTAGATAGCTTGATTCAAATGGAATTTTTATCTTGCTACTCTTTGCATGCATTCCAAAGAGGATTCTTGCCACAAGTTTGTTTATAGATTCTTTACACAAGGGGTGTCTCTATTATAGCTTGCATATGTGATTACCATTATGATGCAAATTTTGTATATGCTATAAATATGTTTGATATTGCACACATGTAGGTTTCATATTGAAAGAGGAAGAGAACACTTGAAAAGATATTATGCACACTCTTCTCTATAATCGAGAAGAAGACGTAGAGATGAACATCCTTCATTAAATAGGACAACACAAAATATAATGGCTAGAAGATGATCTTAAATGGAGCAAAGTCTCAAGTTTGATGAAGAAAGAAGGCCTAAAACTTATAGGTCACTAAGGCAAGCTAGTTTAAACTATTGCCCAAAGTCATGGAGCCTTTGTTTGGCTTGTAGGCACAAGGGAACAAACTGTTAGTTGAAAGTGTCACGTGAATTGAATGGAAACTATATAATATCGAATATTTTAGTCAAAGAATATCCTCATCAACAACATTAGGATAAAGGAGAAATCATGTAAGGATGGAAACCCACATAGGTTAGGAAAGCCAAGTAAGCTAGAAAGGCCAACTAGTTTAGGAACCAGAAGACCAAGAGTCGTTGACAAATTCGATAAGAAGAACCATTGCAATCATGCAAAAGGTTCTATTCTTGGCATTCTATGCTATATTCATGTGTTAATAAGAGACATTGCTAACTTGTATTCTTATACTCTTGTAGGTTTGGCCCCGGTCATAGACTATTCATTCATCTACTAACTCTATTAGTGCCTGTGGGTTGTATCATTGTAATATATAAACTATCATATTGTTGATCTATTTATTTCTCACTTGTCTTTTGCCTACTAACATTTTATTTCAAGCAAATCGTCTCTTAGTATTTTTGTAGAATATTCTTGGTTGCTTGGGATATTTGGTTATTCACTTGCATTTAATAGTAGATCAGTCTCACTTATGCTATGTGACTAACTTGTTTCATTTTAGGTTGTTGGTTCTATGATAAAGAAGGGTTCTTGATAGTCAAGTGTTTTCATCTTCACGATAAAGATTAGAAGGTTTGACATATGTTCATTCTAATGGTAACAATGGAATTTTCCCCTTATTGTTAGTTGTATTACAGATCTTGGTTACTACACGTGGATAGGATTAGTTAGATGCATTTCATATTGCACTATTACATTATTATGTAGTTGCATTCCATAATTGTCATACCCCAAATTACAACAATTGGGCCATAACCAGAGGGTTTCTATTTCAATGAAGGAAGGTCTAATTAGGCTCTTTCACTAAGTGAACCTATGAGGTTGACAAGGGACATTTGCTTATGTCAACAATACCACACAAGTTGATCAAGTTCTAAATATAAATAAGCAATAGTTATCTTTTCTAGAGTTGGCACTTGGTGTAGATCAAAGAGTTGCTCCATTTGGGGTATCCATGTTAAGGGATCTATACCATCAAACTTCTTCAAAATGATCTTGGGAATGAAGTAGTTCCTTGGTCCCAAATTGAAACCAAGATGGAATGGATATTAGAGTCGTGACTAATCGAATGTCTATAAATCAATTCTCATGCTCTCCAAATGTATTAAAATATTCTCACATGTGATTGGGACTCAATCATCTTATTCTCCTTGTCCTCTTCTTGAGGAGAAGAATTTAGAATAAGGAGGTTTTTATCTCCTTGATAAGGCCCCCCTTCATGTATTTGAGATCATCTTTGTTTGCCCTCTCTTTGAGATAAAATTTGTTGGCCATCTTTCATGCCATCTATTCAAGATCATATTTGCCTTCCATTTCTTTGAGATCATATTCGCTTTCCATGTTTGACTTTATATCATCTTTGAAACTTTGGAAATCTATTTCAGTTACCATATTTAGGATGTCAATATTTCTTGCTACCATAGATTATGTGCTCGATATTCTCTCTTCCAACTTGGACATCTTAATTTCCACCTCTTCATTATATACTTATGCAAAGGATGAGCCTTCATAAGCCTTTACATGAGTCACATTTGGCTTATGACATCTTGACATGATGGGCTTAGGGTTTTCTAAGGAAGTCAGCCATGAACCTATTCCAATTTTGCAAGATCTAGTCCTAGGTTGACGAATTTTTTATAGTATATACTTTGGTACCTCTACAAGCTCCCACTGATCCCATTCAATTTGAAACTTCCAAGATATATTTATGGTGAAACTGCAAGAACTTATTGTTTTTTCCCTATTTCAATATTGAGTATATATATATATCGAAGATCGAATATATATATATATATATATATATATATATATATATATATATAATGAGTGTATATATATATAAGATACTCATTACATATAAATATAATGAGTGTATATATATATAAGATACTCATTATATATATATATGATTATTCAAATGAGTATCTTCGATATATATATATATATATATCGAAGATACTCATTTGAATATATATATATATATATATATTCAAATGAGTATCTTCGATATATATATATATATATATCGAAGATACTCATTTGAATAATCATATATATATATCGAAGATACTCATATATATATATATATATTATATATATCAGATACTCATATATATATATATATATATATATGAATGAGTATCTGATATATATATATATATTATGTCTATATATATATATATATATGAGTATCTGATATATATATATATTATATATATCAGATACTCATTCATATATATATATATATATAAATGAGTATCTTCGATATATATACTCATTATATATATATATATATAATGAGTATATATATACTCATTACATTTATATGTATATACTTGAAGATACTCATTTGAATAATCATATATATATATATATATATATATATATATATATATATATATCTTATCTTGTGCATTTGATATATTGTTAAAGGATGTTGTCTCTTTGAAGTGACAACATCCTTTACCAATATATCAAATGCACAAGATAAGATGATTATATATATATATATGTGTTGTCACTTCAAAGAGACTTCTTAATCATGCACTCACTTACTTGATTTAAGGGTGAAAAAATAAATAAATAAATATATATATATATATATGAGCATGAGGCAAGTAAGGCTAGAATGCAATAATAATAATAAACTTACATAAGTACAATTAAGCTAAATATACTGAATGAGGGTTATGGTTAGGTGATTAGCCCTTGTTTGGAAGGTTTTGAACTGTCAACAAAGAAGATTTTTTTGATGGACATATATATCTTAATAAAAAAGGTGGGATCTATTACTGTGCAACTAGCACCTGTAGTTAAATCCCCAAAGATCGTTGTTAATTAATGGTAACCTAGAGGTGTTACATGTTGTCACCATGATAACTACCTCTATGCACTTCTGATTAGCTCTTCTCTAGATCAAGGTGATGTCTCTAGATAGGATTTCTAGGCTATGGCAATGAGGGCACAAGGTGATTTGGAAGAGATAGGCTTAGCAAAATGGGGTTGTAGTTTGTTTATAGTTTTTTTAATAAGTGATGGAGAGACCAGAGTTCAGTGGAAATATCCAACTAAGGCAATGGAGTCAAGGTGAATCGAATGGCAAGTGAGACCAAGAAGAATGGTCCTTCAATAATTGGTCTATTCAAGACACACTAGTCACATTATCCAATATAGGATAAACAATGGACTTCAAGTTCTACAAGAGGGGGATCCAACAAGGGAAATTCCCTAGCCACCTAGGATCAACTATGGAAAATATAAATACCTAAAAACCCTTACCAAGGAGCCAAAATGCATAGCAATAAAAGGTCTAAAATACTCACCCAAACCAACAAAAGAGAATGTGCAAGCCAATAGCCTAGGGAGCCTTCCTTCCAACTGTTCTTTGGATCGATCATGAGAGGTTTGTAGGAGACTTGAACATTTCAGCATTAACCCTTAAGCACAATAATAGAACCATGAAGAAGAAGCTTTGAGAATTGGCAACAGTTTCACCACATAGAAAGAACCCTTAACACCATAAATTGTACAAAAGAAAGATATTTCGGTGAAGCTCCAAAAGAGAGAGACTCTCAAAGTCCAACTATGAAAATGAAATGAGGAAGTGCCTCTCTATTTATAGGAGAGGCTAGAACTTCCTTATATAATAAAATATTTATTGTTTCCTTAAGTTTAGCCTAGAATGGGGTAAAATAATGCAAAACCACACAAAAAGCAACTAACTCCTATCAATACAATAAAATAAGGTGTGTAATGCCACTTGTACAATGACGAGATACATGGGGCCACTTAATGAAGGGGAAGACTCCATCAAGCAAGGAACAAGTAGTTGGTGATTATTCCACATGGCCTCCAAAGGCCCCTTCAAAGAATATGCTCCAATAAATGTCCACAAGACCACCTCAAAGCCCCTCTCAGAATGGGATCTTCAACAAGCCAAGCTCTTCAAGCAACGAAGATGTGTCCACAATAGCCTCCAAAGGATTTCTTCAATATAACTTATTCTTCAAGCAATATTCGAGAGGGGGTTTGGAACCCTTAAGGATGTCCACTTGGCCACATGTCAACCAATCCAAGTTTTCTTCAAGGTATCTCCTCATCAAGATACACACACAAACTCCAAGCAAGGGGGTGATCCACACACTTTGCTTACAAGCCAATCACCTCAAACCTTACAAAATAAAACCACAAAGAATAGGTGCCTCCTTCAAGGGAATGTGCCCATATGTTTTTAAATCCTTTTAACTCCAACGGAACATATCCCCCCAAAGGGTTGTTTATCACGCACAAAAGAAATTACTCCAAAAGGGGTTGCTCTACAATATCAAAGAAATTAAACTCCCAAAAAAGGCCTAAACTTTCATACCTCCACAAATTTCTCCCTCCCCATTGAACCAAGGTTGATCTAAGGTAATTACAACTGAGACATGGAAGATTTGAGGTTGAGGCAGAAAATGAGGGGTAGTTGCTTCCATATGTTGATTCTACCATCATGGAAGGAAGGATCGACCCTGCCTTTTGGCTGATAATTAAAACAAACTACACCACAAGCTAGGTGCACCATATGGAAAGGTTCTGGGGGATGATTTCTTGTTTAATAGGCATAAAAAGTCTAAATAAGTGATGTTGAAATAAGGTTGCATCTAGGGCTAAGTGTAGATCGGTTTCTTCAAATTGTCCATGCTACAAGAATTCCTTTAACAAATTTAGGGTTGCCCCTTGTGAGTGCCTCATTGCTTTTATTTATTACCACCTACCTAGGATTTTGATTTCCATCTTTACCAACAACATGGGACCCATATTCATAACTTAGAACAACAAGACAATACAGTCCATTGGTTTCCCAGATTTGATGTTACATAGGAGTATGCTCTGAATTTATGGTTCGGACTTCAAACCCATGTTGTAAGGACTCTTTTTCGATTGTTAGTGACTATTAGATGCAATCAAAACACATAGATCTAGATCAAAAGTGCCAAACAAACCCCAAAAGTTGGACTAGAATATGCGGTCACCCTCCAATGGTGGAACACTCTCATCAAAACATGTGAAATGAGCCCAAAATATGATATAAAAAAGGGGAATATGACACCTCCAAGGTTGGATGTCTTATCATAGAAGGTCTCCAACTCCAAAGGTCCAACTCTAAACCATCCCAAACTATGCAACAAACCCTCATCATGGAGTGTCATCCAAAATTGTCAATATAGGCAGACAAATCTGTTCCAAAGGGATAAACGCTCATTCACATCAAATGATCACTTAGTTATATAAAGGATGCAAATGAATTTCTAAGCAAAAACAAATTTACATCCCCAATAAGCTACTCCATTTTTCCACTACGAATACTTGCAGCGAAATAAAACTCAGACTGTTGATGTAATAATCCCTGATTGTATATTGTCTACGATCCATATTCGTTTAGGGTTGTTCAATGCTCATATTTATAGGCTCATCTATATACATGGATTGAGTGTTGTATATCATTGTCTCACTACCAAAATGATTTAAGTGTGCCTAGGATTAGAATCTATCCCTCTGACTACTGTTATAATCACGCATAATACTTTTAGTCCTACTTTATGACTATTTGAGTGCCCACAATGCATTGTTAAGGTTGTAGGGCCTCGGGATAGTGCATTGGATTCACCAAAATCTCTTAGTGGACACCCATAAAAAAATGTGTGGTAACAATTGGCTCTGATTGCAAGACACATGCTTGATCTTGCAAAGGAGAGCATGTGAAAACCTTAGAATCTCAACCACACACTTGTTAGCTCAACCACAAAAACAAAAAACAAAATCACAACAAAGCATGTAATTTTTTAATGACACAAGAAATCAAGTGCTTATGCATGAGCTTATTCATCCTACCTACCTATGCTAATTAGTATAAAATCAACCAATCAAGTGAAATCGTACAACTAATGAAGACACCTTAGCATAGCGTCCATGCTAGGGATTCTTCCCTTGCCTTTGGAAATAATCCAAGACAAAACCACATCAACAATGACCTAAGTAGACATCATTATATTCATCGAAATGGGGTTGGAACAATAGAAGGTATCATGAACCTCAATGCCCTCAAACCCTTTCCAAAGAAAAGGGTCCCTTTCACAAGCCCACTCTATCCAAGCTTGAATAGGGTTCATGTAAAAACCGCCTTCAAGATGAAATTTCTCTTCAAACTCTGTTTCCTATCCCAAATGACCTTCAAAACCAACAAAAGGACCTGAAAGATATGGTTGGCAAAGAGGCCTTAAAAATTCCCTAGGATAGGGCACACTTTGCTTCTCTAACCCTACAATAAAACCATCTTCTTGTTATCCAAATGGGGCTGGGACAATAGAAGAGATCTGAACCTAGATTCCCTCAAACCCTTTCCAAGGACAAGGATCCCTTTCACAACCCGCCTCTATCCAAGCTTGGATAAGGTTCACGTACAAATTTCCTTCAAGATGAACTTGCTCTTCAAACTATGTTTGCTTCCCCAAATGACCATCAAAACCAACAAAAAGACCTGAAATATATGGTTGGAAAAGAGGCCTAAAAATGCCTTGGGATAGGGCACACTTTGTTGCTCTAACCCTGTAATAAAACCATCTTCTTGCTATCCAAAACCTGCATTGATCCCTAACAAACAAGGTTGAAGATATTGGTTGAGATCCACCCCAAGGGAGGGAAAATGTGGCTATTAAAGATCTACAATAAAAATACTCCAGAGGAAACCCTATATCATAATCAAAGGTGAGCAAGCATGGATGAACTAAATCATGAGGGATCTCATAAAAAATGGGTTCCCCAATGTCTTCAAAATTTACACTTCCCTCATTAGAATATCCATATATGGGCTTTCCATCAATTTTCCAACAACCCTTACCCATATCACGATCATCGTAAGAAAAATGCACATCCTTATATCCATGGAAACCATCTTCATTGGAAAAAAGATCTTCAAGCCTATCATCTACAAAAAAATTGTCTTCAAGAACAAAAGAGAGAGGAAGGCTCACCAAACCCTCATCATGAAGACAACAAGGAAAAGCATCAACCATACCTTCAATATCTTCTTCAGTGGGCAATGGCTCTTCAACAAGAGCTTCTTCATTTTCTTCTTGATCTTCGTGGATTTCTTTGACAAAATCTTCATCGTGTTGTTCCAAATCTGCAATAACACATGGATGAAAATCCTCAAGGATTTCCTCTTGGACATGTTCTTCTTCCATTTTGTCTTCACTTACTTCAATTAGGGCTTCTTGGCCTTCATGTGCTTCCTCTCCAAGCTCCTTCTCTAGGATTTGATCTTTGTTAACATCTTTGTGTTCAAGCGATCGGCTAGAAATGTCTTCATTAAAGAGCCACCCAATATTCCCAGTGAAAAAAGGATTCGATCTCTCACAAAAGACCTTGCTAAACTCTTTGAGCATACAAATTTCTTTCTTAGGAAGCCCATCATACCATTTTTCTATATCATCATTTTCCAAATTGAGAGACAACATGAACATCTTCATGGACCATATTTAATTATGAGATGCCCTGCATGAATAATATAAAGTATCGATTAACCAAATTATTATGTCCATGAAATTTTGGGATGCATTTCTTCCAATCATAATTTTTCAAATCATAGCTATGGAATTAATTAGGATATCCCTGGAACCCCAAGAAATCCATGTTAGAATATATTATATTCCTTGGAAGGTAATAATGTCTTTGTATTATGTTGGAAGTTATCCACAATCTTATGTAAAAGAGTAATACATTAGATCTCATATTCATTATGGTAAAGTATACTCTTGATATCCATTGTTATATAAAGAGATGTTATTATGGAGAATTATACTATCCCACATGCAATATGTGAGAGTAATTCCTCCACATCTCTTGGTATATAATAGGGTCAGGGAGTCACATCACAACATTCCATCATACTATCACAACACATTGTATTGTGCTCACAAGCTCTCTACTATATTGTATTGTGCTCAATCAATAACTATTATCATTTGGGCATTGTTTATTCTTGTAGATTTGCTTTCTATCTGGTAGCCATTAGGCTTCTCTTCAGATCTGGGCATGATTCTACAGTTTTTTACTCCTAACCCTAACTCTGTTGTGAACATTTTTGCAGAATTTTTTCAAGGGTTTCTTGATTGTTTTTATGTAGATCTAGATTATTTTTGGATTCTCCTCAAGGAGATCTATCTTCCAGTTGTCAGATTTGTGGTTTTCGTCCAAGTTTGGTAGACTTTGTGCAGGTTTCCGTCAGCGAATTAATCGGCACTATTTTCGGCCTAAAACAGGACACCCGCGACTTTTCTTTGCAGACAGCGCGTGTAACCACGACTTGCCCTACTGTGAACCCGCATGTAAACTACAGACCCGCGTGTGCTACAGCATATCCGCGCCTCACCTACTGTGCATAATCCGCGTGTGCTTTAGCATACACGTGAATTCACTATGCAGAACCCGCTGTTATCAGATCTAACCGCGACTTTGTTGTGTAGAACCCGCGAGTATCAGATCTACTCGCGAGTTTCCTGTGACAGACCCGTGAATGACTTTTCTTGGCACTTTTTTTAAGGGTTATAAGTAAAGTTTGTTTTTTTACTGTGTTTCTTATCAGAACGGTAAAGTGTATCAGTTTTCTGTTATTCACCTTTTTTCTCTTATCATTTCTAGCATTTGGGTTTATTTTTCTTGTCAAATTTCTATCATTATGACTTCAAAAGTAGCTTATGTTCATGAACTTGTTGGTCCTAACTATCTTTCATGCAAAAGAAAATTGATTGATGTTCTCAGGAGTAAGAATCTATGGAGGATTGTTAATGGTGAACACAATAAACCGGTTGATGCTAAAGATGTGGCTATATGGGAAGATAAATGTGATCAAGCAAGAGGGCTCATTGGTCAAACGGTTTCAGATAATATTTAGGTAAGTATTGAGGCAGATGACAACCCGGTTGAGGTATGGAAAATTCTTGCTTCTTTTTTTGATAAATCTGATGATGTTTCTTCTTATTACCTTGAAAAAGAAGATTTTTGAGCTAGATCCTACTAACTTTGAAAGAGTAGAATTATATCTTGTTGAAGTGAAAACTTTAAATGAAAAATTAAATAATTGTGGTGAAGATTACAATAAGACGAACACCACTCTTCTAATTCTTGTATAACAAAAATTGCCATCTTGTTTTGACATGTTCATCCAAACTAGGAATAGGGCTCTTGAATTGTCTCAAAATACCACGAAACCTACTTTTGATGATTTTTGTAAAGGGTTGATAAATGAGCAAGAAAGGCTGATTGTTTCAGGACAAGTCTCACCTAATAAAGCTCTTATGGCACATAATAAGTATCCTGAGAAATTTTTTAATAATGCTAAAGGTTATTGTTCCAACACTTCAAATCATATTAATAAATTTGGTCATGCTTCTAATGCACATCATGAAAATAGTGAGAAGAAGAATGTGTATGATCCTTGTAAGCATTGTGGTAAAACTAATCATCCTGAAAAGAATTATTTTAAAGTGAAACGTTTAATGTCTGAGGCTAAAAAGAAAGGTTATGATGAATCACAAGTAGCTTTATGTGCATTTGTTTTTTCGTCTAGTAGTTCTTCATCAAATGTGGAATGGATAATGGATTTTGGTGCTTCTAAACATATGGCTGGTAATGCTTCTTTATTTACATCTTATGACAATAATAATTACACATCTCAAAAAGTATCTATAGGTGATGGTAAACAACTTTATGTAATTGGTTATAGTAATGTTAATGTTGCTAATGGTCAATTGGAAGATGTTTTTCATGTTGAACACATGCCCATCAACTTGCTTTATATTTATCGTGCATGTCAAAAAGGATATAAATTTGAAGCTTGGCTTGATAAATATGTTCTTAAAGATATCAATCATAATTTTAAAGTAGTTTGTTCTAGTCATGTTGATCATACTGTTGGTTTATATAAATTTGTTGGTTTTAATTCAACTAAAAGACAACCCTTGTATTCCTATGTTGCTCATGCTGATGAACTAAGTAAATTATGGCATGAAAGATTGGGTCATTTGAATTATGGTAAAATGCAAATGTTAACTAAAATGGTACATGGCTTGCCTAATATTTCATCTACTAACGGTGTTTGTGAAGGTTGTGTACTTGGTAAACATCATAGAGAAATGTTTGATAAAGGTAAATCTTGGCGTGCTAAATAACCTTTGCAATTAATGCATAGTGACATTTGTGGTCCTTTTGAAGTTCCTTCTATATCTCATGCAGTCTATTTTCTTACTTTTATTGATGACTTTAGTAGAAAATCATGGGTTTATTTTTTGAAAAATAAAAGTGACATTTTTGTAAAGTTTCAAGCATTTAAATCTTTGGTTGAAAATGATTTTGGTAAAAGGATTAAGACTTTGAGATTTGATAATGGGGAGGAATTTGTTACGAAAGAATTTGAAGCTTTTTTATCTAAACATGGAATTCAACATCAAAATATTGTTCCTTACACACCTCAACAAAATGGTGTTGTTGAAATGAGAAACATAACTTTAGTTGAAATGGCTAAATGTATGCTTTATTCTAAAGGATTACACAATAAATTTTGGGCTGAAGCCATAAGTTGTGCAAAATTGATTTTAAATAGAGTTCCTACAAAAGCTGTTAAGCATGTTACCCCTGATGAAAAATGGAATGGTAGAAAACCATATGTTAGTAACTTTAAGGTGTTTGGTTGTGAATGTTGGGCTCATATTCCTGATGACAAACGGAAAAAGTTAGAACCCAAGTCTCACAAGTGTATATTCATTGGTTATGCTGAGGATTCCAAGGCTTACAAGTTATTTGATCCTTCTAATCAGAGTGTCATAATCCGAAGAGATGTTCAATTTATTGAAGTCTCTCCACCACCTGAGACTGTAGAACCTCATGTTACCCTGAATATTCCATTGTCTCTTGTTACTCCTATATCTGTTACTCCTTCTTCCAGTTATGTGCCTATTGTTGATCTTAGTTCACCCTCTTCTTCAAGTGTTCCACCTGAATGTCTTGAAGCTCCTGAAGTGACTTATGTTCCTTCTAACCTTCATGTTTGTGCCCGGAAAACTCTTGAATCTGCAGGTAGTGAGATCGGTAATCCTTCTAATACTCATAGAACTAGATCTAACTTTTCTCTTATGACCAAAGTTTTAGCCACAGATGATCCTAATTCTTATGCTCAAGCTAAGGGTAAACCTCATTAGGAACAAGCTATGTCTGGTGAGTATGAATCTCTTATGAAGAACAAGACTTGGTCTCTTGTTCCTCTTCCTTCAAGAAAGAATTTAGTTGGTTGTAAATGGGTTTATAAAACTAAGTTTACTGTAGAAGGACAGATTGAAAAACATAAAGCTAGATTAGTTTCAAGAAGTTTTCATCAACTTGAAGGTATTGATTATAATGAAACTTTTGCTCCTGTTGCTAAAATGAATACAATAAGAACCATCTTATCTCTTGCTGCATCTTATAAATGGTAAATACACCAAATGGATGTTAAAAGTTCTTTTTAAATGGTGATCTTAACGAAGACATTTATATGCAACAACCACCTGGTTTTATTAATGCTAAATCATCAAGTTTTGTATGCAAATTACACAAGTCTTTATATGGTCTCAAACAAGCACCTAGGGCTTGGTATGATAAAATTGATACATATTTCTTAAACAATGGTTTTCAGCGTTGTATATCTGATCCAAATATGTATGTTAAGAATTTTGGTGATAATATCCTCATTATTGTGTTATATGTGGATGATCTTATCATCACTGGCAGCCAACTTGTATTAATTCAAAGTATTAAAAGTGAACTTAAAAAGTAGTTTGAAATGACTGATCTCGGTATATTGCACTATTTCTTGGGTCTTTAGATCTGGCATATGGAAGATGGTATTTTTCTCTCTCAACCGAAGTATGCTACAGAATTATTGGCTCGTTTCCATATGAGTGATTGTAAACCTAATCCTACACCATTTCAGTGCGGTGTAAAGTTAATTGTTGAGTGTACCACTCCTCTTGTTGATGCTACTCTTTATCATCAGCTCGTAGGCAGTTTGATATATTTAATTCACAGCAGACTAGATCTCTCTTTTGTCGTCAGTATGGTTTCTCGGTTCATGCAGCAATCTCATGAAAGTCATTGGCAAACAGCCAAGAGAATTCTGAGATATTTACAGGGGACATTATACTATGGTGTATTTTACTCGAGCAGTGCTACAGTTTCACTTTTTGGATATACATCTTCCAATTGGGCAGGCGACAGTTCTTATCCACGGTCAACTACTAGTTATTTGTTTCAACTTGGTTCAGGTCGGATTTCTTGGTCCAACAAGAAGGTGAAGACTCTTTCTTTATCTTTGTGTGAAGCAGAGTATAGAGCAGCTAAAGAAGTAGTTTGGTTACGACATGTTCTCACTGAGCTTGGTCTAGTTCTGAAATCATCCACTATGTTGAAATGTGACAATTAGTGTGTAATTCAACTTGCTTATAATTTGGTATATCACTCCAAGACAAAGCATCTCGACCTTGATGCTCATTACATTCGAGGTCTCGTCATAGATGGTATTCTTTCTCTTGAGTATTGTCCCGTCGGGCAGCAGGCAGCCGATATCTTCACCAAATCCTTAACAGTAGCGAAGTATGTGCATCTTCGTTCCTTGCTTGGGATGAGGGAAGTTGTCATCAAGGGGGAGCAGTAATGACTCCTTCCTTCCTTAGTGTTAGTGAGGGATTTTCTCACAACCATTATTAAGGGGGGGTGTTGGAATATATTATATTCCTTGGAAGGTAATAATGTCTTTGTATTATGTCGAAAGTTATCCATAATCTTATGTAAAAGAGTAATACATTATATCCCATATTCATTATGGTGAAGTATACTCTTGATATCCGTTGTTATATAAAGAGATGTTATTATGGAGAATTATATTATCCCACATGCAATATGTGAGAGTAATTCCTCCACATCTCTTGGTATATAATAGAGTCAAGGGAGTCACATCACAACATTCCATCATACTATCACAACACATTGTATTGTGCTCACAAGCTCTCTGCTATAATGTATTGGGGTCATTTGTAGTTGCTCTCTTATAAGATTAAAGGATATTTCTGGAGATAATAGAAGACAACCTTTCCATGGACGTAGCCCAATTGGGTGAACCACATATATCTGGTGTATTCTTTTCCTTGTTCTCTTTCTGTTCGTATTTATGTTGATATGTTATTGATTGCTTAGATAGGTAAGCTAGTGTAGCTAGATCTATAACTCTGACAATCCAATGGTTCAAACCTATCAACCACCCATGGTTCATCAGAAAACACCATATCACTTTCCAATCTTCAAATTTGAGGTATCTAAGCTGAAAAATGCACGAAATCATACCTCATACCGATAACAAAATGGTGGAGTCGCTAAGGTGAACTTGAAATGCCTTCAAATGCTACTTGCTTCACCCTACAAGCAACAAGTATTAAAAATATGTAAGGACAAGGGATTCATCCCTTCATGGAGTCACCATATGAGAAGAGAGATTTGCAATTGGAACCTCTCACAAAATGTCAATAAGCTTTGATCTTCAGATTTTTAGGACAAGGGCTTCATTCCCTCCAACATCGCCAAAAAATGTTACCGCACAAACTAACACTTGTAGGTAAATCCCCAAATATTGTTGCTAATTCACGGTAACCTGATAGGTGTTACCCATTGTCATCACTATAACTACCTCTATTCACTTTTGGTTGGCTCTTTTCCAACTTCAGGAGGTGTCCCTAGATAGGATTGCTAGGCTATGGCAGTGAGGTGATTTGGAAGATATAGCATAAGCAAAATAGGGTTGTAGTTTTTAGGGTTTTTTTAATAACGATGGAGAGACTGGATACCAGTGGAAATATCCAACTAGGGGAATGGAGTCAAGGTGAATCAAATGGCAAGTGATATCGAGAAGAATGTTCCTTCAAGAATTGGTCTATTTCCTTCAAAGGTTAGGGGTCGAGACACACTAGTCACATCACCCAATGGACTTCCAGGTCTACAAGAGGGAGATCTAACGAGGTAAAGTCCTTGGCCACCCAGGATGAACTATAGAGAAGATAACTAAATAGAAACCCTTGCCAAGGAGCCAAAAACCATGTCAAGACAAGGTCTAAAACACTCACCCAACCCAACAAAGGAGAATGTGAAAGCCAATAGCCTAGGAAACCCTCCTTCCAATTATTCTATGGAACAATCATGATAGGTTTGTAGAGGGCTTGAGCATTCCATCATTAACCCTTAAGCACAATAATAGAACCAAGAAGAAGAAACTTCAAAAGAGTTGACAACAATTTTACCACATAAAAAGAACCCTTAACACCATTAATTGCACAAAATAAATATATAGGATGAAGCTCCAAAAGAGAGAGAACTCTCAATTTCCAACCATGAAAATGAAATGAGGAAGTGCCTCTCTATTTATAGGAGAGGCTACAACTTCCTTATAGAATAAAAAATTAATTGTTTCCTCAAGTATAGCCTAGGGTGGGGTAAAATAATGCAAAAACCCACTAAAAGCAACTAACTCCTAACAATACAATAAAATAAGGTGGTCAATACCACTTGTATAATGATGAGATACGTGGGGGCACTTAATGAGGGGGAAGTCTCAAAATAATTGATGTTGAAATAAGGTTGTAGTGAAGGCTAAGTGTAGATTGGTTTCTTCAAATTATGCATCCTACAAGGGTCCCTTTAACGGATTTAGGGATGCCACTTTTCAATGCCTCATTGTTTTTATTTATTACCACCTGATCAAGTTTCCAATTTCCATCTTTACCAACAACATGAGACCATATTCATAACTCGAACACCATAACAATATAGTCTGTTGCTTTCCCAGAGTTGTTGTTACACAGGAGTATGCTCCAAATTTATGTTCCAAACTTCAAAACACACGTTGTGAGGACTCTTTTTATGTTGTATGTGACTGTTAGGTACCATCAAAAAATTATATCTTCTTCAAAAGTTCCAATAAATCCCATCATGTTGAAAGTAAGCCCCAAAAGTTGGACTAGAGTATGTTGTCACCCTCCAATAGTGGAACACTCTCATCAAAACATGTGAAATGACCCCAAATATGGTATAGAAAAGGTGAATAGGGCACCTGCAACGTTGGATGTCTCATCATAGAAGGTCTCCAACTCCAAAGGTCCAACTCTAAACCATCCCAAATTGTGCAATAGACCCTCATTCTGGAGTGTCATCCAAAAATTGCAACAAAAGCAGGCAAATATGTTCCAAAGGGTTGAATGCTCCTTCACATCAAATGATCACTTGGTTATGTAAAGGCTACAAATGAATCTATAGGAAAGAAAATTTACATCCCCAGTAAGTTACAACACTCCATTTGTCCACTATGAATACTTGCAACCAAATAAAACTCAAACTTCTTATGTAATAATCCTTGAATGTATCGTATCTACGATCCATATTCATTTAGGGTTGTTCAATGCCCATATTTGCAGGCTCATCTATGTACATGGATTTAGTGATGTACATGATTGTCTCACTGCCAAAATGTTTAAAGTATGCCCAGACTTAGATTATAGCCCTCTAATTATTGTTATAATTATTTAGAATGTTTTTAGGCCTACTTTATGATTGTTTGAGTGCCCAAAATGCTTTGTTAAAGTTGTAGGGCATGAGGATAGTGCATTGGATTTGCCAACATCCCTTAGTGGACACCCATATAAAATGGGTGGTAATAGGATCAAGTGAAGATTGCATTGGATCAACCACTTTATCAACAAATAGTTCCTAATGAAGGGGCACTTGGATAATATCAAGCTCTTCATGAGCAGGGGATCCTTTGGACATTCTATGCACAACTATAATGGAAGGGAAAAGATGAGTCAAATGGTCCTCTTAAAAAATTTTATAATGAAATATAGGTTTGTGTCCTATATGCATATGTTGATCGACATTGGGAATACCCCCAACATTATTCATGTTGTTTGTCAAATTTCCCCCTTTCCCTGAGCTTTGTTTCATGTTCTTGCTTCTCCTTTTTATTTTGACCTTCCCCTTGCTAGTTCAACTAGGGTAACCAACTATTGTTTCATTAGATGATGTAGATGGAGGAAAAACCAAGTTAACTTATGGAGAAAGAAAAGAGACAAAATCAAATTGATGGCCCTAATATGAAGTGCTTGTTGGTGAACTGTCAAATGAATTGAGGACATTTGGAGAGGATTACAACCAAACCAAAAATCCTATAGTAAATCCAAGAAGACTCAAAATAGCGATGATTATGGAACCAACATTTCCAAGTGGAGGAAAGGAATGGATTCCCTTAGTTGGTATCTTGTAAACAATAGATTAAACCTTTGATTGGGTTACGAAACAAGGAAGATTCTTTCCTCTCGAAATGGTTAGAGGAAAGAAGTTGACATAGAAAAGGGGTGAAAGAATACTTTGAAAATCCCAAATATAATGACTCAAATGGTCACCTTGGATATTGGTTGATATAGGACTAGAATATGCCACTCTAATTAAGAGGAAATAAAAGTGAGATATCTATAATCAACAAATGACCAATTATTTTTAAGGCCTTACCACATGATAAAGTACTATAAAAATCACATCTCTATATTCTATACTGCATAACAAGTAGGAAAATATAGATTTTGAGTGATAATTGAGCCTCCAACGAGGGTGGAAGCCAAGTGAAGGTGAGAAAGAGACTAGTTATAATAACCCCATAGAGAATTCCCCATCGAAAGTGATGAAATCCAAGGGGTTCCTCAAAGGTGATGTATTATTTATCTTAGGTACCATTCGTAATCCAATGAACAAGTGACATGGGTGAAATCTTAGGGATGGGAAATAGTTTGTCTCTCCATAAGATGAATATTGGGGGAACACTCATGGTTCAAATATGAAGGTTTAGGTTTTAGTCGCATGAGTTAAAACTCACATCCCTCACCACTCTCTTTCAAATATAGGATATAATCCTTCTCCTATAAAATCATTTCATGCTAAAACTTATGTACCTACTGCTTTAGTATGGGGGATTCCCACACAACCATAGATTGACCTGGTGCTTTACGCTTGTGTTAGAGAAGATTTTCTAGTAGCAAAAACCATTAATAAAGGAATTCTAGTTTTTATTTAATCAACTTCTATTTCATGTTAGATGGCCCAAGGGCATCTACTCTCCACTCCCATTCCAAAGGACTTAACTTCTACACTACTGTGATTTTTCTATCCAACAAAAGAGTCTAGTAGATTTTGCATTAAGCATTCATTTTAGGTATCTTCTTTACTCATGCAGACATGGAAGAAAGATCAAATTGTGTTTTGAAGCATTTGTAAACACCAAAAATAAAATTACTTGTAAACAAGCATTAACAAAGAAAATTGTGATCACAATTGACAATATTTGTGTAAAAAGATAATAACGACAAGAAAGTTTGCTTTGTATGGAAATCTTTCTATTTACTAGTTTCAAATATTTCCTATTACATTCTATATGATACCAATGATCATACTTCAATCAACAATGATCATGCAATTATTCATTGTCAATGCAATTTTTTAGGCCTTTCACGCCAAATCTTGTTCAAAAAAATATTAAACCTTTGATTTTATAAGAAAATGATACAAATGAGAATAAGACAGGGATACAAGCTAGGATTGCAAACCAATTTTTTAATTCAACAAATGTATTCCAACCGAATGAATGACCTAATTCATGGAAAACTTAAAATTTCTTAGGTAGCAATCAATTTTTTGTTTTTTCCTATATTTTCCAAAAATGAAAGCTAACATTCATTCAAACCTCAACACATGTATAAGAAGACTTATAAGACTCTAAAATGCCAAGACCCAACAAGAAATGGTTGAAAAAAGAGTTGGGGAGGCCAATTTAGACTTCTACAGAGCTGGTTGCAAAAAACCCAACCACGTAAGTGATCTCATTACCCAATGATGGGTTCCCTTAACAAAAGGTTTGATCCGATCATGGGTTTTGTTTCACAAAAAGTGAAAATGGATCATAAACTTTGGCCCAAAAAGAGCAATCAACATCTTAATTTCTCATAATAAAAAAAGAAAAATAACAATAACACTCATTATGATGTAGGTTCCAAATTGATAAATGCTAGCAAACCTAAAATGACTAAAAACTATGGGGAATTACGAATACTCAACCATACATAAGAACAATTCATGATAATTCTCCCCATCTAAGTTACCAATTATGTTGTGGGAATTTTCCCTACCAATTATGTTGTGGGAATTTTCCCTACCAATTATGTTGTGGGAATTTTCCCTATTACCTATACCATACCAATTACCAATTATGTTGTGGGAATTTTCCCTATTACCTATACCAATTATGTTGTGGGAATTTTCCCTATTACCTCTCAAAATGTTTGGATGAATGTGGAAACGTCTTGAAAAGATGCACCACTCATTCTTAGTTTTCTTAGATTATATATTAAGAGAGGTCATAAATTTATAAGCCAAGTAGGTAAGGTTTCAAGCCATGCATTAAAAAAATACAACAAAGTTCTTATCATGGCAATAACTTATCATTTTAGGGTGATGTACATTTCTCAAAGTGATTTTTCATAGTTCTTATCATGGCAATAACTTATCATTTTAGGGTGATGTACATTTCTCAAAGTGATTTTTCATAATAGGTAGATATATACTATAAATAAATAAACAATAAGGAGGACTATGTCTTTATTTATAATCAAATTACATTGGTAAAATGCATATGAGGAAACTTCGTGGTACATCATAGTAAAATATTGAAATAAGAAAAAAAAGTATTTATATTTTTGCTATAGAGACTACTTGTTTTGGGATTTTTCACACATATGAATGTAGAAACTTGTCCAAAGATTTGGTTGGAGAATCTTTGACATATCCAAGTTCTAATTTAGTCAAATTCTCCTTTTGAATTATTTTCTTATTGCAAAATGTAGTTAGTGAAGAAGAAGAAACTTGTCCAAAGATTTGGTTGGAGAATCTTTGACATATCCCAGTTCTAATTTAGTCAAATTCTTCCTTTGAATTATTTCCTATTGCAAGATGTACACAGTGAAGAAGAAGGGGAGAACTACACTTAAAGTGATGCTTAGAAGTTTTCTAATTAAATCATTATTTAGGTATCTTGTAAGAGAAATGGTTCAATCACTTCGAGCTCAAAGAGAACTTCACAAATATAATAAAAAATACCTTACTTATTTCCAATTAACACACAAAGTCTCATTCTTGACTAACAAATAACGACCTACTTATAATGAGTAGAAAATCGAAGTAGGAAAACTGAATCTACACCTATTGATTTGAATAAACATCCATCATTCAAATGCAAATCCAATCGTCATATAATCAAAACACAAAAGGCAGTGTGGGTGGCGGGATGGGTGGAAGGTGGGTTTAGTAGAGATCTTCAATATTCAAGAAAAAATATAATGTTGTATAGCTGCCACGTGTTCGATAACGAACACCATTTCCAATGAAGGAGTTCCTCTTCACTAACTTCTCATTAGTGTCAATCCTCATAACATATTTCTCCAACGTCTAAGCATAATATATATACTCACCCTAAAGACCCTCAAAATCCTCAAGGGTGGATTTCGACAAAATAAGTTTACTTAGGATGAAGCCCACTTTTCTCCCCCCTTCACCCCTTATTTCTATGGGAAAAAGGTGCTTTGGGGGAGAAAATGATTTTCTTGGCAGGGGTTGAATGAGAACCATAGAAGTGGCATCATTATATTCACCTTGCTTAAAACCCATAATTCATGAGATTTTATATCTTTTTTTCTTCTAAAAATTACGATCAATTGTGACTTTTAGGTCATAAGATGTGATTATCTTTCTAATTGTGAGTACATTGTGAGTACATTGACATGAATATGTGATTAGAAGACAAAACATGTTCTTTTAGGGAAAATTGTTAGATTTTCAACTTTTAATCAATATTAATCTAGGATTTATCTGAGAGAATAACATGCACAACAATAAACACAATAGACAAGAGACACAAAGATTTTCCTCGGGGAAACCATAAAGGAGAAAACCCCGCAACTTCCTCAGAGATAGAATGAGCACCAATACAATAGCAAAAAAGTAAAACACAAATATAGAGATGGTCTTTAACAACTTCTCTCTTCTTCACTTGTGCAAACCTCTCCTTTCTCTCACTAATGCGAATTGAGTGAGTGAGTGAATGATCCAAATGAGAGAGGCACCCTCTCTATTTATACTTTAACTTTCACTTGACCTTTACCCCAACTAGACTGGGCCGACTTCTCTAGGAGAGTCTAATAACCCAATTACAACTTAACTCTGGGCGTCTAATGCCCCGACATACAATGGAGGGTTAACCTCAATGACTTTGCATGACTCAAATTCAATAATAAATTTCCCAACCAGAGGAATAAACATCTTCGTCGGAGGTACAATAATAAAATACAAATACAATATAAAATATACAAGTGAATATCTTCCGAAGTTACAATTACATTAACACTCCCTCTTAACTAGGAAGGTATTCTCTTGGCACAAACATCAATACATATGGACACAAGTCTTGTTGTTGCTGCAACATCCTTCCCCAAATTTTCTGTAAATATTGGGGTCCCTCCTTGTACATTTTTGTAATCAAATGCTCTCTCTTTTGAAGTTTATCCTTCACCCTTTGGATAGCTTTAACTTTTGTTTCCCAAAGGAGTGTCCATTGATCAAATTTCGACTAAGGCAGAAATCCTTTGTTGCCTTCGGCGCAAATTTTAAACTTAACTCTACCGCTTTAGGCGTGGATTTTAACCTTAACATCGCCGCCTTCGACGCAAATTTTAACCATGAGTAGGCCACCTTCCGCGCCGAACTCAAAGCTATTTTGACCGCCTTGGGCGTGAGTTTTAGCCTCATCCCGGTCGATTTTAGGGCGCAGTTTTTGGTAATAACCCTGCCGAGTGTGGCGCATTGTTTAACCTTCAAACCGTCGCGAAAATCTCTTATGCCTTTGCGCCACTTTTGCTTTCGCTTTTCTCAACTTTTGATTTCTCGCCGGCTTACATGGCACAGTCTCCATCACTAAAACTCCCGCCGTTGCGCATCACCAAATCTTAAATCTGCCGCCCGTGTTACCCCGCCTCACCTTTTGGCGCAATTTTTAGGATAAATTCTACCGTTACGATATCCGCTTCGTCACTCATGAAGCTTAGACTTAAAGGCAAGAAACACTGGCGCAGGTTTTAAGCCCGTGATCGCTGCCCATTGAGCCATTTATAAGTTTAAAACTCCCGTTGGAGCCAGAAGCGCCTCACCATCGCAAAATTTTAATATTGCGCTCACCGCCCACCGCGCAAACCTTAGGCACGAAGATGCCGCACGTTGCGCAGATCTTACCGCCACGATCACCGACTGCCACGCAAAGTTTAACACTTCGATAGCCGCTATTGCACCTCCAATCTTTTTCGGCATTGGCGCAGATTCGTTTGGTGTGGACATTAACGCCACCCCGTGCAAAATTAAAAGCCCTCGCATTGAGCCCTGTGCACATTTAACTCGCCACCCTACCACCCCAATGCATTAATGCGTCCCCTATATCAATGCGTCGAACGGGATGTTCGAGCTCATTCTGCCCATTTTGGGGAGAGCCATAGTTCGCTGTGTTCGCATTCGTCATTGTTGGATTATCTCCATCTCGGAACGCTCGCAACTACAGGGAGCCATTGTGAAACTGACAGGTAGGTACCTCAAATACCTCCCCGTTTCATTCTTTTGGTTCATGTGTAATTCTTCCCCGTTATGCGGTCCATTTGTTTGGGTATATATATACGCCATAGAGTCTTAGCATCCACCCCAGTCGTAAGCAAACTCCACTCCCGCTGAAAATGGAGACCAGGAATCAGTCCATACGAACTAGAGCTCGGAGAGTCCTATTATCATCATTGTGTCCCAATCTTCGCCCACTGTCGCGCACTCGGCGTCGCCAGTGCCTTCCCCACACAGCAGACCTATTGATAAAGCATCCAGCTAGAGGCATCCTCGCCAAACCCATCGCGTCGATTTGTTTAAACGCCCATCCCCAAACTGTGGCAAAGTTTTGCCGGCATGTATAGCCCGAAACTACTCACGGTAGTTGCAGAAATGAAGCATGCATTGAATCCTTGACGTATAAACTAGAGAGCAGCCATAATTTTTTACTCTATGCCCACCACAAATTTTTTAGAGCAACGTAATCGCCCATAGGGACTAAATATTGAGCTAGGCGCTGCTCTCACCTATTTCGAAACTCATCCTAGTCAGTCCTCCGGAGTTTGCGATAGAATCCATCCCAAATTCCTGAGACGCCAACGGCCGAAGATACATAGAGGTCGCGTCTAGGCCCACATTATTCTGATTTTGAGCAATAAAGTTGTAATGCTTTTATCACTGTGTTTGTCTCAAAATTGTTTTTTGCGAAGTAATAACAGTCATTTCCATAGTTTGCAATGCATGAAAGATATGCTGCTTTTGATTAGGAGCCTTATTATTGCATGCGCATTTCTTCATCATAACGCAGTTGCAATTAAACCATTGCGCCAAAATGTTCAGCAAGCCCCTTATTTGTACTACTTGGCTCATTGCAGATTGGACATGCATAAGAGATCCGCCCGACGCAAAGCAAAGATTGTAGAATCGTATTCCGACATAGAGATTCTATTAGACACATCTCTCGAGACAATGTTTGGGGATACGCTGGCTACCACCGGGGTGCTTCCAGGCAGTTCTGCTCCTGAATTTGGGTGGAGTGATCTTTATAGGCTCATCAAGGATCAAAATGACCCGCAAATTCCTCTCGAAGATTCCATGGTTTACACGAATATTAAAAAATCTTGTCTTCACAAGGCAGCGACTCGTCCCAAGTTTTTCCAATGTTCAGAGGTCATCGATTGGATCATCCCTCACGTTCAAATAGATACAAGGCTGATCAACAACAAGGGTGGGATGACTCTGTCATCCTTCACACCCCAATTCGTCACAACAATTTACAAATTGCCCCATCCAGGGACCTGGTTAACTGACCAATGGATAATGGATAATTTGGGGGACCCCCTGGAATCCACCAGGAAGATGATGATCAATGACAGACAGATCAGACGGAGGAAAAACAATGAATATGAGAGCAATCTACTAAAAACTCCCTATTGATTTATTGCATTAATGTTGAGTCGGATCTTTGGTATGCCGAATGGCAAGATCTTCAAGCTCGAGTGGGTACCAGTGATATTTCACGTGGCCATGTCTGGTACCATATTCAATTTCAGATAGTTTGGCCTCGCAGCTAATTGCTACTCAAGGGGCATTAACTCAGAAGAAGGCGGACTTCTTCATGTCCTCCTACTTGATGGATTGCCTACTAAGTAAGCACCCTTTCCCAGACTTGGGCTACTCATGGAATAGGAAAGAGACACCCCTCTTCATAGCTTACCAACCTACATGGGAAAGCAAGTATGCTAACCACTATAAAGAAATCTGTGAGAAACTCATAATGCCACTATATCAGCTTATTTTTGTGGAGGAACTGAATTGCATGTCTGAAAATGCAATGCCTATTATAGAAGAATTCGGGGACTACTATTTCTCTTCTAATGGCACATACATTCGGATGAGCGAAGGATCACAGCCTCCCTATTTGTTTCCCCGGTATGTGACCGATTTTGTGATCCATAAGGAAGCCTTGAGACAACTCTTTGGTACTGGCGGAATTAGCAAGATCTTAGCAGACAGAAAGAAAGGCATGCACCCGCCCATTCCCTTCACCATCAGAGCGTATAGCCTCCCAAAGGCCAGCGATGGTGAAAATTTAGCTCAAGGCCTTGAGGTCTTTCATTTTGGCACTATGCCTTTTAGGAGGCACGATCCTGATGGCAGGATTGCCAAACACTGCCTTAAGGTCCAAACCTCGTTTGATTATACACATCTCATGGACCACACTGAAGAATTATTCCACAACGCCAGAAATTTGACTGAGTTGGGGAAACGTTACAAAAGGAAAAGCGGGACTAGTGCTAGCCCTAGACCTATAGGCTTGATCCAGAAGGAGCAGCAAGCCGCAGCTAGTAGTCTAGCAAAATCTCAAAAGCAGCAGGATGACTAGCAGCTATGGGATAAGCCTCACCAGCAATATGATTCCGAAAAGGGTTTAAAAGAAGAGGTTGATCAGTACATGTAAAAGGTAGAAAGGCTCGGGAAAGAGCAGGAAGCAAATAGCCAACAAGAAGCTAATGCTGCCAGAATCCAACAAGAACAGGAGATGGAGGCTAAGCATTTGGAGGACGAAAGAGTCTGAACCGCCGAAGCCGTAGAGAAGATCAGGTTAGAGGAGGTTAAAAGGCTAAAAGACATCAAAGAGAAGGCCGAAAAGGAAGCTGCTGAACTAGCAGAAGCAACTAGGTTACAAGCAGAGAAGGCCCAAAAGAACGCAGCTGAAAGGGCGGAATTGACAAGATTACAAGCCGAAAAGGAAGCTGCAGAGCTCGCAAAAGTAGTCATGCTGCAAGCAGAAGAAGAAGCCAAGAAAGCGAGTGAACAGGGCTCGTCCAGTCCACAAGCCATGGACTTAGATCTGCAGAAGATAGACCAATCAAGGATCGCTGAAACTGGGATTGTTCCTACTGATGAATTAGCACTAACCCCAGGCAGCAACGCCAAGTGGCCAACCTGAATTCTGTTTATTTTCATGAACAGAAGAAGGCTATCATTGATAGGTTAGTTAATAAAATGGGAACCGGACCAGACAGCTTTGAACTCAGAGTATCAGAAACTACCCTTGTTCAAGGGACTAACCTTGACCCTGCTTTCACAACATAATGTTATGTGTCCGCAGCTCAGGCAAACAAAGCCAATGTTGACTTTCTGATGGATGAAGTGAAGAATTATATGGAGTTATGCTTCAAAATAAAAGCTGATAGGAAAAAGGAGGTTTCAGAGTCAAATGAATTGAAAAGAAAGTATAAAGAACTCATGGGTGAAAAGGAAGAATCAACTCTGACAATCCAACGGCTCGAAAAAGAGAAGAATGCACTAGAAGCACAGTTTTTTTTGTTGAAGGTGCACATGAGCACTCACAGGCTCGTGTGGTAGAATTGGAGGGTAGTTACAAGCAAGACCTGGCCTCATTCCATAGCTATGCATGTGATCAGCAGGAGAAAACACACCAACTGCTAACATCAGTCTCAGAAGAAATAAGTAACGTAAAGGAGATGGTCACAAGGATGTGGGCCATCGAGGCAGAGGCACTTGATTTGAAGAATAAATTTGCTCTCCATGTAATAGAAATTAAAGAGCAGTTTGAATGGAGAGTAGGAAAATCTGGTTTCCCTTAGAACTTGTGGGCCACAACAGAGACAGAATTAGACTTGAATATTGGTGTCCTCGAATTTTGCAGAGACTGCGGCAACAAGCTGAGCCAAAGGATCCGCAGGTCAGCCAAAAATTGCCAGACACTTTACTCAACAACCCGGAGCTCCTCGGAGAAGTGTCACATTGTTCTACCAGAGACCATCTATGATTTTCCCAATAGAGAGATATGCAAAGCAGAGCTGCAAGCCAATTTGAGTGCAGAGCTAGAATATCTGGATAAGATAAAGGTGTTCACCCCTGAAGATCTCCGACATTTCATCGGTCAGGCCGCTATCCATGCATATTTTCTTGAAGACATTTCTCAGGCCGTGGCTGTGGGATCGGTTTCTATCAAATCAGATTTGCGCCAATTTGAGATAATGCTCAAAGTAACAGTTGCAGCACGGGGAAAGACCATTCTCAGGGAAATAGACCAATGGGCTAGTTACATTCGATCTGTCGAGCAACCCATGCAAGCAAGTACCCCAGCTGAAATTGGAAGACCTTCAGAAGTAGTGCAGCCAGCGCCAGTAATTGCCCCTACTGAAATCGGCGAACCAACAGATGCAACAGAGTCAGCTGAGGCAATCAGTACACTTGGGCCTTAGTTATTATTAATGCGATAAAAGGAAAACATAGCTGGAATTTGTTTTTGTCTTACATTTTGTAAAAGACAGATGTTTTTTTTTTAGTTTTGTCTTATTAGTCACTAGAAGACAAAATTTTGTTTCCTTCCTCGGTTTAGGTTTTGGGAAAAGTGAATATTGTAAATCTATAAATAGAAAGACAGAAGAGCATCATATGGGCTTTTTTTTGGGAGGGGAAAAAAGAGATTCTCTGAGCTTGCGTGTAAAGGACTTTGCTGCATGTATTGGAGTTTCTTTTTGGCCTAATAAAAGCTAGGAGGACTGTGTTTTTTGCCAGGATCATGTGTCAAATCTCTGTTGAGCTATCTTTAGATGCGTTTACATATGTTTTGTGAGATCTTTCTTCACTACGCATGAATTGTTTCTAAATGTGATGAAAGCTTCTCATATATTTTCCTTTGCAATTAATGTTTACTTCAAATGAGCAATGGGAATGTTTAAATTGAATCAAATCTATCTCTGTAATCATTTATTTTCTGCTGGAGGAATGTCTTTAAGGTTGAATGGCTATCTATGAAATCTTCAGTTATTTCTACAGTTTTATTGCTCATATCTTCATTTTGCTCCTTGCAAGGATAGGTTAAATTTGCTTAAGATAGTTTAGATTTATTTTTTACTAGTTCTAGGATTGGTTTTGTTACAGTTTGCATCTAGATTAAAGTACTTGCATATCATATTTAAGATAAAATCACATAACAGTGGATTAGGCCGCAACCGGTGAAAACTTAAACAATTTTTTTTTAGATCTTATACGGTAGCCGGGCCGTTAACTGGACGGATTCCCCACACTAAACGGTGAGCGATCTGATTGGGATTACCTGCCAGGGAGAATCCCTTGCCGATTGATGCTACGATCTCTGAGGCATCAACAAGTCTTCTACGCTGGATCATCATCAATGCTGGATCATCATGAACTCGGGATCATCATTGTCACTGTTGTTGCTATCCTCATCATCTCGATCATCAAATGGTGACATCTATCGAATCTACTCGTCATAGGAAGTTCTACAGAGCCAGCCCTTTTTCATGTTGGATGTAGGCCTAGCCTCCATGTAGGTCTTCATCAACTCTGCGAGCAAGCCATCAAGTAGGTACAGCCCAGGACTTATTATATTGCCTCTGCAAAAACCTGTGTCTCCTACTATCACCTCGTCGTATTCGGATCATCTCATCATCACACGGAGCACAGCCCAGATGCACATCACACAACACTTACATCAACCGACATGGGAAGACAAACCTACAACCATTCAGGAAAGGCTCATCACTTACATCATGACCATGGGAAGACAAACCTACAACCATGCTGGAAAGGCACAACACTTACATCAACAACCATGGGAAGACAAACCTAAACCATACTGGAATGGCTCAGCACTTATATCGATAGCCATGGGAAGACAGACCTCAACTATGATGGAATGGCTCGGCACTTATATCAATGACCATGGGAAGACACACCTACAACCATGTCGGAATGGCCCCAGCCTTTACATCTACACCATGGGAGGACACACCTACAACCATGTGAGAATGGCTCCAGCACTTACATCTGCACCATGGCAAGAAACACCTACCACCATGTGAGAATGGCTCATGTGGATCTGCATCTTCTAGACTCATCACTTCCCCTTGGAAGGAACCTCGATCTGAAGTACACCAAGCTTCTCTATGAAGTATCCAAACTTCACTTTAGCTAGCGGCTTGGTCAACACATCGGCTATTTGCTCGTCCATCGCAACATACTGGAGCTTCACTGCTCCTCTCCGTACCATATCCCTGATATAGTGATACTTGATCTCGATGTGCTTCGACTTGTTGTGGAACATTGGGTTATCAGACAACTTCACACAACTATGGTTATCGCAAAATATACAAGTCGCATCCAACTGGAGATCAAACAAATCAGACAGTAGCTTCCTCAGCCATACTGCCTCACAAATAGCCAAACAAGCTGCGACATACTCTGCTTCGGTTGTACTCAGTGCCACGCAGGACTACTTCCTGCTAAACCAAGAGATCACACCTAATCCCATACTGAAGCAACATCCTGAAGTGTTATTCCTATCTGTGGCACTTCCTGCCCAATCCGAATCAACATAACCCTCCAGGTTAATCTTCTCATTCGCGTCATAGTTGAGCCCATAATCAACTATACCCTTCAGGTACCTCAGAATATGCTTTGCAACAATCAAGTGAACATGTCTCGGATCCGTCAGGAACTGGCTCAATGTGTTCACAACAAAGCATATATTTGGTCTCGTGTTCGTCATGTACATCAAAGATCCAATCATCTGACAATATATCGTGGCATCAATCGACTCTATTGAAGCATCACTCAATAGCTTCAGGTTCGATGTCATAGGTGTGGCCATGGCCTTGCAGTCCATTATCCCAAACCTCTTCAGGATCTCCACTGCATACTTCCCTTGTCCAAGGAATATTCCATCCGCGTGCTACCACACCTCCATGCCTAGAAAGTAGTGCATCATACCCGAGTCCTTCATCTCAAACTCGGCAGCAAGCTTCCTCTTCATGTTTGCAATCAACCCATCCTCACCTGTCACAAACAGGTCATCTACATAGAGTAGGAGTATCACTGGGTTCCCTTCATCAACCTTGTAGTAAAGGTTGGAATCTGCTTTATTCTTGGTAAATCCCAAACTAGTCAGGAAGCTATTTATTCTAGCGTACCACGTCCTAGGTGCCTGCTTCAATTCATACAAGGCCTTCTTCAATTTGCACATGAGTCTGCCTGTCATGTGTCTCATATCCGAGTGGCTTCTCCACATACACTTCCTCTTCTACTACATTGTTTAAGAACATTGTCTTGTCATCCATCTGGTGTACCTTCCATTTCATCACTGCAGCCATAGCAAGTATTGATCTGATGGAAGTGTATCTGGCTACAAGTGCAAATGTCTCCTCGTAATCTATGCCTTCCTTCTAGGAGAAGCCACGTGCCACAAATCTTTCCTTGTGTTTCTCTATGCTACCATTTGCAGCATGCTTGATCTTGTAGATCCACTTGGAAGTCACAACAGACTTCCCTATTGGTCTTGGGACCACATCCCAGACATCATTCTTCATGATCGATTGGTACTCCTCGATCATGGCATCCTTCCATTCCTTCCTCTCTGTCACTTCTTCATAGTTGGTAGGTTCCTTGTCAATGATGTCGCACATCAGGGCTACATAACTGGAGTATGGATTCGGTCTCTTGCTTTCTCTGTGCATTCCTTCTAGAGTGCCATATATCTCTGCATCTTGAACTGCCTCTCATACCGATGTTGCTGTCCTCTTGTGAGAATTCTTCTCACGGGGTGGATCTACAGGTTACTGTGGGTCTTCTATCTCGCGGTCTTCATATTCTTCTGGGGTTGTTTCATTCATTGTTGTATCTCAGATCCTGGATGCTTCTGGTTCTTCAATATCTTCAATAGGTAGTTTTCTTGATCTTTGTCGCTTGTTCTTCGAAACAAATCTCTCTTGTAGACGATAGTACACGATATTTCCTACAAGACAAGTTCAATTGCATGATTAGAAACATCTCATAGTTTTCAAAACAAATTCTTACGCATAAAGACATATGTCATACAGTCATGCAATTATGTTAGCCAATGCTTCAATACAACATTCATCCATATCCCGTAACTTTCTAGATGCCTTCCATCTCTACCAGCACATTGTTAAGAGTGTGCACTACTCCCAACATGTCAGCAAAAAGGTTTCATTCTAGATAAGTAGCAATGGAATGTTGTACAGTGCCATAGACCACTTACCTATAACATGCATATTAGTAGTATATTGTTCATTAATGCAAATTTTCTAACATGCATAATACACATCCTAGCTCTAGGAACATAAGTATGTACACAACTAGACAATATCATTTAAATAATTAGATATACAAGAAATGACAATTCAAATACTTATCTTTGTTTGGTTGTTGGGTGAAATCCCTCTTGAACTTTGCTTCCTTGCGGGAACTACTGGAGTCTCTGACAGTGTGCTCCCTCTTGATCTTTGTTTGAGAAATCATCTCTTTCTTCTTCTCTGCTTCTTTTCCTTTGCACATCCTTTGCAGACTTCTTCATGCTTCGACTGGATTTCTGGAAGTCCTTCAACCGCTTTCCTTGCAATGGTTAGTGCCCTATAGTGCACATGTGCAAGCCTTCTATGCCATAGTTCACTTGGCTCCATGGAGTCATGGACCAAGGCTTGTTCAGGTTGGCCCTTCAGTTTGTATAAACCTCCCTCTTGCTCACCAATCACTACTGCATCATCTATGGTCTTTCCCTTTGGCCACATAAGAACTTGACTATCAATAAATGCAATCCTCGTACCTTTTGCATCCAATGCCAATATGGAGAGAAGGTTCTTCTTGAGTCCTGGTACATACATGACATCCTTCACCTTCAGAGACTTCCCGTAGTCTAGCTAGTAGGAGGCTTCACCAATTCCTTTTATGGGGTACTGGTAATCATCCCCAAGTTTCACCTTGTGGGGTAACTCATGTTCAGATAGGTTCACAAAGGATTCTTTAAATCCTGTCACATGCTTGGAAGCCCCACTATCTACAAGCCAATAATTGCTCCCATGTGCAATAGTGCCTGTGAGAGCTGAAATCAGAACATACTCTTCATCACTTGAAGAATCTCCACTGTCTACTTTGGTTCTCTTCCTTGGAGGTTCATCATCCTCTATAGTGCGAGCATGGTGTCTTTTCTTGTTGTTCTTCTTTTTGTGTGAGCTACTTTTTCTCTTGGGACAATCTTTGGAGTAGTGTCCCCTCTCATCACAAGTATAGCATCAAATGTAAGATAAATCTCTCTTGAAGTTCCCTGTTTGGTTATGGTGGTGGTGTCTTTCCTTCTTGTGATGAGGATGCTCCCTCTTGGTGTTATTCTTCTTGGTGTGTATTGTGAGATCCTAGTCTTCATTACCCATCTTCTCTTCTCGAGCAACAAGTCGAGCTTCTTCTTGTGAGCATTCCTCCCACAACCTACTGCATATGATTAACTTCTTTCTAGCACAAATTCCTTGAATAAAGGAATCCCATGACCTAGGGAGACCATTCAAGGTGGTCATCACTATTTCTCCATTCTCTACAATTTCTCCCACAGTTTCAAGTTTTTCCTTTATCTGAGAGACCCTTGTAAAGTAGGACTACATGGTCTCTGTATTTTGTATCTTCACATTCTTCAATTGGTTTCACAAGGTCATCTTCTGATTTATATTATTTCCTTCAAATAGCTTGGTCAAGCAATCAAACATCTCTCTAGGTGTCTTTAAGGAAGACACATGTGGGATGAGGTGATCCTTAATAGAATCAACAATGATCCTCTTGGCCTTGACCAAGTTCTTCTTGTGTAGAGCTTTGGCCTCATCTCCCTTTGGAATAGGAACCTCTTAATTTACATATGTGTCCAATTCATTCTCTTCAAGAACTAATGTAATCCTATACTTCCATGCTCGGAAGTTATCAGCCCCTTCAAGCTTATCCTCAAGCTTAGTGTGGTGAGATATCTTTAATGAGTACTTCAAATGGAAATAGAAAATCTTTTAGGTCTTACCACTTGATTTGTTGAAATTGGTTCTCGAGCTGGCTTGGGTTTGTCAGAGAAACCCTAAAATTTCAAACTTGGAATTTAAAACTTCTGTTTGGATAGAAAGATGTGCTTCATTGAGGCGAGCAGGCTCGTACACTTGGTTTCTAAAGATTCCAAAAATTCACCCCTGCAAATTGACTTGCGAAATTTTGATTTGCGATTTCTGGTTTTTATGTTCCAGAGTCAAATTAGGAATTGACTTTCCAGGAGTTTTACCCAACCAAAAACTTCGATCTTGGTCTCTAAATTTCGATTTTGATGAGGAGCACTTCCCTATGATGATTGCACTCCAAAATTCCACTTTTGTGGAAAGCCCTAATTTCCAGCAGCAATGACGGGCCACAAAGTGAAAATGCTCAGAATCAACTTTTGCTTCGACAGAAAGATGGGCCCTTCTTAGGTGAGTTAGCCTAGACTTTTTTTGTTGATGATCTGTGGAGAGAAGTCCAAAAAATAAGAAGCCCTAGCTTCCGCAGCTGCACAGTGTCTTCTTCTCAGGTTAGCTATGATACCAGGTTAGATTTTCAACTTTTAATCAATATTAATCTAGGATCTTATATGAGAGAATAACATGCACAACAATAAACACAAGAGACAAGAGACACAAAGATTTTCCTCGGAGAAACCATAAAGGAGAAAACCCCACAACTTCCTCAGAGATAGAATGAGCACCAATACAACAACATAAAAGTAAAACCAAAATATAGAGATGGTCTTCAGCAGCTTCTCTCTTCTCCACTTGTGCGAACTCCTCCTCTCTCTCACTAATGAGAATTGAGTGAGTGAGTGAATGATCCAAATGAGAGAGGCACCATCTCTATTTATACTTTAACTTTCACTTGACCTTTACCCCAACTAGACTGGGCCGACTTCTCTAGGAGAGTCTAATAACCCAATTACAACTTAACTCTAGGGTCCAGTGCCCCGGTATACAATGGAGGGTTAACCTCGATGACTTTGCATGACTCAAATACAATAATGACTTTCTCGACCGGATGAATAAACATCTATGTCGGAGGTACAATAACAAAATACAAATACAATATAAAATATACAAGTGAATATCTTCCGAAGTTACAATTACATTAACAAAAATGGACTCTACCAACATGATATTTTGAGTGAAGGGTTATACTAATGTATAGGGGTGTTGGTTTAGGTGAGAATAAATCAATGTAAATGGTCAAATGTCAAACTTGGTGTAGGGTGACCAAATTGGCATGGAAATTCATAAACACAAGTTCCACTAACAAAATTTATGGGCAAAATATTAATTGTTATCACTAGATCAAGTTACTTGCAAGTTGCTCGTCTTCTACTTGCATCCGACTTATAAATCCTCATCTACTACCTACATTAGGGGGGGGAATTGAATAATATATTTTCGGGGAAAATGAATTTTTTTTGGTAGGGGTTGAATGAGATCCATACAAGTGGCCTCATCATATTCACCTTGCTCAAAACCCATAATTCATGAGATTTTGTATATTTTCCCTAAAAGTTATGGTCAATTGTGACTTTTAGGCCATATGATGTGATTATCTCTTTGATTGTGAGTATATCGACATGAATCCGTGATCAATAGGCACACAACATGCTTTTTGGAGGAAAAATGGACTCTGCCAACAAGATATTTTAAGTCAAGGGTTATATTAATGTATATGGTATTGGTTTAGATGAATATAAATTACTACAAATGATTAAATGCCAAACTTGATGTAGGGTGACCAAATTGGCATGGCAACACATTAACATAAGTTCCACATAACAAAATATATTAACACTGCATTGGAATTGATCACTAAAATAAGTTACTTGCAGGTCACTCATCTTCTACCTACACATCGACTTCTAAATCTTCAATTCTACTACCTACATTGCACATTAATTTTTGAGTCTTCATTTTTAATACATACATTACAAAATAATCTCTAAATCCTCATTTCTATTACCTACATTAAAGGGATGGACACTTTAATTGTTATACATAAAGAGGGATTGACACTTTTAACAAGAGTAATCACTAAATGAACCTCCTAGAATCTTCCACTTCATCACAAACAACAACCATCATTGTATAAAATATGTTTTATCATTTATTTACAAAAGCATATTTCAAACTTATGAAACATCCAAATTTTATTATTATTATATATATTATTATTATTATAATTAGTAACAACTCCATAGATTTAGATTTGAAATGACCTCTCACCATAAATCTTTATGAATCATAGAACACTAACTTTATTCTCATATTAGGTTGCATGCATAAAAAAAAAGTACATGGTATAACCAACAGTAAAATTAATAAACAAAGAACCTTACCCTCCATTGGGGAAGGAACCATGCTTAAAATAAGTACCAACCATAGTGACCTTTAAAAAAAATTGATATATCTCAAACCTTTTTATATTATATTTAAGGAAGCATCAATACCTTCATGGTGTAAGTTATCCCTTGAATGTGTACGCATATAGGGATATATATACCACTTAATAATTGCTTTGGTACTACTAATTCTTTTATAAACTTAAACACCTAGTTATTTTATCCAATGTTTTGAAAATCATGACTCTTTCCACAATTGATCCACCAACTACCATGTTTGTTATATATATATATGATAATAATAATAATATTTATAATCATATTAACTATCTTACACCTAATAAGCTTTGAATGTTTATATATATTATAGAGAGTTAATAATGATTTTATATTTCTAAATTTTATAGGTTTCTTCTCATATTATCCAACATAAGGAATCGTGACTTATTGTGAAATTGATCTCATAACTTATATATGTGATTATAATTTTATGATTTTGAAAGTGAAAGATAATAATATATATTTTATATTCTAATTTTTTCCAAGGAAAAAGCATAATTTAATTAGGAGAGTAACCAAATTGCATATTGCAGAAAGCATTTAAAATGCCTTTCAGATAGAGTATCCAACATAGAGTTGTATCAAAAGAGCCGCTCATTAGAACCATCATCCTGTATATACATGTAAGAGTGTACCGAGGTCCCCAAGGGACCTCAAAGTGGCAAAAAATATATAGATCCTGATCAAATAAAGTAGAGTTTAGATAGTATCAAATGTCCAAGATTTCCAGATATTTTATATTTTAATTATTTATTGATGTTTAAATATTATTTATATAAATCAATAATACATATGTTAAATGCTTAATTATTTAAAATTAAATTAAATAGTAATGTCAAAAATATCTATGTATATTTTTGAAAAGAAAAGTGTTATTAATTTAAAATATGAATACCAAACTTTCAACCACTAAAAATGCAAAGTATTCCATAACTAAATATGCTTGATAAGTAATTTTTCAAATAACATATAAAGTAACAATTTCAATAAAGTTCCAAACTCCTTTTTAAGTTAAATGACACATGTCAAGATAACATCTTTCTAATGTATCTTACTAAAGAGAATATGATACTAAGAGAACCATACAAAACTTAAATCCTTAGCACTCATGAGCAATAAAACAATTCCAAAATAGGCGACATAGAGTCTTGACCTAATCACAATGTTGTTAAGTATCAATAGTGAAACCTAACGTCAAGAGGCACTCCTTGAAAGGCAAGCTTTGGAAAACAAGAATCCATGCAAAAATCCATTATATGTAGGAGAGCCTAGAGGATCATACTGTGCAACCTTGATTTACCTACTTAGCCTCCTCATATTAAAGTCCTCGTCTTTTATTCAACTTCTATTGGAAAAGGATGTGATTACTAAAATGTAGATAAATCTATTAGGCTTATAGATCTAAAATGGTTCTATCAAATACCTTAAATGGTCAAATTATCTATTAAGCTAGAATCATCTATTGAATACCTTGAATGGTCAAATTATCATTTCACATCAAAGTCATATTCATATGAAAGAGAGTGTGATATTTTCAATAGCCTACCACCCTCATCCCAGAGACATTTCCTTACATAAATCACTTTATTAAAAGTCTCTCAGGGAAAAATATGTTTAAATGGGCCAAAGTGAAAAGTTGTCATTTTTCAAAGCCAAACCAAATGACAGGCCAAATCTAATGCTCTTATAATACCATTCCAATGCCAAGAAAGGGTCAAAATTATCTTCTTCCAAGCTTCCCAAATACTTCCTAAAATAGAAGAGCCATTAATTTTGAAGTCACACGAAGATGAAATGACATCAAAGTACATAAAATGGTCCCTGATCCTATTTTGGTGTTTCCTATTACATATTTGATGTATAATCAATATTTTCCAATGTTCATCACCAAATAGACACCTTATAGTTCATTTGGTTGAAAGGATAGCTCCTTGAACCTTGATATCAATAACGCCCAAACCACCATTTTGTTTTTAAAGTACACACACTTCGAGGTACTAATGAAAGCAAATGTTCACCTCCAAACTTATACCATGATATACCATGAGAAGCTTCGTCCCTATGGTTGATTGAGTTGTAGTCCAATAATTAATCAATGAGAATTTTCCACTATTGACTTAGTTTCAATTCCTAGTTGATAGTGTACCTTTAACATCTTATTTGGGAGTCCTCAAACTGGCATTTCCCCAATATAATAGTTCGTTAACTTCAATTCTCAAAACCTAATCTCGATAAACACAACTAAATTTTAATAGTGAATTAAGAAAATTTGGAAAACTAATTTCCAACTCTAACCCAAATATAAAAACATCATATAATAAATAAATAAAATAAAATAAAATAATTCTATTTTTATAAATAAACACTACAATCTAATCCCTAAATCAATTTATTTTAAAGATACCCTACACTCCAACATCTATTCACCTTTTCCATTATTATATTGTTGTAATGCCTAATACCTTGATATCAAATTGTACAAATTCCATATTCCAATATCACTCATTAAACAAATCTTTACATATATACAAATTCAATCACATCATATGTCCAATCCATAGGTTAACGAAATAAAATAACTACATAAAAAACAAAAGACATTTTAAAATGACAACTAAAAAACATTATATTAACCTTAACTTGCTCCATAAAAGACGCCAAAGTCTTTCACTTAGTTAGGTGCCGACACTTTCGACAATGTTGTTGACATGGACATAATTTAGAAATATGATATAAAAAATACTTACATAGAAGGGTTGACTCACTCCCACATGTATTTCATGAGGAAAACAACTTCACCGTTGGCTTTCTTATGATTTTGACTATTAAAATTAAAACTATATATAGAAAAGAAGAACGCATTTAACATCGAGTCCATTCATATTCGCATCAACCAATTATTCATCACAATGATGTAAAAAGAAAGGAAACCCTGTCATTATTGTTTTAGTCGGTGTTTTTATTTTTATTTTTATGTAGTTATATTTTTATTTTATATATATATTTTATTTTTATTTTTTTGAAAAACAATTTTGGGTTTATTTGGAATATGGTATTTTAAGTAAATTGGATTTTGTAAAAATTTGATGTTTTGTAAATTGAAAGTATGTATTTTTTGACAGCTCATTATTATTATTTTTAGCTGATATGAGTTACATAAAAATATTTGGAAAACCTTCAACTCGTATATTTTTTTTTACAGAAATGAGTAAAAAGATTTATATTAAAAAGGAAGGTCTGTTACAAAAATGGGAAGATTATGCCCATCAAAAGGAGGGAAGAGGGCACCTCGAATCCAGTCTTTACACTTCGCAGAAACCATAGATACATATATGTCTTAGAAAGAGAAGATGACTGACTGCTATTAAAACTGTTTACATATTTAACTTAAAGAAAAGTAGTAGCTAGAAGGAAAACCGAAGTTCAGTTCTCTGCAGAAAGTCGAGGCTTTTTCTTGCTGCTTGAGGCCAGATTCACATTGTCCTCCATTCCCAGAATGACAGAAGGGTTGTTGCTCTTGCTGGTCCGAATACAGTCCACCTTGGCTTCTACAATCTTGAGATAGCTGTGCATTGTCTCCATCCTGCCAGCAATGCCTTCAAAGTACTCCTTCATTTTGTTATTGTTGTTTCTTATCTCAGAAATTTCAATTTGGACAAATGTAGCAAGGTGAGAGATAGTTTTCTTGAGATCTTTATGCTCACTTCTCAGCCCTCCAACCTAAGCTTCAATATCTTGCAGATGAGAGAGAACACCAGGGGGGGGGACTTTCTGGTCCACAAGGGGAGTCAAGGTTCACAATACCTACGTTATCTTCTGTCACGTTCCAAAGTTTGCCAACTGCTGTCTCCCCAAAGTTGCCACCCAATTGTTGCAAAGAGCCGAGTTGCGTAGAACCGCCGAAGATATGATTGTTGTTGGCTTCAATTGGGCACCAAAATTTCCCTGGTTCTTGCTCGAAACCGTTTTGCAAGCCAGTGGCAAGGTTCATCAATTGCCCACCACCCTGTTGAACCTAACCTCTGCTATTTTCCATGGTTTTAGGCTGTCCACGGCGCACATGCATTGTCTTGTTAACTAGGGGTCCGAGGCCCTCCTTTTCGTTGTGTCCATTCCCCTGTATCGCTTCTAGTGCAGTGAGGTATTGATTCAAACCAATGCCCTCAGTAACTTGGATGGACGTCTTACATTGACGGCACTTAAGCGCTGGGAGGCAGAGCCCGGGGGTGCTTCCATTGTCCATCCTGTAACACTTGTCTGAACACCTGAGTTGAGCCGAGCTTTTCTTCTATAGCAATCCAAGGTGAAGCGCTTGTGTTTTGCCTTCAGCCAAGTGTTTGAAATAGGCACTGTATGCCAGGCCTTTTAATTGTAATGAATTTTCGCATGCGGGATGGGAGAATCCAGGCTGCAGATGCCGTCGTATTTTCCTTGGGAATGAGGGACACGATCTTGGGAAGATAGTGAAATTGACCGTAGGTTCCATCAACCAGGTGATTGCGATGATTGAGACTATGCTAATTAATAGGAGCAAGATCCAAGGGTGGGTTGATAAGTGGGATTTAAGGTACCCATTCCATTGTGGGATGTTGCCCATTCTTAATCAGGATGCCGCAATTCAGGCCAGCTCCAATATTTGACATGGAATCAGCTTGCTCGTTGTTGCTTCTCAGAATGTGATAGAGAGAGATAGAATTGAGATCTTTTATCTTGTGGAAGAATTGAAAATGAAATTTGGAGGAGGGTTGATGGTTGTTCTTTGCAAGGGCCCTTGCTTCTTTGATCACTAGGAGTGAGTCGTCGATTGCAACCAGGTCCCAGACGTTGTTTTCCTTTGCGATGTCGATTCCTTTGAGTAATGCAAGCCATTCCGCGTCATTGTTGGTCTTTTTCCCTATCCCCCATGCATAGTCCATCAGCTTGTTTCCTTCGGAGTCTAGAAGAGCTCCCCCCGCACCTGCCAACCCAGGAAAAACTTTCAACTCATCTAATACATAATAAATATAAAAATACTAACCATCTCAAAATATTATACATATAACTATCGGATTTAGCTTTAAACAACTTATATAATACATCAACATTGAAGCAACTCTAAAAATATGGAAAATAATGTCATAGAAACCTTAGAGAATTGAAGCAACTCTAAAAATATGGAAAATAATGTCATAGAAACCTTAGAGAATAAAAACAAAAAGAAACTATGGATACAAGACGCAATCTGAATGGAATGGAATATTGACACCCATGGAGAAATATTAATACAACTTATATAACATAGAGTTTAATTCATTAAAAAAATCACTTTCTTTTAAACCTCATTATTATTGTTTTTATTCGTTATATTTATCCTTTAATAATAAATTTATTAATTATTTGTACAATGTTAAAAATCAATTTTCATATCCTTTATTTTTACTTTCGGTCATTTAGGGTCTATTATCACTAGCTAACCGTACACAAAAACTATCACATAGCTCGTGATCAATTTATATGTAAACAATGCAACATAACTTTGGGTTTTTAAAAGTCGCGCATTGTGGATTTCGTAGGGTGACCATAACACTAAGTATTTTCATACCTATGCAAATAGGCGAAGGAAATTCAATGCAATATGGGAGATAGAGGATCTAAATGGCACTAAGGTCGCATCTCAGGAGGCTATTGAATATGCAGCTTCAGACTATTTCAGTAAGTTATTTGCTAAATCTAATTCACATAATCTAGCCGCTCAGATGGAGACCATTCAATGTATGCCTAGGATCTTCTTAGAGGAGGAGAGTGATTGGATTGGTAGGCTATTGTTATTGGCTGAAGTCGAGGATATTCTTAAGAAAATGGCCAAGGACAAAAGTCCTGGTCCAAATGGTTGGACAGTTGAATTTTATTTGTAATTTTTTGACTTGTTGGGATTGGAAATTGTTCGGTTGGTGGAGGAGTCTCGCCTTTTTGGTAAGGTTTCTGGAGGTGTTAATGCAATCTTTTTGTCCCTTAGTCCTAAGGTATTGAACACTACCAGTTTTCAGGACTTCCGTCCTATTTCTCTTTGCAACTTAAGTTATAGGATTATCTCTAAAGTGATTGCGAATAAATTAAAAGATGGTATGTCCAAAGGAATTTCAAAAGAACGGTTTGGGTTCCTTCATTAGCGCCAAATTTTCGATGTGATCAGGCTTGCTAAATAAACCTTACACTTAGCAAAATTAAGTAGAAGACATTCAGTTGTCCTAAAACTGGATCTGGTTAAAGCATATTGTATGGTTGATTGGTCATTTCTTCGGCTCATTTGATTGAATGTAGGTTTGAATTTTGAAGTTACTCAGTGGATTCCTAGTTGTGTGTCTTCAACCAACTTTGCAGTACTTATTAATGGTTTCCCTTCTTCCCTTTTTAAGAGTGCTTGTGATTTACGACAGGGGTGCCCCCTGTCACCGCTTCTTTTCCTCCTTGTGATTGAAGGATTGAGCAAGATTCTATCTAAGGCGCAAGAGGAAGGTAAGATAATGGGGAAAAAGGTTTCCAAGCATCATTATATAACACACTTACTATTTGTGTACAATGTACTACTTTTTGGTATCAGTAGTTTGGCTAAGTGGCAGTGCTACAAAGTCATACTGGACCTTTTATGCTTGGCCTCGAGGATGGTTATCAATGAATCTAAATCTGTATCTATCATTTATTCTTGGAGGATGAGGTTCGGAATCTGATCCACTGACTTTTCCCTTTTTATATCTAGGTTATCGATGAGGGTTTGAAGTATCTGGGATACTTTATTAAACCTAATGATTATCATATTTCGGACTAGTATTGGCTAGTTAAGAAATTTGATAAAAAGACTAATGTATGGTATAATAGTAAAATTTCTTTGGGAGGTCGTCTTACCCTATTAAAGTTTGTTTTGTCTAATCTGCATGTTTACTGGCTGACATTAGCGAAAGTGTCCGCTGGTATTCTACAACAGATCAGGCGGATCTCCTTTCACTTTCTCTGGTCGGTTGTTCAGGAAAAATCTGGCATCTCTCTAATGGCCTAGAATAAGATTTCACACTCTAAACTAGCGGGGGGATGGGGAATACAAAATATTATAAGGGTGAATTCTGCTTTACATCTTAAAAGTTTGTGGAGGGCACTACATCACTCTGAATTGTGGGGTGTTGTTATGAGGGATAAATATCTGAAGCATTTGACTGTAATTGAATGGATTAAAAAACCTCAGAAAATGACAGTTGACATCTCCAATATGTGGCGTGGGTTCCTGGAGGTTTTCCCACTTCTTATTAAGTGGTTGGTTTGGTAGGTTGGGGATGTTACTAGATCCGACTAGGAGAGGATCCTATGGTGGGTTGCCTCTCCTTGTTATCTCCGGGGACGAGGAGCATTCTTCACTCTAAATGTTTGTACTTTCTAAACCACATTAAGGCTGCCTCTAGGGATGATGTTGTTCATTATTGGCGGTCGGATGAGGACATTGGATTGATGGGGGTAGAGGCCCGAGAGTGGGACAATTATATTTATGATCTCGCGCATCGTGGAATTAGATTATAGGACATGGCAGATATACTTCATTGGCATTGGAAGGAGTCAAATGGGGAAGTAACCATTGGACATGCTTATTCGGCTATTGAATCTACTTTTACTCCTGCTCTTCAACAATGGTGGACTCACAAACTTTGGAGATGGACAGTTCCAATAAAGATCCGCTGCCTTATTTGGTTGGCACTGAATAACAAAATTATTACTAGCGATAGCTATACTAGGAGGGGAGGAAGGGGTCCCACGGGATGCCCTTTTTGCTATCAGGATGCAGAGACAGAAGAACACCTATTTATCCATTGTCATTTCACTCAACTAATATGGAACGAAGTCTCTCACAAGTGGGAAATTGAATTTTGTTGGAATTTGGGCTCCTTAGAATCCACTCTTACTGAGTGGTTTAGTTGAAGGAGATCAAACTCGTCCTTCCCTCTTTATGTCATTTGGGGCCTTTGAAGATTGAGGAATCTCATTATATTCGAGGATTATCAATGCAACTTTATGCAGGCATGTTCATATATTACGAAGTATTTCTTAGGTAATTTGGAGAAAAGGTCTCATATTAAAGAGAAGAGATTATCCATGCCCATGCCAAATTATTCTTCCCCAATTGGTTACTTCAATGGTGCAGAGCAGAGAGGACATTGCGGTGTTGATTTTATCCTTTGTAATTCATTGAAGAGCTATTATGAAGGCATCATTGGTTGTGGAAGAGGTAGCAATTCCAAAGTAGAATTATTGGCCTATTGGGGTTTACTATCATTTGCTATCTCAAAAGATATCCTGGAACTACAGACATTTGGTGATTCCTCAACTATCATCGAGTGGGCCATTGGTAATAGGCAGTTACAGGTGGTGTCACTGGAACACTGGAAGCTAAGGGTGTCACTTCTTCCACGATCATTCACCACACTTTCCACTCAACAAGTCTCGAGGTTATTCAACCAAAGGGCATATTTGCTGTCTAAAAGAGGATTAATCCTGGAAGAAGGTCATCTTCATTTTTCCTATTTTGTTGATATGATGCTAGTGGAGGAAGGCCATGTCATAATCTATTGACTCTAGCATAACATTCTTGGATAATGTCTTTTGAGGACTTTATTGATACAATTATTAAGACTTTTTTGAGATACTATGTAATAATTGATAATATGGTTTTTTGTGATACAATGTAACTGATTAGATATATAGATAGATCAGACCATCAATAAAAAGCATATATAGATGAATAGTAAGAGATATGTACACATTTTTTATACTATCTATAGGATAGAAACACATAGAAACACATTGTAATTTCTTTCATTCACTCTATGAATAACAATAAATTTTTTTTTTTTTCGTTGAAAAAAAAAACTTTTACAAAATTTATAATAAATGTTATTTATTTATTTATTTAAAAATCCTCCCACTTTGAAATTCTTGATTCTTATATGTCCATAAATCCAACCCTATCAAGTACCTCTTGTTTTACTACCCATTATTTGTGTATGTCAAAAGAAAGATATAGATTCTTTTAACTTTTAAAAGCACATTTGATTTTGGATCTTGTCTATAGCACGAGAAGCACAAACTTTGCTTAGAGCAATACTCACTTTTCTTTGATCCCAAACATTAACAAGGACCACTCTTCCCATATGCCTTTAAAGTTTTTGGCTCGATATTATATATGTATGTATTTTCTTCAAATCTTTCTCTAATTTCTAAATTTGTTCTCATGTTTGTCTAATTTCTAAATGCAAAGTTTGAATGTAATTACTTCCCTTTTATTTATAATTGCTTAATTAATCCCCCTCCTTTGTATTTTTTTTATAGAGTAATATTAAAAAATAAATGGGATATCCTCTCTCTTCTGTATGTTTCTTTTAATAATTTATTAGTGATATTAAAAAATAAATGAGATTAATATCATAATATATATAATTTAAGAGATTGATGTTTAAGTAAAATAAACAAAATATTGATATAATAGTTATTTGATTTTTCTTCTTCAGCATAGATGATGATGATAGTTATTAACGTTTAGTGAGAGCAATTTTGGTCCATTGTAAAAAGGTAAGGAGTTTTTTGGTTTTCTTTATAATTTTATTTCTATGCTCAAAAAGTTTTAAGAGAAGCGTTCCTAAATCACCATAATTGCGATGAGTTAAAATGATATGAAGGTCAATATTATAGCAAATATCTTGAAATTGCGTTTTAATGTGAGTGCAAGGAGGACATTCTATGAGAAAGTGATTTTCATCTTCAACCCTCTTTGTGTTACAAATATGATAGATTCTTTCATTCCATGGTGTTTTAGGAACTGCCCAACGCCTTGTTTCATTATGGAGCTCGTTAGAGTTTGTTCTTATTTTAGTAATGTTGATTTCTTTCTTTACGCTAGTTAAAATAGAGGGATAATTTTGATCTTCTAGATTAGAGTTGATCACCTCCTTATAATATCTTAATTTTCTCTTATCCTCTAACCCTTTATCACACCACTTCTTCTCCTTAAATTTAGATGTAATAATACTTTTAATATCATCACTATTATACAGAGTGATTTCTTCCTCAACTCATTAATGATTCATCCAAGACTTGGAATCTTTATGCCAACCTCACTTAAGTAATAAGTGGCTTTGACTAGAGTATGAAGCAATCTTAGGAAGCCTCTTATCTCCCATGTTGATTATCTTCTTCCTGCACATTAGGTACATAGTCATAGCCATGCTCTCAACCAAGGAGGGGCTTGCTTCTACGAGGAGGATAAGATAGGGTGTATTGGCTTTAATTTTGAGATTATATGTTATAAAGCACTTTTGGATTTGCTCTTACCTTCTCAACGATTCTCTAGAGATGCTGCAGCCCCAAACTTCGCAACCATATAAGATAATAGGAGTGACGCAAATCTCAAAGATCTTCCTATCCCAAATCTAGAGATCTGCTAATTTATAATTGTTTTCAAGTCCATAATAAGCTTTCCAACATCCATTAATCCTTTTCTCAATCTATAGTTCTAGTTAAGCTTATGATGAAGATCGATTATGAGATATTTATATGAATTCACTTCCTCCAAATTGTTGTTGTCATACATGAAATTATCATAAGTGATCTTTTGAGATTTGATTACTATAACCTTTGTTTTGTTAGCGTTAATCCTCATACCCATACTAAAGCAAAAATCCTTAAGGATTTTTAGTTGCTTGTCAAGATCATGGGGCTCTTCGCCATAAAAACAACATATAGAAAAAGGATGATGACTATACCAACAAGAGTTGTACCGACATACTCTGTCTCTTCCAAACAATCCTCTAGCCTGTCAATATAAATACCAAAATATATGATAAGTTAAATGAACAAATATCAACATAATAGTTATTTTTTTTTTTTTTGCGAAATATAGAATACATCAATCACATGAGCACTCGTAATAACTTATTAACACAAATATTATAAAGAAAGTAAAAAGAAAAACACATAAGGAGAAACAATACTATTATATTGAAATTCAATATATGTTAAAATTAAAGTGAAATTTTATTAAAAATTATTATGTAACGTGTAAGATAAATGACGACACTTTTAAGAACAAACTCACAATACTCTTTTACATGGTGCAACATCCTCCTATTTAAGATATCAAAATTACATATAAACCACTAGAATCTACATTTAAAAAAATATCATAAAAAATATAACATATAAACAAAAAGTATATATTGAAGTTAGAGTCAATGAAGCAACAATTCATGATGAGAAATGAAATAGATGAACTCAACATGAATAATCAAATTCATGATTTGAATTTTTGCCAATTTTGAACACATATAATATAAACTTCCCTATTCTATATACCCATTTTTATATTGAGTGTAGTAGACGATTTAATAAAATATATAGTATTATTAAAATAAAAGAATAAGACACAAATAATAATTTTCACTTTATTAACAAATATCCAAATGTGAATACCTCATCATGAAATGTTCGAGGCGAGGTATGCGATTGGCTTGAAGGCATAAGTTGCCATCTCATTATGATAGACTTTGAAAATGAATGATGGAGTAGGTACAAGCCAATCAATTTCATGTGTATGTCATGTCGGTTGCAAGGTGGCACCCATTTTTCTTTTCTTTAAAAATAATTAGCTGTTCATGGATATTAAATTCAATGAGCGTTTCGGTGGTATTAAGTGTTCCACCATGGTAAATTTGCTATAGGATAAAAATATTTCAAATTGTTTTTTTACCAAGGTTTTAGCTGGATTTCTTTTCGGGAAAGTGAGATATTTTTATAGATTGAAGTTTCAAGGTATCAAGGTATGGTTCTGTTTTCAAAGTAATCTACAATATTTAAGAAAATCTTAAAACTATTTGGAATTATATTTTTTACAAATGTTTTTTGCTTTGCCGAATTTCAAAAAAGGTTTTTCTAAAATTATTTTGAATAATATTTACAATATACGGGATAAATTAACTTGCCATAAAAAAATATTAATAAATTAAAAGAAAAGTTAATACTAATTATTATTATTACATGGTCTATAATCTCCAATTACTGATTCCTCTAGGAAAAAAAATATTATTATTACACTCATATGGATCATAATTTACAATAACATTAATAATAGAAAATAAAATAAATTTCATAAATATGAATTGTCATAAAATGTGGCCGTACTGCAAAAATTGATTGATTTATTAGGGTTTGTGAAAACAATGGAGGGAACCAGGGAAGGGAGATGGACCGAACGTATTTGCCAACTCACGAGCTATTAATACTCTGCTCTGCGATGCAAATCACTTATAACGCGGAAACAAGAAAAGCGAAACAGGTGAAACGGAATTTTATCAAACTGGGTGCCAGCTAGATAATCCCCACCTCCTCATTTTAAATTATTATAAATCGGAAAAACAAAATGAAAGTGACGCACTGACGAGGAAGAAGCCGACGGCAGGACGCGGAAGGGTTCGAACCCTGGGTACAGGGGGGTTTGACCGGCGCAAGGACCGGACCGCAGTTAACACATACGGGCAGCCCGACTGCCAGTTGGAGATAGCGACAGGGAAAGGCAAAGAAAGAAAAAAAAGAGAGCCACGGGGATTGCGTGGGGGGCTAGCGTTGGATCCTAAGGATTTTGCAGCAATGGCTTGCAGATCTACCTATACATACGCTGCCTTTCTCCATTCTTAACTTCACTCCCACTCTTTGCTTTCTTGTCTCGGGTTACCCACCTGGTTTCTTGTCTTTAAAACCACATACATGAATTCGGCTGCACCAAGGAAGAAACCAAAATCAACCACCACCACAGCCACGCGGTTGTGTTGAAACCACTTGTACTTGCTTAGTGGCGGGCTGTACAACATGTTAGATTTGGTGGTGGTGGGATTTCCTACTCGGGCAGGCTGTCGTGGGTTTCTTTTGTGTGTTTTTGGGGAAGTGTGGATTTGTCTGTAGGGCTGGCATCCATATTGAGCGAGGAAAGGGGAAGCTGCGAAGGAAACAGCAAAGAGTTACTCGGCATTTGGGCACGTTGTGGGACCGATAGGTCTGGCCAGCCAAGGGGAGGTATAAGAAAAGTTATGGGTGATAATAAAGGAGAGTGTTCCAGATCCCTCCCACCACTTCATTTTAGTACACAGCTCACTTTCAGGGCTCGGCTCAGATATTAGTGCTAGGAATTTATTTGGGTCGGATCAGATCAGATCTGATCAGATCATATCAGGTAAGTTTCCTGATCTTGAAAAGTTGCCTTGGAGTGGAGGCTAGGCCTTGTAAAGGTTTTCACGGGCATTGCTTTTGCTACTATCACAAAGGCAGAACAACAGGTGGATTGTTATACTGATTGCATAGGGAAGTGGATAAGGGTTGAATATGGAGGCCAGCGCTGGTCTGGTCGCTGGCTCTCACAACAGAAACGAGCTTGTTGTCATCAGGCCTGAACGTGAAGTTGGGGTAAGCAGGTCTTCTTATTTGAATCCTTGGTACCTACTGCTAAACAATGTCTGATGAAAAACCCATTTTGCCACTCTGCAATGTGGGAAGAAAAAACCATGTTTTAAGCACGATGTGCACATTGCTTTTCATCTCTACCCTGTTTGGGCACAAACTAGCTTTGTAGATTGCTGACTTCATGCTATATCAGAAAGTAGAAGAAACACACTGGCATCTCCTCTACCCAGAATTAAATTTCTTTTGATGTTATGATATAAATGAATGGTTGACGGTTCGGGGAGGGAATTTTATTATCCCATTGTCAACCCCCTCCGATTTGCAGTCGGTTCATCAGATATACAATCAAAACTATGGTTTTTGGGTAGTGGGTGTTTTATCTGGGGGACTGCATTACCTGTTGTGCTAGCAGCATGATCTCCTCACATTTTTCGTCAATAGGTATATTATTGTCTTCGGAAAATATTCAGGGTCTAATGCAACAAAACTATGCTTTGTTTTGCAGCCGAAGCCGTTACAGCATTTGAGTGGGCAAACGTGCCAGATTTGTAGCGATGGGATTGGTCTTACAGTGGATGGAGAGCTTTTTGTGGCCTGCAATGAGTGTGCATTCCCAATCTGCAGACCATGCTATGAGTATGAACGCAGTGACGGGAATCAGGTCTGCCCTCAATGTAAAACCAGATTTAAGAGGCATAAAGGTTAGAGTCTGTTTTCTCTTATTTCTATTTCTGAGTATTCATATTAATTATCAATAATCTAGTTGTTTTTTTTCAGTGTTCCGAGAATGCATGCTTGTAGAGATTCTGGGACGTTCCCTCTGCATTTTGTATACATAGTGTGTGCACTTAATTGGTCTGAAAGCCTGTATTCTAAAAGGACTCTGTAGGTACTTTATACAATGCATTTCATACTGGAACCGTACCCAATCTTATTGCTTTTGGGTCTCTCGTTTTTATATCTCGAATCTTCACTTGAAAGAGTAATTACCTACAAAGCTATAAGAATTCCATCAATATTTTGGGAATGCATTATATTTACGAACTCAACAGCAACGTTTTTAAATATCCAATTGTTTTTAGGAAATCTGTAGTGGGGAGGCAAGCAGGCTTCCATGCGGTCCTCCAGGAGTTATTAAATTTAATATAGGCAGTTTACATGCCTCTATTTAATTTTTCTATCATAATTTTCATCCTTGCTGATCCCGTGAGACCTGTGAACACCTCTGTCTAGCAATATTATTATTGAAATTTGATTTTTCTATCATAATTTTCATCCTTGCTGATCCCGTGAGACCTGTGAACACCTTTGTCTAGCAATATTATCATTGAAATTTGAAACACAAAAATTGCCTCTTGTTTGACCTGCATTCTTGATTGTTGGACCAAGAATGTGTTCATAATCTTGATGTGAAACTGGACAAATTAAACTCCAGTTAGTAGTAATATACATTAGCAATTTGCTTTGGATGCATGGTTTAGAGTTCATAAACACATAGTTCAACGTCCTTCACTGAAAATTTCAGTTTAATGTGTTTTGGATTATCTCTTCTTTGAGTCTCTCTGTCTAGCAATAGTATTATTGAAATTTGAAACCCAAAAACTGCTACTTATTTGTCCTGCATTTTATTGGAGGTCCACTAATGCTTTAATAATATTGATACAAAACTGGAAAAATTAAACTCCATTTCAACAGTTAGTAGTGATCTGCATTAACAATGTGATTTGGATGCATGGTTTAGCTTTCATAAACACATAGTTTGGATTATCTCTTAATAGTTTTAGCATGCTACTCTCTACAGGAAGTGCCAGAGTTGAGGGAGATGAGGAAGAGGATGACGTGGATGATTTGGAAAATGAGTTTGATTTTGGGGATCGTGATAAGCAAGATATGCAGTACAGTGTGGAGTCTATGCTTCATGGGCATATGAGCTATGGCAGGGGAGGGGATATGGAAATGCCTCATGTAAGACAGAACATGTTGCCGCAAGTCCCATTGCTTACAAATGGCCAGATGGTAATGATCCTAGAAATATTTTCTAGCCTTTGAACTGCACTCTCCAAATTCTTTGGGCAGACAAAGTTATCTTGTTTCAAGTATCTTCATTATTTTTTACTGATTTTGTTTTGATGCATTGCAGGATCCTGGGATACCTCCTGAACATCATGCACTGATTGTACCTCAATTTATGGGAGGAGGGAAACGAGTTCATCCTCTTCCCTATGGGGAGTCTAACTTTCAAGGTGCGTTTGGCACAGAATTGTAGAGTGCTTAACTGTCATTGTTCTTTTAAAATAAGATTGTGCTTGCTATCTTAGCTTCTTCTTACAAGTGTTTTATTCTTTCCAGGTCAGACACGGTCGATGGATCCTACCAAGGATTTGGCAGTTTATGGATATGGGAGTGTAGCATGGAAAGAGCGTGTTGAGAATTGGAAGAGAAAGCAGGATAAAATGCAGGTTATGAGGAGCGATGGAGGAACCCTACCAGGAGGGAAGGATGGGGATCCTGATGGCAATGGACCAGATGGACCTGATCTACCGCTGTATGCTAAACGTTTTTCCAATCTTAATTGTTTTATTGTGTACAACTTTGATTGTACCTGTTATTTAACTAATCAAAGTCTCAAGTTATTTTCTGTGCGTTATTTTCAGTCACTGTACTAATACTGTGTTGAATTTAATAGGATGGATGAAGCAAGACAGCCTTTGTCAAGAAAGCTGCCAATCCCTTCGAGCAGAATAAACCCATACAGATTGATTATCATTGTTCGGCTTGTAGTTCTGGGCTTCTTTTTCCAGTATCGAATTCTTCATCCAGTCAAAGATGCATATGGGTTATGGTTGACTTCAGTCATTTGTGAAATATGGTTTGCACTCTCCTGGATCCTCGACCAGTTTCCGAAATGGCTCCCCATTGAGCGGGAAACATATCTAGACAGATTATCACTGAGGTACACGACTCCGATCTAGCATTTATTGTGTCAAAGCTTGAAATTTGTTTCTTGTTTTAACAGATTAATTTTAAAACATCACATTCTCTTTACTACTGTAACCATTTGCTATACAAATTGACAAAACAAACACACACATTCTAGATTTTGTTTATATAGATTGCAATGCCAGTAATGTTTAATAAGAGTTTTTCCATGGTTACCAGGTATGAAAAGGAGGGTCAGCCTTCTCAACTTGCTGCTGTTGATCTCTTTGTCAGTACTGTCGATCCATTGAAGGAACCTCCTTTAATAACTGCAAACACAGTGCTATCTATTCTTGCGGTGGATTATCCTGTAGACAAAGTTTCCTGCTACGTTTCAGATGATGGTGCTGCAATGCTAACATTTGAAGCCCTATCTGAAACCTCGGAGTTTGCAAAGAAGTGGGTTCCTTTTTGCAAGAAGTTTAACATTGAGCCCCGTGCACCAGAGTGGTACTTTGTTCAGAAGATAGACTATCTCAAGGACAAAGTACAACCTTCCTTTGTGAAAGAACGCAGGGCAATGAAGGTTTGTAGTCCTAAAAATGTTTGGATTGTATGGAAGTTGTTGCTTTGCCAAATATCTGAAACCTCTCTTACTCTTTGATTCACAGAGAGAGTATGAAGAATTCAAGGTTCGTATTAATGCTTTGGTTTCCAAAGCACAAAAGGTTCCAGAGGAAGGCTGGACAATGCAGGATGGAACTCCTTGGCCTGGAAACAATGTGCGGGACCATCCAGGAATGATTCAGGTTTGTACTTGGTTGTTTTTCCCTGGAAAGTTTGAGAGCATTCTTATACCCTTATTGCAAACTTTCGGACGTTCTAGTATATACCCTAATTGCAAGTAAGATTTTCTCTTGCATGAATGTTGGCTTTCTTCTATACACACGCTTGCTATTCCCATATGGCTTTCTTCTGTACACATGCTTGCTATCTCCATATGAAATTTTTAGAGACTGTTATGTAAGCCTTTGCCCTGTTGCAGGTGTTTTTGGGTCATAGTGGTGGGCACGACACTGATGGGAATGAATTGCCTCGTCTGGTCTATGTTTCACGTGAAAAGAGGCCTGGATTCAATCACCATAAGAAGGCTGGTGCTATGAATGCTTTGGTATAATTTCCATTCTTGTTTAATTGGGAATTCTATTTTCCTAATAATATAAGTTGATTTTAACTAGGGATGTAAACTAATTTAATTTTGGCTTTTCTTATGAGTCTAGGTGCGAGTGTCAGCGGTTTTGACAAATGCTCCATATCTCTTAAATGTGGATTGTGATCATTATATAAACAACTGTAAAGCAATTCGTGAAGCAATGTGTTTCATGATGGATCCCACATTGGGAAAGAAGGTCTGCTATGTGCAGTTCCCTCAGAGGTTTGATGGCATTGATCGGCATGATAGATATGCCAATCGCAATATTGTGTTCTTTGATGTAAGTACATTCTGTTAATAATATTGGTTTCAAAATTTTGTTTGTGATGCTATATAGCGGTATGAAATGTGGCTTGTGCGTTGTTGCAATTGCTAATAAATTCTTTTCTCTCTCTGCAGATAAACATGAAAGGTCTGGATGGTATCCAAGGACCTATATATGTTGGTACTGGTTGTGTTTTCCGAAGACAGGCTCTCTATGGATATGATGCACCTGCAAAGGAGACGGCCCCTAGAAGGACATGCAACTGCTTGCCAAAGTGGTGCTGCTGTGGATGTTGTTCGTCGCGGAAGAAAAACAGGAAAACAAAACCCAAGCAAGAGAAGAAAAAGAAGAAATCAAAGCGCAACGATACCTCTGTTCCTATATTTAATTTGGAGGACATAGAAGAGGGAGTTGAAGGTATATGTTTATTGCATTTGGTAGCTTTGGCTGAGTATTTTTAGTCCATCCAAGTATCCTTGACCAACATTAAGTTTATTTTGCTGCAGGGGTAGACAGTGAAAAATCATCATTGATGTCTCAAAAGAATTTTGAAAAGAAATTTGGGCAGTCACCTGTATTTGTTTCATCTGCTCTTTTGGAGAATGGTGGTGTGACAAAAAATGCAAGTCCTGCATCCCTCTTGAACGAGGCCATTCATGTTATAAGCTGTGGTTATGAAGATAAAACGGAATGGGGAAAAGAGGTAAATCACATTCACATATGGTCTATTTGTTTATGAGCTTTACATTTGTTTGTATCTTTGCTTGTGCTTGCTTTAACTCCTTCAAAATGATTGCCAAGACTGTAACTGTGTGATTCCTTGATGTTCTTTTCCCTTAGTTACCTTGCTGATGTATAGTGTTTACCAAAACAAGAAATTAGCAGTAGAAAATAATACACACATGGGCTTGACTCTACATTAATAGGAGTTCTACATGCCTAGGCAAATTTGCCAAAATATTTGTGCAACTCTTTCAAGTCATCAAACCAAACTACATTATTTCTTCTCGCCATGACTCAAATATAGTGAGTACATCCTATACCAAGGCATCAGAGCATTTCACACTGTTTCACCAACATTGTAAAGCTCTGTAAATATATAACACATTTGGCATTCTTATGATTCAACTGACTTAGAGTATGTATAGATTTTAGTGCTTGCTGATTAGTTAACAGCAAAATTTATTTACAGGAAAAAGGTAATGCCTCCAAAACTTTGAGGGTAGAAGCATGATATAAAGTTTGTCAGACTCATGTTATGTTAAATACATCCTTATCATTAAATTTTTTACAATAACATGCAACTTGCATGACATCTCGACTCAACAGACCTCTTGCACCCAGTCCTGAAGAATAACGATCAATGAAAAACGCTTCTGCAAAATCAGGCACTACTAAAGAGGAGTTCTTATCACATTTTCCTTTGATAACTCAAAGCTCCCTTGAGTTGCACTTGTCCAGGCAAACTGCTTCCCTTTGTTGTAGCGTGCACGAGGAGCTCAAATACAATTAATCATTTAAATGACAATTTTTGTTGAACTTACCAAAGCCATGGAAACTCACAGGAGTGATGCTTTTTGTCTACTGGCCACTTAAGGATAGCTTTTACCTTCCCTTTCTCCATATTCAAAACACTCCAATAAACCACAAAGCCTTGATAGGTTAGCATGCCATGGAAAAAGTTTCCTTTTCTAGGTTTGGCATACTATTTTTCCTTTCATAAAACATTAAATACAATACTTAAATGCATCAAATGATTCCTTCCATTCTGTTTTTTTACTAAGCAGCAAAATATTCAGGGGGCATAATGACATTTCTCAATAAATTTCTTGATTGCCCAATTAGCCAAATGCATAAATGTACTAGGTGCCTTCGTGAAATGCCAAAGGGAATAACCAACCATTTGCACAATCCTTGTTTGTTCATAAATCTAGTTTCCTATTTATCACCTTCTTGGATAGCCACTTTCTTCTATTGAAGAATAACTCCCTGTGAACATGGAAAAAGTTTCCTTTTCTATGTTTGGCATACAATTTTTCCTTGCATAAAACATCAAAATACAATACTTAATGCATCAAATGATTCTTTCCATTCTGCTTTTTAACTAAGCAGCAAAATATTCAGGGGGCATAATGACATTTGTTGATAAATTTCCTGATTGCCCATTTAACCAAATGCATAAATGTACTAGGTGCCTTTGTGAAATGCCAAAGGGAATAAGCAACCACTTGCACAGTTCTTGTTAGTTCATAAATCTAGTTCCTATTTATCACCTTCTTGGATAGCCACTTTTTTCTATTGAAAAATAATTCCCTGTGAAACTCCTGGGCACTTCCCTTCATTCCAAGGATGGTACCCATTGTAAAGCTGGCGGTGCCAAAGTTCCAAGCACCTTGCCTACAATGGGGGCAGAGATTTCACGTCTGGCTCATGACCACTTGAGCTAACCCTTGGGGCTATTTGATAGCCACTTCCGAAAGCAATTGTGTGAAAATATTTTGAACTAGATAATCATTCCAACTTTATCATCCATGTTTGGTAAGGAAAATGATATTTAATGCTGATATTATTCAGAGCTCAAAAATCATTTTTATACACTTGCCATTTGCGATCTTTCTTGGGTCCAATAGTGTGTGTGTTTGACACATTCGGTTTCCTCTATTTTGTACTTTCTTTAACAGATCATTAGTTTGCTACCATTTCCTTGTTTTCAAATGGGCTCAATCTGTATTTTGCTTGATTAGGTAGCTTTTGACCTAGTTTGAGGCTGAAATGATATGTGATCCCTCTTAAAGGTTGTGGTCCTGCAGGTAAATTCTGTAGTTATTGCACTAAGAGAAGTGGGAAGCATTCTACAGTCCAGTACGAGGGAGATCCGTAATGTCTGTGCCTATTGCTGATGTGACATGTGGCATAAGTAGGCCCAATATAATACTTTGAAAAAACTAAAAACATAACAGCTTGATATGGATGAGATGTGTAACATCTGTGCATAGTCAATGTATAAAAAATTATAATGTAAAAAATCAAATTAAGATAATAATACCAATCATTAACAATTTAACACATTAACATAGATCCATCTTAACTTGAGATCTTTTAAGCATTGAGAGATTTGCATCAAAATAACTTTTTGATGCATCTTGGTGCTCAATAGATTCCGAGTTAAGATGAATCTACACTGATGATATTTAAGAACTTCTTTAATAACTCTTCCACTTATATATTGGTACTGGCTTTTGAAAATCATGATATAACAAGTCTTTATTCCCTAGCTACTTGCACAGTCTATTATACTCTAGTACAGGGTTGAGGTGTATTCATTGTATTTGTGACTATCCTTTTATGGTTTTGCCCTATGCAGCATGGGAATCGGTCCCTGCACTTGGGGGATCCATCCCTGGGGTTCCCATGTCCCAGAGTGCCTGGGGATGAGTAGGAGATATCTCTTTTTGACCTGGGACAGCCTTGGCCCTTGGGTACATTGGTGATGTCCCCAATGTCCCTGGAGGTTTGCTTACCAGAATTAGGGATGTCCCAGGGATGTCTGGTTATCCCCTAGTCTACTGGGCTACAACATACACCAAAACAGGGCTGTTTTAGTGCCTACTTGGCCAAGGGTGTGGTTCCTTATGGGCCCAGCTTAGCAAATGAAGAAAAAAACAATCAAAAAGGAAAAAAAAAACTAATCCCCTAGGTCCAACAATAGAAAAATGCGCCTTACCATTTTTTTAACCATTTGACTTGTTTTGGAAGCGAGAAGAGAACTGTAGTTGGCCTGCGAAGTGCAAAAACAAACCAAAAAGTGATCTGTTCCCATTATTTGGTCTTTGGAGCGTGCTTAGCTTCAAGTTCTGAAGATTGCTGTTTTGGAGATTCAAAGGTCTGTGGTGGAGATTTGAAGTGGACAGCAGGTTTGGACAAGTCATAATATACTAATTTAGGTATTCTGCCATTTTGGATTATGTATAAATGGCTTTATTTAATAAACTGTCGTTTTCTTTTTATTTTTTAAGATTTTAATATCATTATTTTTGGAAGGTTGAAAAAATGATGTATGTATGATGTATCATACTTTATTTTTCAAATTCCCAGGTAGTTTATTTTGAGAGTTTTGAATATTTATTTCTTGGGTTTGTTTTGAGAATTTCATTTTCTTGTCATTGGTGGCATTGCTGGTTGGAGAAGCGGGTTTGCTGTTCTTTCCCACCAAGATTCAAATAACCCTAGAAACATGTTTGCTCCTTGTGGTCCATCTTGCCTTGTAAGCTGGACATTTCACTTGTTTGGGGACAGGTGCAAGTCCTGGCGACTTTGGTGGTATATATATTATATACCCCCCCACTCATAACATCTTAACTGAAGGATAGCTTCTGAAGCTTGTGAGATGTATCTGCTTCATTCTATATCCCATGTTGGAAGGTTCTGCTTGCACATGTTGACTGAAAGCATCTATAAAAAAATTTCCATTTTTTTAATATTTTTGTTACCCCCATTTTGCCATCCCCTAAAATATGGGGGGAACTTCCAGCTGTCCCAGAAACTTGTTCCCCCAACCCCCATCTTGACAACCCATGGTTTAACCTTGTCATTTACATGCACTTCATCAAAATGCAGATCCTCCTCAAAATGATATTTATCCCTAGGTACTTCGTCAATATATCCCATCTCTTTTAGTGTTAATGTTGAAGGAACATAACAATATTGTTTCAAAACGTGAAATCTTTTTAAATGTGAAACCTTGTAGAGGAGATCATTAAGGAATGCACATCAAAATCAACTTTTGAACCTTGTCAACGTTCACCAAATTATCAATTGACACAGCTTAACATTGCTTTGAAGATGTTTTGATGATTGTAATATTCTACTAATAACTGCTCTGAAAATAGTTGCAAAGGCCTCCAATGTGCTGCATCTTCACAATCTTGCCTGTCACTTAAAACTTAGGTGAGCCTGTCAGTGTTCTTCTATGTTGTTATTTTTCCCGATTGACTTTCCATTGACTAGATGCCATATGGTATATGCGCATCTTGTCTAAACAAGCTACTCTTAAAATTTATATCATTCCTATAGTTGATTTGCGAACATGGACATATGTTGATATATAGTAGTAACATGGACATCTGTTGACATATCTGCTATCACCATCAAAAGACATGCCATGCCTCTCATCTGTGTTTTCTAGTATACATCAATCGAGCTTTGAACTACAAAATCTGTTTGTGGCTTGGTTCTAGATTTAAATTGTAATACATGTGATGGAAGCATGTTCAGGAATTACAATGCATAAAAAATTAGTTAGAAAATTGAGACATTGGTAATGACCAAATGATGCAATGTCCATCTCAAGCTGATGTCGATGATAAAATAAACGAGAGTGAATTTGCTGGTCTCTCTTTTGGCTTGCACTGATATCAAAGCTGCATAAATTGTTGTCAACTTTTTTTGACAACATTGTCTAGCATTGGCCTGGGACACTGTCACCATGACACCCATGGGATTTTGATTATGACATTTTAATTTAATTAGGTTTACATGTAGTGAGACTGCCTTGCATGAATATCATGTTTTCAAACCTTTATCTAAATGTTGGCTAGAACATAACCCTTTGCATATGATTGTGAGGTTCTTCGTCATTGCTTAAATCTTTTTAATCTCTTATTTCTTGTTATAATTTCATAAAAGAATTCAGCATCCATATATTATCTGGAAAGTCAATGTAGCACGATTGATTAAGAAACTTGAGAGATAAAAACAAGGTCAATAGTTCAAATCCCCCTAAAGCCACAAAATTTGATTCAATAAAGATTCAAGGTTAATGACGTGCTTTCCATTTCCATTGGAACATTTTACGGGAATAAAGATATGAATTCTTATATTAGGTGTTTATCATGCCAATTCTTTTCGAAGTGGTCAGGTTGATTTAAAATCATGCACGTTTATATGTTTACGATGGGAAACTGATCATGGTTTGCTGATCTCTGGCTTTAGGTCGGGTGGATATATGGTTCAGTCACAGAGGATATTTTGACGGGTTTCAAAATGCATTGCCATGGATGGCGTTCTATTTACTGTATCCCTGCAAGACCAGCATTCAAGGGATCTGCTCCAATTAATCTCTCAGATCGTCTCCATCAGGTGTTGCGTTGGGCTCTTGGATCAGTAGAAATTTTCCTGAGCAGGCATTGCCCCATTTGGTATGGGTATGGAGGCGGGTTGAAATGGTTGGAAAGGCTATCATATATAAATGCAACTGTGTATCCATGGACATCCTTACCCTTGTTAGCTTATTGCACCTTGCCTGCTATATGCTTGCTCACTGGAAAATTTATAATTCCAGAGGTATATAGGCCATACCATAACTGGAATTTTTGGATTTGAGAGAGCATCAATAATAATTTATTTTTTGGTTTCTTTCTTTGTTGTTAATATATTCATCATGTGTCAGCATCCTAATATGTATTGATGACACTGAACTCTGCCTGCAGATTAGCAATTATGCCAGTTTGTGGTTTATTGCTCTCTTCGTGTGTATCATTACAACTGGTGTTTTGGAGATGCGATGGAGTGGGGTTGGTATTGATGATTGGTGGAGAAATGAGCAGTTTTGGGTGATTGGGGGTGTGTCAGCTCATCTTTTTGCTCTCTTTCAAGGATTGCTAAAGGTACTTGCTGGTGTCGACACAAATTTTACTGTAACATCTAAAGGTGGAGATGATGGAGAGTTTTCAGAACTTTATTTATTCAAGTGGACGAATCTATTAATTCCCCCAACAACATTACTTGTAATTAATATTATTGGTGTGGCTGCTGGAATATCAGATGCCATTAATAATGGTTATGATTCTTGGGGTCCTCTGTTTGGGAAAATGTTCTTTGCATTCTGGGTGATTGTGCACCTATATCCTTTCCTGAAAGGTTTGATGGGGCAACAGAATCGCACGCCTACAATTGTTATTGTATGGTCCATTCTTCTTGCTTCCGTCTTCTCACTTGTCTGGGTTCGGATTAATCCATTCTTGAGTAAGTCAAATGGACCTGTATTGGAAGAATGTGGCTTAGACTGTAGTGATTATTAAGGTTTGAAGGGATGTGGACTTCAGATGTCATTTGAGAGCTGTCCAAAATTTCATGTCACAAAATATTCAGTTTTCTGCTTTGGGCAACATAACGGATTGTTGAGTCGTCATAAAATGTGATAACTCAACAATAGCACAGTGTACGCACTAGCCTACATGAGATTTGTAGATTGTGGGAAAAAGGGCAGTTTCTGCAAGTCCTGCCAGGTAAACAAAGAATATTGGTGCAGCTCAAGGGTGGTGCCAAATCTCGATAAGGAAAGGCTTGCCCTCTGTAGTTTATTGTTATCAAAGTATTCTTTGATGCCTTAGTGAAGTAGACAATTATACTTTCAGTTGGTGAAATTTTCCTTACAAGTGGTCAAAGATTTTTTAGGCAATCACAACAGAACTCATGGGTTCTACAACCTGTTTGTGAAAGATGTCAACATTGTGCATATTTATTCAATTGATCTGGCATTTATTTCTTTACAATAAGGGCAGATTTTTGCCTTCCTGTGTCATATATGCAAGGAAGTAAGAGAGGCCATTACATGGCTGACTGTATCGTTACTGCTGTTAGATTAATGGAGCTTTTTGGAGTAGATGGTGCTTGTTTGGTGTCTTAAATTTCGGTGTCTGGAAAAGCTGTGATGTCTGGACAATCACAGATTGTAACGTATGGCTGGCTACAGGTCAGTTTCGATCCTCCTGATTTATTAAAGCGAGGACCTAACTATCTCGCTACTGGACACTGGTATTTAACATAGAAATTCTAGAAATAAGATTGATTTATTCATCATAACTGGATAGCTGTCTATTTATGTCTATATGCTATGTGTAACTTACATTAACATTGTGTTTTCTTCTGGTTTCTTCAGCGTACCTTAGCTGTTATATTTTTATTGTTGTTGCAGAGCACAACTTGAGAAATATTGAATCCGTTTAGCAAGTTTTCAGGGATCTTCTGATGATATCTTGTTATATGTGCTCATGAGAATTACAAGTTAAAATATAATTTGAGTTGACAGGACTGTTCATTATCATTGCAATAAACAAGCAATATATATGAGTAGCTCGTTATATGTGCAAATGTGAATTTGAAGTTAAAAAATAATTCAAGTTGACATTATCGCTACAAAAATTGTCTTGAAAAGTCAGTGGCTCAATAGTAAGTCAGTCTCTTGTAGAGACATGCAGAGAAGTCGCTAATTATCTGGACTTGCACTTTTTAAATACCAAAATTGTAAAATTTTGAAAAAAATCAATAAAAAAGACAAGACCTTGACCCACAACCAAAAAGCTACCCTTCTTAAAAATAGATAAAGATGGTTTGATTGCTACTACTACTGTGCCTACTACCAAGCAAAATTTCAAAATTTTGGAGTGGTTCGTACAATACAATGTGAGTCATAGCACGATAAAAAATTGGCACATGTTGCTTAATCTAACTTTGTGTCTTAACACAGTAGTCTGTTGGGCTCTTAAAGTGAAATGATGCCGCCTGTCAGTTCTTGGATTGATGGGTATGTTGTCTTGTCAGTGTACAACGTTCTTCAGTTTTGGGACTGCCGAGTCCTAGTTGACTTGGTAGTGTACAAGTGTTATGGAACAGCTCATATGTTATTGATTTATTCTTCAAAATTGGATTGGAACGTTGGATGTGAAAAATTGTAATTTAGTTCATACGTGGCCAAAGTTTCTGAAGAGGATGATTTATTTATTTAATTAATAATTTAAATTCAACATCTTTGGTATATTTTATTGAATTATAAAATAGTTATTTGATCCAATGTTTTAATTGTTTATTTTGTTAATAGTTTTTATTTGAACCTAGTTTTTATAATATAATTGAGTGGAATTAAATAATATATTTAACTAAAACATCTCAATGATAAAATGATATTGTTTTCTGATTGAATATTTCATAATATTTTGTCGACTTATGTTTAAATTTGTTTATAAAAAGGTTGGGTATATTATTTATCTAGTTTTAATTTAGTGTTAGAATCAAATGTGTTTTAAATTTGATTAGAAATGGTTTAAAATATTTTTTTCGTTTATAAAAAATTCTAAAATTTATTGATTATTTTATTTTTTAAAATTACATAATAGCTTTTCCAGAGAAAGTCACACCACAAAATCATTGACTTTTAAGTTCAAATGGTACAAAAGTGGTCATTGCAATTATTATTTTTTAAATATATTCAACACTTGTTTATAGTTTATCAAATAGTGTTGGCAGTTGTGGAGATTGTTCTTTATCGTGTGGGATTTTTGGGAGGTAACTAATAATCAAGCTAAGGCTTTGGTCCTTTATCAAGGTTTTCCAAAACAAATTAAGCATCTAATTGTTATCGAAGACTCCCATCTCATAATAAGGCACATGCTCTAGGAAAGTGCAATTTGGAAAGGATTGTATCGAGTTGTTATCGAAGACTCCTATCTCATAATAAGACACATGCTCCAATAAAGTGCAATTTGGCAAGGATTGTATCAAGGTGTGTCTATCGAATATTATGATGTGTCAAGGGTATTAATCCAAGTAGATTTTCGCTTAGAGGTGGCGTTTTTACCATTCTAATCCCTTGTTATATCAAGCTACGATTAAACCAAGCTTACAATTGCTAAGTGGAGGTTCGAAATCCATGGAACCATGCTAAGCCAAGTGGAAAGGACAAGAGCTCCAAAGGATGCCCACATAATGAAATTAAAGGTGAAATTAAAGGTGGAGCGGTGATCTCGGTCGTGTCCAGGAAGTACGAGGGGGACAACAGTTTGACTGAATGAGTCGGTTTTGTTATGGCAGAAGCTTAATAAACAGAATGAACAAAAGCAGGATTACGCAACACAGATAAACACAATATGCAGGAATGCGAACTGTTCTTCTATTACTTGCAAACAAATCAAAAATTGATGTATGTTACAATATTATATATGCTTATATAAAATTATGAGACGCTTGGGTGTCTGCATGTTACGTTTAGTTACAAGGAAAAAGTTAGAACGGTTTCAATAGTTCAACCGTTGCAGTTGACTGGAAGACAGAGAGACAGTCTGTCAAAGTTCGACAGTCGTTGATCGTATGTCGAAAGTGTGGAGTGTGTCGTAGTATGTCGAAGTAGACTTGTCGGAGTTGTGTTGAAATCGGAACCTGTTGAAGTTGTCGAAGTCATGTCGAGTCGAAACTTGTCGAAGTTGTATTGACATCGATGACTTGCCAACTATGATGCGGATCAGACCTCCTTCCTTAAGAAACAATGGATCCCATTGTTTGCTCGCGAAGGTGAAACTTGTCGCTTATTTAAGTAACAGAGTATCACTTTCCTTGAGATGGGCGCTGGCCAGCTTTGACAACCTGAAACAAGGGAATCGTGTTCGTCCTTGTAAAGCGTACTCGTCGTCTCACAATGGTGTCGCAAGGAAAAGGCTCCTGAACATTTGGATGGCTGTCTTTGGGTTCTGCTGTTGATACATTGTTTTGTTCCAACAGGGGTGCATGGTATGGTCGAAGTAGATCCACATTGAAGACTGGATGCAGACCCAGGCATGCAGGAATGTCGAGCTGGAAAGTGTTCTCACCAATCTGTCGAAGAATACTGTACGAACCATATTGCAAAGGGTTGAGCTATTTGAATGGATCAGTGAAGTGCTCCTTCTTGAGTTGTAACCAGACCTTATCCCCAATTTGGAATGTATGAGGAATACGATGCTCGTCGTGTCGGGCCTTAGTTTTCTCGTTTGCTTTGTGCAACAAATTTTGTGCTTGCTTCTGGAAGTCACAAATCTGTTCTCGAAACTTGATTGCTTTATCAACTTCTCGTTGGTTGTAGTCGGTGTCGGAGTTCGGTTGTGTCGAGGAGCTGATCAAGTCGATAGGCGCTGAGGGTTGAAATCCGTAACAGATCTCAAATGGACTCTTTCCTGTAGAGCTGTGCTGAGCATGATTATAGCTGTACTGAATGTATGGAAGACTATCATCCCATGTGCGTCGATGCTTGTGAATTGTACATGCGAAGTAGTTGTACTACAAGGCGATTTACAACTTCCGTTTGTCCGTCGATCTGAGGATGGAAAGCTGTCGATAATGAGAGTCGTGTGTTCAACTATTGTCAGAGGATCTTCCAAAAGATGCCGACGAATCTGGCATCTCGGTCGGAAATAATGGTTGTGGGTAAACTAGAGTGTTTCCAAACATGTGCAAAAAAGAGTTGAGCGGTCTGCTGCGCTGTCGCGGTCTTCTTACATGGTATGGGAATGACCATCTTGGAAAATCGGTTGACTACTACTAATATCACGTCATTCTGATGTTTGGTAGTAGGATAACCCGTCAAGTAGTCCATAGAAATAGATTCCCATCGTTGATTAGTAATTGGTAGAGGTGTGTACAATCTGTGTCGTCGATTAGGAGGTTTAACAATGGCGCAAACCACGCATGATCGAATGTACTTGTTGACGTCGGATTTAAGTGTAGGCTAGAAGAAATACTTCTGCAGAATAACAAGTGTTTTTGCTACTCCAAAGTGTCCTGCAGTCTTGCTGTAGTGCGCGTCCCAAATGAGCTGCTGTCGGTGCTCACCGGTCGGTACACAAAGCTGTCCAAGCTTGTATAGCAAGGTGTCTTTCAGGAAATAGTCGGAGTTTGAGGTCGACATCTTGTTAGTCTGTAACTGTTGGTAGACTGCTGAGAAGTCGCTATCATCCTCATACAACTGTGGCCAAGTGGTCGTGTCGTATCCGTGCATACTCATCATTGTCAAAATGAGAGTAATGGGTGGTAGACTAAGGCAATCGACGGCGGCATTAGCTTTACCTTTCTGATACTTAATTACCAACTGTAATTGTTGTAGGTAATTAATCCACATGAGTTGTCGGTTTGTTTGCAACTTTGATTGTGTCGGAGCGAACTGTAGAGGCTTATGATTAGTGAGAATGACCGTTTCCTTGCCAAGGATGTAATGCCTCCATTGCTTAAGAGCTTGCACACTGGCGTACAGTTCTTTTTCGTACGTCAAATATCTTCTAACTGTGTTGTTAAAAGTCTTGGAATGAAAAGCGACTGGGTGACCAGACTGAGTGATCACTGCGCCCAAGGCATAGTTCGATGCGTCTGTCTCAATCTCAAAGGGCTGATGCAAATCAGGTAACACAAGTATTGGTGCAGTGCAGAGCTTGTGTTTGAGCTGTTCAAAAGCTGCTTGTTGTGTTGCTGTCCACTGGAAGACAATTTTCTTGTTTCCTTTTGTCAACTGATTCAAGGGCTAGGCTATGTGACTGAAGCCGAGTATGAATCGTCAATAGAAATTTGCTAAACCAAGAAAATTTCTCAGTTTTTGAATGCTTCTAGGAATGGGCCAATCTTTGAGGATCTGTATTTTTTCTGGGTCGACGCGAATGCCTGCAGAGTCAATTACATACCCCAAATAGTTGATGCTGGTCATCGCAAAAGAGCACTTGTCCATGTTCAAATAGAGCCGATGTTGGAGAGTTCGAGGACTTGTCGAAGATGTCCAACATGTTCTTCCCATGATCAACTGAAAATCAATATATCGTCGAGATAGACAATAACCCATTTGCCGATGAAAGGTCGAAGAAGGTTATCCATATGTCGCATGAAGGTCGCAGGTGCGTTGGTTAAGCCGAAAGGCATGACTAACCATTCAAACAATCCTTCATTGGTTTTGAAAGCAGTTTTCCACACATCCGAGGGTTCGATTGGAATTTGATGGTATCCCGACTTGAGGTCAAGCTTAGTAAAGAATTTAGCACCTTTCAGACAGTCGATGAGCTCGTCTGTCTGTGGCAGAGGGTACCGATTCTTCACCGATATTTTGTTGAGAGCTTTGTAGTCGATGCACATGCGCCAAGTCCCATCTTTCTTCGGAACTAAGACGATTGGACTTCCACAAGGAGAGGAGTTGGGTCGGATATGACCTTTGTCAATTAATTATTGGATATGTCTGCGAATCTCTTCATTTTCGAGAATGGATCTTTTGCAAATAGATGTGTCAGGAAAATAAAAACCATGAACAAGTTCAATGGAGTGTTTTACCTGACAATGTTGAGGTACTCCGTCTGGAGCTTAAAAGAGGTTCTGGTACTCATCGAGAATATGATCGACTCGCTGCTTCTGTCGAAAGCTGCATTAGTTGGTGAATCGACTCATTGCTGCAGTCTTCTTAGAATGTTGCGGCTTGATCATGATTAATGTGAACTTCTGAGCATGATTGATGAGCTTCTTTGTCTGTTTGGTAGATATCAGTGCAACTGTCGGTGTAGGTTGACGCTTTGGCATGCTAAACCATCAATTTCGGATTCTGACAATCACCTTCTGAGGTCGTGAGTGATAACTTCCATGTCTATCCCAGAGGTAAGGTTTCCCAAATAGGGCGTCGACTACGGAGAGTGGTGCCACGTTGCAAAGTACTTCATCTTCAAAAGGTTTTAAGAAGTAGGCGAGTTTGCATTGTCGAATGATCCAAAGTTCTTGTCCATCCTTTATCCAACTGATGTTGTAAGGATGAGGATGCGGAGTGGTAACAAGACCTAGTTTCTTTACAAGTTCTTCAGAAATGAAGTTTTTGTGGCTCCCGTTGTCCACAATAAGATGTAATGGGTTGCTCTAGACCCATATCCGGGTATGGAATAGGCGCTCTCATTCCTCCTCATCGATGATAGTCGAGGTTGCTGGAGTGGTCGAGGTCAAAAGGGTCGTTGCGTCTGGATTAGATTCTTCCACCGTCTTGTTGAACGCGTCGGAGGTTGACACTTTTGTCAAAAATGTCTTCCGAGCTTTGCATTCAGACGTATCGTGCCAAGATGAGTGGTGGTAATCGCACCATTTTCCAGTTGGCGGTTGTTTGCTATGTTTCCTCTTGTGAAAAGGCTTATTTCCGTGGTCTGGCTTTGGCGGTGTCGGCTGAGAAGATTTCGATTTGTCGAAGTCGGTTGGTGCCTTGTCGTGCGGTCATCCTGATGCCGGATTTGTCGTGAAACGTGCTTTTCCTTTCTGCTTGGTTTCCAGTTTGCTGGCGTAGTGGAAAGCATCCACAAGCGTATCTCAGTTGGATCGAAGTCGGCTGGTGCCTTCTTGTCGGGTGGTCGTCCTGATGCTGGCTTTGTCGCGAAACGTGCTTTTCCTTTCTGCTTGGTTTCTAGTTTGTTGGCATAGTGGAAAGCATCCGCAAGCGTATTGACAGTTAGAAATTCCATCTCTTGTTGAATGTATTGGGAAAATCCACTAACGTACTTCAGAACAAGCAATTTCTCTTCTTCTTAGACGCCAAGTCTAGCCATAAGTCGATAGAACTCGTTGGTGTAACTTTGTACTGATTGGTCTTTCCATTGCCTTAGCTGCTTCCACTTCTTATACTGCTGCTCGAGGTATTTTGGCGGGTAAAATTCTTTTCGGATGTGTTCGACGAATTTATTCCATGTGTCGATGGGTTCTCTGCTTTTCTCCATCTTTGTCGAGAGGTTCTCCCACCAGCTGTGCACGGAGGTTGACATCTTTAAGGACGCAATGGTGACTTTTTTCAGCTTCAGAGAGTTGATTTACAACGTAATAGGATTCCAATTGTTGCACCCAATTGTCGATGGATTCCGCGTCAATCTTACCTTCAAGATTCGGTATGTCCAAATTCATTTGCAGTTTGAAGGAGTTGATTTTATCGGAGTGAGTTCTCATCGAGGATCCTCCAGATGTCGAAGTGAATCCCAAGAGAATCTCGTTGAATTGGGTGAACATTTCAGTCCGTTGTCGAGCCAAAGCTTGCTCAATTAGCTGTGCTGTCTTGTCAACTGCATGTCTATCGTCTGTTTCTTCTGTCATTTCTGGAGATCGCGTCTGCTTGGATTGCGAGCGAGTTTGAACCGACATAAGTCAGGTAACTTCAAGAGAAGTGTATACGCAGAACTTAAGCACGAACAAAACTGAGTGCTCTGATACCAATGATCCGGTCGTGTCTAGGAAGCATGAGGGGGACAATAGTTCGACTGAATGAGTCGATTATGTTATGGTGAAAGCTTAATAAACAGAATGAGCAAACGCAGGATTATGCAACACAGATAAACACAATATGCCCATACAATATGCAGGAATGCGAACTGTTATTCTATTACTTGCAAACAAATAAAAAACTGATGTATGTTACAATATTATACATGCTTATATAGAATTCCGAGACTCTTGGGTGCCTGCCCGTTACGTTCAGTTACAAGGAAGAAGTTAGAACGGTTTCAACAGTTCAACCATTACAGTCGATTGGAAGACAGAGAGACAATCTATCGAAGTTCGACAGTCGCTGATCGTATGTCAACCCTGCTTGTCGATGTTGCGAACTGTGAGGTTGCTTAACATGTCGAAAGTGCGGAGTGTGTTGCAGTATGTCGAAGTCGAGACTCGTCGGAGTTGCGTCAAAATCAGAACCTGTCGAAGTTGTCGAAGTCATGTCGAGTCGAAACTTGTCAAATTTGTATCGACATCGATGACTTTCCAACTATGATGCGGATCAAGCGGATTAATATGCTTTCATCTTCTTCAATTATTTTTTTCAATGGAGCACATCATGGGAAACCCTCAGGTACTTTCCCTCACTTTGAGGATGGTACCCAAGGTAAACCACTGGTCCTGATTACAGGCCCTAACCCGATGGGGACATCAAGTGAGGCCTTGCATAGCCACCCAAGGATTTGACCCCGAGACCTTTTGCTTATGATTACAACATTCAACCACTTGAGCTAATCCACTAGGCTTATCTTCTTCAATTATTATGGAGGACATAGGTGGAATTGTTTTTGGCATTTGTGTGTAGGATATACTTTACATGTTTGTGAGTTCGAAAGTGGGGATTAGTCTAGAATTTTGGTTTTACACTCAACTGGGATACGAGGCATTGTTTAGTGGTATGGAATATCAAGAATACTTCACTAGGTAAGGTGTATTTATCAAACATTTTAACGTGTTGAGGGTGTTTAACCAAGTAGACTTTCGCTTCGAGGTGGAAAATTAATAACTAGAGGTGGGGATTTTATCATTCTAATCCCTAATCATATCAAGCTACGATTAATCCAAGTTTACAAATGTCAAGTGGAGGATCAAAATCAATGGAACCATGCTAATCCAAGTGGAGGATTGATTACAAGTGGAAAGGACAAGCTTTACTACATTTGAGCTCCAAAGGATGCACACACATATTGAATTTGAAGGTGGAACGAATTAATATGCTTTAATCTTCATCAATTATCACGGAGGACATAGGTGGAAGAAATATTGGCATTTACGTGTAGGATACCTTACATGTTTGTGAGTTAGAAAGTGGAGATTAGTTTAGAATTTTGGTTTTGCACTCAATTGGAATATGAGGCATTGTTTAGTGGTATGGAATATCAAGAATATTTCAAAAGGTAAAAAGGCGTGTCTATCAAATATTATAATGTGTTGAGAGTCTTAAACCGAGTAGATTATTGCTTCGAGATGGAAAATTAATAATTAGAGGTGGGGATTTTACCATTCTAATCCCTTATCATATCAAGCTATGATTAATCCAAGTTTACAAATGCCAAGCGGAGGATCAAAATCAATGGAACCATGCTAATCCAAGTGGAGGATTGATTACAAGTGGAAAGGACAAGCTTTACTACACTTGAGCTCCAAAGGATGCTCACACATATTGAAATTGAAGGTAGAGCAGACTAATATGCTTTCACCTTCATCAATTATTATGGAGGACATAGGTGGAAATATTCTTGGCATTTGCATGTAGGATACCTTACATGTTTGTGTGCTGAAAAGTGGGGGTTAGTCTAGAATTTTGGTTTTGCACTCAATTGGAATACGAGGCATCGTTTAGTGGTATGTAGGAACACAATCACCCAAGTCATTGTGTGCTTTGTTAGGAAGTGAATATTTGTGTAGGCATGGGAGCTTTTCCGCTGATAATCAATCCAACATATCTAGTTTGACAAATAAAATGAATTCTAGGAGACTCGAAAACTTGGTTGTGGAGAAATATTGGAAATTGTTGTCCAATAAAAGAAGCAAATTAAACAGTTAAATTAGGCTACATCAATTGGTCATAGCTCTTGCAAGAAGTTCATTTTTTGGTGCATCTCAAAAAGGACTTTTTATAGGCTCTGCACTTGAATAAGACAAAGATGATTATTAATCCAACACAACGTTGATCATTTAGTCCGGTGTGAGGATGATCAATTAATCCAACAAGAGCCCAGGGAAGTAGACTTTCTCTTCGAGGTGGAAAATTAACAACTAGAGGTGGGGTTTTTACCATTCTAATCCCTTATTATATCAAGCTACAATTAATCCAAGTTTACAAATGCTAAGTGGAGGATCAAAATCCATGGAACCATGCTTAATCCAAGTGGAGGATTGATTACAAGTGGAAGGACAAGCTTTACTACACTTGAGCTCCAAAGGATGCCCACACGTATTGAAATTAAAAGTGGAGCGGATTAATATGCTTTCATCTTCTTCAATTATTATGGAGGACATGGGTGGAATTTTTTTTGGCATTTGCGTGTAGGATACCTTACATGTTTGTGAGTTGGAAAGTGGGGATTAGTGGTTTTGCACTCAACTGGAATATGAGGCATTGTTTAGTGGTATGGAATATCAAGAATACTTCACTAGGTAAGAATGTGTATTTATCAAACATTATAATGTGTTGAGGGTGTTAAACCAAGTAGATTTTCGCTACGAGGTGGAAAATTAATAACTAGAGGTGGGGCTTTTACCATTCTAATCCCTAATCATATCAAGCTATGATTAATCCAAGTTTACAAATTCCAAGTGGAGGATCAAAATCAATGGAACCATGCTGAGCCAAGTGGAGGATTGATTACAAGTGGAAAGGACAAGCTTTACTACATTTGAGCTCCAAAGGATGCACACACATATTGAATTTGAAGGTGGAACGTATTAATATGCTTTAATCTTCATCAATTATCATGGAGGACATAGGTGGAAGAAATCTTGGCATTTACGTGTATGACACACACACATATTGAATTTGAAGGTGGAACGGATTAATATGCTATAATCTTCATCAATTATCATGGAGGACATAGGTGGAAGAAATCTTGGCATTTACGTGTAGGATACCTTACATGTTTGTGAGTTAGAAAGTGAAGATTAGTCTAGAATTTTGGTTTTGCACTCAATTGGAATACAAGGCATCGTTTAGTGGTATGGAATATCAAGAATAAGAATACTTCAAAAGGTAAAAATGTGTGTCTATCAAATATTATAATGTGTTGAGAGTCTTAAACCAAGTAGACTTTCGCTTCGAGATGGAAAATTAATAACTAGAGGTGGGGCTTTTACCATTCTAATCCCTTATCATATCAAGCTATGATTAATCCAAGTTTACAAATTCCAAGTGGAGGATCAAAATCAATGGAACCATGCTAATCCAAGTGGAGGATTGATTACAAGTGGAAAGGACAAGCTTTACTACACTTGAGCTCCAAAGGATGCTCACACATATTGAAATTGAAGGTAGAGCGAATTAATATGCTTTCACCTTCATCAATTATTATGGAGGACATAGGTGGAAAAATTCTTGGCATTTGTGTGTAGGATACCTTACATGTTTGTGTGCTGAAAAGTGGGGATTAGTCTAGAATTTTGGTTTTGCACTCAATTGGAATACGAGGCATCGTTTAGTGGTATGTAGGAACACAATCACCTAAGTCATTGTGTGCTTTGTTAGGTAGTGAATATTTGTGGAGGAGGTGTTAACACCTAAAAAGTGCTCACTAGCTCATTCCCTTATTCACATGACCCATTTGTCCACTTTTCCACCATCTAAGCCTCTGAAACCAACAAAAGGTCACCAAAAGACCTTAGTACACCCCTTTTTCCCACTCAAAAAGATTATTTTTCCTGAAAAGCATAAAAAACCCTAAAAAATGGTCCAAATTCCCAAAAATATTAAAAAGGGAATTAAAATATTAATTTTATTCAAAAAAGGAAAAAGGAGGGAAAAGTACCTAAACCATGTTGGTCAATACCATTTGGTTTCCACAAAACCACAAATGGCATTCCCCACCACTAAAACCTATAAAAAGGTGTTAGGGGCTCCTCATTTCACATCCATCCATTATCTCATCTTCATGCTGCCGAAATCTTCCTTGAGCATTTTGGCCATTTTAAGCAACCTTGGAGAAGGAGACCTATTGGAGCTTGGAGCTACTCATCTTGGGAGTTGCTCAACATCAACCTTCACCATTGAAGGTATTATCGTAAGCACTTGCTTGCCCCCCACTTTTCAATACAAATTCATTCTTTAATATTTTCTTGTTCTTGTTTTTTAAATGTTTACACTATTTGCTTATATTCTTGCATAGATCCATGATTAGTTTAGTTTAGATTAGTTTCTTGTTTAATTCTATTGAAACTGCTGCTACTAGTTAGCAGGTGCCCATAGCACTAAGCGTGGTTGCAAAATATTAATTTTATTCAAAAAATGAAAAAGGAGGGAAAAGTACCTAAACCATGTTGGTCAATACCATTTGGTTTCCACAAAACCACAAATGGTATTCCCCACCACCAAAACCTATAAAAAGGTGGTAGGGGCTCCTCATTTCACATCCATCCATATTCCTATCCTCATGCTGCCAAAATCTCCCTTGAGTATTTGGCCATTGTAGCAAGCCTTGGAGAAAGGACCCATTGGAGATTGGAGCTGCTCACCATTGGAGCCATTCAACAACCTTCATCACTTGGAGGTATTGTACTTGCAAGCATTTGCTTGCCCCATTGTTAATACAAAAAATTATTTTTTATCTTTCTTGTTCTTGTTTTTTAATTCAAAATGCACATGCTAGTTTTAGTTTAGTTTATTGTTATTTATTTCTATTGAAACTGCTGCTACTAGTTAGCAGGTGCCCATAGCACTAAGCCTGGTTGCAAAACCGGGCCAACAGTTTTTTGGCGACTCCGCTGGCTTTGAACAATAGATCTCAAGTTTTGCTTTCAATCTTAGTTTTTTATTAGTTTTAGCCTTTAGATCCATAGATCTGCCATCCTAGATAGCAGATCCATTGCTGCTCTAGTTTTTGGCCCCATCTATTGCCATTAACAGCCCGGAATTCTCAATTTTCGGGTTCGTTTTTCGGCTCCCGTGCACGGCTTTCGCCTCGCGGTTTTTAGCCTAACAGTCGCGCCGCTCATCGCGGCTTTTCAGCTTTTTTCCGCGCGGTTCCCCGCGGCTTCGCGGCCTATTTCCGCGCTGCACAGCGCGGCTTCGCGGTCATTTTTCGCGCGGCTCATCGCGACTGTGCGCCGAAATACCGCGCTGCACATCGCGGCTTCGCGGCTAAAAACCGCGCTGTCCATCGCGACTGTGCGACAGAAACCCGCGCAGTCCATCGCGGCTTTTCTTTCAAAACCCGCGCGGTCCATCGCGGCTTTTCTGTCAAAACCCGCGATGCACATCGCGACTTTTAGCCCGAAACCCGCGATGTGATTTTTTGGCCGCACGACTCAATTTTCAAACGACCATATCTCCCTCTCCCTAACTCCGTTTGAAACGATTTTTTTTTTTCAAATTGGGTGTTTTCGATCAAGGAATCCAAATATGCTATTAGATTTAAGAAAATTTTCATATAAATTTATCTAATCTTGTATTTTAGTTTTATTTATCACTTCAGTTCACCCATTTTGGCCCATATTTTCCAGTATTAACATTCCAACTTATTTTACAGCCATTGAAAATTTTTACTATTTAGAATGCACATGTGAAAGAAGTCTTTTTAAAAATTTTCATCAATTGAAAGAAAGATATATTTTTGCATTTTATCAAGATTTACAATTTTTTGCTGTTTGCTTCTTTAAAATTTTGCCCATAGCAATTATTGAAAACGAAATCCATTTATTTCGAAAAGAAGTTATATTATTTGCTTTCTTGTTTGAAAGATCCTTTGTTTTTCGAATAGTCCTTGAAAAGCATTTAATTTCCATTTATTGAAAAAGTCATGAAATTTGTTTTTGTTTTCAAAAGATCCTTTGTTTTTTGAATACTTAGCATTTACTTTTTTCGATTTTCAGTTTAAAATACCACACGTGCACCCAATCAAACACTAATTTTAAACTGAGTCTTAAAACTTACCCTAATTTCAACCCACTTTTAACCCCACTTGGGGAACACTAAAAGAACTTTGTAGCTAGGTAGTATTGGGGGGATAGGTGTTCCAATAACACCCCTCAGTTATTACATCTGAGACATAGAAGTTGTCCATTTAGGGAGCTAAAATCTCTTAGTATTTATTGGCGCGGTCACAACCGGTTTGTGGGAAGGCCTCTCCCCTAGGAGGGTTGAAGTCGCGAGGATGGTTCCAGAAGCCTGAGTGGAATACCGAAATCCATTCAGTAACCGAAGGGCTACCATTCGCAGTTCTCGGGATATCCCTGTATTGGGATATTGCGATCAAAGGATCAAACGGCAGATTTACCTTTTCTCGACGCGTCATGAACGGAGTATCCTAGTAGACATTCTTTAGGATTGATTACCCGGTGTCCCTCCCGGTAGGGGGATATCTAGCCGTGGACTTAACACTCAATATTGTCTGACTTGGATTTCATCACCTTGCAGAGAATATAGTTTGTTGATTCACAATACTTTTAGTTAGGTGTTTGCATGATTCAACCCACCTTTGGTCTAGTTACACCTATTTTTTCTAGAAGCTGTTTGCATGTTGGTACTCTGACCATTTGTTGCATCCCTCCACTTATTGTAGCACAGCTGCTAGAATAATTGCCTTTTTTGAGGTTGATTTTTTGGCCTGAGAGCCTTCATTTTTCACTCCCCTTCTTGCACCCTTGGTTGCATTAGGGTTTTGAGTTTTTTATACATTACCATTTTACACATACATATTTTTCCACAAAAACTTAGTTTCTCACCATTGAGAATTTTAGACGCTCTCGTCGTCTACAGGGCGAACCCCCAGAGTTCAGTCTACTTGGCTCGCCACGTCACCGACGCCGAGCCTTATCCCTTGACTCGACACATCGTCGGTCAACTAGACAGTCATCCGATTCTGACACGCCTCACTTCACTTCTGATTCTGAGGCAGAATCCAAAAACCCCACTGCGTTTTTCCCAACCAACCTTATGGCTGGAACCCCATTTGACCCACTTTTTACCAGCACCATAGGAGAGACGTCTACTGACCCTTCTACTGCAGTGCCATCCATGGAAACACCTACCCCCTTAGGTATGCCTAATATGGTGGACACTCCACATTTCGGAATGCCCAACACAGGGCCACCTCCTGTTATAGGAATCCCCAACACAGGTCCACCACCTGTTATGGTTATGCCCAACATAGGGGTCACACCCCCTCTGATTCCCACAACCCAGATTCCAGGAATCGCCACTACTATTCCTAACCCAAGTGTAACCCATGTTGCACTTAGAGGCGCTAGCCCATACCAGACCACACCTATTGCAAGACATATACCTGCAATACATAGCATACCTTTAGGCGTTACTGGACCCCTACCTCATACCACCATGACTAGGCATTTCCCAGTCCCAGTCACTACATCTGCTAGCTTACCGTACATGGCGAGTCTGAATTTGCCAGACTTAGCCAGGCTCACCAATGACCCTATCAGACACGATCCTGCGTGGCCTCACATGCCCACCAAACTCCCCTCTGACATCCCTAAGTTTGAGGGTAAGGCAGGTGAGGACCCCCAGAACCATATAATGTCCTTCCATCTATGGTGTTCCTCCAACTCCGTAGTGGACGACTCTGTCCGCCTCCGTCTGTTACAGCGCACCTTCACTGGCTCTGCAACCAAGTGGTATATCGAGCAGCCCCATGGGACGCATGCCACCTTTACCTCCCTTGCCTCGACCTTCCTGCAGTTCTTTCAGTTACTTGTCTGCTATGATGCGGGCGTCGAGATCCTACTGTCTTGCAGACAGAACACGGCCACCCACATCACTGACCACATTCATGAGTGGCGTCGACGTCGAAGCCTCTGCAAAATCAAGTTAGACGACCGTATCTTCCTAGATTGGTTTCTAAAATCCCTTCTCCCTCTCATTGCGAAGGATGTGGCATCCGAAAGACCCCAGTCTGAAGAAGAGGCCATCCTCAAAACCCAACAGTTTGATCTCATTTACGCCCAATCGGGTTATCTGTATACCATTATTCCAGACGGCCCTCGATGCGAGTCATCCCAACATGATGCGCCGGGGGTATCCCATGCCGCTGATGGCATCATTGGTCGTATGGCCTCGCATCCCCAACCCTTTTCCATTACACATCCTAGCCATGGTCCCGACCTTTCGTGGGCTACATCTCAGTCTGGAGCAACCAGTTCATATGCTCCCATGGCACATCACCATCATACCCATGGACCTTCATGTCCACCTTAGTGTTTTGGTCATGCACCACCTGCATACGCCCCCCCAGCTGCACCTCAACCAGTGTACTATCCACAGCATGCTGCGGCAGCTAACCCAACACCTCCAATAGCTCAGGGTTACCAACAACCCCAGCAGGAAAATGGACCACCTCCATCCCCACAGGCTTATTATCCACCACAACCTGCTCCCACACCTGCGGCGAACCAAAATCCCCCCACTGCTCAAGGGCAAGTGTATACACAGCACAACCAGCCCCAGAACCAAAATAACCAGCGCAACCAAGGTGCGCAACAGAACCGTGGTAGAGGTCGCAACTGCGGTAATAACCAACAACATCAGTAAGGTCCTCCACCTCCCAATCCTCCGCAGAATAACAATGCTGCTCCTCCCAACCGCAATCCGGATCGGAATCCTAAGCAACCTAGAAACAATAACCTCAGAACAAACCACCCTTGTTCTATCTGCGGGGTCTATGGTCATTACACGCATTCTTGCCCACATTTGGAGTGAGCTCGGCAACTCTGGACCGACGATGCCCATCATCAAGGGCAAGCGGCTCCTCAGCCGCCACCCAACCCTCCACCACCTCAACATCAACCCTTGATGCTGCAGAACCCCTTTCCAAACCAGGGTGTAGCGAACACTCAGCCGTTAGCCCCCCCTCAGGGCAACGTACCACCACAGCAGATCACTTATGCAGCCCCTGATCAACCCATGTTCGATTCAGGTACTCACTATTTGTTGATGATGTCGACTGTCGATGCCAACCTCCAAACCCGCCGGAACCAATATGACTCCACTTCTGAAGCCCCCCCCGCCGACAAGAACACTAACGTTAATCCCACAGATCAAACGTTACGTATACCTCCGGCTCCACTTGATGGCGCTTCCAAAGCACCTCGCTTCCCACTTCGTCGTATCAACAGTAATCCCAATGCTCGGGCTGCGTCGAATTACAACATTTTCGACGACTTAGCCCAGTCTCCTGCAGCCATGTCTGCTTTAGAAGTTTTGAAAAACTGTCCTTCGCAGTGCAAAACTTTGCTCTCTGCCATTGGCACCATTGACCCCAATGATTCACAGCTGATCGCATTCGATTCAGACCAGTCTGAACCACGCCTGCCTTCCTCTTTAGCATTCCAAGTTTTCATTTCTGTTCGGAATCTTGTCATCCATCGGTGCATTATCGATGAAGGGGCCTCCACATGCGTCATGTCCACATTCGTTTGGCAGAAGTTGGGATCCCCTACTCTCCAGCAGTCCACCACTGTGTTGCGATCCTATGCCGGTCGTTCGGCACAACCCCATGGTCTTTTAGCCAATGTCCCCGTCCAGCTGGCGGGTAAAACTGTCCTCATTCACATTGAGGTCATCAATGCCCAACTAGACTATAACCTTTTACTTAGTCGCAGCTACATGTATGCCATGCGGGCTGTTGCCTCATCCGTATTTCGCACCATGCAGTTCCCCCATGAGGGACGCGTGGTCAAGGTCGACCAGCTCACCTATTACGATCCCAAGGCCCCCGCCACACTTGAAAATGTTCTCCCCATGGTTGAACAACCTGTTTGTGGTGCAACTACCTCATTCATTTCCTCAGTAGGACCCGGACTTTACTCTGAGGCGTCGATGACCTCTACATTCCAGGCCATTCCACCACTGTCACCGGAGACCCACGTTGCAAACCTCTGTACTCTTTCACAGAATACACCAACACCCGGTAATCAACCACCTTTGTTACCCAAACCACCATTGGTCCCTAGTCACATTGGGGTTACACCCATCCACACAATCCCCTTTCTATTTCCTCCTTCGGGTGTAGTAAGCGCCCCGGTTATGGCTACCCTCAGCCTCCCCGGGTTAACATTGGGATTACCCGTGTGGTATATTTCGCCTCCCGTTCCCCCGCCGACACCAAATGTCATCCTGCAGCCGGTGCAACCCATCGTCACTTCTACCCAACCACCTCCCGGTATCACTACTCCTTCGTCATCGACGAATCCACCTCCACTCATCAGGCCCACTGGGGGCAGAGGCCCACAACCATACACTGTGGTACCCCCACCCAAGGCGGTTAAACCTCCCCCCGTATTCCGTGCTCCTCCAAAATGTTCGCTGTGTGATGAGTTAGGCCATCCAACACATGAGTGTCCGCAGTTACCTGCATTGCAGGAACACATGCAAATGTTGGACGATGACCCCAACATCCCGGTGGTCAAACTAGATCCAAACCCCATGCCTCGTGATAGATCACTGCGTACCAACCACCCATGTGCGATATGCGGTATTTACGGCCACTACTCCCATAACTGTCCTGACATCCCAGATTACAGAGCAACCCTCTACGAGATGAACAATTTCGATCTTGAGACGGCACCCCCTACTATCGAGGAGATCTACCCTCCCGCATCATCCTCATCCAGAGAGATTAACACCATTTACACGGTTTCCACTGGATACCCCTCTGTCTGGTCGGCCCCTTCAATTGATCCCTTAGACACACATGTTCAACCCTTTCAAATCGACGAGGAAACCACATGTCCACAACATGGGGGCAGGCCCAAAACCTTGCTTACTCATCATCATCGTGATTCTCGTCGGAGATACTGGGGGCATCCACCCCACAAAGGGAATCCCCCATCATCATATCATCACTTCAGTATGCCACCACAGCCCACAGCCTCATGGTATAACACCCTGCTAGCAGTTGCTCAATGCCCTATTGATTCTCTCTGAGACAACATCTGCACCACATTGACACCTCTGAGTTAGGGGGGCATAATAGATTACCTCGACCCCGGGATAGGGGGCATGATCAATCATTTTGAACCTTCCCCATCATCTCTATCTCAAAACCTCAATGAGCCCATCGTTCAAACCAACACATATGTGATCCACAATCACAAACCCCATGCACATAGCATGGGGGCAGGTCATTAACCCTGCTCACTTTTTCATATTCGTGATCTCAACCATTTTTGAGGTCACGTGTCACTTGTATATTTGAGTTGATTTTATGCAGATAGTATTTCCCCCCGCGGGTCATCATTTCTCCCCACCACTGCATCATTGGCTTGGTGGGCTCACCTTTATTTGTAGCAATTTTTTAACCTAGTTATTTGCTTTGACCATTCCAGAGTCCTTATGACCTCCGTTTTTCGCACCATTTGCACTGCCGGATTCAGTTTTCCGCGCTCGTGATGATGCTTGAGATCATTTCTCGCTCTCACCTCTCGATTTTTTGGGCGTTTTTTCCATGCCCCCTCGTCGCCTCGGTTTGCGTGCCACATCCGCCATTCTCCGTGGTCGACCATCTTTATATCGCCGGATTCAGTTTCCCGCGCTTGTGATGATGCTTGAGATCATTTCTCGCTCTCACGCCCATACTTTTCGGGCATTTCTCCCATGCCCTCTCATTACCTCAGTTTGCGTGCCACATCGGCCGTTCTCCATTTTCAAAGTGTCTTATATCGCCGGATTCAGTTTTTCACGCTTGTGATGATGCTTGAGATCATTTCTCGCTCTCACCTTTAGATTTTTTGGGCATTTTTCCCACGCCCTCTCATTGCCTCAGTTTGCGCGCCACATTGGTCGTAGCCTCCTTTTGACAATCTTTATGTCATCGGATCCAGTATCCCGCACACATGATGACGCTTGAGACATTTTCTCGCTCCCATCTATCCATTTTTGTTCGGTATAATTTTATCCCCTTTTTGGGCCGAGCAACCCCTTTTACGAAAAAGGCACTTAGGGAGTTTCTGTTAAGCTCTTTTCTGACTCCTAAAACAACGAAAAGATTGCCGAGCAACCTTGCTTCCTTTCATGCTCTTTAAACGTATCTAAAAGGGCGTCTACCTGGTATAAGTTTACCCCTTTTCCGGACCTTGTAGACTAATTACGAAAAAGGAATAGTCTAGTCACATCGGCTAGAAGAGTTCTCCATCTGCATCATTTTATGCTTTTTCGGGCCTTGGAGACTAAACTACGAAAAATAACAACAATAGAGTCCACTTACCGTTTTCAAACTCTCTAAACATGAAAGCAACCATGAGCATGAGCCGTCCTGGGCTCACAAAATCCACAGGACCGTACCATTTCAGAGCACACTTTTATCCCTTCTTGGAGCTCATTACAACTACGAAGAAGGAATCAATGGTGCCTCTTGGCGCCATGACAGATCACATCTACTCATACGACAGCTTCCCCATGATTGGTCGCCTTTGTTCAGAGTATTCTGCAGTATGACACCTTGAAAAACCCTCGACAACACCTATCAGCTCGTCCTCCCCCCCCCCAGAGTCAATATATACCATTCAGTCAAAGCAATGATCCCCACACCTACAAGTCAGTTCCCTACACTGCCAGGTCAACCATGTCATCATGCTCTGAACAAAGGAAGTTTGAGTCTACCCACTTTTTGACCCAATTATTTCCCATCTCCACATGTATGTCAGTCCTACCATCAATACTACAACACTTCATTTCTACACCTCGTGCTTCTATCAAGGAACCATCATTGCCTTGTTAGTTGCTGGTCTCCCTCTGTCGACGACAACCACATTTATTCCAGAGGATAGAACTAGAGGTCCCTGTGTCTTGGACTCATCACCATTTATAATGAGTGCCTACGAATCATTTCGAGAGGAGTCCTCAGTGCCTCTCCAAATGGTTGTTTCTCGCATGCTCGACTTCAACACCTTGATCACATCGTTGAGACTCGCACAGGGCATCGGTTCGTTCACTTATTAGTCGAAGACCCCGGATACCTTCTGACTCCTCCACATTTGAGAGTCTACCTATGGATACAACCAGTTACACTGTTCCTATAGATATCCGGGTTGCGTATGGAGACAGTATACAGATGTACCCCAGTTTTATACTCCCTTGAGTATACAGTTACAAATACTTCCCAGAGATGGCTCACAGTCATTACATCCCTACAGATGTTGGAAACCTTCAGTTCCAATAGTTCATCAGTTATTTCCAGTGTATCAGTTATTGAGATCAGTTATGATCAGGAGTATATCCCAAAATAATGTCCCCCCCCTGGACCATTATGATATACTAGTAGATTCTTTATGTATTAGATCCCCCTTCTTGGGACTAATTGTTATGTATGTGTCTTGATACGAGCATGGGAATGCCCGCCTCGTCCATTATCAGAGATTATACCTCATTCATATTGAGGCCATGTAATATTTTTTTTGTTTTTGCAGCTTCCAAGGGTCGTGGCTCCAGTCTCCAACCGGTCTCTTCTCTCCCTAAACCCCAGAAAAAATACAAAAGAACTATGATGTCTATCGGCCATACGATGAGCTCCTGCCCTCACACATCAGGGGGCAATCTGTTAACACCTAAAAAGTGCTCACTAGCTCATTTCCTTATTCACATGACCCATTTGTCCACTTTTCCACCATCTGAGCCTCTGAAACCAACAAAAGGTCACCAAAAGACCTTAGTACACGCCTTTTTCCCACTCAAAAAGATTATTTTTCCTGAAAAGCATAAAAAATCCTAAAAAAGGGTCCAAATTCCCAAAAATATTAAAAAGGGAATTAAAATATTAATTTTATTCAAAAAAGGAAAAAGGAGGGAAAAGTACCTAAACCATGTTGGTCAATACCATTTGGTTTCCACAAAACCACAAATGGTATTCCCCACCACCAAAACCTATAAAAAGGTGGTAGGGGCTCCTCATTTCACATCCATCCATATTCCTATCCTCATGCTGCCAAAATCTCCCTTGAGTATTTGGCCATTGTAGCAAGCCTTGGAGAAAGGACCCATTGGAGATTGGAGCTGCTCACCATTGGAGCCATTCAACAACCTTCATCACTTGGAGGTATTGTACTTGCAAGCATTTGCTTGCCCCATTGTCAATACAAAAAAATATTTTTTATCTTTCTTGTTCTTGTTTTTTAATTCAAAATGCACATGCTAGTTTTAGTTTAGTTTAGATTTAGTTTATTGTTATTTATTTCTATTGAAACTGCTGCTACTAGTTAGCAGGTGCCCATAGCACTAAGCCTGGTTGCAAAACCGGGCCAACAGGAGGCATGGGAGCTTTTCCGCTGATAATCAATCCAACATATCTAGATTGACAAATAAAATGAATTTCAGGAGGAGACTCGAAAACTTGGGTGTGGAGAAATATTGGAAATTGTGGTCCAACAAAAGAAACAAATTAAACAGTTAAATTAGGCGACATCAATTGGTCATATCTCTTGTAAGAAGTTCATAGTCTGGTGCATATCAACAAGGACTTTTTATAGGCTTTGCACTTGAATAAGACAAAGATGATTAATTAGTCCAGCACAACGTTGATCATTTAGTCCAGTGCGAGGATGATCAATTAATCCAATGAGAGCCTAGGGAAGTGCAAATGGAACCTGTGGAGAGCTCCCCCTCTTAGGAGGAATATAATATACCCACAATGGGCATGATTTTGTTTAAAACCAAGTCTCTTTTTGTTATGCAAAATAATTATGTTATTAGGTTAGGCCAATAGAGTGGAAATATGGAACAATATCCTCTGTATATCCCTATATTGTTTTGTATTTTTTAATAAGGCTTTTAAACAACTTTTATATTTATGTGTTGAACAATGTGGTTGCAACGGATTTTTAATAAAAAGTGGAAAGATGGAACACTATCCTTTGTATTGTTAATTTTTGAGCATTAATTCAACATACTCTAGGATCTTTACCGAGAGAATAACATGTACAACATATCAAGTAATGCATATCAATCACACCAAGCAATCACATGAGACAATAGACACACAGAGTTTCACTGGGGAAAACCATAAAGGTGAAAATCCCCACCACTTCCTCAGAGATAGAAAGAGCAATGATACAACCCAAGTACACAGAGATAGTCCTCCTAGCAGCTGAACCTCCTCCTCCACTAGTGCGCCACTTTTCGAGTAGTGTAGAAGTGAATAATGAGATGATCAAATAGAGTGCCTCCCGTACTCTATTTATACATGACTTGACTTTCCTAATAACCTAGCAGGTCCGACTTGTCTAACTCAGTCTAATAACCCATGGTTATACTAATCAGGGTCGACCCCACATTTGGTGGTCTAATAACCCATCACTTGCAAGTTGCGACACTTGCGACACTTGTCAATACAAATGATGACACTTCCGTATAGAGGAATAATAACATCTCTATAGGAGTAAAATATACATAGGTGAAATAAATTCCGAAGTTACAATTACATCAATACTCCCTCTTAACTAGGAAGGTATTTCTCGACACAGATCTGCTAGCACAAGTCTTCTTCTCTGGATCATCGTCAGTGAATCATCATCCTCGAATCATTGTCATCGTCACTGCTGCTGCTATCTCAATCAATCTCCAATCTACTCGTCATAGGAAGTTCTACAGAGCCAGTCCTTTTTCATACTGGATATAGGTCCACCACTTGTAGGTCTTCATCATCACTGGCCATACTGTGGAATCCTCAGGACTTATTACGTGCGTCAACAAAACCTCGAAAGAGCATCCCAGGACTGATTACGAGCTTACTACTCAACCTATCAGATCTCCGAGGATATTTTACATGTTGACCTTCACAAAACCTACTCAGAGCATCCCAGGATATTACAAGCACACCGCTCTACCTGTTTGGATCTCGATAGAGCATCCCAAGCTGTTACGAGCACACCGCTCTACTTGTCTGGATTTTAAAGGATATTTTCTATGTGAACTTTCGCAAAAACTACTTAGAGCATCCCAGGATGTTACGAGCACACCGCTCTACTTGTCTGGATCTCGATAGAGCATTCCAGGTTGTTACGAGCACACCGCTCTACCTGTCCAGATTTTAAAGGATCTTTTCTATGCGAAACTGTAGCAAAACCTACTCAGAGCATCCCAGGATATTACGAGCACACCGCTCTACCAGTCCGGATCTCGATAGAGCATCCCAGGCTATTACGAGCACACCACTCTACCTGTCTAGATTTTAAAGGATATTTTCTATGCTACTTGCACAACCTGTCCATGGACATAGAGTATCAACCTGATACTCACCATACATCATCCTGATGTACATCATCACATGATCAACCTGATCATCATCACAGCATCATCATGATGCATATCATCTGGAGCAACATCCAGAAGCTCGTCATATGTGATCATTCTGATCACCATCATAGCATCATCCTGATGCATATCATCTGGAGCAACATCCTGAAGCTCGTCATCTGTGATCATCCTGATCAGCATCATAACATCATCCTGATGCATATCATTTGCAGCAACATCCTGAAGCTCGTCATTTGTGATCATCCTGATCAAACAATATATCCATCTGATGCATACAAAGCATCTACCTGATACATATCATCATACATGATCCACCTGATCATACAATGCATCCACCTAATATATATAATGCATCCACCTGATACATACATAAGTACATGATCTACCTGATCATACAACGCATCCACCTTATACATACATAAGTACATGATCATACAATGCATCTACCTGATACATATACAAATACATGATCCAACTGATCATATCAAGCATCTAACATGATGCATATACAAATACATGATCAAACTGATCAAAGCATCCAACATGATGCATATACAAATACATGATCAAATTGATCAAAGCATCCAACTGATGCATATACAAAGCAGTAATTGGAGCATCATCTTGATGCTCATCATCCAGCGCTTACATCCATAGCCATGGGAAGGATCCTCCTCTCACCATGCTTGGAATGGCTCCTGCAAATGTGTCCATTACTTCTTCCTCGAAGTGTCGTCAATCTGAAGAACACCAAGCCTCTCTCTGAAGTATTCAAACTTCACTCTGGCTAGTGGTTTCTCCAACACATCTGCAACCTGCTCATCCATCGCAACATACATGAGATTCACTGCTCCTCTCTGCACCATATCCATGATATAGTGATATTTGATCTCAATGTGCTTCAACCTGTTGTGGAACATCAGGTTCTCAGAAAACTTCACACAACTATGGTTATCGCAAAAGATACAAGTAGCCTCCAGTGGGAGATCAAATAGCCATGGGAAGGATCCTCCTCTCACCATGCTTGGAATGGATCCTACAAATGTGTCCATTACTTCTTCCTCGAAGTGTCGTCAATCTGAAGAACACCAAGCCTCTCTCTGAAGTATTCAAACTTCACTCTGGCTAGTGGTTTCGCCAACACATCTGCAACCTGCTCATCCATCGCAACATACATGAGATTCACTGCTCCTCTCTGCACCATATCCATGATATAGTGATATTTGATCTCAATGTGCTTCAACCTGTTGTGGAACATCGGGTTCTCAGACAACTTCACACAACTATGGTTATCGCAAAAGATACAAGTAGCCTCCAGTGGGAGATCAAATAAATCAGACAGTAGCTTCCGAAGCCATACTACCTCACAACTAGACGAACAAGCTGCAACATACTTTTCCTCGGTTGTACTCAGTGCTACGCAGGACTGCTTCCTGCTAAACCAAGAGATCACACCTGATCTCATACTGAAGCAACACCTAGATGTGCTCTTCCTATCTGCAGCACTGCCTGCCCAGTCTGAATAACCATAACCCTGCAGTTTAAACTTTTGATTCGCATCATACTTGAGCCCATAATCAATTGTACCCTTCAGGTACCTTAGAATATGCTTTATAGCAACTAGGTGAACACCTCTGGGATCCGTCAGGAACTGGCTCAATGTGTTCACTGAAAAGCAAGTATCTGGTCTAGTGTTTGTCAGGTACATCAAGGACCCAATCATCTGATGATATACCATGAAATCAACCGGATCAGATGAAGCATCACACAGAAGCTTCATGTACAATTCCATAGGTGTGGCCATGGCCTTGTAGTCCATCATCCCGAACCTCTTTAGGATCTCTACTGCATAATTCCCTTGTCCAAGGAAGATCCCATCTGCACTCTGCCACACCTCCATGCCTAGAAAATAGTGCATCATCCCCAAGTCCTTTATCTTGAACTCGACAGCAAGCTTTCTCTTGGTATCGACAATCAATCCATCCTCGCCTGTAACAAACAGGTCATCCACATATAGAAGTAGTATCACAGGATTTCCTTCCTCAACCTTGTAGAAAAGGTTGGAATCTGCTTTACTCTTGGTAAATCCCAAACAAGATAGAAAGTTGTCTATCCTACCATACCAAGTCCTAGGAGCTTGCTTCAAGCCATACAAGGCTTTCTTCAACCTACACACATATGACTCCCTGTCATGTGCCTCAAACCCGAGTGGCTTCTCCACATACACTTCCTCCTCAACTACACCATTCAAGAAAGATGTCTTGACATCCATCTGGTGTATCTTCCATTTCGTCACTGCAGCCAGGGAAAGTACTGATATGATGGAAGTGTACCTAGCTACAGGAGCAAAAGTCTCTTCATAGTCAATCCCTTCTTTCTGGGAGAATCCACGAGCTACAAATCTCGCTTTGTATTTCTCTATGCTACCATCTGCAGCATGCTTGATCTTATAGATGCACTTGGAAGTCAAAACAGACTTGCCTTCAGGTCTTGGGACCACATCCCAAACATGATTGATTGGTACTTCTCCACCATGGCATCCTTTTACTATATCCCGTATCATGGGAACTTCAGATTCTTCAATATCTTCAATAGATAGTTTGAACTTCCTTGCTGGAACAAATCTTGTAGTCCTTCTTTTGTAGGTGATGGTATACGATCTTTCCTACAAAGCAAGTTAAATTGCATGATTAGAAACATCTCATAGTTTTCAGAACAAATTCTTACACATAAAAAAATATTTCATACAGTCATGCAATTATTTTAGCCAATGCTTCAATACAACATTTATCCATATCCTGTAACTTTCTAGATGCCTTCCAATCTCTACTAGAACATTGTGAAGAGTGTGCACAACTCCCAACATGTTAGCAAAGAGGTTTCATTTTAGATAAGTAGCAATGGAATGTTGTACAGTTCCATAGGCCGCTTACCCATCACATGCATATTAGTAGTATACTGTTCATTAATGCAATTATTCTAATATGCATAATGTTAAATTTTCAGAATTTACTTCAATCAGATCTAGGATCTTAACTGAGAGAACAACATGTACAACAAATCTACAACATATCAATCATGGACACAATAATGAAAGCACACAAGAGACACAGAGTTTACTTGGGGAAAACCATAAAGATGAAAAACCCCAATAAATTCCTCAGAGATAGATAGAGCAATGATACAACCAGAAACAAGAGATAGTCTTCTCCTAGTAGTAGAGCCTCCTCCTCCACATGTGCACCACTCTCCCAAGTGTGAGTGAGAGAATAGAATGTGTAAAATGAGAGAGACACACTCTCTATTTATACACTAACTTGACTTGACCTTTACTCAACTAGGTCGGCCTCAACTTAACCACTTAACATAATGCTGACTGGGACGACCCCCACTAGGGTGGTATAATAACCCTTTGACCCACATGGCCGACCCCCAATAGGGTGGTCTAATAACCCTTTGACCCACATGAATTATACAGGGCCGACCCCAACAAGGTGGTCTAATAACCCATCAAGTATAAGTTACGACACTTACAATATAAATGACGACACTTCCGTATAGAGGAATAATAACATCTCTATAGGAATACAACCACTTCTGTATAGAGGAATAATAACATATCTATAGTAATACAATATACATATATGTGAAATACATTCCGAAGTTACATATACATCAACACTCCCTCTTAACTAGGAAGGTATTTCTCGACACAGGTCTGCTAGCACAAGTCTTCTTCTCTGGATCATCATCAACGAATCATCATCCTCGAATCATCATCATCGTCACTGCTACTGCTATCTCAATCAATCTCTGAATCTACTCGTCATAGGAAGTTCTACAGATCCAGTCCTTTTTCATACTGGATGTAGGCCCACCACCTGCAGGTCTTCGTCATCACTGGCCATACTGTGGAAATCTCAGGACTTATTACATGCGTCACAAAACCTTAAAAGAGTCTCTTGACTAGAAAGAACCCTAAAGAGCATCTGAGGCCTTTTTCATCCTGTCAAGATCTCCAGGACTTATTACATGTGACCCCACCACAAAACCTCGAAAGAGAATCCCAGGACTGATTACGAGCACAAGGCTCAACCTATCGGATCTCCCAGGGAAAAAATTACATGTGGTCACCACAAAACCTCGAAAGAGCATCCCATGACTGATTACGAGCACAAGGCTCAACCTATCGGATCTCCCAGGGCACAAATTACATGTGGTCATGGAAAAACCTCGAAAGAGCATCCCAGGATTGATTACGAGCACACGGCTCAACCTATCGGATCTCCCAAGGCACAAATTACATGCCATAGGACAAAACCTCGAAAGAGCATCTGCCAGATATACCAGGGCACAAATTACATGCCGTAGGAAAAACCTCGAAAGACTATCTGCAGATCTCCCAGGGCACAAATTATATGTCCTCCCAAGCAAAACCTTGAAAGAGAATTTTCCAGATATCCCAGGGTACAAATTACATGCCATAGGAAAAACGTCAAAAGACTATATGCAAATCTCCCAGGGCACAAATTACATGCTTATCTGCACAACCTGTTCCACGGCCACAGAGTATCAACCTGATACTCACCATACATCATCCTGATGTACACATGATCATCCTGATCATCATCACTGCAACATCCTGCTGCATGTCATCTAGAGCAACATCCTGAAGCTCGTCATCCATGATCATCCTGATCATACAATGCATCTACCTGATGCATACCAAGTATCTACCTGATACATATCATCATACATGATCCACCTGATCATACAATGCATCCACCTGATACAAATACAAATACATGATCCACCTGATCATACATGATACATATAAACATACATGATCTACCTGATCATACAATGTATCCACCTGATACATATATAGATACATGGTCCAAGCATCCAACATGATGCATACACACAATACATACAAATGATCCAACTGATCATATCCAACATCCAACATGATGCTTACATACATATAAATGATCCAATTGATCATATCCATCATCCAACATGATGCGTACATACATATAAATGATCCAACTGATCATATCCAGCATCCAACATGATGCGTACATACATATACATATAAATGATCCAACTGATCATCTCCAGCATCCAACATGATGCATATATACATAAATGATCCAACTAATCATAACAAGCATCCAACATGATGCATATACATATATAGAGTAGTAACTGGAGCATCGTCCTAATGCTCATCATCCATGATCCTCCTGATCATCATAGCATCGTCCTCTTCATATCATCTCATCGTCCACGAAGCACAGCCCAGATGCACATCATCCAACACTTACACCACCGACATGGGAGAACACATCTACCACCATTCGGGGAAGGCTCGAGCCCTTACTTTTTCATCATGGGAGAACACATCTACCACCATGTGAAAAATGGCTCAACAATTACATCACGACCAAGGAAGAACACATCAACCATGTCAGAAAAGCTCATGTGCATCTGCATATTCTGGACTCATCACTTCCCTTCGGAAGGAACCTCAATCTAAAGTGCACCAAGCCTCTCTCTGAAGTACTCAAATTGCACTCTGGCCAACGGCTTGGTCAATACATCTGCAACCTGCTCATCCATCGCAACATACTCTGCTATGGCTGTACTTAGTGCTACGCAGGACTACTTCCTGCTAAACCAAGAGATCACACCTAATCCCATACTAAAGCAGCACCCAGAAGTGCTCTTCCTATCTGTAGCACTGCATTCCCAATCTGAATCAACATAACCGTGCAGGTTAAACTTTTGATTCGCATCATACTTGAGCCCATAATCAACCGGATCAGATGGAGCATCACATAGAAGCTTCAGGTTCGATTCCATAGGTGTGGCCATAGCCTTGTAGTCCATCATCCCGAACCTCTTCAGGATCTCTCTTGCATACTTCCCTTATCCAAGGAATATTCCATCTGCACTCTGCCACACCTTCATGCCAAAAACAAATAGTGCATCATCCCCAAGTTCTGTACACATATATGACTACTCCATTCAAGAAAGCTGTCTTGAAATCCATTTGGTGTATCTTCTATTTCATCACTTTTATATTTCTCTATGCTGCCATCTGCAGCATGCTTGATCTGATAGTTCCATTTGGAAGTCACAACAGACTTCCCTTCAGCTCTTGGGACCGCATCCCAAACATCGTTCTTCATGATCGACGGATCATGGCATTCTTCCCATATCCTGGGAATTTCAATATCTTCAATAGATAATTTTGTTGCTTGAACAAATGTTGTAGTCCTTCTTTTGTAGGGGAAGGTATACGGTCTTTCCTACAAAACAATTTAAATTGCATGATTAGAAACATTTCATAATTTTCAGATTAATTCTTACACATAAAGAAATATGTCATACAGTCATGCAATTATCTTAGCCAATGCTTCAATACAACATTCATCCACGTTCCACAACTTTCTAGATGCTTTCCAGTCTCTACCAGAACATTGTTAAGAGTTTGCACTACTCCCAACATGTCAGCAAAGAGGTTTCATTCTAGATAAGTAGCATTGGAATGTTGTACAATGCCATAGGCTACTTACCCATCACATGCATATTAGTAGTATACTGTTCATTAATGCAATCATTTTAATATACACAATACATATCCTAAGTCTAGGAACATGAGCATATACGTCATTGAACAATTTTATTTAAACAAACAAATATGCAAGAAATGATAATTAAAAATACTTATCTTTGTTTGGTTGCTGGGTGGAATCCCTCCGAGTCTTTACTTCCTTGCAGGAGCTACTGAAGTAGCTTCTTCTACACCTTTCTGTTGTGGAATGTAGAAAGATGGTCAACTCCCTCTGAATATTTGCATCCTTGCAGAAACTACTGAAGTGTGCTCCTTTTCTTTCTTGCAGGAACAACTGGAGTGTGCTCCCTCTTGATCTTTGCTTCCCGGATTACTTGTCCTTGAACTTACATCCATCCTTAATCACTATGCATGCTTATTAGTATCATCATTGTGTTATCCTTGAGGTCTCATACATAATTACACATTTATTAGTATAATCTTAATACTATCAAAACACAATAATCTTAAACATGTATATTCATGATCATTCATAGATAATAAACATTAGTATTCAAGGTTTCAGGGAAGTCTTCTTTTACTCATACATATTCTTATTTGATCATAGGACTCTTCTGGTTAGTTGAATCATCAATCAAGATAAGAGATATAATATGCATAAAACCCGTGATTATTCAAACCTATACCTTCATGATTCTTCTGGCTAGTCATATCATCAATTATGGTAAGAAACATAATATGCATACAACCATGATTATTCAAACCTATGACTTCATGAATAATCATTATCAACAACACAACAGTATAAGATCCTAACACAAGGTAGGATTCTAGCTTGATATAGGAAAAACATACCTGGAATAGCATGCTAGCTAGTTATGTCTAACATACCCGCATAATGTCTTCTGGTTCTCTTCAGTGACTTGTACTAGTAACCTGCATGTCTCATAAGTTAACCATTGTAGAACCAAGTTATACATACCTCGAAAGTAGATCTTCTATGTGATCCATGACAATGGATGAATCTTTGTCTTCATGTCACCATGAGCATATGTTCTTGAAGTAGAACATGATTTGACTTTCTTGGTGTACCTTTTGTGTTAGCAAACAACATAAACCTCATACAACATCACAATGCATTAGTACAATCATAAGTGTCAAACCCTTAATCAATGAATATCTTCTATTAAGGTAATACGACAAGTCTAGTAATTAATCAAGATTGTACTGTAATGATATGAAGACAAACATATCATAAACTTAACCATGAACAAAATTCGAAACATACCTATAAGCCATACCTGTCAAGATTGCTTGTAATATTCTTATGGAAGGCCTTAGCCTCATCTCCCTCTGAAACAGGAACTTCTTCACTTATGCAGGTGACCAATCCATCCTCTTCTAGGATTAACCCAATCCACTTGATTTGTAGGAACTGGATCTAGAGCTGTAATAGGGTTTGTCAGAGAAACCCCAAAAATTCAAACTTTGAATTTCAAACTTTCGAAAGGATAGAAATATGCGCCTTGATGAGCTGATCAAGCTGGTATATTCAGAATTTGAAAATTGCAAAGTTTCACTCCTCAATTTTGCCTTTGAAACTTTCGGATTCACTAGACGTGACCTAGAACTAGGGTTTGATGAAGCCCACTCTTCTACCCAATCAAAAGGTTTGATCCAAAGCTTTAAGCTTCTATTTTTATGAGGAGCTTCCAGCCGTGGTCACAGATTTCAAAAATTCCCATTTTTACAGAAGCCCTAATTTTCCACTTTTTTGATCAAAGTCCCGAACTAGGGTTTGATCAAGCCCAACCTTATGCCCAACCAAAAATTCTGATATTGGTCTCTAAATTTCAATTTTGATGAGTAGCATTCAGCCGTGGTCTCCGATTACAAAAATTACAACTTTATCCGAAGCCCTAAATTCCGGAAGCTATGAATGAAGGTGCTAAAAAATAATTTCGTTTTGACAGAAATATGTACCTTATTGTTTCTGGTGTAACTCCAAACTTTTCGATCCACAGGGTCTGAAAATTTTTCTTGAGATATCCCGACCTGTTATCTTTCCATCCCGATAGGTCTGACCTCAATTGGATTCTTTGAGAGAGAGTTATGCCAAGTGTCGCAACGTGACCTGTTTATGGGATAATACAAGAGAGTGAACTTGTACAGTGTGCCACGTGTCACTGGTTCAACGTAGGCCTCTAAAAAAATTATCCTGAGATATTACGGTCTGTGTACTACCTGTCACATTTTACGAAATTTAATTTGGATCTTCCTAGCCCAAGTTATGACCTTTTTCCCAAGGTCACCTGATTTTGACTCAGATCTGGAAGAGGCAGAAACCCTATATTGTACAGATCATAAATCACAAAGTACAACGAATTAGAGGTTGTCCTTTGGAAACAAGGTACAAAAGGATCTGATATTCGACTTGTAAAAGTTTCAGATCCGAAAACTTTGCCAAAACGGATTTATAGCGAAAGTGCTACGATGACTGGTTTTTGCTATATCAAGCCGTAGCATCGTAAGTGCAACAAGTGTCATTCATGCCATATCATGCCTTCTTTTAGGCTAGCTCTGATACCATATTAAATTTTCAGAATTTACTTCAATCTAATCTAGGATCTTAACTGAGAGAACACCATGTACAACAAATCTACAGCATATCAATCATGGACACAATAATGCAAGCACACAAGAGACACAGAGTTTACTTGGGGAAAACCATAAAGGTGAAAAACCCCAATAACTTCCTTAGAGATAGATAGAGCAATGATACAACCAGAATACAAGAGATAGTCTTCTCCTAGCAGTAGCGCCTCCTCCTCCACAAGTGCGCCACTCTCCCAAGTGTGAGTGAGAGAATAGAATGTGTAAAATGAGAGAGACACATTCTCTATTTATACACTAACTTGACTTGACCTTTACTCAACTAGGTTGGCCTCAACTTAACCACTTAACATAATGCTGTCTGGGCCGACCCCCACTAGGGTGGTCCAATAACCCTTTGACCCATATGGCCGTCCCCCAAAAGGGTGGTCTAATAACCCTTTGACCCACATGACTTATACAGGGCCGACCCCAACAAGGTGGTCTAATAACCCATCAAGTATAAGTTACGACACTTACAATATAAATGACGACACTTCTGTATAGAGGAATAATAGCATCTCTATAGGAATACAACCACTTATGTATAGAGGAATAATAACATATCTATAGGAATACAATATACATATATGTGAAATACATTCCGAAGTTACATATACATCAACACATAATACACACCTTAAGTCTAGGAACATAAGCATATACATCATTGAGCAATATTATTTAAACAAACAAGTATGCAAGAAATGACAATTCAAATACTTATCTTTGTTTGTTTGTTGGGTGGACTCCCTCTCAATCTTTGCTTCCTTGTAGGAACTACTGGAGTGTGCTCCCTCTCGATCTTTGTTTCCTAGATTACCTGTCCTTGAACTTATATCCATCATCGATCACTATGCATGCTTACTAGTATCATCATTGTGTTATCCTCAAGATCTCATACATACATTCATTAGTATAATCTTAATACTATCAAAACACAATAATCTTAAACATGTATAGTCATGATCATTTCAAACATAGATAATAAGCATTAGTATTCAAGGTTTATATAGGACTTTTCTGGTTAGTCATATCATTAATCAAAGTAAGGAACATAATATGCATAAACCCTAGATTACTCAAACTTGTAACTTCATGAGTAATCATTATCGATCATACAAAAGTATAAGATCCTTACATAGGGTCGGATTCTAACTTGATATAGGAAACATATACCTGGTCATCATATTTGCTAGTTATGTCTAGCAATGTTTTCTTGTTCTCTTCAATGACCTGCATAACTCATAATTTAACCATTGTAGAACCAAATTATACATACCTCTATGTGATCCATGACTATGGATGAGTCTTTGTCTTCATGTCATCATGGTCTTGATCTTGTAATTTGATTTGTACCTTCATGTTAGGGGATAACATTCTCCTCATACAACACCACAGTGCATTAGTACAATCATGATACAATCATAAATGTCATAACCCTAATCAATGAATGTCTTCTATCATGCATTCATACTTTTACTAGGGTGATAAGACGAGTCTAAAATTAAACAAGATTGTTACTAAACTCAATAACATGAGGACAATCATATTATAAACTTAATCATGAAATTTTTTCAAAACATACCTGTAAGTCATACCTGTCAGATTGCTTGTAGTAGTAGTTGTTGTTATTCCTTTTGTTCTTAGGACAATCAGAGGAAAAGTGTCATCTTCTTGGTATGTGTTGTGAGTGCTTGATCTTCATTCCCCATCTTTTCTTCTCAAGCTACAATCCGAGCTTCTTCCTGTGAGAATTCTTCCCACAACCTACTGAATGTGATAAGTTTCTTCCTAGCACAAATTCCTTGGATGAAGGAATCCCATGACCTAGGAAGGCCATTAAGAGTGGTCATTACCACTTCTCCATTCTCTATATCTTCTCTCACAGCTTCAGGTTGTTCTTTCATCTGGGAGACCCTTGAGAAATAAGACTGCATAGTCTCTGCATTCTGGATCTTGATATTCTTCAATTGATTCCTCAAGGTCATCTTCCGATTTATGTTCTTCCCTTCAAATAGCTTGGTCAAGGAATCAAACATCTCCTTGGGTGTCTTCAGAGATGATACATGTGGTATGAGATGGTATTTGATAGAATCAACAATGATCCTCTTAGCCTTGACCAAGTTATTCTTGTGTAAGGCCTTGGTCTCTTCTCCCTCTGGAACTGGAATCTCTTCACTTATGTAAGTGTCCAACTCATTCTCTTCTAGGATTAACCCAATCCTATACTTCCAGGCTTGGAAGTTATCAACCCCTTCAAGCTTATCCTCAAGCTTGGTGTGGTGAGACATCTTAAGAAGTACTTCAAATGGAAATAGAAAAGTTATTAGGTCTTACCACTTGATTTGCTGAAAACTGGATCTGGGGTTGGATTAGGGTTTGTCAGAGAAACCCTAAAAATTCAAACTTTGAATTTAAAACTTCTAAAAGGATAGAAAGATGCGCCTTGATGATTTGATCAAGCTGGTATACTCAGAATTTGAAAACTGCAAAGTTTCACCCCTCAAATTTGCTTTTCAAACTTCTGGATTCACTAGGGAGGACCCTGAATAAGGGTTTGATTTTCCTGGAGCTTCACCGATCCAAAAAGTTCGATCTTGGTCTCTAAAATTTGATTTTTCAGAGGCGCTTCCAGCCATGGTCTCAGATTTTAGAAATTCCAACTTTTCAAGAAGCCCTAATTTCTGGCTTCACTAGACAGGACCCCAAACTAGGGTTTGATTTTCCCGGAGCTTCACACAACCAAAAAGTTCGATCCAAATCTCTAAAATTCGATTTTTCCAAGGAGCTTCCAGCCATGGTCTCAGATTTTAGAAATTCTTATTTTTGTGGAAACCCTAATTTTTAGGGCAAAAAATGAAAGTGCCCAGAATTGAATTCTGATTGGATAGAAAGATGCGCCTTGTTTAGGAGAGTCAAAATACCCTACTGGATTTCAAGATTTGTGGAGAGAAACCCAATAAACAAGAAACACTAGTTTCCGCAACTGCACAGTGTCTTCTTCTCAAGTTAGCTCTGATACCATGTTAATTTTTGAGCATTAATTCAACATACTCTAGGATCTTTACTGAGAGAATAACATGTACAACATATCAAGTATAACAATGCATATCAATCACACCAAGCAATCACATGAGACACAAAGAGTTTCATTGGGGAAAACCATAAAGGTGAAAAACCCCACAACTTCCTCAGAGATAGAAAGAGCAATGATACAACCCAAGTACACAGAGATAGTCCTCCTAGCAGCTGAACCTCCTCCTCCACTAGTGCGCCACTTTCCGAGTAGTGTAGAAGTGAATAATGAGATGATCAAATAGAGTGCCTCCCTCACTCTATTTATACATGACCTGACTTGCCTAATAACCTAGTAGGGCCGACTTGTCTAACTCAATCTAATAACCCATGGTTATACTAATTAGGGCCGACCCCACATTTGGTGGTCTAATAACCAATCACTTGCAAGTTGCGACACTTGCGACACTTGTCAATACAAATGACGAGACTTCCGTATAGAGGAATAATAACATCTCTATAGGAGTACAATATACATTGGTGAAATACATTCCGAAGTTACAATCACATCAACATGCCTATCCCTATATATATTGTTTTGTATTTTTTGATAAGGTATTTAAACAACCTTTCATTTTTATATTTATGTGTTGAACAATGTGGTTAGCACATTTTTAATAAAAAATAACCTTTTTTTTCAGTGAAAAACATTTAGTTAATTAAAGGGTGAAGATAAATATTGTGGGGCATGACCATTGATGTAAACTAGTTGCTAGCCCGCCCTATCTATTCACATGTTAAAGCTCCACGATGTGATTTTTATAGTCCTCAATTAAATAAACAAATTTTGAAAAGTCCTAGCAAAATCTAAGCGAACAATGTAGAATAGTTGAAATGCTAAGCTCGATGACATGTTTCACAACTCATATCAACACAATCACCATTGTTGTGAAAAATCTCATTCTTTGAAATACCAACCTCTCATGTGAGATTGTTTTCCTATGTGGAGCCTCATGGCATATTCTTTGACAACTGTGCTAATTGTGATGTCAGACTATGGGTTGGTTGTTGCATCGGTGTTGTGTAGGCATTCTAACTACTACTATGTAGTTTGTGTGACTCTATATTAGCTCACACGAGTATTGAAATCTAGTGTTTCGGGCTTAGATGATTGGGTTAGGAGGTTTAGGTGAAAGTTCTGATTTTTTTCTTGGAATTATAATCTATTGTATCTTTGTATTCCATCTCATTTCTTGTGCTTTGTAATTAGATCACTTAGTGGTTGTGGGGTGGAAATAATAATTCCTAGGACCTATGACATGGATTTCTTATTGCTTGTCACTGCATTTAGATTCATAGCCCACAACTTCATCTATTGCCATTTCAATTGTTGGTTTGTTCAATTTACATCTTTAAAAGGAATAGATAGGTGGGCAAAGAACCTTTGTGGTTAAACAATTACTACTTGCAATTGTTTCCTTGTAGAGCAATTCATTATTAATTAACATCTTCAAAGTTAACATTTACTTCTAGATTAGTTGTTTATGCTATCACAAGTTTCACAAATAAGGGATGTAAAAAATCTCTCATCTTTTGGTGTGCTCTTTGCCTTGCACTCAAAGTGACCTTGGTGAATTAGAAAATGGTGATACATTGAAATGCCTCCCTGATCACATTTTAGTTTATCTTTTGCAAAATTCACAATACTTAGGGAGTTATCTAGATGAATAAAGAACCCCAAAAGTTCAAATATTCATGTTTATAACAAATTTCAAAGTTTTTGCGAATATTTAGTTTCAAAGCAATCCAATTCAACATTGTCTTTCACCACTTGAAAAACACACACAAATAACCTAAATAGTCTTCTTCAACCCAATTATGCTCTTCATCTTGCATCCATAAAACAATCTTGGTTAATCAGGAAGGGTGAAGTTAAAAATATCTCACTTGTCACACCATTAATCAAATCCAATGTTCCTAACATTGGTTTAGCACTCTTAAAAATAATCAAAGTATCATTTAGTTGACTTAATTCCTCCATTTGAGGTCACAAAATAATTTATAATCTAAGTTAGGATTGTGGAAAGGTAACTTAGTGGCCAAAATTTAGGATTTCACCCTAGGTGACATTTGTGGATTGCATTTGCACCTGAGATATATAGCAATTGGTCATTGGGATATGCCTACGATTCCTTTCACTATGATCGATTCTTTCACACTTTCATTGGTCATTTTCGACGCATTCACACCCCATTGGTTGAGATATTTTGAAAGGCCCAATTAGAATTTGAGTGGAAGATCACTAGAGTAATATGATCAAGATTTTCCTAGTCAACATATTGCGCATTGACATTATATCAAAACTCTACATTCTGATCTATTACGACACACTTGAAAACCACATCGTTCACCACTTGAGCAATACTTTTACTTGGAAACATGGATTTTGGATATTTTGGACCCATAATAGATGTTTTTCTTGAGGGCATAGAATCAAACCCTAGTGTGTGGTGATCCTTATTAATGGCATTGGGAAACATATTGTGTTTTCCTGCATGATAATGTGTTGCCATATTCTTCTTTCTAGTTTATCCAAAATTCGCCCCCTCACTAGAGCCTTTATGGCCATCAACCACTCAAGGGGAGTAAGCAAGATAACAAATACTATAAGCCCCCACGACATAGGGGAAATGGCTGTAATGTTGGGGGCATTTACAGTCCTTGCTAGAACTATTAAAGTTACATCATCATGATTCATTCTCCAGGTAAATCTTGTGTGTCAAGTGTGTCGAGGTAGTGCCTTATAGGGGCCTGAGTTGGACTTAGGAAACTTGGAGAAGAATCTTGAGTTGGACTCAAGAATGGATAAGCTTCATGTGTTGAGGCAAGTGCTTTGTATGTCAAAGTGATGCTGTTGTGCAATTTTGCTAGTCAATGCTAAGGTCTTGTGTGTCAAGATAGATCCTCATGTGTTGAGGTGGTGCCTCATTTGTTGAGTTGATGCTTTGCATGTCAAAGCATGTATGGTGTGTGATGTACTACTAACCATGATTGTGCTATTAAGTCTCATCTAGCGTTTGGCCACCTCTAGAGTGAATTACTTTAGCATATAACCACTTGGAACGATAGTAGAACAATATGATCACATCATTGGGAAAATATCCTTAGTATATTTGATATAATAATTAAGTTGGCACATATGGACCATGCAGATAAGACGAGAGATAAATATAAGATGTGATAAGATATGAGAGAATTCGAATTGCACATAAATAATTAATTAAGAGAGAAATTCGAATACTTAAACTTCAGTAAATCAAAGGAGAACTTGAATTGATCACTATAGTGATGTTAACAAGAAAGAATCAATTAAGAGGGTTAACTAAGTGATAACAAAGAAGATCTAGTTAACTAAGTGTTATTGCATGACAACACTTATGTTAAACTAAAAGACGACACTTGAGTTGTGACACTTGCATGGCGACACTTAATTTAGCCACCTAACTAAGTGGACAAGCTTTTAGTTAAGGGGAGAGTTCATCCTAAGAGTCAGTTTAGTGAGTTAATGCATTGAATGAGAAGTGGGGTGCAATTCTTCATGCAAGATTGATGTATCTAGATGGAGGGCGAGCCTTTCATCCCGAAGTCAAAAGATAAAAATAGAAGCTGATGTATGAGAAGAATATATAAATATGTTATACAAGATTTATGAATTCAACGTGAAGCGAATTCTCTTCTATTTTGAAGGAAATCTTCTTTTCTTTGTGCATGATATTATTCCGAGTCTCTCTTATTTATCTCTCTCTTGCTCTGTAATTGCATCGAGGGTGCTTGATGTAAAATACATTCTTTTCTATCTATCAATATAATAAGGAAGGTTTTTCTAGGGTTTTATCCCTCAAGTCATAGAGGGTTTCCCCAGGGTAAATTCATTGTCGAATGTGATTACTTATGTGTATGATTGTTATTTGATTTCAAGTATTATTGCAGCTCCGAATTAAGATAAAAAATTAACAAAGTATCAGAGCTCAGGGCATGAAAGAGATAAGTTCAACAATCAAGCTTGATCCTACACAGATCATGAGTGAGCACAATAATTGAAGAATTATGGCTTCAATCTCAGTAAGACCAGAAGACTGTCTTGAAGACAGTCAGATCAGAAATTATTATGGAAGCCATTTATATAGAATCAAAGTGACTGTGGAAGTCACACATACATCTGGTAAAATGTAATTATGTTCATCTCATTATGAATTTCATTTGATGCTTTTGATCTATGATATTGTGATGTGTGCAGGCCTTGGAATAAGACCTTGCTAACAGACCATCAGATGGGTGAGAGCTCACATTCAGTACCTTGAGGCAAAAGTGGAGTTTCGAATCCAAATAGATGAGAAGCCATGGAGGTTAGGGCATGAAGTCCTAAAACCACATGAATATCAAGACATGGAGTCTTTGGTCTTTGATCAAGGCGCAGAGTCTTGAATCTTAGGATTAGATCAGAGCGTGGAGTCTTGAATCTACTAGGGAACAAAGTCCTACTTGCGAGGCAAGGGAATGGAGTCCTACTAAGTCCGGGGGCGTGCAATAGGGGTGTGGAATCCCTATTCCCCAAGAAAAAATACCACTCTTGGGCATGAAACAATAAGGTAATCTAGCATAGGGTAAAACCTAGATTAATTTAATTACATTTTTACCCACTTTGGAGGGGCTCTTAAGTTATGATAATATTTTAATGAAAAAGGTGAAATGTTCATTTATGAAAAATCAAATAATTAAGAATTATTTCACATGGACACATAGGTGGGGTGAATATTAGATAATTAAATAATAAAAATGGAGAGAAATCCACCTCAAGGGGGGTGGTGAATATTATTAATTTTGGAATTTAATTAAATGACTAATTTTGCATGAGGGGGGTGAGGTGTCACCCCACTAAGAGGCTATAAATATAGGGGTATCCCCATGGGTTTAGGGGAGACCTGGAGAGTAACTAGATGCTACCAGAATGAATCAAAAATTCTAATTCTAACACTTAACCAATTTTAACAAACTGAGTCATGCTGAGAGTGGTATTGTGAGGAATATAAGTGATCTCTTCCTAATATTGCCTTGGATACCTCACAATATTTCCATCTTGGTACTATGTGTGAGATATTACAAATAGGGAGTTCTAGGGAGATAAGTTGTCCCTAAATATGGTTGGGAGGAAAACCGATTGGTCTATTCTAGTTGGAAATGCATGGAGTGGTTTGGGATATTTCTAGTTGAACCTTGATGAGGAAATTTGAACAAGTATAATGTTGATAGTATTTTCATCTATGTCTATATTTATGAATTTGGAGAATACTGATTGTGGGTAACTATGTGAGTGATTATGTTGGAATTGGAGCAAATTATTGTTTGCTTAAGGGGAAACTCCATGAAGAGGTACAAAGAAATTCCCTCAAACATGTATAATTTCTAGTAAATTTTTGATTAATAAATTCTTGATTTTATTTGGCAAATTTGTGGATTATATGGACAAAAAGTGGTTAAGGATAAATTCCACATTTAGTTTTAGTTTTTATTTTTCTAATTTGGTTTAACAGCAAGTGAGGAGAAATTTGGTCCAAGTACAGTTGGAAATTACCAAACTTGGTAAATTACCCAAGTGGGTGGGTAAGTTTGTTTTATTTTGAAAGAGAAATTTATGTTTTTGATAAACTTATTTTAATTGTCATTATCAGGAAGGAATCCTAAGCATGAAGAAAATTCATAGAAAATTTAAGTTCTTTTGCTTAAGAGTTTGTAAATTTTGTAAAACCCAATTGTGTTTTCTTGCATAACTATAGGTTGTGAGTTTGTTCACAAAGTGTTTGTGAAAACTCCTGAATGAAGCTTGGGATTGCTTGAATTATGTTTGATTAGATTTTAGAGTGGGTGGCTTGTTCTATGAAATTGATAAACTCTTTAATTCACTTAACATTGATGAACTTGTGTGAAAAGATGCATGTTTTAAGTGGAAAATTGATAATATGGTAGCTCTGGGTTATGTTTCTACATATATGGATGTATGTAGAAGTTTTCATCCCTTATGATTGACAAGATGTGAAACATAATTCATAGGTTTTGAGTTTTTTAGTATTTTAGAAAATTGTGTTTTGAGACCATTTGGTTATGAATTAGATCAACATCTGGGGGTATCCGTGCCATATGGCCCTGGAACCCTGATTTTGATCCCAAAAAATGGTTTTCCGAAACCGAGTCTTCAATCTGGGCAGTTTTGCAGAAACGCCTTCAGCTAGTGGGATTGGTTTTGTGGCTTGGATTTGTGAATTGGAATTCAATGTAAGATCCATTTTTAGCCCGTGATAGAAGTTAGAAAATGTGTCAATTCATGCTTGCAATTTGTTTGGTCAAATTCCCAAATGGTTGTGAATGTTAATGCTCGCAAACTGTTTGTCTTAATGCCTCAATGGATGTAGCTTGTATGCATACAAATTGTTTGTCTTAATGCCTCAATGGTTGTAGCTGCTATGCATACAAAGTGTTTGTCTGAATGCCACAATGGTTGTATCTTGCATGCTTGCAAAGTGTTTGTGAAAATGTCTGAATGAACCTACTTATAATTTGAGGTACTTAATAAGTTTCAAATCCACATATATTGTTAATCTGACCCAATGATTAATTGAGAGGTTATGTAATATTGTGCCATCTATTATTCAACATATTCTTGATTATTAATGTGCGCTCATTATGATGAAACAATAAAATGTAATTTTTATTTATTTATGGACATAAATCCTTATGAGTTTATTTTCTTGATTGTTAAATCCCCAATTGTTTATACGCATCAATTGAATGACTTGTATAACTGTAGTTGTGTTTGTGTATATTGAAATGATATAAATCCTGAATATAGATTATGTAACTCTTTGAGAAAACATGATACGTTTATATGATTGCACTATGAACATAAGAAGCTAGCCATGTGCTACTTTGTTGAGTCATTATAACTCATAAAACACACCCTGTATATTATAAATTCTACTATTGTGATATGTCAACCATGAAATCCATGCATGTACAATAAGGAAACATATGTCATAATATGGTTGTGTTGAAAACAAGGGTTGTGTTTGTTATATTGGTTAATCATGGACATGGAAGACCTCCTACTTGGTTGATTTTAATCATGCAATTAAGTAGATTTGTTTTTGGAACAATAATGTCCCTTGTATAGTAATATGAGTTTATTTAATTATTAAATTAAATAATAAAAAAATAAATTATTCTCCTAAACCTTTTTCTTTGTTTGTTTTGATGGTCAGTAAGGTGGGACCTTACATGACGGATTTGGGTTGGGTGATTGACGTTCATCCGTTGGTCTACCCACAAAGTGTCTACCAACCACCAAGTTGTTTCGATAGCATGGGGTAGGTCTACCAATGGCATTGTATTGGTCCATATATTGTTAGTTTTTCAGCATTTAATTCAATCTGAAGGCTAGGATCTTAACTGAGAGAACAACATGTACAACATATCAAACACAAGAGACAAGAGACACAAAGAATTTCACCAGGGAAAACCAAGAAGGTGAAAAACCCCGCAACTTCCTCAGAGATAGAATGAGTATCAATACAAAGATCTCATAGATCAAACCCCACAACAAGAGATATTCTCCTAGCAGCAACTTCTCCTCCACTTGTGCGCACTCCTCCTCTCTCTCTCTAATGCAAAGTGAGTGAAAGAGTGAATGTATTAAATGAGGATCACACATCCTCTATTTATACTTTACTTCACTTGACTTTTAACTCTAACTAGGTCGGCCCCAACTTAGGAGAGTATAATAACCCATTACCACTTGTCACTGGGATGACCCCACCAGGATGGTCTAATAACCCTTTAACCCACATGACTCATACAGGGATGACCCCACCAAGGTGGTCTAATAACCCGACATTTACAATATAACTTACGACACTTGCAGATACAAATGACGACACTTCCAATTAGAGGAATAATACATCTCCGTTGGGGATACAATAAAGTACAAATTTAATACATACAATATACAAGTGAACATCTTTCGAAGTTACAAATACATCAAAACTCCCTCTTAACTAGGAAGGTATTCTCTTGACACAGGTCATCAATATATGTCGACACAAGTCTTCAATTCTGGAGCTAGATCATCGTCACTAGATCACGGAGCATCATCGTCACTGCTGCTATACTCGTCATCTCGATCACTGGGCTATCTCTCAATTCTTCTCGTCATAGGAAGTTCTATATAGCCAACCCTTTTTCATGCTGGTTGTAGGCCTAGCCTCCTGTAGGTCTTCAACATCTTTGGCCATCCTGTGGAATGTGTGAAAACAAAACCTCGAAAGAGTATCCGAGCTCAAACTATGGGATCTCCCAGGATCTTTTACATGTGACCACCACAAAACCTCGAAAGAGCATCCGAGCTGAAACTATCGGATCTCCCAGGATATTTTATATGTGGTCAGGAAAAACCTTAAAATAGTGTCTTGCAACCTGCAAGATCTCTAAAGAGCATATCAATACTTTTACGAGCACACAGCTCAACCTATTGAATCTCCAGGACTGATAACATGCCTCCTGTAGAAAAACCTCGAAAGAGCACCCGAGTTCAAACTATTGGATCTCCCAGGATCTTTTCTATGCTACCTGTAGCAAAACCTCGAAAGAGTATTTGAGCTTAGACTATCGGATCTCCCAGGATCTTTTCTACACTACCTGCACAATCTGTCCACGACCAACCTGTAGCAAAACCTGCAAAGAGTATCCGAGCTCAGACTATCGGATCTCCCAAGATCTTTTCTATGCTACCTGCACAATCTGTCCACGGCTACGGAGTATCATCCTGATACTCATGATCACACTGATCATCATCATATAGTACATTATTCTGATGCACATCATCATCACATGATTACCCTGATCATGTACACAACATCATCCTGATGCATATCATCTGGAGCATAATCCTGATGCTCATCACACATGATCATCCTGATCATCATCGTAGCATCGTCCTGATGCCTATCATCTGGAGCATCATCTCGATGCTCATCACACATGATCATCCTGATCATCAAACATGATCATCCTGATCATCATACATTATCATCCTCTTTAGATCATCTCATCGTCCACGGAGCACAACCCAGATGCACATCATACAACACTTACACCATCGACATGGGAGAACACATCTACCACCATTCAGGGAAGGCTCCAACCCTTACTTTTTCACCATGGGAGAACACATCTACCACCATGTGAAAAATGGCTTCAGCCCTTACATCTACACCATGGGAGAACACATCTACCACCATGTGAGAATGGATCCAACCCTTACATCTGCACCATGGGAGAACACATCTACCACCATGTGAGAACGGATCAACAATTACATCACGACCATGGGAGAACACATCTACAACCATGTCAGAAAATCCCATGTGCATCCGCGTCTTCCGGATTCATCACTTCCCCTTGGAAGGAACCTCGATCTGAAGTACACCAAGCCTCTCTCTGAAGTACTCGAACTTCACTCTATCTAGTGGTTTGGTCAACACACATGAAATCTGCTCATCCGTCGCAACATATAGGAGATTCACTACTCCTCTCTGCACCATATCCCTGATATAGTGATATTTGATCTCGATATGCTTCGACTTGTCATGGAACACTGGGTTCTTTGACAACTTCACACAACTATGGTTTTCACAATAGATACAAGTAGCATCCAACTGTATATCAAATGAATCAGACAGTAGCTTCCTTAGCCATACTGCCTCACAACTAGCTGAACAAGTTGCGACATACTTTGCTTCGGTTGTAGTCAGTTCTACATAGGATTGCTTCCTACTAAACCAAGAGATCACACCTAATCCCATACTGAAGCAGCACCCCGAAGTGCTCTTCCTATCTGCAGCACTTCCTGCCCAATCTGAATCAACATAACCCTCCAGGTTAAACTTTTGATTCGCATCATACTTGAGCCCATAATCAACCATACTCTTCAGGTACCTCAGAATATGCTTTACAACAATCAGGTGAACATGTCTAGGATCCGTTAGGAATTGGCTCAAGGTGTTCACCGCAAAGCAAGTATTTGGTCTTGTGTTCGTCAGGTACATCAAGGACCCAATCATCTGACGATACATCGTGGCATCAACCGACTCTGACGAAGCATCACTTAATAGCTTCAGGTTCGATGCCATAGGTGTGGCCATGGCCTTGCAGTCTATCATCTTGAACCACTTCAGGATCTCTACTGCATACTTTGCTTGTCCAAGGAATATTCCATTTGCACTCTACCACACCTCCATACCTAGAAGGTAATGCATCATACCCAAGTCTTTCATCTCGAACTCGGCAACAAGCTTCCTCTTCGTGTCGACAATCAACCTATCCTCACCTGTTACAAATAGGTCATCCACATACAATAGGAGTATCACTGGATTGCCTTCCTCAACCTTGTAGTAAAGGTTGGAATCCTCTTTACTCTTGCTAAAGCCAAAAATGGACAGGAAGTTGTCTATCCTTCCGTACCATGTCCTGGGTGCTTGCTTCAAACCATACAAGGCTTTCTTCAATCTGCACACATATGACTCCCTGTCATGTGTCTCAAAACCGAGTGGTTGCTCCACATACACTTCCTCTTCGACTACACCTTTCAAGAAAGCTGTCTTGACATCCATCTGGTGTATCTTCCACTTCATTACTGTAGCCAGAGAAATTACTGTTATGATGGAAGTGTATTTGGCTACAGGTGCAAAAGTCTCTTCATAATCTATCCATTCTTTCTGGGAGAAGCCACGAGCCACAACCTTTCCTTGTATTTCTCTATGCTGCCATCTGTAGCATGCTTGATCTTGTAGATCTACTTGGAAGTCACAACAGACTTCCCATATGGTCTTGGGACCACATCCCAAACATCATTCTTCATGATCAACTGGTATTCCTCGATCATGGCATCCTTCTATTATTGCATCCCGGATTCTGGGAACTTCAGATTCTTCAATATCTTCAATATATAGTTTTCTTGAACTTCGTTGCTGGAACAAATGTTGTTGTCCTTCTTTTGTAGGTGATTGTACATGATCTTTCCTACAAGTCAAATTCAATTGCATGATTAGAAACTTCTCATAGTTTTCAGAACAAAATCTTATACATAAAAATATATGTCATACAGTCATGCAATTATATTAGCCAATGCTTCAGTACAACATTTATCCATATCCCGTAACTTTCTAGATGCCTTCCATCTCTACCAGAACATTTGTTAAGAGTGTGCACAACTCCCAACATGTCAGCAAAGAGGTTTCATTCTAGATAAGTAGCAATGGAATGTTTTACAGTACCATAGGCCACTTACCCATTGCATATTAGTAGTATCTTGTTCATTAATGCAAATTTTCTAATATGCATAATATACATCCTAAATCTAGGAACATAAGCATGTACATGATTGAACAACATCATTTAAGTAATCATATATACAAGAATTGACAATTTAAATACTTATCTTTGTTTTCTTGTTGGGTGGACTCCCTCTCAATCTTTGCTTCCTCGCAGGAACTATTGGAGTGTGCTCCCTCTTGATCTTTGCTTGCTTGATTATCTGTCTTTCAACTTATATCCATCCTGGACCACTATGCGTGCCTAAGTGTGCACTAGTGTCATCATTGTGTCATCCTCAAGATCTCATACATAATCATACATGCATTAGTATAATCTCAAAACTATCAAAAACATTATGATTCTAAATAATCTTAAACATGTATGGTCATGATCATTTCATACACATGTAATTTATCACAAATGTTAGTATTCAAGCTTTTAGGGAGTACTTCTTATGCATATTTTTATTTGACTATAGGACTCTTCTAGTTTGTCATATCATCAATCAAAGTAAGAAGCATAATATGCATAAACCCATGATTACTCAAACTTATAACTTCATGAATAATCATTATCAATCATACAAAAGGATAGTTATATGAGATCCTAACACAAGGTAGGATTCTAACTTGATATAGGAAAAAAAACATACTTGGATTATCATGCTTGCTAGTTATGTCTAACATACCCACATAATGTCTTCTTGTTCTCTTCAATGACTTGTGCTAGTAACCTGCATATCTCATCAGTTAACCATTGTAGAACCAAATTATACATACCTCGTAAGTAGAGCTTCTCTGTGATCAATGGCTTGTTAGGATATTCCTATACTCCATCCTAGTCCCACCATTATTTTGATCATTTACATTTTCAGTCATGCATGCACTTTTAGGGTTTGCATGCATTTTGCATGCACATCCCAGTCATCAGTCCAGCACCTAGCCCTCAGTTAGCCAGCCCCCAGGAGCTTCTCACTATTCAGTTTTATCCCTCCAGTTGCTTAATGCGCACTTCTTCCTTGATTTTAGGGAGCAACTCGCCCTTCTTCACCTACCAGTCCAGTTGTCTTTAGTTTACACTCAGTTACACCTACTAGAGTTAGTTTGACTGATGGATTGACAGTTACTTGAGCATTTATGACTCCACTGATGATGATGAAGACTTCCAGTTGTGCTCCGATGATCATGAGGACACCTAGTTGTGCTCCGATGACACTCTATTGATCTTATGATCACTCTGAGAGGCTAATTCGAATTTCCACCTTAGGGATTCGAATCCTCTCTACCATTGTACTATTTATTTTTCCATACTGTGATTAATTAATTAAGTGCGTGTGAAGTATTATTGCTTCTATCTGAGTTCTACTGTACCATATTATTCTGTTGCTCATTATACTTATTGTTCACTATTCTTCTATTTTTTTGCTTAATCATAATTACTCTTGTGAGGTATACATCATCTCTGAGATCTGTTGTGAGGATTTTCACATGGTATCAGAGCACGTTGAGAGTATTGTTTATCTCCATTCTTGAGAGTTTTTTGTAGGTTATTACCAAGATTTCGAGTGCAGCAGTTGCAACAGTTTCTGCATTTTTGCAGCAGTAGAAGTTGCAGTTATTCTATATTGTTTTTGTAGGTCTTCTACAGCTTCAATGAATTCAAAATAAATCACTCCTCTTTCTCCTTTCTCTCCTCTCAGCTATGATGATTGGAAACCAAAAATGATAGCATACTTGAAGAGCCATGATCTCTTTGACTGTTGTTTTGAAAGAGAGTTCGAATATTTTGAAGAGAAGATTGATTGGTTAAATAAAGTTGATGAAGCCTTTGGATCAATGTTGGATGCTATGTCTGATTGGATGTTATATGACCTCCCTGATTTTTCATCACCAAAAGAGCTATGGGCTCACCTGGATGAAATATTTGGCAAAGAGAATGAAGGACTTGGTCCCAACCCATTCGAAAGCAAACAAAGTGATGCATTCGCTCCTCTTGATGGTCTCTCAGATCATGAACCAGTATCATCTCATATTGAAGTTGTTGACAAAGAACTTGCAGATTCTACACTCATGCTCAAACTTTCTTCTCTTTCTGTGCCAGCTCACACTCTAGATATTGCAGACGGTCCTAAATCCTCTCTTGCACTAGAGTCAGTTGGTTTTCATCATGATCACATGATTATTTCGGAGGTCAAAACAACTATTGAAGGTAATGCATTCGCTCCTCTCCAGCTATCTCCTATTTTATACTACTATATGATCATAATTCCATGCTTTCAGAAGGTTATTGAAGAATATGGCCATTGCCACCCGCTTGAGATAATTTCTCATGCATCCATTGGTTTTGATCTCACCTCTTATGGTTCAAAGGAGATCTCAAGAAACCATTTCCATTCGCTTGGGATAAATTCTCATGCATATGATAGTTTTGATCTCACCCCTGCTGGTTCAAAGGAGATCTCAAGAAACTATTCTTCAAGTCTTAAATCTGATTTGGATTTCAAGCAATTATTATTTGATGGTTCTTTTTGGCATAATCTCACCCATGATGGTTCGAAGGAGAAGACAAAAGACTATCTGCATATTCATGATTTTGGTCCTACCTCAAATGATTCAAATCACAGGTTCAAGGATCATCCTCATACTTTTGGATTTGTTCTCATCACATTCGAACTGAAGAGAAAGTACAAACACATGTTTTTTGAGCACGATCCACTTCTTCCCAAGAAGAAGATACCTCCAGACATATGACCAAGCATCACACCTGCTTGAGTTTGGAGCATTTATTTTTGTGTGCGCCTTACAGTCTGTTTTTTGAGGAGGGGGTATGTTTCCCATGAAATTTTCCCACTTCCTTGGTTTATTGATTGTTGTTATTCATTGTATTGGGTGACCTTTGGTCTTAGTTACCAGGTCCCAGGATGGATTAAGGGGGGGTGTTAGGATATTCCTATACTTCAGTCATGCATGCACTTTTAGGGTTCTAGGGTTTGCATGCATTTTGCATGCACATCCCAGTCATCAGTCCAGCACCTAGCCCTCAGTTAGCTAGCCCCCAGGAGCTTCTCACTATTCAGTTTTAGCCCTCCAGTTGCTTAATGCGCCCTTCTTCCTTGATTTTAGGGAGCAACTTGCCCTTATTCACCTACCAGTCATGTTGTCTTCAGTTTACACTCAGTTACACCTACTAGAGTTAGTTTGACTGATGGATTGACAGTTACTTGAGCATTGATGACTCCACTGATGATGATGAAGACTTCCGATTGTGCTCCGAGGATCATGAGGACACCTAGTTGTGCTCCGATGACACTCTATTGATCTTATGATCACTCTGAGAGGCTAATTCGAATTGCCACCTTAGGGATTCTAATCCTCTCTACCATTGTACTATTTATTTTTCCATATTGTGATTAATTAATTAAGTGTGTGTGAAGTATTATTGCTTCTATCTGAGTTCTACTATACCATATTATTCTATTGCTCATTATACTGTATTGTTCACTCTTCTTCTATTTTTTTGCTTAATCATAATTACTCTTGTGAGGTACACATCATCTCTTAGATATGCTGTGAGGATTTTCACATGGCTATGGATGAGTCTTTGTCTTCATGTCACCATGGTCATATGTTCTTGATCTAGAACTTGAATTGTCTTTCTTTATGTACCTTTCATGTTAGCGGACAACATCATCCTCATACAACACCACAGTGCATTAGTACAATCATAAGTGTCATAACCCTAATCAATGAATGCCTTCTGTCATTCACATGCATTCATACTTTTACTAAGGTGATAGGACGAGTCTCAAGATTGTACTAACCTCAACATTATGAAGACAAACTTAATCATGAACAGATTTCAAAATGTACTTGTATCTCTTCAAGTCATACCTGTCGGGATTGCTTGTAATCTTCTCATGTAAGGCCTTAGCCTCATATCCATCTGGAATTGGAACTTCTTCACTTATGTAGGTTTCCAATTCATTCTCTTCTAGGATTAACCCAATCCACTTTGATTTAATGAAGCTGGATTTGGAGCTGGATTAGGGTTTGTTAGAGAAACCCTAAAAATTCAAACTTTGAATTTCAAACTTCTAATTGGATGAAAAGATACGCCTTGCTGAGCTGATCAAGCTGGTATAATTCAATTTTGAAATCTCAAAAATTTTACCCCTCAAAATTGACTTTGAAAGTTTCGGATCTGCAACTTTTGTCAAATTCTGGTTTTCTGGTCAAAATCCTGAACTAGGGTTTGATAGAGCATGGGGTTCTACCCAACCAAGAACTTCGATCTTGGTCTCTAAATTTTGATTTTGATGAGGAGCATCTAGCCGTGGTCTCAGGTTTCAAAAATTCCAACTTTCTCCGAAACCCTAATTTCCCACAGCAGTGACAAACCAAAAATGAAAGTGCTCAGAATCCAATTCTGTTTGGACATAAATATATGCCATATTTTTTTTGATGTATCTCTGAAATTTTGGATCCTAAGGGTGTGAAACTTTGGCCTGTGGTAGCCTGACCTTTCATCTTTGCAACCCCACATATTTGAGCTCAAATGGATTCTCTGAGATAGAGATATTCCAAGTGTCACAACGTGACTTGTTTATGGGATGAAACAATATAGAAAAATTGTACGGCATGCCACGTGTCACTGTTTCAACTTCGGCCTCTGAAACCCAGACTTGTGAAACTACAGTCTATTTCCTAACTGTTACTTTTTACAGAATTCCATTTGGAGCTTCCTAGCTCGAGATATGACCTTTTTTCCTAGGTCACCTGTTTAGGATTGCATTATGGAAGAGGACGAAACCCTAACTTGTACGGATCATATATCACAAAGTATAATAAATATAAGGCTGTCCTTTGGATACAATGTACATGGACATTCCATCTTCGACCCGTAAAAGTTTCAGATCCTGAACCTTCGCCAAAACGGAGTTATAGCGAAAGTGCCACGATGACTGGTTTTTACTATACCAAGCCCTAGCTTCCAATTTGTCGCAAGTGCAACAAGTGTCATAAATGCCATACCATGCCTTCCTTCAGGCTAGCTCTGATACCATGTTAGTTTTTCAGCATTTAATTCAATCTATCTGATCTAGGATCTTAACTTAGAGAACAACATGTACAACATATCAAACACAAGAGACAAGAGACACAAAGCATTTCAATGGAGAAAACCAAGAAGGTGAAAAACCTCACAACTTCCTCAGAGATAAAATGAGAATCAATACAAAGATCTCAAAGATCAAACCCCACAACAAGAGATATTATCCTAGCAGCAACTCCTCCTCCACTTGTGCGCACTCCTCCTCTCTCTCACTAATGCGAAGTGAGTGAATGTATTAAATGAGGATCACACATCCTCTATTTATACTTTACTTCACTTGACTTTTAACTCTAACTAGGTCGACCCCAACTTAGGAGAGTCTAATAACCCATTACCACTTGTCATTGGGCCGACCCCACTAGGGTGGTCTAATAACCTTTAACCCACATGACTCATACAGGGCCGACCCCACCAAGGTGGTCTAGTAACCTGACATTTACAATATAACTTGCAACACTTGCAAATACAAATGACAACACTTCCAATCGGAGGAATAATACATCTCCGTTGGGGATACAATAAAGTACAAATGTAATACATACAATATACAAGTGAATATCGTCCAAAGTTACAAATACATCAACATAGATGATATGGAAAAATTCCAGCGACAATTAGGTGTCGATTCACCAACGAAGTGTCCATCGACTTCCAAGTTGTTTCGACTGCATGGGGCAGGTCCACTGATAGTATAATGTTGTTTAAGTGATGGTATGGAGAAGGTCTATCGATGGTATTATGTTGGTCCCAACGAAGTTTCCACCAACCCCTGATTTGTTTCGACGATATGGGAAAGGTCCACCAACGGTATGGTGTTGGTCCACCGATGGTATGGGGAAGGTCAACTAATGGTATGCGGTGGGTCAACTGATGCATTGGGCTCGGTGTACCAATGGATTCCTGCTGGTGTCTCAATGACAAGACATTGGACTTCTGACGATTAGGTGTGTTTTCAACCATGGGATTTTAGTGGACATGTGCCATGATAAATGTTAGTCTTTAGAAGAAAACTAAAGGTGTCAGATGACTGATGGTTTCCCAACTAACTATTTGCCATAACAAATGGAAACAAATTTTCTAGTAGGGGAAACCTGAAGACCAAACAAATGTTAGTTTTGAAATTGATATTTATACTTAGCATCATTTCCAAAAGGAAAAATATGTTTTGTACAAAATAAAAAAACCTATAATTTAATGTTTTCATTTTAATAATGTAGGAGAGATTGAGTAGTATTGATGCTAGAGGAGATCCACAACCTGACACTACTATGATTGTATAATTATCATATTTATGAGATATTGAATTTTAAAATTAGATTTTGTATACTTACAACTTTCATTTTGATTTAGGGGCATAGGCTGTAGCTGAGGAAAGGAGAGAAGAAAAGGTGAATGCACCTCAGACCATGGCCTCTCCACATCAAACATGTATTAAACGTTGATTTAATATATATTAACACTAAAAAATAATTAAATTTTGATTTCATATTAATACTGGACCTTTATTATGAATATTAATTATATATCTTTTAACTTTTTATAGTGGATGTTGTTCCAACTTAACCTATACAGGACCAGAGAAGTATGTTGGATTCCAGTGTTAGGCAACAAGAATCAATAGAGTTGGACCAACAACGTCCACCAAACACAGTAGAGGGCAATGTGCCTCTGATGATTTTTTTTAAGAATAAGAAAGCCTGTAGAAAGTGATGTACAATGAACATTTTTGACATAATACATTTTGTACTTTGATTTTTGTATAATGAACTTTGTTGATATAATATATTTGGTACTATTTTGTAAATGATCTTTCTTATGGAATATTCATGTTTAGTTATTTGATATTAATTTAATTTCTTTCGAACTACTAGATAGATGGGCTATGGGGAATCAAGAGTGATGTGAGGTGGAGGGGGAGGGGCCAAATGAGCTTCCACCTTTACGTGGTTGGACTTGTTCAATAGAGAAAATCCATAGAAAGTGATGTACAATGAAATTTTTCAACATAATAAATTTTGTACTTTGATTTTTGTATAATGAACTTTGTTGATATAATATATTTGGTACTATTTTGTAAATGATCTTTATTATGGAATCTACATGTTTAATTTTTTTTGTTAATTTAATTTCTTTTGATGCACTTGTAGATATATGGGCTATGTGGAATTGAGAGTGATGTGAGGAGGGGGGGGGGGGGGGGGGTCCAAATGAGCTTCCACCTTCACGTGGTTGACCATGTTCAGTAGAGAATTAATTATTCTCGAAACCAAGCGAAGCTCAAGCAAGTATGTAGTTTCGCATCTTCTAATTTAAATTTTATCGATAATATAAAAAAATTGTTCTTTCTTGATTTTGAACTAAAATTTATGTATTTAGCATAGATTTTTTGTTGACTCTACATCTTATGTTCTCGTGTGCAGATGATACATTTTGATGTTCCAACAATGTTGTATACCTTATGTACATTGGTCACTAGCTCTACATTTGTTTGGATGATTATGGTATTGAGAATTTCTATTGAATTTTTCTCATTAAAAAAATTAGTTATTTATTTATTTTTTAACTAAATTTATGTATCTAGTATAGAATTTTAGCGAAATATACATCTTATGTGCCTTTGTCAAGATGATACATTTCGATGTTCCAACAGTGTTGTAGACCTTATGAATTGCGGTCGCTAGCTCTATGGATGTTTGGATGATACATGTATTGATAATTTCTATCGAATATTTTCTCATTGAAAAATCTAGTTATTTATTTATGTTAAATTGAATATTATGTTTCTAGTATAGGTTTTTAGGATTTATTGTCCATTTAGAGAGTGAAAAAATACAAAGTATAAATTCTTGTCCTAGTAACTGCCATCTTCTACAATTTAGTTTAGCATTAGCATTTTCCTAAAGTTTGGGTTGTGCTTGTGCTTTGAGTTTGGTTTGGACTCTAACACAATGTCAATAGTATTACGTCTCAACATTGGTATGTAAATTATAATTGTAGCTTCTAAATCATGAGCATCAGATATAAGTCTTACATTTGGTAGCTTTGAAATTTGTAGGTTTTGGTTTCTTATGAATTCAAGGAAAAATCATATGTAAGTCTTACAATAGATAACTTCTCAACTACACAATATTCTCAAATAAAGAAAAAAAGAACAAATTATAAGTTAGGGTTTAATTTCCAACATAAATCAACCATGAAAATACTAAGCCATCTATAAATCAAAGATCAAGCCACTTGCCACTTAGTCAGATACAACTATAAACACATTTAATATGATATAACCATTGGAATACCTTTAAACCAATGAAATCCATCATAGAACTTATGTTATCTAATTACAAAAGTAGGTCTTAATACTTACAAGTTACAAGCAAAAAATGAAGAAATATAATCATGATTGGATTCTTTATAAAAGCATGATCAAGGCAATCTCAATTTCGTCCATGCAAACTCAAAACACGGTTAAGTTGAAACCCCATTTTGGAAATTATGTAGTAGATTATAACCCAACTCTAGTTTTATTAGAGTGACTCCTACTAGAATGTGAGCCAATGGCACACGTTTCTCATCAAGGTCTCATATCCTATGTGAGTATAAATAATTTGAAAGTCTAGTGAAAAATTCCAACCATTTGACTAATACTTGTACATAAAATGCTACACAGACTTTAGTTAACTTCTCTCTCTTCAAATGTATTATTGTGATCCATATTTGAAAAAACACCTCTCAAATTTGGAAGGGAGTAAATTCCATATAGTCAATGGTTGCTACATAAACTTCCCCTAATACACATCAATAATTCCCAAATCCAAGATGCACAATGTTACAAAGAATTCTTAAAAAAGTTATTTTATCCACAATAGGGCATGAATTCCTTTTTGGAGTTATATCAAAATAGGCCTAGAAGAAACCCACATATAAGAAACCTACCAAACTCCACTCAGACAAATTGAGCTACACCTCATGGGTACTCATATACATTCCTTTATGTAGACGACATTATCCAAGAGCATATTAATTTGGAAATATCCACAATGAGCCTACAATAAAATGATACAGAACCCCATTTTTGTTGGAAACTAAAACGCTAACTTAGAATTTGTTCTTCTTTTCTTTATTTGAGAATCTTGTGTAGTTGAGATGTTATCTATTGTAAGAATTACATAAGTCTTAAATTTGGTAGCTTTGAAAGTCTTACATTTTGGTTTCTTTTGAATTCAAGGAAAAATAAACCAAACTTGTATAACTTCTTGATGGAAACTATTTTGTTACTTACTAGTTGGTATAGTTACAGGGGCACGATTCTTCTTATGTACTATCTTGTAAAATATTCTTCGAAGTATTGTTGATAATGTTACCTTTATTGAACCAATGTTTAAATCCATTGTGCATTTCGCTTCCTCTACTTGAGTTGTTTTATCTATGTATAGTTTATTCCTTTATGTATGTGTACTTGCTTGTAAAATATTTTGGTCAAATACTAAATTCTATTGACTACCCCTTGTAAACATCAAGATCGGTATTTATTGTTGAGGTTGCACTCGTCCTATGGAATTTTAGTGTCCAAGATGATCCTATTTTATCCAAGGTTAGAGGACATGGAACTTGCAAAGGTGATTAATGTATCATCCTTGCAGGAAAGTGGCATGCATGCTAAGAGGAGTTGGGGGATGGGGCACATCCTCTCCTTCTTCCCCTATTTAAAGAGGCTTCCTCTCCTCTTATTGTGGTTGGTTGCTTGAGGAATAATTGTAATCTTGCTTTGTAATAATAAAATAAAGGATTTGTGTAAGGACCTGCTTAGGTCCTTAGTTTTCCTATTATGAATCTAACATTTCCATAGTATGGTTTGTAACATTTGCCTCTGAGTTAATCTATTTCTGTACAAAGTTATAATATGAAATCTCTTTTTGTGTTTGAACTTATATAAATATGAAGCTTGTACAGGTAATAAGAAAATTAACAACATATTCATCCAATTTTTCTACATATTCTTTTCTGCATATTCATCCAATTAATCAACTCTTAATATAAATTTTTAAACAATAAATAAAATACCAAAATATCAAAATACCTGCAGGATAGCTGTAGATCCGTCGAAAAATATGATATAGATATTTATAAAACTACACTTCCCAAACAAGTTTTCCACCCTGCTAACTAGGAAAGCCTTGCTGACTTCCCAGCTCCAAGAAACAATGTTTCTTGGATCCCCGAGTCCAAAACCTAAGTACAAAGTCCAACCCGTTCTGTATCTCTCCCTTATCAGAAATTCCAGCCTCCTCTGTTGAATTTATCAAGTGCTAGAAGAATCCCCTCCAAAAATCCATCTCCCCCTATCTATCTCCTGCCCCTTTCACCGACTAATCCTCCTTCATTTAATACATTATCCCCTTTATTAATGTTCGAAATCCCCAATCAGAGTTATTCAGATTTGAACAGGGTTGCATTTATTCCAAATAGAAAAATATTTATTTATTTTATTTAATAACTAGGGTGCCAGTCAAATAGGGCTTATCAACATTAAATAACAGTCATTTAATTCCTTGCTATTTGGGTCACCTACCATATTAATCAATTCATTGGAGAATAAGGTTCACCGCCTTATTTGACATAAATTTAGACATGATGTTCCTTTAATAATATATTCCTAATAGAATTTATCATAATAGTTATTATTAATTATTAATTAAACATAATTATTAATTAAAAATAAAGTTCCACATAATATTTAATAATAATGTAATTCAACATAAGCTTTGGAATCACAATTTCTTACTAATAGTGTAATTGAAAACAGTTTTGACATATCTATTATTCAATAATACAATAATTCCATAATTTATAACACATCAAGCTATTGTTCAACAATATATTTCAACATAAGTTATGACATCAATATTATTTAATAATACGAATAAATCATAATGAAACAACATTGAGCAACATAATTCAACATAAATACTGACATAATCATTAAATTTAAAGCCTTAGTTAATAATTACAAGTAATTAACATGTACTCTTCAAACTTTAATTTATCATTTATTTAATGAAAACTACAATCAATAATCAACCTTAATAAAAATTAATTAACCATTCATTAATAACTTGACGTAATTGTATCAATTCATAACTAAATAGGGAATAGCAAATTTAATTGTTTATTCACAACCACAAATGCATCGAAGCCCAATTTTAATAGAATAAATGGTAATTTATACAAACATATGTAGACGAGTTATGTAAATGTATCTATTGCTTACATACTTCATGTAGGTACACTAATAGTACTCAAACACACAAAACACATAATCACAGAAGTTACTATATGTTGACGCATACTTAATTATGAACTTGGAATGTCTAACCATATTCACTAACTTTGATCATAATAAACTATAAAACAATCATAAAGTACTGAGTTGCGACACAAAAATCAAGCAAAAGTTTTAAACACACACACAATTGATTAATTTTTTCTTCTTAAGTTCAATGGAATTCCTATCTATCTAATTCCTTCTACCTAATTCACAACTAACTTCCTCATCCTACCCTTCCTCTGTTGGAATACCCTGGAGTGTCAACTACATGACTGTTGTAGAAAAAATTGCACAAGTGCACTCTTCCACTTGGTAAGGGGCCAAGCATTGTAGGTTGCTGCAAGGTCTCAGTCCTTGGATCCCCTTTTGATGTGGTTTGGTAGTCCTCCACATGATCCTGCAAGAGATTGTTAGTGTAGTTCACATCCAAACATGAAAATATTGATAAAAACAAAATGAAAGAGATGGGGAGAGAATGCAAAATTCAACAACAACCAAAGATATGCTAAACCACTCTTGTATTTCCCAATGGAATAGCTGTACAACACCTAGGAGGTGAAGGCTTTAAGGGGAGCCAACAATATCCCTTAGGGAGGCATTTATTATCCAAACTAAATGCTAAGTAGATGGAAGAACAATGGAGAGAAACACTTGCCCCTTGATGGTAGGTGGCAAGCAAGATTGGGAATAATCACAATGGTAAGAAATAGTGGTCTATGAGGAAGCTCCAACTCAAATCCAACAACATAACCTTGCTCTAATTTCTCTCTACAAAATGCATGCCAATGGATTCCTTTTATAGGGAAAGATGTGGCCATCAAACAACTAGATCCAAATGTGAACTCTCCTCCTTCATGAATTAGTTCCAAGGTACACAAGGGGGGATGATTAATGCCCCCAAGTGTGTGAGGAGCCGAATTCTGATCCTTGGGGAGCACTGAGTCTTCAATGCATCGCTGGGAGTGAGTGGTCCCACCATTTTGACAGTAACACAACTATCGAAGGAAAATTCGCGCAGGCATTATTCAGGTAACCTGCGCTATAACGTGTTTCAACTGTGTAATACTCACGCTACCCTTTGTTTTGACTGTTTCTTGGCACTTATGGACTCATGCTGTGTTTTGTATCTGTTGAGGATGCTTGTGGTGAGATGCATTCTTTATGTCGATTATGCCTTACCGGATGAATTGCCGAAATGTCGCATGTGTGCGGCTTTTAGGCGTTAACAAATGACCCTTGATGCATAAGGTTTAGAGGCTGCTGTAGAGCCGATAATGCATCAAATTTTTTGTTGTTTCTCTCTTGTTCTATAGGATGAAGCACATGTGGACAAAATAAGGTTCTCCCATGGGGGAAGATTGTTGGTGATGACCGTTGGTGATGACCGTTGGTGCTGTAATAGAGAATAGTTTTTATACAAACGAGGCAGGCATACCCATGATCGTGAAATGTTGTCAAAGTGATTACAATGAGAGAGGACAAAGGTGTTGACTCTACTATATGGCCTGAACATGGATGAAGGCAGCTTCAATCCATGTTAGAGTAAATTCCCCCGGAGCTGCTGCGAAATATTGAAGAAGTGGAACTGCTGGTGACCATGATAAACCCACTGTGGTGGGGGAATAAAATTGGTATGTAAATATTCTTGAGGGATTCACCGTACCAAATAGACTTCTATCATGATTTCCAAATGTGAACAATGCTACCTTCAAAAGTATGTTTCCCCCTGATGTGATGATGTGTTTATGTCGAGCATAGCGGAAACCACTTAGTTAGGGAGCACTAATGAACCTCCCTACTAAGTTTGAGGTGATCCCTTATAGTGATTGAAAGGGATCCCAAGGTACAACTGCAACTACTGCAACTCTTGGAATATAGTGTTTTGACATCGACGAGAGCTGAAGTATATGATAAGATGAGGGTCCTATGCTGAGAACTGAGATCATATTGTAATCAATTGGTGGATGTAAAAACCCGACACAAGACTGGTTGACAAGTGTGGGGCTCATAACTTCCTTTGATCGATGTAGACATGGGGAGCGAGGATGACAAATTTTCTTTCGTGATGACACAAACTGAAACTAGTGGAAACAAACTGCAAGTGAAATGGCTTTGATGGAGACACAAAACAAATAATAATGGTAACCGAAAAAACAAATACTGCTGAACATATGGAGACTCAAATACATTGAAGTATTTTCTGATGATGATGAGTATGAAGGGGGTATGGAGGAAGAAGGACATCTTTCAAACCAAGAAGAGGGATATAACACAACAGAATAAGGGAAACAAGAAGAAGATCATCCTTCACCTGACAAAAGAAGAATGGCAGTGCTTTCAGGAGTGCCTCGTTTTCACACCATTCGATGCAAGGGAGTGGTACAAGGACAAAGGGTTTTAGTATTGGTAGATGGAGGAGCCACACATAACTTCATTGATGCAGCCATGGTGGAGAGGATAAATCTACCTATTGAACCATTCGATGGCTTCACAGTCATCATTCCAGGTCACAATACTATGGAGTGCAAGACATGGATTCCAAAGCTACAACTCACAATAGGTAATTACACATTTTTTGAGAGGTTTTATATGGTTGATGTTGCTGATACTAATGTGGTCCTGAGAGTGCAATGGTTGTACTCTATAGGGGAACATATAGTGAACTATCAAATCCCTGAAATGAGATTCAAAGATTCGGAAGGAAAACAAAGGGTAGTGAGAGGAATGCATACCTATCTGAATCAAGGAGTGTCCTCCCACAATATGAGGTCTATATTGAGGCATGGGTATATTGAATGGGCTGTTGAATGTTGCATCACTTCCCCCAAGCCAAAAATAAATATTGTAGAACATCCAATGGAGATAAGGCAACTACTACACAAATATGAAAAACCTTTTGGAGACCTCCTGGAAGGCCACCTGATAGAGGAGTTGAGAACAACATTATTTTGGAGGTGGGAACTTCACCTATACAAATACCACCATATAGACATCCCAAAAATTTCAGAGATGATATTGAGAAGGCTATTTAAGAACTCTTGGAATTGGGATTCATTATACCAAGCTCTAGTCCCTATGCTTCTTCAGTTGTTTTGGTGAAGAAAAAAGATGGGACCTTGAGAATGTGCATTGATTTTCGAGCTCTAAACAAGAAGAAAATTAAGAATAGATATCCCATCCCTAGAATAGATGAGCTCATGGATGAGCTACATGGAGCGAAATGCTTCTCCAAAATTGATCTTAGATCTGGTTACCATCAATTTCGAATGAAGGAGGAGGATGTGCAGAAAACAACGTTCAGATGTAACTATGACCATTTCAAGTTTCTTGTAATGCCTTTTGGTTTGATCAATGCTCCAACCACATTTCAATAATGTATGAACCAAATATTTTGCAAGCAACTCCATAAGTTTGTTTTTGTTTTCTTTGATGACATTTTGATTTACAGTAAAACATGGGAGGAACACTTGCATCATCTAGAAGTTGTCTTGAAAATTTTGCATGAACAATCTTTGTTTGCTAAGTTGTCCAAGTGTGAATTTGGGTTGAAAAAAGTTTTATATCTTGGGAACGTCAATGGGAAAGATGGAGTGCAGGTACATTTGGAAAAAATAAGAGCTATCCTTGAATGGCCATCACCCAAAAACATCACAGAATTGAGAGGCTTCATTGGAATATGCACTTACTATAGAAAGTGTGTGAAGGGGTTCTCCAAATTGACTTCTCCACTTAATGATTTGACCAAGAAGGATGCTTTCAAATGGGCTTAAGTGGCTGAAAAGGATTTCCAAAGAATGAAATAGGTAATGAGTATTTTTCCAATACTTGCATTACCTGATTTTTCTAAACCATTTGTCTTGGAATGTGATGCATCATGAGAATGAATAGGGGCAGTCCTAAAGCAAAATAAATACCCCATAGATTTTGAGAACAGAAAGTTGCAGCCACATGAGAATCTCTACTCCATTTATGACAAAGAAATGTTATCCATCATGCATGCCTTGGCCAAGTTTAGATAATACTTGGCGGGAAACAACTTTGTGGTCAAAACGGATGATAACAGTTTGAAGCATTTTCTCACACAAACATACCTCAATGAAAGGCAACAAAAGTGGGTAAGAAAAGTTCAAGATTTTGATTTTGACATTGAATATGTAAAGGGGAAGAATAATATTGTAGTAGATGCATTATCTAGAAGACCATCATTTTCCCTTATGGACATTTCGAAAGATTGGAAAAATATGCTAATAGTTGAATATGCCAAAGATAGTTTTGCTTGTGATGTGTTAGATGGGGTCAAAGGTGATGATATGTACAAGATTTTAAATGGTATAATATACTATAAGGACATAATATACTTGGTTCATGGTTTGAATCTCAAGCACAAGATTTTGAAGGAAGCTCATGATTCTCCTTTAGCAGGCCATCTTGGTTTTTTCAAAACATATAGGCAATTAAGGGAAAGGTTATTTTGGAAAGGGATGAAAGACGATGTTATAAAATATGTGAAGGAATGCAAGTTATGTCAGCAAAAAAAATCTGAACATACACATCCTGCTAGTCTATTACAACCATTGCCCATTCCAGAACAAAAATGGGAAAGCATCTCAATGGATTTTATCACAGGTTTTCCCAAGGCTTTGGATAATGATTGCATTTATGTTGTGGTGGATAGACTCACCAAATTTTCTCATTTATTTTCTATTACACCATCTTATATTGCTGCACAAGTGGCTGATCTATTCTTTAGAGAAATTTTCAGATTGAATGGACTTCCCAAGAACAATCTGAGTGACAGGGATAGCATATTTATGAGTTCCTTTTGGAAAGAAATCGTCAATATGGTGGGAACTCAATTGACTCCAAGAACAAGCTATCATCCTCAAACTGATGGCCAAACATAAAGAGTGAACCAATGGTTGGAGGGGTACTTGAGGAACTATGTAGGTGAGCAACATAAAGCATGGGTAAACTGGCTACATTTTGGGTGAGTTTTGCTACAACACTACCTTTCATATGTCCATTGGCATGTCTCATTTCAAAGCACTTTATGGTTATGAAGCACTCACCTTTGTTGAACACATTTTTGCTGATAGTAGAGCTCCAAAAGCTAAGGATTGGATTGAGGAAAGTCAAGAGATCTTGAAGCTTCTAAAAGACAATTTGCAGGTTGCCCAAAACCAACAAAAAAAATATGTGGATCAAAATAGGGAGGAAAGAAATTTTCAAGTGAATGATTTGGTATATTTGAGGCTACAACCATATAAACAAACATCCTTAAAAGTGAAAGGATCAGAAAAGCTCAAACCAAGATATTATGGTCCATATAAGTAGTTCGAAAAGTTGGGGAGGTGGCTTATGAGTTGGAACTTCCGGAAGGAAGAAAAATCCACAATGTATTTCATGTTCATGCCTTAAGAAGGCTATTGGTCAGAAAATATCTGTTTCAGAAACCCTCCCTCGATTAGATGATGAAGGGAAACTCATACTTATTCCAGAAAAAAATTTGAAGGCAAGAGAAAGGAAGTTAAGGAGCAGAACCATAAGGGATTATTTGGTACAATGGAAATATTTTCCAAGTGAGGATGCCACATGGGAGGAGGAAATTTTTTTGCAGCATCCTAATTTGAAATTGCTTGAGGGAAAGAAATATTGGGTGGGGAGGACTGTAATGTACCCATTCAAATAAATCTCAAAAAGAGAAAATTCCACCAATCTACTAGTTTCCTAGGTTGGGGTGGAAACATTAGATTTGGAATAAGGGAACTATAAAACCCCAAATGGAAATTATATTGACCAAATATATTAAATGGGGAATAAATAAATAATTAATATAGGAAAATAAGGTGGCACTTGGTCACGAGGGCACATTGGAGGTGTGGGGACCACTTAAGCAAGATTCCCCATGCCACATGGCATTCCACTCTCACCCATTCGAATCCTAGGTGGAGTCCAACATTCTTGGGGGAGTTGGAAGGGGATAATACTTGGAATGACTCAATGAGGTCAAATTTCAGAGGAATATTAACTCCCATGGAAGAGGAATAAGCATCTTGGAGTTATTGGGACACTTGGGCTAGATTCCCTAACTTATATGACAACAATGATGAAGATGCTATGACACTTATGACACAAATTAGAATTGAATGCTGAGATTTGATATATATGACATGTAAGGGATAAAAATAGCCTCCAATAAGTCACATAAGAGATTTGGGACAGCCAAAGAGTAACCCATTCGAATTGAGTGAAGGAGGAGGCTAGGAATTGATGGACAAGTGACACACATTGGAATCTCTTTCCAATTCGAGTTGGCATGAAGCTCATGGAGGGAATTCAAACCATTGAAGGATTTTGAAGGTAATAAAGACAAGAAACAAGAAGGAGAGTGGATTTTGATCATTTCTCATTTTGCAAATTGGAGAGCATAGCTTGTCCAAGCTAGTAGAGTGCTATTCTACTTGCCTTAGTACCAATTTCGAGGGTGAAAGATTCTCATCCTAATTGGAAATTGGAGAGGCCATTCAGAAATTTAATTTGAAGCTACGATGGAGTTAATTTTTGTAGGTTGAAGCTACAGGTCATCTCGTTATTCTTTTTTCTTCAACTTGTTCCCATCTCTATCTCACATTTCTTTGCATATTTTGGCTCTTGGAGGAAGGGTGCCTTTGGCGAGATGTTGATCTCTTCGTGAGAGTAAAATATTCACCATTTATTTGAATTTTGATATATATACTCTGTATTTAATGCTCATAAGACTCTCAGGTCGAAATACCAAGTGAAACTATGTAAAAATATCAAACAATGCATAAATGGTGCCATTTTCCCTACATCTTGTTGTGAGAGCTTGAAGTTGCTTTATTTCGACGTGTATCAGTTCATATATGTGATTTTTATGATGCATGGAGAGTCATTAATGTCCTAAATAAGTTTCATTTACATTACATAATATTTTGGAACATAAATATCGAATTTCATAGCAAGTGGTGAAGTTTCCTATCATTTCCCCCTATGTGAAGACATGTCCACAAACCTCTGAATTATGGGAGTTGCATCAACCTTTAGAAATATATTAATGATGCATTTGGGTTCCCATTGAAGTCCTTTAACCAAAACACATATCTGTTATGAAATTTGGGAGGTTCGTACTGCATTTCGGAAGCCATTAGTGACCTCTACCCTTGGGGGTTTGAACCTTGAAATTGCTAGTAAAATTCCCCAATTTATCCTGAAGTTAAATGAATGTTGCAGAAGTATTTTGAGAGTGTACAGACATATATCAGCCTCATTTTTATGTATTAATACCTTTCAAATACCTTCATACCCAATTTGGAAGCATTTGGAGCCATTTGGAAGCATTGGAGTCATAAATAGTCTAAGGGTCGAATTGGCCAAAAATTGCAATTTTTCCAAATTTATTAAAAAGGGACACTACATGGTTGCTGCAAAAATAATATGGTGTTACCTCAATGTGAGGTGGTGAGGGAACTTGTTTGTACATAAAGAATATCGGTAGAGTCCTCACAGTTTTAAGTGTATTGGGGGACCAATTTGATGATGGGCGGAATCCCCATGGTTTTGAGTGGATCGGGGGACACTTTCTGTCACATCCCCTCTCGTAATCCCGACCCATAAAGGGAACATGAACACAACAACAGGGTATGGGGGTGTCTAATTCTTCCCCTAATCCCATATGATGAAATTTAAAATTTAATAAAATGCATAATTAAAATTACACAACGGAACTAAATCTGATGATTGCATCTACAACATGCAATACTAACAACATATTTAACACAAGAAAAATGATGAAACAATCAGATATGAACCAACCTCATGTTCAGGCTTATACACAGGATTCCTACTAATTAATTCCATGTGATCATTTCATTCAATTGACTTGAAATAATAGATAATCATAACATAGTAATGATCATAATTTAGAACCACAGAGAGCACTTATCTTTTAAGGAAGCTGTCCAAGCAGCCGACTATGTGAGAGAAACGTTCCACCCAACCATAGGTCTCTGTCTAGCCTATATTCTTTCAGCTGAGAGACCACCCCCGAGCAAGGCTATCTATGGACTAAGGAGGAACTAAACAGGCTCACTCATAACCATGGTTTCACACAAACAGTGATGCTAAGCCAACACACAGTTGGGTTTATCAAGCATGAAAAGAGACAAAGGAGGAGGATGCTAAGCCAGTGAGCTCAACCAAATAGCTACAGGCATCTAAAACTAAACTCAAACAGCTTTGGCACCCACAATACCTACCACACCTAACACAAGGAAGGTCCCCTTCTCTGCTACACAGTCCCTCAGGCGCCCCTTCCCTCCAGTGCTCTTCAGGGTGGGCATAGAGAGGTCCAAGCTGCTAAATATTTGAGATCATAGCTTTCACTGGGTTTGTCAAGAAATTCCAACCTCGGTTCTATCTTCTTCTCTGTTATTCACTCTTGGATTTTCTCAATTCTATGGCCAAATGGATCTGTCCCATAATTGGATTTTTGGGATATCAAATATGGGTTTTCGTATGGATTTATGGGCATCTAACACTCTCAAATTCGCCCCAAGGTTCAGGTATATGGATCCCTCGTTGGATTTCACTGTCCAGACAATGTTTTTGGGTGTTTTTAGCACCTCAAAATGTGGATTAATTCTGGGTTGCGATTTCTGTTTTTTCTCACTATCAAGAATGTGTAATGGATGAAAAATGATGTTTAGATGTTTAACAATGGAATGGGAATGGGGGAAAATGAATTCCCATGAGGTAGAGTGAATTTTGGGTCAAGGAAACAGAGCCCATACTCTTCCATACAAATTTTCAGGATTCCCATGCTCCATTGAATCCATGGACTGATTTCCTCAACTACTTCCTTACAACAGAATTAATTGTCAGCAAGGAAATGGAAAATGGGTTCTCAAGATGATTTTTTGCAGCATGGGGTTCAATCCCACAACCCCTTCACCTCTCTGTAGTGGATATACATGGCCCCCTCTTATTAGTTGTTTCCATAGCCATTTTGGTATTTTATTGCAATATTATTATTTACATCATTTTACAATGTTCCATGGCTTAATAGCACATGGATAACATAATATAAAATTATTTTCCTTTTAAATAAAACTGAGCATCCACTAGCAAGGTCTTGGCCTTGAGATCCACACTAGGAAAACATACATCACATGTATAAAATATTTACATTAAAATCCAATATATCATAAGGGTCAAAATGGGGGTATTACATTCCCCTCCCCCTTAGAACAACGCCATCCTCAATGTTCTAAAAAATGAACAAAATTGGGAATGCCTCTCTCATGGCATCCTCCATCTCACCTCCATCTCACATGTAGCCTCATCGGGATTAAGGTGCTTCCATTGCACCTTTACCTATCCAATGGCTCGGTTCCAGATTAATGTGACCTTCTTATCAAGGATGCGCATAGGTTCCACTTGGAAATATCCCTCGGGTTCCACCTGTATCACATTCCAATAAATCATATGATTAGTATCATGTACATACTTCTTAAGCAAAGAAACATGGAAAACATTATGAGCTCTCATGTTAGAAGGCGATGCAATTCTATATGCAACTAGTCCCGTCCTATCAAGGACATCAAATGGCCCACAATATATTGGTGCCAGCTTGGCACAACTCCCCAAATTTATGAAAGTTTTCCTTGGTTTCACTCTCAAATAAACATGATCCCCAATCTTAAATTCCTTATGCACTCTTTTCAAATCTGCATAACGCTTTTGCTTGTCCTGAGCTGCCTTTAAATTTTGCCCGATCTTAACAATTTCTTGTTCCATTTCCTTGATCATATCTTTCCCAAGCACTACCTTGTTCACCGGACTATCCCAATTCACTGGAGTCCTACATCCTTTGCCATACAATGCCTCAAATGGAATCATTCCCAATGATGCTTGATGTCCATTATTGTATGCAAATTCTACCAAGTATAGGTAATCCTCCCACTTGGATGGTTTATCCATCACATGCATTCTCAACATGTCTTCAAGAACTTGATTCACCCTCTCAGTTTGGACATCTGTTTGAGGATTATATGTTGTAGTAAAATTCAACTGAGTTCCCAATTCCTGAAATAATCCCTTCCAAAAATTGGATGTGAACTTTACATCTCGATCTGAAATTATTGCCTTGGGAAATCCTTGCAATATGAATATCTCCTTCATGAAAATATTTGCTATGTCACTTGTCTTATGAGTGGACTTGATTGGAATAAAGTGAGCTACCTTTGATAGATTTTCCACCACTACCATATTTGAATCATTCTTCCTCACTGTCATTGCAAACCTGTTATAAAATCTATAGAAATTACTTTCCACTTCCATTCCATAATGACAAAAGACTACAATAATCCCGCTGGATGTTGATGTTCTGCCGTGACTTGTTGGCATTTTTGACACCTAGAAATGTATTTTGCTATGTCCTTCTTCATCCCATGCCAAAAGTATTGATTTCTTGCTGCTTTTATTGTATTTTGATATCCAGGATGTCCAGAGTTTAGCATTTGATGTATTTCATCCATCACTAGCTTCTTTAAATCTACACATTTTGGAATATACAATCTACCTTGGTAAAGGAGAATATCGTCTTCACCAAGTTGATATCTTGCACACTTTTCATCTATATTTCCCTTCTGCATTTTTTCTTTAATTTGAAGGTAAGTTGCATGACTGGTTTGGGATTCAAGAACTCTTGTCTTCAAATTTGATTTGCACATACTTAATGCCGCAACATGAAATTTTCTTTTAAGAGCATTTGCAACCTTATTCTCTTTCCCTTTTACATGCTTAATTTAAAAATCAAATTCACAGAGAAATTCCAGCCATCTAGCTTGCCTAGCATTCAAGTTTTGCTTGTCAAACAAATACTTCAAGATCATGTGGTCTGTCCTAAGCTCGAATATTCTTTCCAACAAATAATATCTCCACATATTGAGAGCATGTACTTTGGCTGCTAATTCTAAATCATGCATGGCATAATTATTTTCATGCTCTTTTAATTTTCTTACTCATAGCAAATCACAAATCCTTCTTGCATGAGCACTCCACCTAGCCCTTCAATGCAAGCATTTGTGGACACTACAAAATCCTTCTTTGGATCTGCAATCTTCAAAACAGGAGCGCTGGTAAGTAACTTCTTTAGCTGCTGAAATCGTTTCTCACATTTTCCAGACCATACAAACTTGACATTATTCCTCTACAATGATGTAATTGGATGAGCTATCTTGGAATAATCCTTCAATGAACCTTCTATAATATCTTGCAAGACCCATAAAATATCTACATCTGTAACATTCATTGGAGTAGGCCAATCCATTATGACTTCAATCTTTTCTGGATCCACTGCAATTCCTTCTTCTGAGATGACATGACCTAAATACTATACCTCCCTTTGATAGAAATCACACTTGCTCAACTTTGCATACAATTGGTGTTCTCTAAGAACTTGCAACACCATTATTAGATGTTCATCATTCTCTTCTTCATTCTTTGAATAAACAAGAATGTCAACCAAGAATACTAAAACAAACTTATCCAAATACTTGCTGAAGACACTATTCATGAGACACATGAATGTAGCAGGTGCATTGGTAAGACCAAATGGCACCACTGTGAACTCATAATGGCCATATCTTGTTCGGAAATCTTTCTTGTGAATGTATTCTTCTTTTATCCTCACTTGATGATAGCCAGACCTCAAGTCAATCTTTGAAAACACTTTAGCTTCCTTCATTTGATCAAACAAATCATCATTTCTTGGCAATGGGTAATTATTCTTGACTGTCACTTTATTTAGATACCTGTAATCAATGCACAGCCTTAAATTCCCATCATTTTTCTTGATAAATAACACCGGTGCTCCCCAAGGAGATACACTTGGCCTGATATACTTCTTGTCCATTAATTCTTGTATCTATATCTTTAAGTCTATCAATTCTGGCGTGCTCATTCTATAAGGAGCTTTGGAAATTGGCGTTGCCCCTGGAACAAGATCGATGGTAAAATCAATATCTCTCTTTGGTGGAAGTCCTGACACTTCATCCATAAACACATCTTTGAACTCTTGCAACAACTGGAAGTCTTCTATCCTTGGTCCTTTTTCTTCTGATGAATCTGATATATGAACTGCATATAATTTCCAACCCTTCTTATAAATGTTTTTCAACTGTAAGGCTGAAATATGTCTTACTAAGACTTGCTTGGGAATTCTTCTTACCAATCTTGGTATTCCCTCTTCATTAATGCATTCAAGTACCTTTTCATAGCAATTTATCTTGGCTCTATGGCTTTCCAACCAATCCATACCAATTAGAGCATCATAAGATCCTAATGGTAGGACATTCAAATTTAATTTTGTGAGGAATCCATTCAATCCATGGGGCTCTCCATCATTACTTCACTCACTTTTATCTTGGTCCCTGTGGCTAACTGAACTAGCCAAGACTTAATGTGCTTCATTTTTCTAAGAGAACAACCTTCAACCACTTTTGGAGAAACATAACTATGAGTAGATCTTGGATCAATCAAAACATAAATAGATTGCTTAGCAATCTTACCTTCAACTTCCACCACTGCTGATTGATGGTCTGCTTGATGATTATCCAATGCTGCATAAATTCGAGGCGCTGCCCTTACCATATCCTCCACTGTAGCTGCTCCTTTTAAGTTGTGCAAACTTCGGGGATTCTCCCTCCGATGTGGACAATATTTAAGCATGTGGTTTTCTCCACATCCCCAACACTGAAGGGGTCCTTTTGATGCTTTTTCTGCTGCTATTGCTGGCTTGTTCCCACTTCGTGCTTGCTGGCCCTGTGGAAAATTTCTTGGCTGATTTTTGAATGGTGGCTTAAATCCACTTTTCCTTTGATCAAACCTCCCATTTGGATTTCCTTTCCATGCTGGGTGAACTTCTAATTTTCCTTTTCTCTGCTCATAACATTACATTGTCATCCTAATGGATTCATCAAGACTGGGTGATTAACAAACTCAATCCTATCTTTGAAACTTTGAGGTAGAATTCCAAGGAAGCAATGGATCTTTACCCTCTCATATTTGATATAATCCACATACCTCAACAATTCCACAAATTTATGGACATGTTCTTCCATATATTTATATCCCAACTTGAGTTCATTGAATTCTTTCCTCTTTCTGTCATAATATCTAACAAAAAGGTATTTTCCTTGAAATACTTCTTAAATCGCTCCCAACTGATCCTCCTTTCATTGATCCATTTTATTTGAATGAGGTGCTCCCACCAAATTGAAGCTCCGCCATTTAGATTGTAAATGGAAATTCTGGCCTTTTCATTTCCTGATTAATCATGAATCCTGAAATATTTCTTCATCCCAAGAAGTCATGCCTCTGCCTCTTGGCCAGTCTTACCTTCTCCATCAAATGTGGGAGGCCTTGCCTTCCTGAATTCTCCATGTGGAATTCCTTTGAATTTATTTCTTCCTTCAAATCTGCTAGAAGTATGCCTTGGAATTATTTAAGAACCTCTGGAGTCACATGACCTACTGGAAGAAGATATTAAGGAGGGTTTTCTATGCTTTTTTCTCACAAAACTCTTTCTTGGGCTTGGAGTCCTCTTCCTAGAACGACCTCTAGAGTGACTCTCCGCTTCTCTTCCTTATTTACCTACATTTATTGGGTTGGACCCAAGGTTTATACTTTGTTTCATATCAGTGAGGCTTTGCAAAATAGCAGCATTGAGCTGGTTCTGTTCCTCCCGAGCCTTCATCAATCTTTCATTAAAACTTATCATGGTTTCAACCAAATTTTGAGGAGTTATTTGCTCCCTTATCCCATTGAATTCAGTCTCAAAATTTTCTTCTTTCATGTTCTCTCCTAGTACATCATCATAATTCTCATAAGGGTCCTGAGCATAATTCATGGTTACCATTTTTCCTTTGAAACTCGTTTCCCTTCCTGCTGCCCTCTGCTACAACTATTCAAATCTTATCAACTGCAAACATTGTGCATTATAGAGACATATTAGGAATGCATATAAAACATAAAACATAAAACATAAAACATAAAACATAAAACATCAATATTATATAGAATCAAACTCATGGAATAATTCATAGAGCTATGATGCTTTCTTCTCTTTTGCCCCATTCATGCAATTCTGGAAATTACCCATATCGACAACAATGTTTTTGTCAAAACAACGCCACAAACACTTTTCTGCTCTGAATATCTAGGAAATATGAATCCCTCATTCAAATTCTGATTATGCACCATGTTCCCTGCCGGATAAGCTTTTCAATGCCTATCTACATGCTTCATTCCGAATTAAGATATGGAAATTACATTACTTAAAAAATGTCTGCATTTTTTTACACAACTGCATTTTATTTGAAAGACCAACTTCAACCACTTGTAGAAGCAAATATAGGAAGAATCGTGATATTTTTTTCTATTGGGATAAGTTATTACATATAACAAGGAACACTGATCAACTTTCAGATCCCTATTCCGATGCACCAGTCAACTTCTATAAAATTCTGGGTTTTACTACTTATAACTATTCACTTTTTTTCCAAAATTTCAAAATTTTGGCAAAAAATGGCTATCTTCCAAAATGAGCATTTCTGGAAAATATTTGTCTAACAAAACATGTTGTGTTAATGAGAATATGAAATGTTTAGTTCAGTATATTTCTTGAATCCTACATCTAGGGTCACTTTTATCCACCGCAACCTTTCCAAAATCCTCAAAAAGTGGCCCAGAATAGTGTTTTTTGGCCTTCTCGCTCACCCCGTCTCCACATAATTTGGAGTTTGGATCCAAGATTCCAAACTTAGCATTGTTCCTGCTCCATGGCCACTCCATAGTGATTTCAACTCAATCCAACCTTTTTCCAAGGTTCAGGACAACGATTTATACAAGTCATTATTTCCCATTTTATGTCAAATTGGAGCATAATGGGCTCGGGACACTCTTCGGTTCTTTCATGGCCTTCGTTAATGGTATAATAACATCACGAGACACATCCAATTATGAGCCTAACTGCTCCTGCTATTCAAAAATCAATTTTCGGGATTTATACTCTTTTTTTTTAACCCGACGTCTTGCCTTCCGCAATCCGCAAGTCGGGAGTCGGCGCTGCCAAGATGACTCCATCAAATTTACCTCGAGTTCCCGCCTTCCGCAATCCACAATTTGCAAGTCGGGTTCAGAAGGATAAATTTGAATCATCATATCAGATCACTTCCTAACTTCCGCAATCCGCAATCCACAATGCAGGTTCAGAAAGTCGGCACCCGAAATGCATAACTTCGAAAAATCACGCCTCCGACTTCCGCAATCCGCAATCCGCAATGCGGGTTCTGAAAGTCGGCACCCCAAATGCACAACTTCAAAAAATCACACCTCCGACTTGCGTAATCCGCAATGTTTGTTTGGAAAGTCGACACCCCAAATGCACAACTTCGAAAAATCATGCCTCCAATTTCCGCAATCTGCAATCCGCAATGCGGGTTCGCAAAGTCAGCCATGCAACCCTACAGTTTCTGAGGATGATAATTTTCACATCCTAAGTCCATTTTTGGAAAACTTGTTACCGTTGGAAAGCTCTTAGATATCCCTATGAAACAATGTGATCCTCTGTACATTTTCACAGTTGATTCCGGATCATTATTTCAATCCAAAACATCACCCAACACCCATCAACACCTTTTCAAATATTCTGATTATCTGCCTGTAACATAGATTCTATCCCAACAGCCCAAGTGCTGAAACCTTGGGCTTTGATACCACTCTGTCACCTCCCCTCCCGTCGTCTCGACCCATAGAGGGAACATGAACACAACAACAGGGGATGGGGGTGTCTAATTCTTCCCTTAATCCCATATGATGACATTTACAATTTAATAAAATGCATAATTAAAATTACACAACGGAATTAAATTTGATTAATGCATCTACAACATGCAATACTAACAACATATTTAACACAAGAAAAATGATGAAACAATCAGATATGAACTAGCCTCATGTTCAAGCTTATACACAGTCTTCCTACTAATTAATTCCATGTGATCATTTCATTTAATTGACTTGAAATAACAGATAATCATAACATAATCATAACAAAGGAATTGACATAATTTAGAACCACAAAGAGCACTTATATTTCAAGGAAGCTGTCCAAGCAACTGGCTATGTGAGAGTAGCATTCCACCCAACCATAGGTCTCTATCCAGCCTATATTATTTCAGCTGAGAGACCACCCTCGAGATGGGCTATGTATCCACTAAGGAGGAACTAAACAGGCTCACTCACAACCATGGTTTCACACAAACAGTCATGCTAAGCCAACACACAATTGGGTTTATCAAGCATGCAAAGAGACAAAGGAGGAGGATGCTAAGCCAATGAGCTCAACCATAGAGCTACAGGAATCTCAAATAGCCTTGGCACCCCCAATACCTACCACACCCAACACAAGGAAGGTCCCCTTCTCTGCTACACCGTCCTTCGGGCGCCACTTCCCTCCAATGCTCTTAAGGGTGGGAATAGAGAGGTCCAAGCAATTCCAACCTTTGTTCTATCTTCTTCTCTGTCATTCACGCTTGGATTTTCTCAATTCTATGGCCAAATGACTCTGTCCCATAATTGGATTTTCGGACTATCAAATATGGGTTTTCCTATGGATTTATGGGCATCTAACACTCTCAAATTCACCCCAAGGTTCAGGTCTATGGATACCCCGTTGGATTTCACTATCCAGACAATTTTCTGGGCATTTTTATCACCTCAAAACATGGCTTAATTCTGGGTTGCGATTTCTGGTTTTTCTCACTACTGGGAATGTGTAATGGATGAAAATTGATGCTCAGATGTTCAAAAATGGAATGGGAATGATGGAAAATGAATTCCCTTGAGGTAGAGTGACTTGTGGGTCAAGGAAACATATCCCATCCTCTTCCATACAAAATTTTGGGCTGCCCATGCTCCATTGAATCCATGGACTGATATCCTCAACTAGTTCCTTACAACATAATTAATTGCTAGCAAAGAAAGTCAAATGGGTTCTCAAGATGACTTTGGAAACATGGGGTTCATTCTCACAACCCCCTCACCTCTCCCTAGTGGATACACATGGACCCCTCTTATCAGTTGCTTCCATAACCAGTTTTTGGTATTTTATTGCAATATTAATATCCACATCATTTTACAATGTTCCATGGCTTAATAACACATGGATAACATAATATCAAATTATTTTCCTTTTAAATAAAAATGAGCATCCACTAGCGTGGCCTTGGCCTTGAGCTCCACGCTAGGAAAACATATATCGCATGTATACAATATTTACATTAAAATACAATATATCCTAAGGGTCAAAATGGGGGTATTACACTTTCCAATGATAAAGTGAGGGTTAACTTGCAGATGCAAAGACGAGTGCCCCATGAAATGATGCCATGTAGTGTATACCTGTCGGATAACTGAATAGAATTGGTTGTTTATGAGGGTGGGGGGGGGGAATGGGTGTCTTTGTGGGGGTGATGATATGAGGGGGATTATGAAGGGTAAAATGCTCATGGAGGTATGAGGGGGATTTGTGAATCATTCTTGTAGCATGTGCTGAGGGATCTGACGAGTGTCTTCTTGGTGGAGTAAATTCCCAAATGCAAAAATGGTACTCGAAGAGGGGTCTTTTCAAGTTGGGCTAGAGGCCTTGGACTTGTGGGGGGTCAAAATCATGGGAGCCAATTGTTGATGGGGATGGAGATGGTACGCACACCCATGGGGGAATGTTCTATTCACAAGAATGATGTTGAGGTCACATCAAGGCCATGAATGAGGACCCTATGGTTATCAGTGAAAATACTGGGATATGCATTATAAACAGAGGGTAAATAGAGTCTATACACTAGTTTCATAATGATACCTATGAGAGAAGCCTAACTCCATTGTTAAGGGATGGAGTCTTGTTCTTATAATGTAAAAACAAGAGTCTCCTGCATGTCTTGGTCTTAATCCTGCACATACGATGCACATACCCTAGTGTAGTAAAGAACATAACCAAGGTATTGGAAATGCATAAATGATACAACCTTTTGAGGGTAATACCTTCATGGTCGGTTAAGATATAGGATCCTTTTGGGAGACAATGCTTAACGACATAAGGGCCTGTCCATTTAGATACAAATTTCTCGGATCTTGGTTTACCGTATTTCTTGGCATTAAACAAAAGAACAAAGTGACCTTCGGTGAAGGTGTGTGGTTGAACTTGTTGATCGTAGTGTGCCTCGGAGCGAACCTTCATGGCTTCATTCTGTTGAAGAGAGTCATGCTTTTCCTCATCAAGGTGTTCCAGAGTGAACAAGCATTGTTCCATAGCAAGGGTATATGGTAGCAACTTGACGACGGATTGGAGGATGGGCATTTGACACTCGATTGGGAGGATGAATTCTACTCCATGTACAAGGTGAAATGGTGTAAAACCTGTGGAAGTCTTGACGTAAGTGAGGTTATCCCACAGGGCCGAAAAGAGCATGTGGTGCCAGTTGGTTTTGTTTTTATCCACTATGCATTGGAGCATAGTTTTGAGGATTTTGTTAACAACTTCAACCTGACCGTTTTCCTGAGGGTAGTAAGCGGTTGAAAATTCATGTTTAAAGCCTAACAACTGTGATAGTTCCTCAAACGTTTCGTCACGCAAGTGTCTTCCATTGTTGGAAGTTGCTTGGTAACGCCGAAACGAGAGATGACATGGTTGAAGAAGAACCATGCTGCGGTTATTTCTTTACAATTTAATGTGGGCATCGGTTTGACCCATTTGGTGAAGTAGTCCACGATGACAACGATATGGTGGTGACCTTGGGATGAAGGTGGGAGACATTCCATAAAATCAATTTCCCATTTATAGAATGGGCCCCTAGTGATGACGAGATGGAGGGGTGCAGGGGGAGATCGTGTTTTACGGGTAAATACCTGACAATTTTTGCACCTTTTGATAGCGTAAATGCAATATTTGAATACAGAGGGACAAAAATACCCTTCTTGTAATATTTTCTGGGCGGTGGCTAATCCGAAGAGGTGTCCTCCACACGCGCCGCTATGGAAATTATTGAGAACTTGTTCGACTTCTTCATGCGTTAGACATCATAGAATAATAGTGTTGATGCCATGACGATATAGGATGTCTCCGATGAGGAGGTATTGCGGTGCTTGGTGGCGGATTTTGCGGTGATCATCGCGGGATAAGTGGGGAGCGAATTTATGGGTGCGGATATAAAGGAGTATACCGTTGTACCAAGGATCTTCGATCGTAATGAGAAAGATGTTCTCATTGGGTAGTTGGTCTTGGAAATATTCACTAGCGGTGGTGGAGGGAAGATCTGTAATGAGTTCGGCTAAGGCCATGGATTTCTTGCTTTTAGGAATAACAAATTTGAGGTTGAATTCTTGTAAAATAACAACCCACCATGCAAACTTACTATTGATAAGCCTACGACTAAGTATGTATTGCATAAGGTTGGAATCAATGACGATGGTTGTTTTTTGGAGCAAAGTATAGTGGTAGATTTTCTGTACAGAAAATATGATTGCAAGGGAAAGCTTCTCATCATGGATGTAGTTGAGTGCAGGACCGACGAGGGTTTTGCTGACATAATATATGACATGTTCCTGATGGTTTGTGTCAGGTTGGACCAGTACGATGGATACAATAGAATATGACGCAAAGATATACACGATGAAATATTTGTCAAAGTCTTGAGGTTATATGAGGGGGGATGATGACAATGATTGTTTAAGGGAATCAAAGGAATTTTGGGCATAGTCATCCCACTTAAATGGAAGATATTTTCTGAGAAGATGTAAAAATCCATGGGCTAGGAAGTGGCATAGTCGGGAACAAAACGATGAAGAAAGTTGGCCTTACCTTGGACACTCTGAACCTGGCGCCATGTTCATGGTGCTGGTAATTCCAAGATAGATTGAACCTTGGAGAGGTCGATGATGATACCATCTTTGCAAACAATGAATCCTAAGAGGCGATCGACGGTGATGCAAAATACACACTTGAGGGGGTTTAAGCGTATATTATACTTGTGACATATTGTGAAGATGGTACGAAGGTTTGAAGGTGATCGCATCATTTTTTGGGATTGGCTGTGAGGACGTTAAAAAAGGAGAGGATGATGTGAGCTAAGTCATTAAAAACATATGCCATTGCTCACTGGAAAGTGGTGATGGAGTTTTTCAGAACGAAGGGCATGATTTTGTAGGAAAAGGTGCTCCATGGTGTGGTAAATGCAATTTTATACTGATCCTGGGGGAGGATGGGTATCTAGTTATATTCAGAGAACCCATCCATGAAGGACAACATTTCACTACCAGCACATGAGTCAACGATTTGGTCAATGAATGGTGTGGGAAAATCATCCTCGGGGAAGGATAAATTGAGGTCTTAGAAATCAGTACAGACACAAATAGTTCCCTGCTTTTTGTTAACCAGGATGGGGTTAGACAGCCATGATGTGTAAGCGAATGGAAAAAGAAATACGGCTTGCAAGATTTTTTCAACCTCGGTTTTGATTGCGGGGGCCTTAGAAGGGTGGAAGGGGATCTATTTATGTCTGACGGGGATGGCATTGGGCCAAGTGTTAATGTGATGTTCGACAATTGTTGGGTCGAGACCCATAATTTCTTCATAGGACTATGCAAAGACGTCGCAAAATTATTTACATAGAGCAGTGAAATCTGTAATTTACTGCGGTGAGTAGGAATCCTTGACAGAGATGTTTTCGATGACTCATGGTGTGATGGAGATATCAAACTATATGGTAGGGGATATATTAGAAAGGTTACCATATTCCTACGTATTTGGGGCGGGGATAGGATTTTTAAACCAATCGATGTGACTAGGGGGTAAAAAGTCTTTTGAATCGTTGGTGTATTGTTGTTCAATGGAGAGTGTGTGTGGTTCCTGCCTACTTGCTTCGGAGGACCTATGATGGAAAGAGTCTCATGGGGGTTCAGTAGTGTACACGACCTTGATTATATCCGCATTTGTGGTGAAGATGTATTCTTCTAGTATTTCCTCGTATGAAGACCTAGGGTCTTCATTCTGGGAAGAAAGAGAAATTAAATCGAGATGCAGGATGTCAAGATATTTAGGGATGGTTGCGGTTGGCAGCTAGATTTTCGTCTTGAAGGAAGATTAAGGGGTATAGAACCTCACGAGAAATTGGTGATGGGGGATCAAGATCTGTCATGGTATCCGATGAATTTGACACACTGTTTTCCCCATTATGCTATGTTGGTTTGGTATCCTCTTTGATTACTGTAGGGAAGGTGGTTCCACACGGGGTTATCAGCTAATTGACTTTGGGTTGTCCCCAAAGTGCAAAATGCGGTAATAAGAGGGAATTGGAATGAGTGGTGAGACATTAAGTTGCACGAGCGACACGCTCGGGGGGTGTTCGTATGATTTAAAATGACGAAAGTGCTTTATGGACGTCGCGACGGTTGTTGGTCGGGTATGGAATCAACCCATCGTGGGGAGGGACTAGTCAAGATCACTATAGTACCCATGATGATAGGAGCCTCTTCTCGAGATGAGGGAGGTGATGTATATTCCAAGGTTTCAGTGAGGCGAATAGTTTCCAAGGCCTCCCGATAGCAAGGGAGGTTAGGGAAATGATGTGTATAGTGCCCATATTGAGAACATATGGAACATGTGCGATTCGTATGCAGAGTTCTAGGATTAGATGTAGGTGATGGGGATTTACCCCCTTTTTCCATCGGTGGAGAGTGGGTGATGCTAACGGGGGTGTTAAGCGAATTCCTTAGTTTGGTAGAGTAGGACATAGGTTGGTTGCAGGGCCTTGCTTCCCGCAAAGAGAACATGGTGGTGTAACTCTTTTAGTGGAAGTATTGATCATAACTAAGGCTTTTACCTCATGATGGTTAATGCCCCTTGATTTAGGCTTAGCGGTTTCTACTGAATTAGATGTCGGTTTAGGTAATAGGGGACCTTTCAACTTAGGTTGTTCGGTGACCACATTGGTGGCCTTAGCGATGATCGATTGTGGTGTAGTTGCGGATGTCATAGGTTGGGATATCATAACTGAACATGTTATGGGCCTTGTAGACATACTAGCCGAAACATGGACAAACTCATAATGGGTGACGAGTTTGGAATCCATATCTAGGAAGGGTTGTGTAAGGTACCACACCGGGATTTCCAAAGTTATTTAAGGTAGAGTTAATTGAGCCATAACCAACATCCCTTGTACACATGTCGGAGGATACAACAATGGGATTTGAAATATTAGTGGGAATGATGGACTCAACGTTTGTTCAATGCCATGGCTCAGCGGTGGTGTTGATGATGTTGTTGAGGTAGAGGTGGCTCTATTTTCAATAGTGAAAATTGTGCACTTTAGGCCATCAATTAATGTAGGGATCTTTAGTGGTGGTCCCGAATATACTCCTAACAAATTGGAGTCCTTGTACATACCAGGGGCAATGTCAACATATGGTTGATCATCGCCTAGTACATTCAGTAGGATATTGAGGGGATTGATTGTGGTACTAGAATCATAGTAGTTAAGTTGGTTAAGGGTAAATACATTCCTATTTAAGGGAAACATCATGATAGGGAAGAACGAGGAGGAAACCACCTTCAGGGTGAACATGTAACTACGCCCCAAGAGGATGTTGTAGTCGAGTTCTATGTAGACTAATTCGATATCGATCATAACCATATTCCCCCCAGCTCTATGAGAACATTTTGATACAATCCTCATGGTTTGGATGGTATCCCATCATAGGCGCGAAGAGTGATAGACGCGGGGACCATCTCAGGAGATCTTGATCGTTTCCAGAATTTTACAGACATAACGCAAGTGGATGCGCATTCATCGATGATACAATGATGGATCATGACTTTTTTAATCGTGACTAGAAATTGAAATGCAACTGATGACAGTAGTCGCAAATCACCTTTGTCAAGATCAAAGGTCATGAGGTGCAAGTCGAAAGGGTCGATGACGCCGAGGGAATTGAGTAATGCCTTTCTCTGTGTTGGGGAAGACTGTAAAACTACTAATGTGGAAATAGCTGTTGGGGACTGAGCCAAGTCATCCACAATACTGTAATTGTGGGTGGATTTCATGTGAGGGTTATTAGGGGTATGCCGAAGTGGAACTTTTGGGATGCGTGGGGTTTGTTCGGTGTTTGGATGAGGGATCTATAGAGCCCCCCCCTAGGGGATAGAAGTGTCTTCCACTGGGGGGTGGAAGTCCCATAATAACCTTTGGCTCATGTTCGGAGGTTGATGTCCAACGTATAGATATTTTGGAAATAAACGTCGCCGGGAGGGAGCATGTCTTGCTATTGTGTGATGGCCCCTTAATTAGAAAAGGGTTGCGGTAACATGACGGTTTGTGGTGAGTATTTTATGCCTAAGGGGGGTTCTCCATTGTTTTATTTTTCGCTTTTACTAACTATTGACAGTCGGGAATAAGAGGACAATGATGTGTGTAATGACGATAATTGCCACAAATGGAGCAACAATAATTGGTTCTCAGGGTGGGATTCTTCCCTTATTTGGGGGGATTGTTAGTCCCTGTATTTGTATCACCTGTATTTTGGTTTTTTTGAAAAGGGGGATTTCCCCCTTTCCCCGACTGCTGATTTGGTTTGTTCTTACCCTTATTTTCCCCCTGATTATGTGTATTCTAGGGATTTGCGACGTTCAATTTATTGAATTGTTGAGTTTGTTGAACATAAGAAGTTTGAACTAAGTTAACTCCCGTGTGGGTGATCCAAATTTTAGGGGGCATATGGTCTAAATTCGGATGTATAAGCCATAAATGCATTAAATGGAGAGGCCACCCTCTCCCATTTATCATAAAAGCATTAAATGGAGAGGCCGCCCTCTCTCATTTATCATAAAAGCATTAAATGGAGAGGTATGATCTGGATCAATGGTATCAGAGCGGGTATGCTCTCCATCGGGGCAAGATTTTGAAGCATGATGTGGGTTCAACAGAGGTTCGACAACCTCTACAACAACCCATGCTTTTCTACAAACCCTTGGCATCTCTATACTCAACACTCTCACATTTAGTAAAATTTGAACAAATTCCATGGAATACACATGATGTTTCAGAGGCTCTACCATAGCTCATTGGGAAGGTATTTCCGTCATCTCAAATGGGTATTTCACGGAATTTCATTTTGTTTCCCGGTTTGTGATATATGCTTGTTTGAAGTAGCACATGTTTGTGCATAATGCAGCCGGACTTACAACAAAGTTAAACAAGTGATGCAGACTCCACAGAATGTCTCAGAGGCACTACCATAGCTCATTGGAAATCTCTTTCCGTCAGCTAAAATGGGTATTTCACAGAATTTTATTTCGTTTTCGGGTTTGTGAGATATGTTTGTTTGAAGTAGTACATGTTTGTACACAATGCGGCTGGAACAACTTTAAACAAGTGCTACAAAATCCACAAATTGTCTCAGAGACTCTACCATAGCTCATTGGAAATCTCTTTCCGTCAGCTAAAATGGGTATTTTGAGGTTTTCCATTTGGCTTTCTGGTTTGAGAGATATCATCGATTGAAGCAACATATGTCTGCAAAATAGTGTGCGCGTGTCTCTTAAACTTCAACAAACATTTTCTCAATCTCTAGGCCACCCCAGAGCAAGAATGTTATATGGATGGAAAGGTCTCTTCGAAATCTCAAATGGGTCTTCAATGGAATTCAATTTTAGTACATGCATCAAAAGCTATGAATGTATTTGCAGCAAGACATCAACTACACCAAAGATCATGAATTTTTGTAAATCTTAGTGTAATCATGGTTATGGTTAACCACACAAAACCCACATTTATGTATTGTAATCACGGTTATGGGTCAACCACACAAAGCCCATGGTTATGGGTTAACCACACAAAACCCATGGTTATGGGTCAACCACACAAAAATCACAGTTATATATTGTAATCATGGTTGTGGGTCAACCACACAAAACCCACGGTTATGGGTTAACCACACAAAACCCTTCTCTTCAATGGAAACAAGCTTGTCATTGCCACCATGGTTATGGGTCAACCACATAAAACCCACAGTTATGGGTCAACCACACAAAAACCATGGTTTTGATTCAACCACACAAAATCCATGGTTTTGATTCAACCACACAAAACTCTTCTCTTCATTGGAATCAAGCTTGCCATTGCCATCATGGTTATGGGTCACCCTTGCAAAACCCACGGTTATGGGTCAACCACACAAAAAAATTCTCTTCATTGTTAACTAACACATTGTAATCATGGGTCTCTTTTTAGCATGAAATGATGGGGACCATCATTTTCTAAGGGGGGAGGAATGATCCAAATTTTAGGGGGCATATGGTCTAAATTCAGATGTATAAGCCATAAACGCATTAAATGGAGAGGCCACCCTCTCGAATTTATCATAAAATCATTAAATGGAAAGGCCACCCTCTCTCATTTATCATAAAAACATTAAATGGAGAGGCCACCCTCTCATATCCATTGTATTTGGTAGCACATGGTTTTGGCCCATGGTATGGCCTCAAGACACATTGTAATAATGCTATATAAAGGCCTAGCAAGACTTTTCATGATAGCAAGTTACTCATTTGGTTTCTATCCTACATTTCTCTTATTTTATTGAGTTATTATTGGGGTATTGGTTCTGAGTGTCTTTCTTAGTATAGTTTGAGAGGTGAGGCTCAAAGAACCCTCTTTCAGCCTCACCGCTCCATGTGGCATATTTATTCTATATTTGTCCATCTATTCTATTCATAGCCCAGATCTCACTACTTTGTCTTTCTCATAGCTGGTTCATTGTTCGCTTCAGTTTTGAAGCTATCTCTTCTCCTCCTCTCTCAACATTCAAGTCTTTCAGGTCTCAGCCCCCAAGATCCGGATCAGTGGGGGGATGGTTGCTAACCAGTTGGGCATGGGAATGTATAACATGGGTTAAATATCCCGGTGGTTGGATAAATGCAGTTTGCATTCCATAACAGGTGGACGTAGGAACGACTTCCACCATTGGCGGTGTGGGAACCGTCATTGATTGAATAAAATTTGGGTAGGTAGGATTATATGGTCCATATCGTTATTAACCAATTGATGGTGTTGGTACCGGTGTAGAGGGTATTGACGTAGGTGGCATGGATGGCAGTGGACTCCAGGAATGTGTACCTTATTGAGGTATATATACAATAAATATACTTTAAATATCGACCAGGGAGCGTACAAACTTGAGAGGCACTCAACACTGTATGTGAACTATGAGATAATCTTCGTCATTTTAAGTGTCCTATGTATTCTAAAGGATATTCTAAGGAAGTAGGAAGTATTGTTATATGGAAACCAAAAAGCATGAAAGGAAAGCATGTAAATCCTATTTTATTAAAGCAGGAAATGAAATCATGTGAATCCTATTTTATCAAAGTAGGAAATGAAAGCATGTAAATATATTTGATCAAAATAGGAAATGAAAGCATGTAAATCTATTTTATCAAAGCAGGAAATGAAAGCATGTAAATCTATTTGATCAAAACAGGAAATGGAGGCATGTAAATATATTTTATTAAAGCAGGAAATGAAAGTGTATGAGAAGTTAACCTAAGAAATATAAACTTAATCTGAAAGGAGTGAAGATCCATTTAACTGTAATCACAAATCATCATTTTCAAAGTACAAAAATATAGATCTGATCTCATTTGAAACTGCTGTATAAAAAGTGGAAATAAAGGTCTAAAAGTTGCTCATGCGGATGATAGCTACAGAACTACATATAGTGTATGTCGAAACTACAGATGCAATACTAAAGAACTACATATAGAATAACGCTCATGCTGAAACCAAAATCTGATGTTTGAATGAGATGCTGAAATTAATCCACACACAATTATACTAGAAATAAATATTTGAATGCATGAAAAATACCTGAAATAAAACCCAAAACTCCTGAGCTATGTATGGAGGGGGCCCTCCCCAACACGTATCACAGGAGGAAGGGAAACTTATAAACTCACGAAATCAGAAAAACGCTGTATCTTCATTATAAATTCATAAATCCCATCATGGTTTGTAAAAACTGTAAAACTAAAATGTTTGAGCTGCGAAAACGCTAAAAGATTGTTTCTCCAAAATATGTCGCAAACCCCCTGCTACTCAGGTGTCTCTATTTATTACATCTTCTATCCTGGTTCTGTGTTGGAAACCACGATCCAAAATTTAGGGGTTTATCCCCTACAAATCAGGGAAAACAAGAGTGCTGCATCTCTAGTGATCCTCGTGGTCTTCAATCTGGAGCTCTACACTGCCACTATCCCTGTTATTCCTGCGCTATGTCCACACATGGTTTGTTCATATGATTAGTTTAAATAAAATATACTAAAACATAAGAAATAATAATAATTAAATCATTTCATCTCATTATCAATTAAATTACCTTCTCCCCTACATAAATGAGTGTTTTCTGATCATTCCATTGCTAAGGTGTGGAATAATGTAGTCTAAGGAATATCTATATCAAGGACTCATCATCTCCCCCGAACTTGAAGGTGTTACCTATCCTTGGGTGACTCATCCTGTTCCAAAATGGCCTCTCTGATATCCCATGCAACAACTCTAGGAGTCCCCGCCTGTCTGTAATAGCCTCGATTTTGTTGTTCTTTGGCCCAGGCCCTTCTCTCTTCATCCTCATCAATGTGTTCCTTAATAACAAGAGGAATAAATAAAGGAGGGCTTAACTTCATTCCTATCCATTCGAGTTGATTCTTTATCAAGGAATCCCTGTACAGCCTTGCCTTGGTTAGTGCAACCTCTAGCCTGTGGGGGGAGTGAGGTTCTCATTTTTTCAAGTCTTTTAAAATTATTTTCCACCGATCATTGATAGCTTCCTGTACTTCGCTGAATTTGCACTGGGTGGTGTTGTCGAAGTGTGTGATTTATTCTTGCTTCTTCTTGATAAGGATTGGGATCAAATCCTCATCAGAATTTATAGCAGAGTGATCCTGAACCATCTTCTCTGGGTGTGTAGCTTCAGCCCTTATCCATAGCGGATTCTGCCATTCCTCCACTTGGTAGAGGTGAACATCCTGGGACCTTTCCACTTCGTGATTAATCCAAGAGCACAATTCCCTGAGTTGGAAATCACTCATATAGGGGTTTGGTGACCAATTCGGTGAGCTAGGTACAACTAGATTGTGAAGGAAGAATTCACACAATTGGTCCTTTTCTAGCTCGGTTCTTTCCAGTGAAGTATCTACAAACTGATTAGGAGTTATTACATACAAGGGTAAACCCTGCTTTAGCCTTTGCAAGTGGAACTGACACCATTTTTCCTTGAGATAGACTGCGTAGACTAGGGATGGAGGCCTATACCCCAGTATCTCTTCATATATCTTGGTAGTCGTGGATAGAGTGTCCTCTAGTTGTAGGATTTGTTGATCTTTCTGGGCCAAGTCCTTCTGAGATTGGTTTAATTTTTCTTCTAATGATAGGTTCTGCTACTCCATTTGTTTTAATTGGAATGCGTGCTACATTTTTAGGATTTGGGTCTTCTCGTTCATGAATGATGGCATAGATGGTGACATAGCCTTGATTTTATGGAATCATGCCTTGATTTTCATGGCAGCCAACTCTTACCTAACCTTTTCCAGCTCAGACAATTCTTCATCCAGTTGATCATCTTTTCCAGTTTTCATTTCTCCATTTTCAAAGGTTTGTGGTGGTGTGAATTCTTCTATAGGTGTAGAAGGATTTCCTTGTTCTGCCTAGTCATCCTTAGAGTCCGACAGGTCTTGTGGTATGGGGCTTGTTTATTTTTATTTGATCTTCTCCTCCCTGGCTTCGATCCCCTGCCTCAGCCTTCTGCTCTGTCGCCTCAACCCTTGCGTGATAGCAGGTTCCCATGTGGTTTTCTGGTGGGAGGTATCGTGGGAGTGTTTTATCTTGACAAGGGTCTCGATCACCACCTCATTATTGCTGTCTAAGTCAAATTTTCTTTTGGATCCTGAATTAGTGGTTGATTTTTCCTCTTTCTAGTCCGAGACTAGGGTTATTCCTACACTTGGCGTGCCCTTCATTCCCTGGACATCTTCAGCCAACACAAGGACAAACTATTCCCATGAGAGTTCAGGGACTTGGATCTTCAATTCCTCGTAGATGATCAACTTGATTAATCCGTGATGGGATAACACGTCCTCCTTTCCCTGTATCATCTTCCTACTAATCTCCCAGATGGAATGAAGTAGGTAGAAGGGGATGCTGATGTTGTTGTTCGACCTTATATGCCCCCTGTTCCTCAGGAGGTCCAAAATTCTAAAGTGAAAAGTCAGAATGTAGCCAAGCCTTCCCGAGCAGGAAATATATTTGAGGATGATAGAAGCTACTTCGTCCCATGGTCTTGGCATGGTATTCTTTTGACACCATTATTATCCTCTTCGTAGCTCTCACCCTGTCCAAAGAAATTGCTTTTTCCCTCAGGTTGGATTCTCTGTCATCTCTCCCCCATTGCAACCCCATTGGAAAGCCTGCATGTGATGCAATTGATTCTTCATCCAAACGAATGCATAACCCCTTCACCCTGGTTACATACTGCTCTTCTTTTATACGTTTCAAGTTTCTGGTAAACTCCATGGCTATTTCGGTGTTATGTCCTCTTATCCTAGTAATGAATGACATCCACCCTGCTGTGCGGAGTATGGCCAATATTTGGGGTTTTTCATAGATGGGTGAATGATCATCTGGTTCACTCCTTTTAAACCCTTTTGTCATTTTCTGAAATTACTGAATAGTATAAAACTTGAGGGTGGTGGAACATATGAATTACTTGCTTGCCTCTAATTCAGACGCCGGTTGCTAACTGAACACCAAACCCTTCTTTCTATTCTCACTTGTGTTGGGTGTGTGAGCTATCTCAAATAAACCACCTAATATTTAATTATCGACCAAGATTGATAATCTTAGAGTTGAGGAAAAATATATGCTAAGGTAGAATAGTACCTAATTTTTTCGGCTTGTCAGACCTTCAAAATATTTATTAAAGAAAAGATCGAAAGATCTTTCGAAATAAAAAACCGAGTCAAACTTCAGAAAAAACAATAAGAGAACTAAATCAAATCTAACTAAACAACCGACTAGAATAGTATCAAATCATACTACTCTACTATATATTTAAATGATGGAAAGAAATAGAAAAAGAACTGATAACCAAATAGAAATTACTAGGGAGAACTTGTAAATGTAAATAATTCTAAAACTGAACTGCTTAACTTCAGATAGAGAACAAAAATAAACTATCTATGCGATAATTGAATTCGATGATAAATTACATAAACATGAACTATGCTAATCAAAGTGAATTACAAGCTAAATAATTTCAACAACTAATTCAAGAAGAAACATCTATTCCCATGTAACAGGAACCAGAGTGAATGTATCATAATGACTTTCAAATGTAATAGCGAAACAAAACGGAAGTAAAACTAATCTAACTTCAATAAAGAGATGTAAACTACAAAGAGAGAAACTACAGTCAACTTTAAACATGCTGATCTATCTACTTTCCATAAAACTAATGAGATTATAAGCAAGTAGAAAACTTGATAAAGATATGAATATAGAAGCAAGTAGAAAACTTGATAAAGATACTTATTACTGATCCAAATCTAAATATTATGAATGTATCATTATCTGCATGAATGGAAAATAATTCGTATGATTAACAAATTAAAAACTACTTAAAGAAGGAAATTGTTAACTATGATTTGGAAGTAAACTATCTAGAAACAAACTGATGGATTCTGAAATAGTAACTAACTATCAAATCTGATACAAAAGCTTAACTTTGGAAGAATGTTTGAAAGAAAGTGAAGGAAGGAAATGTAGAAGGAGGAGATAATAAGAAAAATTCAATTAAAAACTTTATGTAACATAAAACCATATTTAAATTACACCTACAACTGTCAATTAGAAACAAGAAGCATTATATCTAATAAGCAGGAAAGACTGGAATCTGAAAAACATAAAACTAATGCAGAAAAGGTAAAAATCCGAATGACGATCCGAATGCCAGTCCGAACAACAATTTGAATGATAGTCAGAATGGAGGAAAAATGAACTAAACTAAGGAAAAGGAGAGTTTTGATGATCTTGACGTCCGCTGGCGAATGCGCATGAACCTATAATGCAGAGAAAATGGTTAGAAGACTTGTTGAGAAGTTACATTAATAGACAACAACCTATTTTAATCATTGTCTAAAGGAGATAAACTATTTCTATGGCATGTGGAAGAAGAAGGTTGAGATGAAAGGAGAGAGTGAACCTACAACTATAGGAAGGAAACTAATAGAGAGGAAGAAGTTGAGGCTGATGCTAACTATGGAGGAATTGATAGCAATATCTAATTATAAATGATGGAAGAAAGAAAAACTGAAGGAACACTATGAATTATTAAACTATTGGTTGACCATTTACTAATCCTATACACACAAATTAAATTAGCAGCACAACGTAAGTTACAGAGAAAGAAGAAAATATCATTTACAAAAACGAAATTGATTATAAACACAGGAAAACAAACTAACTATTTGCAGAAAATAAAATGTAGAAAACAAAGACAAAACCTTTGGTTGATGAGGGGCCCTTCCCAACAATCAGAGATGGAAAACTGAATTGATTTAGCTACTCAGAATATCAACAAATTGGAACTTCCATTAACTTGAGAAAATTACAGAACTCTATCTCTACGTTGTCTTTGAACAACTGCGAACTACTAAGATTGAAAAAATAGCTAACTCAACTTCGACTAACTCGTCTTAGTCACGGAGACGACTATTTATAAGTTACAATACGTGAGAGGGTCAACATAGTCGACCTCTCTAATAATAGAGGTGTTTAAATGACTGTAACTGTTGATTGAATGGTGCATGCCAACTTAGAGAGCATCTACCTAGCTTGCACGGGGTTGGTTTCTTCACGCAGGTGCTGCAACGTCGATCTACCCTTGACTTGGGACGAGCTGTATATTGACGGGCTGATCGTGGGAAGACATGATTCTTACAGAACGCCGGCATGAATGAGCGCGAAAAGGTATGAGCAAAACGAACGGAGGATAGGTTGCTGGAGCACTGTCGTGGCAATGCATTGTGCTAGCAGGCTGAACATGTGCGACTTGAACTCCTTCCAGAACAATGGCGTGAACATGCAGCACGATTCCAGGATGAATACGAGGCTGAATCGACGTGTTGGAGAGTTAATGTGGGCGTGGTGATGCGTCGGCAAGCTCAGTGAACTTGGGGACAGATATTCTAGAGCGACAACTCATTAACCATCAGCTCCACCTGGTAAATAGAACCCACGTGCCCTTCTTCTGCTTTAACGGTCTAAGATATGCCAACCGTGGATTTTGGGAGATGAACGCGGGTCTGAATGACGAATTGAATGTGTTTAAGCTTTAACACGTAGCACATAGTCTGAATGAAGGGTCATTCGGAAAACGCAATCTGTCAATTAAAACATACATGTCAATAATTTTCAGAAATTGTCATTTGAACATAAACAAACCATAATATAACGAAGTATAAATAAGATTTGCGTCATAGGTAAATATATGCATACCTGGACTGTTTGATGGGCTGAATGACAAGAAAAGAACCTAATATAACAAAGAATGACAGAAATAACGCCATTTCGAGTAGATTGAATGATAAAAAATAGTGACAAAATGGACACCAACAACTTGCTGAAGATCTAAAGCTTCTGTATATTTCGGTTGGATTTGTGTCCTTATTCATATCCCACTTTCTGTCTTTATTCCCCCATCTTTCCTGTTGTTTCGCCTTATCCATTCATCATTTTATACAATTCTGGTGGTTTGATATGAATCGGAAATGGGCGTACGGAGGTCGTCATTTTTCAAATTGGAGCTGGTAAATCATTATTCAGTATGGTTGCTCTGAACCATGTGCCGCCGTCGTTTTGAAAAGAGCTATCCTCAACTTAGAATAATTCCTATTGTAGGGATAATTTAATTGGATTGATAATGGAGACAAAAGATCTAGTGATTACCTTTTCATGTTTTAGCGTACTTGAATTTGATGGTGTGGATAGTTTGTAGTTGAGTGGAGTTCCGTAGTTGATTGATTCTTCGTCAGTAGTTTTATTTGGTATATCCGTAGTTATGCTGCTATGATGTTCTTTTGCTGGCTTGCTTTATTTTTTCTTTTGATTGCATTAATTTTGCTTCTTTATTTTTGTGCTGGCTCCCTTGATGTCTGCTTTTGCTTGGATGAATTTTCTTTTTGAGTCCTTTGCTGTCTCGCTTGATAAGTTTGATTGTTGTCCTTTGAGTTCTTTTTGAGTCCTTTGCTGGCTCGCTTGAAAATTTCTTTTCTTCATTCTTCATTTGCTTGGTTGTATTGCTGTTGGCTCGCTGGATGAGTTGTTATTGCTCTTTTTCATTTCTCTCTTAATTTTTAATTTTTTAAAATTTTTCCAAAAATAATCAGTGATCATCTATGTCCTCTATTAGCACTAGATTTTTCTAATAGAGTGTTTGTGTGAATTCCTCCCTTGATTATGGTTTCTTATATAATTTGAGTCTATTCCCATTCACCAACATGGGGAATTCTGTCTCATCTATGGTCTTGATTCTGATTGCGCCATTGTCATAAACTGTATCAATCATGTAGGGTCCGAGCCATCTGGTGGTGAGTTTGCCTTGAAAAATTTGAAACCGAGAATCATATAGTAGTTCCAAATAACCTTCTTTGAATTTCTTCGGTTTGATGTTCTTGTCATGCCATTTCTTTCTTTGTTGCTGGATAATTTTGGTGTGGGCGAGGGCTTGTTGGCGGTGCTAATCTAGTTGATTTAGTTGGAGCATACGATCTTCTTGGATTTCTGAAAGTTGCATGTTTCTATGGGCTTCAATTCTTAACGTCTTGATTTCAAATTCGATAGGGATCATTGCTTTTTTCCCACACACCAAATCATAGGGGGTAAAGCTTGTTGTTGTTTTCCATGTTGTGTTATAAGCCCAAACTGCTTCACTTAACCCGTTTGCCCAATACCTTTTATGTAACTGCACTGTTTTTGTCAGAATCTTTTCAAGCTCTCTGTTTGTGACTTCAGCTTGACCATTAGCTTGAGGGTGGTAGGAGGAGGACCTTCGATGTTTAACTTTTTTTCTTCGAAGTAGGTCCGCGATGGGGTTGGATGTAAAATGATTTCCTTGGTCAGAAACTAACTCTCTGGGAACTCCAAATCTTTGGAAGATTTGTTCTGTAAATAGTTTTGCTACATTTGTTTCATTGGCTGCTGCAACTTCGGCCCATTTTGTAAGGTAGTTAGTGCAGACTAGAATGTAGCTTTTCTAATTGGATGGGGGATTGAATGGTCTGACAAAGTCAAATCCCCAATTTTCAAATGCTTCCAAAGAAATGTGGGGATGTAGAGGCATTTCTTCTCTTTGTGTAGGCTTCCCCATTCGTTGAGAGTCATCACAATGTGATACATAATCGTAGGAGTCCTTCTGTAGCATTGGCTAGTAGTATCCAGTTTGTAGTACTTTGTAGGATATCCTTTTTGTTGCATAATGGCCTCCACAAGGTTCATTGTGAGTAGCATGGAGTATGTCATGGACTTCATATTCTCTTATGCATCTCCTTAATATTTGGTTTGTCCCTTTCTTAAAAAGCATTCCTTGTATCCATGTATAAGTTGCACTTTGCCTTATGATTCTGCACTTCTCTTGATAACTATAATGTTCATGTGGAAATTTTCCAGATACCAAGTAGTTTGTTATATCGACAAACCATGGGCTTTGTGTGGAGATTGCAAAGAGGTGTTCATCAGGGAAGAGATCATTTACCAACTCTTTGTCCTGTCCATGGGTCAGTCTAGACAGAAAATCGACTACCACATTATGCTTGCCTGGCTTGTCCAGGATTGTTATGTGGTAAATTCTTACAAGAGGAGCAACCATCTAATAATTATAACACTAGTATTTGGTTTATTCATGAGGTACCTGATTGCAGAATGATTAGTATGGACAAAGACTAGGTACCCAGTGATATAGTGCCTGAATTTATTTATAGAATGTATGACAGCCAAAAATTATTTTTCTATGACTGTATAATTGAGTTATGCTCCTACCAAGTTTTTTCTAATGTAATAGATTGCATATGGTTTCTTTTCTTCTTCTTTCTCGAGGACTGCCCCAATGGCTTTGTCTGAAGCATCCGAATGGATGTGGAATGGTAGTGTCCAGTTGGGTCCTTGAAGGACTGGGGCTGTGATTGTCTACTCTTTGAGTTGATCAAATGTTGACATATAATGTTTGGTCCAGAGGAATTCTATATCTTTTGTCAGAAGGGAAAACATAGGTGCAACAATTTTGTTGTAACTTTCTATAAATCTTCTGTAGTATCCTATTTTCCCAAGGAAGTTGCGCACATCCCTTTGTTTGACAGGTGGGGGGAGTGCTTTAATAATAATGAATTTTGCTTGATCTACTTCAATACCCCTTTGGGAGATATGGTGTCCCAGAACTATGTCTTCTTGCATCAACATCCTGATTTATCGATGCTGAGGCATAAACTCATTTCAATGCATTTTTTTAGGACTAATTCTAGATGCTGTAATGCTTGGTAAAATGTTTTCCCATACGGTTTGAAGTCGTCCATGTAGACTTCCATATGGTCATTGATAAAATTAGAGAATATACTCAAAATGACCCTTTGAAATGTTCCTAGGGCATTACAGAGTCCAAAAGGTAGTACTTTGTATGCATATGTTCCCCATGGAAGGTAAATGTGGTTTTATCTTGGTCAGTGGGGTGGATTTGGATCTAGTTGTACCCACTAAATCCATCCAAAAATGAGAAGAACTTGTTTCCAGCCAGGGTGTCCAACACTTGGTCAATGAATGGTAGAGGGAAGTGGTCTCTTTTAGTTGCTTTATCAAGTTCCCTGTAATCTACACAGATCCTCCAATTCCCTCCTTTCTTAGGGACTATTACCAATGGTGAGACCCACTCACTATCTGAGATCGGGTAGATGAATCTTGCATCCAATAAATTTTGTAGTTCCATCTTACCTATATCTTTTAGTGCTGGATTCATTCTTCTTTGGGGTTGTCTGATAGGTGCAACTCCCTCTTTGATATATATGTAATGCTTGCAAATATATGGGTGTATGCTTTTCATATCAGTATAGCTCCATGCAAAAGCCTTGCTATTTTCTGAGAGTACTTTTATGAGTCGCTACTCGTGTTTTGGCTCCAAATTTCATTTATATTGACTGTTTTCCCAGGAAGGATCTCTACAATTTTAACCTGTGGTGGATGTTGTTCAATGGAGAGCATTTCTGTCCACATTCTGTCAGTATTGACATGATAATTCACCACTTCATGTTGTTTCCCTGTTTCAAAAATTTCTTCAAGCATATCATGATTAGGATAAACATTCTGAATAAATTCAGCTAAATGACCATCTTCATCATTAGATTTTAGAGTTAGATCCGTTTCTATGGTGAGCACATGTTGTATGTCTTGGTCATTTATCTCGTCATAGTCATCCGTCCAATTTTGGTATTCTATGGTTGTAGACCTTTTTTCTGGTGGGTATATTGTGATCTTTTTTCTAGCTTGACCACTTGTAATTGTCATATTTCCAGATCGACAGCCTATATAGGTGTCTACTGTCGCCAGCCATAGCCTCCCTAGGATGATTGGGTACCCACTGAGCTTACTTTTGACTTCTATAACTATGAAGTTGACTGGATACTCCCAAGATTCAATGTTGATGATGATATCCTCTAGGATTCCCTCAGGTTTGACAGTGGATGTGTCAGCAAGTTGTAGCACTGTACTGGTTGGTCTGATTAGTTATTGGAGACCTAAGGCTAACATTGTATCCTTTGTCATAACGTTGATTGCAGCTCCTAGGTCAATTAGAATGCTTGAAATAGGTTTGTTGTTTATGGTTACATTGACAATAGGGCTACATGGGTCGAGGTATTTAGGGTTAACAATGATTCCCAACATCAAGTCTGATAGTTGGCCTACCACGTTTATGGTTGGTGGGCCACGTTTGCTTCGCCCAGGTTTCTTTAAGCAATTTTCTTTTATAAATTTAATACATATTAGAACATCCCTTATTGCTTGTAAAATGAGAATTTGAAAGCTTAAATGTTTTAATTCATTAAGTATAGCATTTTCTGATTCTTCTTTGGTATTTTGTTTCAGTTTCTCAGGGAATGGAGGGTTTCTGCTTGGTAATTGTGGTTGATCTTCCTCTTCCTGGTGGTGTATCACTGTGGGTTGTTGGGGTTCTAGAGATCTGGGTTGTTCATTATGTGGATTTTCTTGATTATTTTGTGGTTGGGGGCCCTGTAATGTCTTTCCAGATCTAAGATTGATTTCATTTAATTCTAGTGCATCCATGACATAGGTAGGAAATTGCACTACTTCATTGTTGTAGGTTGTTGTTTCCTTGTTCTGTTGTTATTTGCGTTTGGGACAGGTTGAGCAGTGATTGGAGGCGGTCTACGGGGAAGTGAGTTCTGTGGAGGCAGCATGATGAGTGGTTGTTACAATGGTGTACTCCAATTTTCTGAATATGGGTATGGATTTCCGTAGTTCACTTGTGGATGAGAAAAAGGTGGGGGTATGGAGAATAAGGTTGGGTGTAATATGGCTATTGATACGGTGTTTGGTTTTGATGCCATTGGCTTGGAGTTGCTTGTGTGGGCCATGTAATTGGTGCTAAAGGGTTACAATTCTGTTGATTACTCCCTTGATTAAAATATGCTTGGTTGTTGGACTGGAAGGGCCTAGCGAAATTGTTCCTTCGCTGGTTAAAAAAAAAGTTGTTCCATAGTACCTTCTCATGTGGGATCCTATATGGATTCTTTGCATGATGGTAGAAAAGGGAATTTATCAGTGGTATGATCATCAGTGCAGAGCCCACATATCTCTCTTGCATTTGAATGGGCATTGTCCATTTTCATGTTTCTTTCTACATCGTGGGAAAAATACTGCTAGTGCTTGGTTGATCTAGTCTTGTTTCTTTTTTATTTGGAGTGCATCTAATTGCATAGCTAAAGACTGAAGGATGTCTATTTTCATATCATCTATAAGGTTTCCTAAGTCAGAATTTGTGAGGATTGGGCCCGAAAAGGATGATCCTACTACTGAAGGATGTGTATCCTGTATTCCATTTTTACCTTTTCTGGATCTAGAATAATTATTGAAGATTTGCAAGATTTGATCATAGGTTTTCTGGAAAATATCCCCATCTCCTAATAGGTTCAATACTTCTAGGTAATCCTCCTTGATTCCTCTAAGAAGTACTAGTTTCAATGATTCTTGATCCAAGGTACAGTGACTAGCCTGCTTATAACTGAGTTGAAAGCGTTGTGCATAGTCTTCTAGGGATTCTTTTTCTCCCTGTTGCATCTTGAAAATTTCATCTCTTGTGTCTTTTGCTTTACAGTAATCCCTATATTTTTCCAGGAAGGATTGTTTCATTTGGTCCCATGTAAAGATACCGTTTCCTTCTAGACTCATAAACAGAGTAATTTTTAAGGGCGAAATTTCGCCAATTGGCTATTTTTCGGGCCTTTTTTCAAAAAATAAATTCGTTATTTGGTCATTTTTAGACTCTAATATCGCCTCTATTTACATAAAATATGTTTTTTTATCATAATATTCGCCAAAATTTACACATTTCAGTAGTAAATTGTGAGTTTCATATTTAATATTCGCCTACCTATCTATATACATATTTTTTTCAATCCAAAATAATCGCCTAGGATACTATACTTAAGTCTAATATTAGAATCCTTAAAAAATACCCTGCTCATAAACCATCTGAGTGATAAATCTTTTAATGTAAAAGGAAAGAGTCCCAGTTTTTGTGCATTAGTGGTATAACCAAAGGACCTGCAGACTAACTCAAATTCAAATAAGAGTGTGTCAGGTTCCTCTAAGGTTAGGCCATGGAAGTTTGGAATATTATTGGGATTGATATTTTTCATTCTAGCATTCCCAAGAGGTACACTAATATGGAAAGTAAACAGTTCTCTGTGTTCATCTTCCTCCTCTGCCATAGTATTGTTTGAGCTAGAGATAGCGAAGAAGTTATCACAGTATGGATTGTATTTGGAATCAACTTCTTCATTAGAGTTGAGGAATTCAAATTGAGAGTGTTCAGAACTACTATTGATATAGGATGATTAGGCAGAAAACGTCCAAATTCATCCCTCTTTCGTCAAGGCATTCATGGTAATTTTTTTTATGATTTTTTAATAAGACATCTCCTATAGTTTAAGCACCTCCCTAGCAACAACGCCAAAAAGTGGTGGACTCCAGGAATGTGTACCTTATTGAGATATATAGACCCGAAGTATACTTTAAATATCGACCATGGAGCATACAAACTTGAGAGGTACTCAACACTGTATGTGCACTATGAGATAATCTTCGTTGTTCTAAGTGCCCTATGTATTCTAAAGGATATTCTAAGGAAGCGAGAAGTATTGTTCTATGGTAACCAGAAAGCATGTAAATTCTATTTTATTAAAGCAGGAAATGAAAGCATGTGAATCCTATTTTATCAAAGCAGGAAATTAAAGCATGTAGATCTATTTTATGAAAACAAGAAATGAAAGCATGCAAATCTATTTTATCAAAGCAGGAAATGAAAGCATGTAAATCTATTTTATCAAAACAGGAAATGGAAGCATGTAAATCTATTTTACCAAAGCAGGAAATGAAAGCTTATGAGAAGTTAACCTAAGAAATATAAACTTAATATGAAAGGAGCAAAGATCCATTTAACTGTAATCACAAATTGTCATTTTCAAAGTACAAAAATATAGATCTGATCTCATTTGAAACTGTTGTATAAAAAGTGGAAATAAAGGTCTAAAAGTAACTCATGCGGATGATAGCTAGAGGACTATAGACAGTGTATATTGGAACTACAGACACAATACTAAAGAAGTACGGATAGAATATTGCTCATGATGAAACCAAAATCTGATGTTTGAATGAGATGCTGAAATTAATCCACACACAATTATATTATAAATAAATAACTAAATGCATGAAAAAATACATGAAATAAAACGTAGAACTCCTGAGCTACATATTGAGGGGGCCCTCCCCAACACGTATCATAGGAGGAAGGGAAACTTATAAACTCATGAAATCAGAAAAATGCTGGAGCTTCATTATAAATTCATAAATCCCATCATGGTTTGTAAAAACTGTAAAACTAAAATGTCTGAGCTATGAAAATGCTAAAAGATTGTTTCTCCAAAATATGTCGCAGATCCCCTGCTACTCAGGTGTCTCTATTTATTACAGCTTCTATCCTAGTTCTGCATTGGAAACCACGATCCAAAATTTAGGGGTTTATCCCCTACAAATCAGGGAAAACAAAAGTGTTGCATTTGTAGTGATCCTCGCGGTCTTCAATATGGAGCTCGGCACTGCCACTATCCCTTTTATTCCTGCACTATGTCCACACATGGTTTGTTCATATGATTAGTTTAAATAAAATATGCTAAAACATAAGAAAGAATAATAACTAAATCATTTCATCTCATTATCAATTAAATTTCCTTCTCCCTGTTGAATATTGTAACTTCTAAGAATATTATATTTGTATATTATTTATTACGGAGATGTTCCATACCTCCGATGTGATTATACTATGAATTCGGAGATGTTTATTCCTCCGAATTGGTTGTGGTAACTAGGGTTATTAGACCCACCATGTGGGGGTCGGCCCAGTCAGTTATAATAGGGTATTTAACCTAATGGTTAAATACGAGCCTACATGTACTTGTGTAAAATACATGTCAGTGTGGTGTATAAATAGAGGAGGTATGTTCCTCATTTGATACACTCACTCACTTGAGAGAGGCGCACTTGTGGAGGAGAGGTCTACTATGGTGGAGAAGGAGATCATGTATTTGGTTTGCATCTTTGTATATTGCTGGTCATCTATCTTGAGGAAGCTTTACTGGGTTTTCTACCCCATGAGGGTTTCCCAGGATAAATTTGTGTCTCTTGTGTTTATGCTGTGATTGTTGTTTCTTCAGTGATCCTGTATATGCTATTATTGTGAAATGGAATGTAATGCTGCTATTTTTTGTCTTAACATATTAAATTTTAACATGGTATTAGAGCTAAACTGAAGGAAGGCAAGGTATGGCACTTACGACACTTGCTTTACTTACGACAATTTGAAGGTTAGGGTTTTATATAGCAAAAACCAGTCATCGTGGAACTTTCGCTATAAATCGATTTTGGTGAAGGTTCAGGATCTGAAACCTTTACAGGTCGTAGATAACATCTCCAGGTATCTTGTGTCCAAAGGGAACCCTCAGATTCGTTGTACTTTGTAAGTACAAGTTAGGGTTTCTGCCTCTTCCAGATCTCAGTCAAAATCAGGTGACCTAGGAAAAAAGGTCATAACTTGGGATAGGAAGCTCCAAATGCAATTTCGTAAAAAGTGACAGGTAGTACACAGACTGTAGTATGTCAGGAAACATTTTCAGAGGCCGAAGCTGAACCAGTGACACGTGGCATGCCGTACAATTTCGCTATCCTGTTTAATCCCATAAACAGGTCACGTTGCGACACTTGGCATAACTCTCTCTCAGAAAATCCAATTGAGGTCAGACCTGTCAGGATGGAAAGATGACAGGTCAGGCTATTGCAGAAAAAGTTTTCAGACCCTGTGGAGCGAAAAGTTCGGAGTTATAGCAGAAACAATTAGGTACATATTTTTGTCAAAACAGAATTATTTTTCTAGCACCTTTATTCATGGCTTCCGGAATTTAGGGTTTCAGAGAAAGTTAGAATTTTTGGAATCGGAATCCACGGCTGAATGCTACTTAGGAAAATCGAAATTTAGAGACCAAGATCGAATTTTTTGGTTGGGTAGAAGACCGGGCTTGATCAAACCCTAGCTCGGGATTTTGATCGGAAAGATGGAAAATTAGGGCTTCAGCAAAAGTTGGAATTTTTGAAGTCTGTAACCACGGCTGGAAGCTCCTCAGAAAAAAAAGAGTTTAGAGCCTTGGATCAAACCTTTTGATTGAGCAGAGGAGTGGGCTTCATCAAACCCTAGTTCGGAATCCTGTCCAGAAGATCCAGAAGTTTCAAAGGCAATTTTGAGGGGTCAAATTTTGGAATTGAAGTATGCTAGTTTGATCAGCTCAGCAAGACACATCCTTCCATTCATTCGGAAGTGTGAAAGTCAAAGATTGAATTTTTAGGGTTTCTCTAGCAAACCCTAATCAAGCTCCAGATCAAGTTTCAGGGGGAGTTGAGGCTAAGTCCTTACATAAGAAGACTACAAGAAGTCTTGACAGGTATGACTTAAGGAGGTTCAGGTATGTCTTGAAATCTTATTCTTGATTAAGTTCATGATGTGTTTGTCTTCATATTATTTATTAGTACAATCTTGATTAATGTTAGAATTGTCTTATCACCCTAGTAACAGTATGAATGCATGAAGACATTCATTGATTAGGGCTATATGATTGTACTAATGCATTATGGTGTTGTGTGAGGTTGATGTTGTCTGCTAACAAGATACAGGTACATCACAAAAGACAATTCAAGTTCCATGACCATGACAACATGAAGACAAAGAATCACGAGGTATGAGACATGCAGGTTCTAGCTCAGGATCTCTAAATCATTGAAGAGATTGTTTAGGTATGTTGTACATAACTAAGCAGGTATACTAATCCAGGTATGTTTTCCTATGTCATGTTAGAATCTTACCTTGTGTTAGGATCCCTTATGTAAGTATACTTGGTATGATTGGTTAGTAATCAAGGGTTTATGCATATTATGTCTCTTATCTTGGTTGATGATTTAACTAACTAGATCAAACAAGAATATGCATGAGTAAAAGAAGACTTCCTTGAAACCCTGAATACTAATGATCATGACTGTACATATTCAAGATTATTTAGAATTAGAATGTTTTGATAATATTGAGAATATACTAATGAATGTATGTTTGTGTATGAGATCATGAGGATGACACTAGTGTACACTTGAGCATGCACAGTGGTACAGAATGAATAGAAGTTCAGGAGACATACAGAAGATCAAGCGGGAGGCAACCACACAAACATAAAAGATAAGTATTTGAGTTGTTATTAGAAATAGTAAATGATATTGCTTGTATGCATATTTGTATTCCTAGAATATATCATGTTGAGTGTAAACATTCATAAAGCATTGAACAGTATACTACTAATATGAATATGATTGGTAAGTTGGACAAAAATTCCATTGTTGCTTGTCTAGAATGAAACCTCTTTGCTGACATGCTGAGAGCTGTGCACACTCTCGATAGTATGTTCTGGTAAAGATGGAAGGCATCTAGATAGCTACTGTATGCATACAGGATATGGGAAAGTGTTGTGCCAAAGTATTGGTCAAAATAGTTGCATAACTATGTAAATGATATCTGTATGCATAATAGGTTATCATGTCAATAAGATTTGATGATTATAAAGTATTACTAATCATGTACTTAATTTTGATTTGTAGGAAGAGAATCATGATGAGATGTTTTGCTCCAAGGGACTAGATAAGACCATTCTCTTAATGATGTAATTAAAGGAGAAGTGTGAATCAGGTTCTGTATGGGTACCCAGGATCGGTAGTCAATTGATGAGCTTAATGATCATAATGGGTGATATGGATCTCAACCTTTGCTACAAGGTTGAATATGGATTCTATACACATATGACATGGATGCAAGAAGGAACTCACCACAGAGTTCGAATGATTTTGAGGCTCATATTAGTAGACCCATCTGACGAGAGATGGCACAGATAGATATGCAGAAGATCACTCAATGCAGAGTGTGAATAATGGACAATTGACAGCTTCATGACAAAGCTCGGGCTTTACCAGAAGTAAAGTTGTTCCTAACCTTTACCTTAAGGTTGTGGATGATGAACCTATCATACCATTATTGTATGACGATGATCTCTTTCTGAAAAGGAATGAGAAATAGGTCATGAAAATGGATGCAGAAATGAAAATGAAAGATCTCGGATTAATGCACTACTTCTTAGGTCTAGAAGTATGGAAAGATCCAAAAGGAATCTTTTAAATCAAGGTAAGTATGCTGTGAAGTTTCTAAAAAGATTTGATATGTTGGAGTATAAAGCCATGCCCACTCCCATGGACTCCAACTTGAAGTTATTAGTTAATGACTCATCGTATTTAGTGGACCTAACCCTATATAGACAAATCATTGGGTCATTGATGTATTTAACAAATACTAGGCCAGATATATGCTTTGCTGTAAATACCCTAAGTCAGTATCTAGTAGAACCTAGAAAGGTTCACTTAATAGCTACAAAGCATGTAGTGAGGTACCTAAAAGGTACATTAGATTTTTGGTCTATATTATCTTGGAGGTCATGAACTCCGTTTACATGGTTACTCAGATTCTGATTGGGCAGGAAGTGTCTCAGACAGAAAGAGTACATCAGATGGATGTTATAGTCCTGAATCTGCCATGATCTCATGGTTCAGCAAGAAACAATCTAGTGTGGCTCTCAGTACTGCTGAAGCAGAATATATGGCTGTCTGCTCTGCTAGCTGTGAAGCAGTATGGCTTCAGAAGCTTTTATATGGAGTGTTTGACTTAGAAATGGATCCCACTATGATTATGTGTGACAATCAAAGCTGCATTAAGATGACTGAAAATCCTGTGTTCCATGATAAGTCAAAAAACATAGAGATCCGATACTTCTATATACGAGATATGGTGCAAAGAGGAGTTATCAAGCTTGAATATATAAGCACTGAGGATCAGATTGCTGATATCTTGACTAAACCTCTGTTTCGAGTGAAGTTTGAATACTTTCGAGACAAGCTTGGTATAGTTCAAAAGAACTCTCCTCGAAAGGGGGAGTAGCATAGTATCTGATAACAAGTCTGCCTCATCAATGATGAGGTTACCTATTCACTACACTTAGTTACCTAGAATTATTTAGATTTAGGACTCTTATATTTTTACTTTTGATGATAGATGTATTAGTGAGAATACATGCTTTTGATGATAGATGTATTAGTGAGAATACATGCTTTTGATGATAGATGTATTAGTGATATACATGTTTTGATGATGATATACATGTTTTGATATACATGTCTCGATGATGAGGATACATGTTTTGATGATGATATACATGTTTTGATATACATGTCTCGATGATGAGGATACATGTTTTGATGATGATATACATGTTTTGATATACATGTCTCGATGATGAGGATACATGTTTTGATGATGATATACATGTTTTGATATACATGTTTTGATGATGAGGTTACATGATGCCTTGATGTATTGATACGTGTTTGTACTTGTATGGATGAAGATACTTGTACCCATAGTGATGTGGGGATTGGATCATCCCTGGACTTCAGTCCTAAAGAGAGCCATAGACGTATGTCTTCGAGAATGAAGTCCTTGGTGGACTTGAGGGGATTGGATCATCCCTGGACTTCAGTCCTAAAGAGAGCCGTAGACGTATGTCTTCGAGAATGAAGTCCTTGGTGGACTTGAGGGGATTGGATCATCCCTGGACTTCAGTCCTAAAGAGAGCCGTAGACGTATGTCTTCGAGAATGAAGTCCTTGGTGGACTTGAGGGGATTGAATCATCCCTGGACTTCAGTCCTAAAGAGAGCCGTAGACGTATGTCTTCGAGAATGAAGTCCTTGGTGGATTTGAGGGGATTGGATCATCCCTAGACTTCAGTCTTAAAGAGAGCCGTAGACGTATGTCTTCGAGAATGAAGTCCTTGGTGGACTTGAGGGGATTGGATCATCCCTGGACTTCAGTCCTAAAGAGAGCTGTAGACGTATGTCTTCGAGAATGAAGTCCTTGGTGAACTTGAGGGGATTGGATCATCCCTGGACTTCAGTCCTAAAGAGAGCCGTAGACGTATGTCTTCGATAATGAAGTCCTTGGTGGACTTGAGGGGATTGGATCATCCCTGGACTTCAGTCCTAAAGAGAGCCGTAGACGTATGTCTCCGAGAACAAAATCCTGAATGAACAGGTAAGGGGATTGGATCGTCCTCGGACTATTAGTACTTTGAATTGAGCCGTAGACATGATGTCTCTGAGAACTAAATCCTGAATGAACAGGTAAGGGGATTGGATCGTCCTCAGACTATGGTCCTTTGAATTGAGCCGTAGACATGAGGTCTTCGAGAATTGAATGATAGGTCTGGATCGTCCCTGGAATTCGGTTCAAAAGGTACATGATAGGACTAGATCGTCCCTGGACTTCGGTTCAAAAGGTACATGATAGGACTGGATCGTCCCTGGACTTCGGTTCAAAATGTACGTGACAAATCCTAGAACTGTTCTAGGTTACATCCAGCATGAAACAGGGCTGGCTCTGTAGATGTGATACATCCAGCATGAAACAGGGCTGGCTCTGTAGATGTGATACATCCAGCATGAAACAGGGCTGTCTCTGTAGATGTGATACATCCAGCATGAAACAGGGCTGGCTCTGTAGACATGAAACAGGGCTAGCTCTATAGACGTGACACATCCAGTATGAAAGAGGACTGGCTCTGTGGCAGTAAATCCTAGATCTGATCTAGGTCACATCCAGTATGAAAAAGGACTGGCATTGTGGTTGGGATTAGATCGTCCCTAGACATGAGAATTGTCTTAAAGAGATAAGGATTGATCATCCTGGAACTTGATCTGGATTGTATCATCCATGGACCTATGTCCTAAAGAGAGCAGGATTGATCATCCTGTAATATGATCGTGTGATGATGATGTTGATCATGTGATGGCGATGCCGATGATCGTGTGATGATGATGCTGATGATCGATGCTGATGATCGTGTGATGACGATGCTGATGATCATGTGATGACTATGCTGATCGTGTGATGTCGATGCTGATGATCGTGTGATGACGATGTTGATCATGTGATGGCGATGCTGATGATCGTGTGATGACGATGCTGATGATCGAGTGATGTCGATGTTCTAGTAACTAGTTGAGTTACTGATGATGATGAACTGAAGAAAGCTTCCGATGATATATAGATGTATCATGTATGATGTATGACTCATTGCTCCTGTGGATGTTGTTATAATATCCTTCTCGTTAAGGGGGAGTGTTGAATATTGTAACTTCTAAGAATATTATATTTGTATATTATTTATTCTGGAGATGTTCCATACCTCCGATGTGATTATACTATGAATTCGGAGATGTTTATTCCTCCGAATTGGTTGTGGTAACTAGGGTTATTAGACCCACCATGTGGGGGTCGGCCCAGTCAGTTATAATAGGGTATTTAACCTAATGGTTAAATACGAGCCTACATGTACTTGTGTAAAATACATGTCAGTGTGGTGTATAAATAGAGGAGGTATGTTCCTCATTTGATACACTCACTCACTTGAGAGAGGCGCACTTGTGGAGGAGAGGTCTGCTATGGTGGAGAAGGAGATCATGTATTTGGTTTGCATCTTTGTATATTGCTGGTCATCTATCTTGAGGAAGCTTTACAGGGTTTTCTATCCCATGAGGGTTTCCCAGGATAAATTTGTGTCTCTTGTGTTTATGCTGTGCTTGTTGTTTCTTCAGTGATCCTGTATATGCTATTATTGTGAAATGGAATGTAATGCTGCTATTTTCTGTCTTAGCATATTAAATTTTAACACTCCCCTACATAAAGGAGTGCTTTTTGATCAGTCCATTGCTAAGGTGTGGCATAATGTAGTCTAAGGAATACCTATATCAGTTGAATGGCACCAATGTGGTAGGAGGAGCCTTTACTAGATGGGAAATGGACCCAATAATCCCATCCGTCAGATGTGATGAGCCCAAATGTGGAGGATCCAACGACCGATGCCGAGGGGCATCAGGGAGGATTGTGTAAAGGTAGCCAAATTATGCATATACGAGGTCAAAATGTTGTGCTTTTAGAATGGCCTCTTCCTCGCTTTGTGGCATGGAGGCGATGACATATTTAGCTATGGGAGGTTGAAGATATTTGATAAAACAAGCCAGCAAAAAGGGAGGTTGTATTTCGATCTTGCATAGTGCGATGTATATGCCACTCGTGGATATGGTCCACGATGTGGGTGGGGTCATAGGAAATTAGTGATGGGGGATTGTTGGGCCCTGGAATTGCCCCTTTTTGACCACACTTATTACATCATTTTTCCCTGTTACACCCCATTTCCATAAACCATATATCTTCCTTTCTTCCAGATCAATCATGAATCCTGACAGGTATAATTCATTATTGCTTCATTTATTTAATGCCTAAGATTGTTATGGTTATGAATTCTAGCCTTTGATTTATGCTAACTTGTGTTGATTTCGCTAAGTCAAGATCAAAGCATTAAGAGACACAGATGTATCAGCCACTAAGCCTTGGGAAAGAATCACACGTGGTGCCAGCTGTTACTCTTCAAATTTAGTTCCTCACATTAAAAGGGAACATTGCGCCTCTCCACATGGAACTGTAACAGGACTTCGCTTCAACAGAGCATTGTTGCAACAGACATGATGCCTCCCAATTGGTTAATCCATTGATCCATTGACTTCCAGAGTAACAACATCCTTCATGTCCAACGACCTCATTCAAGACGGCTGTAACAGTTCCGTTGTAACTCCGAAGCATGAAGATCAGAGATCTTCATTTCTACATGAAATTAGTGGATCACAAATTGTATTTTGTATGTATAAATATGGGAAGGATTTCAGAGTCTGGGGTTAGTTATTTATCATTTGGTATGGGCTATAACAAAGAGTTGAGAATGTGAATTATTATCTTTAATATAAAGAGCAGAGTTCTTCATATTTATGTGTCTTAATTTTTGTAGTTCACGACATCTCTGTTAGAAAGCCAGGGCCCGCCTTCTCACAGAGATAGCCAATTTAAGTAGGTAGTTAATTTCTTTTATGTTGTGTGGTGTGGAATTGCATTAGATGTGTTACTGCCAGCTGCAATAGTAGATTGATACTTGCATTCTTTTCTGGTAGTTTATGATTGCATCCTGAATAATTGCAATTGTGTGGTGTGACAGTCGACTGTGTAGGTTAGTTCAATTGATGCATGGTGTGAAAGACTAGCTGTTACAGCCAGTCAGCTTTAATTCCTTTCAATCATTTATTCTTTCTAGGATTTCCAATATTAATCAAATTAGAGTTCAATATTATTTCTAGTTCTGGTTGCTGTTGTATCTTTCATGAATTCATAAGATTAGACATATTGTGATTGAGTTACAATAGCTTCTAGATGAATCAGTTTAGTAGAGATTGAATACTGTAGTTTGATAATTATAGGATTTAAATTCTTGCAAAAGTAATCTAGTTCATTTTTATTCCTAGATAAGTAACTACTGGATTGATATTTGTAGGAAGGTAATTGTACTTTGAATTCCTAGATGGATAAGTTAGATTAGTTTTAGTTATGAGGTGAGTTTGGCTGAGCAGATAGGTAGGACTATTGATCTCCATTTACTTAATCAACTACCTGAAATGCTTATGCATAGATTGTGCTTATTGCCATTGAAATAAAAGACTTCCCTGGGTTGACAATTTATATTGAGCATCCTGTGTGTTAGTTGTAATTAATTAACATATAGGGTGACCAACAGGGATCAAGATCTGTCGTGGTATCCGACAAATGTGACATGTTTTTTCCCCCATTGTGCTATGTTGGTTTGGTATCCTCTTCTATTACTATAGGGAGGGTGGTTCCACACAGGGTGAGGTTATCATCTAATCGGCTTTGGGTTGTAAACAAAGTGCGAAATGCGGTAATAAGAGGGCATTGGAATGGGTGGTGAGACATTAAGTTGGATGAGCGACACAGTCTGGTGGTGTTCATATGATTTAAAACAATGGCTGATATTTATGGACGTCAGGACAATTGTTGGTCGGTTATGGAATCGACCCATCATGGGGAGGGACTAGTCGAGATCAATATAGTACCCTTGCTAGCAGGAGCCTCTTCGGGAGATGAGGGAGGTGATGTATCTTCCAAGGGTTCACTGAGGCGAATAGTTTCCAAGGCCTCCCGATAGCAAGGGAGGTCAGGGAAATGATGTGTATAGTGCCCATATTGAGAACATATGTAGCATGTGTGATTCATACGTAGAGTTATAGGATTAGATGTAGGTGATTGGGATTTACCCACTTTTTTCGTCGGTGGAGAGTGGGTGGCGTTAACGGGGGTGTTAAGTGAATTCCTTATTTTGGTAGAGTAGGACATAGGTTGGCTGCATGGATTTGCTTCCCGCAAAGAGAACATGGCGGTGTAACTCTTTGAGTGTGAGTATATCAAGTAATGCATACTTTTAACTGTAAGAGATGCTCATGACGCTTTGCAAAATCAAATATTTATAACTAATAGACAAGTGTGCAGTGGAGGTATTTTACACTTCTCACCCTTTTTCTGATTCACCAATCTCACATGAAGTGCGAGGTGAAGAGCATACTTAGGGAGACAAGTGTCTTTAGGTCCTTGCTTGTGTGTAGAAAGTGTTTTCTACACTAGCAATACTACTAAAAATAACCGTGTCGATTGATGCATAAACAATAAATGGTATTGAATACTAGTGACAACAATGGGGTCCATTGAAAGCCTCAAAGTTGGTTACCTAGGTAAGTTTCAAGAGAGATGTACTCTTTACTTTCTAATATTGGTCTAGGTGCACTAATTACTAAAAAATTACGTAATTGGCTGAACTAGCCTTAATTTAAGTTCACTAGTAAGCATCAATTGGACTTCCAAACTAAGCTATGCAGATAAAAAGGAAATAAACAAAAGTAGTGCAGCTAAACCAGACTATGCCGCGCGGACCACGCAGGTTAATACAAAATAGATGCACTGTAGAGTGGGTAATTCAATAACCTTCCGCACGGGTGCGATGAGTGGTGTGGCGTGGATATAACACTGGTAACCTAGGCTGTGCGCACAATTGTTCGAGTCGTTTCCACGCTATTAGCACGGCAGAGACGCCGATAACCACACGGCTGTAGAAACAAAAATGGGGCCACGATGGGGCCAAATTCTGGAAGCAAGAGGTGGAATAACCAATCTCTTGCAAGAGATAAATACCCAGAATTAGCTACTTAGTAGAAAAGGACCTAGTTTAATAAGAAATGAACAAAAATAAGTATGGTCGCCATTATAAAAGTTATCAAAAAAAATGCACAAGTGCACTCTTCCACTTGGTAAGGGGATAAGCCTTGTAGGTTGCTGCAAGGCCTCAGTCCTTGGAGCCCCTTTTGATGTGGTTTGGCATTCCTACAAGTGATCATGCAAGAGATTGTTAGTGTAGTTCACATCCAAACATGAAAATATTGATAAAAACAAAATGAAAGCGATGGGGGGAGAATGAAAACTTCAACAACAACCAAAGATATGCCAAATCACTCTTGTATTTCCCAATGGAATAACTGTACAACACCTAGGAGGTGAAGGATTCAAGGGAAGCCAACAATATCCCTTAGGGAGGTGTTATACCTCCATATTCCACAAGTGTCGCATCTCCACCACAAAAAGAGTTGACGACACTTCCCCTACTGCTTAAAACACCTAGAAGAGAAAAATGATGAGTGATCCTTGAAGGCATATCTACCTTGTCAAGAATTAACCTAGCTGAGACTTCATTTACCCTAACTACCGCGCCTTGCTCAGTTTTAGGTGCGCGGTAGTCCGTACTACCGCGCTATGCTCCTTCTTTACCACGCGGTACCACCGCGTTATGCTATTTGCTGGAGGCGCGGTACACTTTTTTTAGCCTTTTTTCCATGGCTTGTGGGATTTTGATTTTCGAGAGATTTTGGAGGATTGGGGTCCCTGATTCGATCCTAACTCAGTTTCTGTGATTTGTAGGCCTGATCCACTAAACTCTCCCTAGATCCACCCTTCTCTCTTGTTGGTTAACCCTACCACACACTATAAGAGAGAGGCATTCCATGAGCAAAGGGGAGGACTCTTAGAGGTATCAAACTTATGATCTTGCAGCTTTGTGGAGATAGCTAGAGGAGGAAGCACTTGGAGCTGGAGGATTGACTTGGACATCAAGCAACCTTTGTAAGCATTCTTCAAGTTTGTAATAAAATAACTTGTCTTGTTTTTCCCATTTCATGTGTACTATATGAGTTTCTGACATGGAATGTATCTAATCCAGATTTGAATTTAATCTTTACTTCAAAGTATTTGGAAGCTTGTATGCTTGTTCCTTGTTTGATTTCAACAGGTTCTACATTGGAGCTTTGGGATCAAGAGTCAGAAGTGGGACAAACATCGAATTGAAAGGTGAGTTATATCTTTCATATCTTCTGAATGCATGTAATCTTGTTGTGAAAATTAGATCAGGAAATTCAAGGTAGCATTTGTTTAGTTTTGTCTTATCTTAGAGTCAGTTATAAATCTGCTTTAATTTAAGAGAATTTTGACTTATCCGTAGGAAAAATTCTACCAACAAGAATGGCGACTCCACTGGTTTGAATTCCATTCGATTGATAAGAGTTCACTGTCATCCAATTTTTGATTGTGACTTTTACTTTCTCTTCAAACTAGTATTGAATTTTGGCATTTTTTGACCCATTTCTTCCCTCCTCTCTGTATTTTTCCTCCCTGTGTGATCAGTGAGTCCTTTGGGTCTGTAGCAAACCTGAAAATCTCATCTTTCTTTTCAAAAGTTGTGCTTTTCCATATTTTTCAACAGTACCGCGCCCTCTGAGTTGAACACAGTGCGGTAGTACCGCATTTCCTGCATTAGTACCAGAGCGGTAGTACAACAATACCGCGCTATAGTCTGACTCTGCCACACGGTAGTGTCTGCATACTATCATTTTTTCTTGCTTGCTTGGTTTACTGAGTCATTTCTTGATTTCCTCTGCCTTAGTTGGTATTTTCTGTTTGTTGTTACCATCCTGTTCATTATACAGTCTGTGTGGTGTGCTTATTTACTTTTTGTGAGCTTGATTATTTTGTGAGTTAGTGGCATTATTGGCACATTGGGTCACCCTGTCAGTGTGATTGCATTGGATTGATCTTCCATACCATTACTACTATTCTCTGTCACTGAGTTGTGTAGATTTCATAGTCACATTGTTTCCATTTTTACCATTAAACTTCATATTGAAAGTTATCATTGGAAAACATTTGTGTTATTTTGATTAAAATGGTCTAGTAGCATCATTGTGCATTAGGAAGTTAACCATTGAAATTTTCTACAGAAATTCTCATTTTTTGAAGCATATTAGTTGTAAGATTAGTGAATTGGAAAGAAGTGTTTCAGTTTGGCTCTATTTACAAAAAGATTTTTTTTTTTTTTTTTTTGCTTTGGTTTTTAATTGCTTGTGAAAGTCATGCATTTATGATAGAAGAACTCTCTCTCTTCTATAGCTAGTTTTCATCGAAGACAAGGCTTATTTCGATTTATTCTCACTTGCATGGTTTGGGTCGTCATAACACCACCAAGTTTCATGTCCATTTACCCAATTGAGTAATACAACCACTAAAATTAATCTCCCTAACTAAACCAACGTTAACCTCACTTGAGGAAATCGAAAGAATTTGGTAGTTAGATAGGACACCGGGGATAGGAATCAAAATAATTCCCCCTTGTCATTTTCATCTGAGACATAGTTGTTGTCCTCTAGGGAACTAAAATCCTCTAGTATTTATTGACACGGTCACAACCAGTTGGTTGAGGGGCCTCCTGACTGTTTTTAACTTTCAGGGGTTAAACGACCGCGAGATTGAGAACCGGACGGACTCTGTGGAATGCCGCACTCCACTTAGCCCTAAGGCAACATCGATCATTATCTTCCTTGTAATTCATAGTAATGCAAGGGTGATAAGGCAGAAGCGCCCAAAACCTTTTCCAACGTGTCATGAACGAGGTAGGTTAGTGACTTTTCTACTAGGGATCTTTTACCCAGGATCCCTTTCGGTAGAGGGATATCCTTCTCATATCGGTCTTTCATGTTGTATTGTTCGACTTGGATTTCATCACCTTGCGAAGGATACAACTTGTTGAGGTCTCCAGCTCTTAGCTAGGAGTTTGCTTGTTATCTCATCTTTATAGAGGGTCATTTTTCTTTTTAGTGACTGCTTGTTGGCATTCTGGCCATTATTTTTCTCAACTCGCTTATTGAGACACCGGTCTCAGTATAGATTTTAGAGCTTGTCTTTTTTGGCCTGCGAGCCTTGCTTTTTCTAGCTCCTCTTCTGCACACTTGGCTGCATTAGAGTTTTTGAGTTCTTTGTTACGAAACTTCCCCTGGATTTCATTTTCCTGCCATCATGCCAGAACCACCACGAAGATCACGACGAGTACAGGGTAAGATACCTCCACTACCACCACCGCCACACACCTCCGGTCCACCTGCATCATGCATTCCCGCTCCTCCTGGCCGTGGTGCTGGTCGAGGGAACATTCCACCGCCGATACATACTACATCTTTAGATCCGCCTATAACCGGTACTCACAGCACAGTCTCAGAATCTCTTGCAGCTTCTGCAACCACCAGCATATATGAGATTCCCATTGTCACTTCACCCACTATTATTCCAGATATATCTGCCACAATGGACAACATTACAGTGGCTGAATCTAGTATAGCCCAAAATGCTAGACCAGAGGTCATCCTCCTACCTGATGTCAACACCTCCCTTCCACCAGAAACTTTCCATGATGACACAGAAGGATCTGTTGGCACCACCGAAGGATCCGACCAGGATATACCTGGCTTGATTTCAGTCCCAGGTGGGTACGTCAAAATTATTGAAGATACTCAACTTCTTGACACACCTTTTGAACCTGATTATGGCTTCATCACTTCCCAGGAAGAGCTTCGGCCTGTTATTACTACGCCATCCAATGTTCATTTACAGGAAACCAGTTCTTCCAGTAACGTACCTCGTACAATATCTCTCCCCAACCTTCCTCTGGGACATGAGATCATGGCCTCCATTCAGTTTAGTATGGTTAGTCTAGCAAATTCCCCGTTAGCATCGGCACAGTTTAAGCGTGACACAGAGCAAATGCTCTCCACAGCTTCCCGATATCCACCTGTTACTCATCCTTCTAACTTTCGGGATCCCAACATCCAGTCTAGCACAAAGTTTCATCACTCCTATGCAGACGGCTCTGGACCTTCAGACGTTACTATACCTAGGTTCCCGTCGGACCCCGAAAACCCTTTTCAGGACATGAACTCGGACCCAGTCTTCGATGGTCCTCCTATCATTGAGCACATTATGGACAACACCCCCGATACCCCTCGGTTAAATTCCCCACATTTGTTTCCATCACCTATGTTTGGCGCACATTCTATGAGGGATAACCCAGTTTTTTCTCCGTCCTCGCCTGTCTGATATGGAAGACCCCCTCCACAAATCGACACTTTCGGCAGCGTTGGCCAATTGACACTATCATATTTGGCTAGCGGCGGAAGAACACCAAGTCATACTGCTGGATCTTCCATTTTGACCGGAGGGTCACCTTCGGCCACTATCTACACTATCTTAGGAGGTGGAAAACCGACTGCCATGGTCCCCAACTCCAACAACCAAACTCCCCCTAGTGGGCCATCAACCCAACCAGCGGGAGGACAACCCTTTGTTGGGAACCCCGTTCCTAGTTAACAACCTCCTCCTGTAGGGCCATCCAACCCATCTGCTGGAGGACAACCTATTGGCTCTATCCAACAACCCTCCCAAGCAGCAGCATCTGCTCAGTATGGTATGTACAACACACCTGGTAGCGAACAAACTTATACCGGTTTTCCAACAGGACCTCATCCTCAACATCCCCCATCAGGTATGCTTCCTTATTGGGACCCTCAAATCCCACAGAGTGGGGGGTACTCACTATTTGGAAACTGGAACCCAGCTGGGGGGCAATCTCAGATTCCCCCCAACTTGAACTCCGGCTTCCCTTATCCTTCAGCTGCTACAACTCCATGGAACCCATCCCTTCAATTTCCACACGCTCCTCAAGCAGGAACGAACCTTCCATGGACACCATTGTCGCATCCACCCCCCAACCCTGCTATGGAAAACCCTCCACTTACTCAATATAGTGGTAACATTCCTGGAACACAACTCCAAGGAACTTTTTCCCAACCAGGAGCAGCAACTATTCCTGGGTTTCCGCAACCCCAGGGTACCATACCTACCGTCCCCACTCAGCAGAACATCCATCAACCGGCTAACCAGATGGCTTATTACCCACAGAACTTCCAGCAGTATCCCCCGGGAAACACATATGGGTATAACACACAACAGTATGCTATGCAGGGCCCCCAGGGTTTTCTGCACCACACGGTTATTACTCATACCCGTAGACTAATCGTCAACTTCCCTTTTTGGCCACGTTAGACTTACCTGATTTGTCGAGGATAATTAACAATCCCATATGGAATGAACCTCACTGGCCACCCATTCCAGCCAAACTCCCATCGGACATTCCCAAGTTCGATGCTAAGCCCGGGGAAGACCCCAAGAACCACGTAATGACCTTCCATCTTTGGTGTTCATCCAACTCCTTGATGGACAATTCCATTCGACTACGGCTCTTCCAACGTACCCTTACTGGCATGGCAGAAAAATGGTAAATCGAGCTGCCACAACACTCTTTCCATGATTTCAACACCTTGGATATGCAGTTTCTGACCCATTTCCAGCTTCCCATCCGGTATGAGACTGGAACAGAACTGTTAACCTCACTGCTTCAAACCACTTCGACACACATTTCGGATTACATCCATGAAAGGCGTCGACGCCGTAGGCTAATCAAGGCACCCATTCCGGATCAGCTAGTCGCTGATTGGTTCACGAAATCCTTTTTGCCTCCCATAGCCAGAGATATCGCTATGCGCGGGCCAGTTACAGAAGAACAAGCCATCTCGGCAGCTCAGTACATGGATTTGGTATACACCCAATCCAACACTTTACACGAACTTCTTCCACATGCCGCCTGCGTTACCACTGATCCAATGAAACCTACCACTGAACCCCCCATTGACGGTATCATCGGTTCAGTCAAGGCCCAGCCTACTACCAACTCGACGGGACAACAAGCTTCTGCTTCTCCCGCTCTACCTCAGGCTGCTTCAAAAACTACTACTTCTCCTGCTATCTCCTCCAAAGTGAACGCAGTTCAATCTACATCACAACCATCCGGAGGAAAGAAGAAAAACAATCGTGGTAAATCTAAGAAAAACCAGCAGGAGAACCTCAAGCGACAACCCACCCACAATGACCAAAAACCACGTCGAAAGGCTAAGTTTCCCTGCCTAATTTGTCAAGATGATCACTACACATGTGACTGTCCCTACAAGGACGAAGTCAACAAGTTCGTTAAAGGATCCTCTCGCCCGGCAGTATTAACTGACCCTTTCCCTCAAGAGCAACAACAGATGGTTGCCCAAGAAACCCCACAGGGGGGCAACCCGAGCAACCCAACTCGCGGAGAGACATCCACAAATCGTGAAATCCTGATGACAAGTAATGAGGAGATTCATATAACCACTCGTTCAAAGACATATGAAAACCCTCCAAGTTCAAACAAACAGTCAGAGATAGCCAAAGGCAAATCTCCTGTTGAAGATCCGATTCCTATTCCCCCCCCTACCGGCCATCTCCATATCGAGAGACCGCTCACGGACACAGTGCTACGCCCACCCAAGGGCATTATACGAAAGGCGACATTTAATCCCAACGCATGAGTTTCCCAAAATTACAACATTGTTGAGGATTTAGCTCAAGCCCCGTGCGCCATGTCGACTCTAGAGGTTCTTTAACACTGCCCCACATAGCGTAGAACCTTACTTTCAACACTGGGGGCAATGGACCCAGATACTTCAAACTCCATTATGTTTAACTTGGAGCACGCCAAACCTCGGCTTTCTCACCAGTTAGCCTTCCAGGTTCATACAAAAATCCCTGGAAATAGCATCCATCGCACTGTGTTAGATGAAGGTGCCTCCACGTCGATCATGTCTTTGAATTGCTGGAGAGCCTTAGGCTCACCCGAAGTCACAACCTCTCCCACTACTCTCAGGGCATTTGATGGACACGGTTTCCAACCTTATGGACTCATTCCCTCAATTGGTGTTGGACTGGGGGGAAAAACAGTATCCGTACACATTGAAGTTGTGGATGCACCTTTAGATTACAATCTTCTACTTGGTTGAAACTGGTTTTACGCCATGACCGCCATAGCATCTACCGTCTTCTGGATTGTGCAATTTCCTCATGAAGGGAAAATTGTCACCATTGATCAACTTGATTACTGTATCCCAGACTCTCATCCAAAATCCGCCAACACCGTCCCGTTATTGGATCAACCTCGGTACCGGTTCCAAGACATTGGTGTTGGTCTCATGAAGGATTCTTCCCTTATTGGAGTTTTTCCAGAGCTGGGGACCCATGTAAAACTAGTCAACATGATTTCATCCAATGTCACCCCTTCCAATGATTCGTGGATGATTCCGAGTCCCTCTGAAATTGAAAACCACAGCAACTCCATGCCTCTGAATAGAAACCTCACAACATACGAAGCGATCCAATCAGCCACCGATTGGGTCGACTGTTCTACACATCACACCGTGGCACAACTCTCATCTGAAACTCATTCGCCCCTACAATTTATCGATCATCTCAATTTTATTTTCCCACTGACGAATCAATTATGGAGGTTATGTGCGGTGATGAGCCACCATGGGGATATTTTCACCATTGATATTCATTCCCCACCATTCAGACGCTTGAGCCTAATACAAAACCTAGCCCTTCACCCGGAATGGTTCAAACCACGTTTCCCACTTCCCTCGACGAAGTATTTTCTGAAGGAAACTTGGCTAATCTTATGGAAACCACTCCTATAGATATTTCAGTGAAGCCTGGTATCGTGGAAAACATACATATTGGCAAAACATGTGCTCCCCTAGAAATGGAGATCTACTCTGCCTACTTCAAAACCTTCCACGATGTTTTTGCTTGGAGTTATGAAGAAATGCCAGGAATAGATCCCTCGATTGTGGTCCATGAAATTCCAACCTTTCCTGGCACCCGACCTGTTCGGCAGAAACTTCGGCCCATCCATCCTTGTAAGGCATCCGCTATTAAAGCAGAAGTTGAAAAACTTTTGCGTGCTGGTTTTATCTATCCTGTCCCATTGACAGAATGGGTATCTAACATCGTTTCCGTAGCCAAGAAACAAGGAACGATTAGACTCTGCGTAGACTACCGCGACTTGAACAAAGCTTGTCCAAAGGACAACTACCCAACTCCGTTCATCGACCAGATCATCGATAACTGTGCCGGGAGTGTCATCTTTTCATTCATGGATGGTTTTCCTGGCTATAATCAGATCGATATCCTCCCAGCTGACCAGCACAAAACAACCTTTATCTGCCCTTGGGGGATTTTTGCATATTGAAAGCTACCTTTTGGCCTTAAAAACGCCGGGGCAACTTTCCAACGGGCGATGTCATACGCATTTCACGACATCAAACATATTGTAGAACCATATCTTGATGATCTTCCCGCTCACTCTCAGACCCGGGATGACCATCCTGATCACTTAAGTGCCATTTTCGAAAGGTGTCGTTGCTACAATATACGTTTGATTCCGCATAAGTGTGTCTTTTGCGTAGAATCTGGAAAACTTTTGGGATTCATAATCTCCAAAAGAGGGATATGCTTAGATCCCGCGAAGGTAGAAGCTATCTTAGCCCTGCCTTCCCCCACAAACATTCCATAACTTCAAAGTTTGCAAGGGCACGCGAACTTTCTACGCCGTTTCATCTGTAATATTTTTGAGATAAAAAAAGGCTACATGAGGCTTCTCAAAAAGAACATTCCCTTCATCTGGGATGACGAAGCCCAACGCTCCTTCGATAATCTCAAGGCAACCTTAACCAAAGATCCTGTGATCCAACCCCCCGATTACACACGGGATTACATTCTTTATCTCACAGCTTCGACTTCCACCATCGGTATGGTGCTAGTCTAGGAAGACCACAACGACATAGAACATGTGGTATACTATCTTAGTAAGAGTCTTCTCGACTCCGAAACTTGTTATTCACATGTTGAAAAACTGGCTCTGGCAACAGTTTTTGCTGTCCAAAGATTTTGTCATTACATTCTACTCCACCGGACCACTGTTATAGCCGATTTCAATCCAATGTATTATATCCTCACACGTCAAGTACTTGGGGGAAAATATTCACGTTGGATCGTCATCCTTCAAGAGTTTGACTTGGAATTTGTCAAAGCCAAGTCCAATAAGTCTTTGGTCTTCGCCGAGTTGATTTGTAACTTGCCCCATGCTACCGAGCAATCCGAGCCCATCGATTCTCTTCCTGATGAATCGTTGTTCCTCATTAGCACGTCCGATCCGTGGTACGGAGATATTTTATTATATCTCCAAACCCAACGCTTCCGCCCTGACCTCACTCGCGATGAACGTCGACGCATCCGACACCATGCTAAATACTATCTCATAGTTAACGATACTCTTTATCGACGTGGTGTCGACACCGTTCTTCGACGCTGTTTGACCCTAGATGAGGCGGAACGCGTTCTTAATGACTGCCATGCTGGAGCATGTGGTGGTCATCTCTCTGGGATGGCTATGGCCCAGAAAATACTGCGAGTAGGATATTTTCGGCCCTCAATTTTCAAAGACTGCATTGAAACAGTCAAGAAATGTCCACCGTGTCAATTCTTTCATAGTAAAACACGCTCCCACCTTGCTCCACTCCATCCTGTTATTGCCGTCGGCCCTTTTTCCAAATGGGGCATAGATTTCATGCACTGTAAGCCCACTTCAGCCGAGGGGCATAGCTATGTCATAGTAGCTATTGACTATTTCACAAAATGGGCTGAAGCGATGCCTACTTATGCTGAGGACGGAAAAATAGCAGCACAATTCATATTCAATCACATTATAGCTAGATTTGGTGTCCCACAATCCATTGTGACCGATCATGGCTCCCACTTCAGGAACCATATGATCGATGAACTAAGTGCCAAATTGGGGTTTCGCCATGAAAAATCAACCCCGTACTACCCACAAGCCAATGGCCTAGTTGAATCCATCAACAAAGTCCTGAAACGAATGATTCAGCGTATTGTGGGTACTCAGAAATCCAACTGGCACTTAGCTCTATTTTTAGCATTATGGGCATAATGAACCTCAGTGAAAAGTGCTACTGGGTTTACACCATTCCAACTGGTGTATGGCCTATAAGCCATTTTACCGATTGAATGTGAAATTCCATCACTAAATATAGCCATAGAGCCACTCCCCCACACCACTTCCAAAGAGGAACGGTTTCTATACCTAGCCAAGCTAGATGAAACCCACCGCGACGCTGCTTTAGCTAATGAAGCTCATAAGAAACACGTCAAAGCACAGTATGATAAATCCGTTCAACCTCGGTTTTTCAATGAAGGTGACCTCGTACTCACATATGATCAAATGCACGATAAACTCGGAAAAGGAAAACTAGAATCTATGTGGTACGGCCCCTTTGTTGTAAAACGTGTCTTGGAGAAAGGAGCCTATGAACTCATCGATTGTGATGGCATGCCATTGGCACGGCCCCGCAATGGGCTATACCTCAAATGCTTCTACGCGTAAAGGTTACCCTACGCGGGTTACTTTTTGTACATAATGTATTGAGCTTATTTTTACTCATCTTTTGGTGTGCGCATGGACCTCATGTATCCAATCTTCCTTTGACTCGTGATTTTATACGCAGATGTCTACCTACTTTGGATTCGCCGATGGTGCAAGCCGGCATACCCGGAATCTCGCTTCCACAGCATGGGTAATCTATTCTCCCACTGGCAAGTTGATATCTTTAGGAGGCAATTGTTTGGGTCCTGCAACCAACAATATCGCAGAGTACCATGCAGTCATCGGACTCTTAACGGAGGAGGTTGCTTCACTCGGAATTGACTCCCTATCAGTCTTTTTAGACTCTCAACTCGTGGTTTCTCATCTGAATCGGGTTTACACAGTTCGCGATCCTATCCTACTTCGTTTATTTCGGAGGGTACGCCTCTTGGAACGATCTTTTAATTTTATTTCATATCAACACATACCAAGAGAATTCAATTGTATAGCTGACTCATTAGCTAATTACATGTTGGATTGGCATCTTTCTCATACATAAAAACATGTCACAAAAAATAAAACACACAAGTCATTGTAAATAAATAGATCATAAAAATAGGTCTATATCACTGTATATAAAAGTGTTTTTCCAAATACATGTAGTTTGTGCTTAAAGACAAAATTTGGGACCAAATCCCATACAAAAATTTGGCTCTCAAAGCCTACATATCGTATACATGCCGCAAAAAGATAAAAGCTTCCATCTAGGGAGATCTGTCATGTCCCTCGTCAGATTCCTCACTTTGCTGGTGATAACACACTACAGCTCGAGCCACCCTACGAAGGAGTTGGCCAATGCACCTAGGCACACCTACAGTATGCCGCTGGAGATGCAAAGGGATGTCGTCCACCCTCATAGCAGGAATACCGTGAGTCAAACCTTGCAAATTCCTCTCTATTTATTGGACCCCTCTCGCTTCATCTTCGTCTTCTTCCTCGTCTCGAGCGGCTTGGCGATCAACACCACCTCGGCATAATGGCGAGTACCCTGCCGGTCTCTGTGGTCCACGATCTGCGACATGCACACGTACATACATTAAAGTATTTTACACAGTCTAAACAAAATTAAAAATTATATATTTAAAAAAAAAAAGAAAAATATATCCATGAAGGTCATACCTGAGTTGTCCCAATCCTCATCTTCCGGCAGTGCTAGGTCTATGTCCTCACGGAAATCCACCCTTGCATAGGGGTAGTCATCAATCATCACTATCTGTTCCTCGAGCCACGAGAAGAATTCCTCACCAAAATCCAAACGCTGAGGTCCCCCAAGACATCCCGCATAATCACTCCATCGAGCCATCCATGGCTCGGTAGGTGGACGAGGGGGCATAGCTATCTTTGGGCGCAACAATGGCACCCTCGCCAAAAAGAAGGTGACTAAGATGCTCCCATAACCAAATTGGGAATTCTCTCCAAGCCCGCACTTGTTCACTTGCTCTTTGAGATTGGTCAGCACTGCATCACACCAGTTGAATACTGTTCCCCCCCATACAATCCACTGCAAGATTCATCTATGTACGGGATGCCTGATGGGGACCCGTACTCCCTATTGCGCGTGTGATGGTGAGCAACATGGTTTTTATAGGAAGTTCTATAATGTCTTTGATGACCACCTTGCCACTTTTCTTTCCCGAAACCTGACGGCAGTAATGGGCAATCAAAGCATCTGTGCTCGCCTCCGAGGCTACGTATCCAGTAAAATTCACTCGGGATCCTCTTTTTGAGAGGCCTGTGAGAAAATAAATGTCCTCGAGTTGAATTTCAAGGACATGTTCTCCTACTCGGAAAGCCTGAATGTCGGGATCCGACATTTGAATAATATGGGTAAGAAGCTTGCCTACGTGCGAATACCCTTGGTCTTGAAGAATTTTAACAGACCACATTCCCGCAGTGCAGTCACAGTCCTTGGTCATTTTCAGCCTCCAAATCATCCACTTCATGTTCTCTTTCTTTCCAATGGACCATTTTGCTCCAAACAAGTTTCAAACACCTGCAAAAGGTCATGGGAAACATTCAATAATTATTTAACAACTTGATCTCAGCTGGAAATTTGGGAAAAAATGATTTTGTCATCCTAATTTTCACTCCTATCGCACTTGGGCAAAATTGGAATGCGCGGTACTGCATAATACTACGTCTCTATTTAAACTCACAGCGCGGTACTGTTACACAGTACCGCGCTTCCCGATATTGACCCCGCGCGGTACTGTGGAGGGCAATTTTTTCCCAATAGGGCTCGCCCAAAAAATTACTTTCTCCTACTGAAAACAAGTTCTTCATACATGAAATGGAAGAGAGGCTTAAAAGCTCTTACCTGGCGCAGACGGTTGTTGAAATGATGCCCCCGAATCTCCAGATATGGACCCTTGAAGTTTTGCTCCTCAAGTGGGTAAAACCTCCTCTTTTGATAAATGCACAAGTGAAATGGTAACTTTCTATTTTTACCTATCCTTTATATAGCTTTTCACTCAGTTTTTACTCATTATTTTATTTAGTTAAAATAAAACCCATTTCACATTACTAATATTTGGTTTCATGAGCACTTATCGACAGGATCTCCTTAAAAGACATTATTTTCACACTGGCGTTCATTTATTGTTTGACCTTCATTTTGAGCCTACTTTATCTTTTTCGTGCTCTGGATTAAAACTTGAAAAAGATTCCAAGCGCTTTTACACCCATCTCGTGCTTGTCAAACTCAAGTAAATGGTGTCAAGTTTGGTCAGCTTTACTCATGCTCGTTAAATGATGAGGAAAGTATTATCCTGGTTGTATTTTATTCTCTTTTCGGACAAGAATAATTAAAAATTATGAAAAAGACCATTGGAGTCTATAGTTAAGCTCTTTTCAGACTCCCTAAAATTGAAAAGATTGCCAAGTGATCTGACTCTTTCACACTTGTAAAAGTATTTGAAAGGTCGTCTATTCGGTGATAGGTTACCCGTTTTTCGGCCCGTCTAGACTATTTACGAGAAAGGTATACCTCAGTCAATTTTGGCTGGGAGAGTTCTCTCGGGAATTGTTTTACACTTTTTCGGATTGAGGGACTAAATTTACGAAAAAGTACACTTTGGAGCTTCCTTTAAGTTTTTCAGGCTCTCTAAATGTGAAAAACTACCGAGTTTTCCTTCCTTGGACTCGTTAAAATTTAACATCGAAGGACCCACTTTGGGACGAACCCCTCCTTTCTCAGGTTCGTAAAACATGTGAGATTGGACTCATCTATGAGATGAGCTACACCGAGCATCTGTTATCCTCTTCAAGCTCAAAAAACAACAAAGAGGTACTCGTCTATCATGTCGGGGGAATATGGGGAACAAGTCAAGTTTGTTTTTGCAGCTTGTCCGTCGTTACCTTTGAACATGGCATGTGTCTGTCCCTTCTCTATACTGGGTATCTATTTTTCACTGAGTTATAGTCATCATCCTGAGTCGTCTCCCTAGCCATGAGCCTACTCATTCGGTGTCTATCCTTTGGTACCAATAATCCCTGCTGCCAAGTCCTGTTACATGCCGTTATATGTTCAAAGGGTTGCATTGTTCAAAGTCATTCATCGTGTCAGACCTCCGCTGTGTCAGTACATACTCCAGTGTCTCATCATCTTATACTATCTTTCACTCCGATTTCGTGTCGATGATGTGGGAATCATTATGGCCCGCCTTCGACGAGTCTATTCCCATCGACGCCAAATCACTATCCGGGTATTAGACTTAGGATCAACCCATTAGTACCTTGGTATCTGCATGCCTCAATGGAAGGTTTCCTCGTGATCGACAGTAGGTTTACATCACTGACCTCTGATCGAACAATCTCTCGAATGCTCGACATCAACTAATCCATTCGCATTTCGTTGAGATGTACTTGGGATACCTTGGGGATCATTGTCATCATTGGTGATTTCCCTCGCATTTGTTAACGTTCACATCATTGACCGGTAATCAAATGGTTTCTACCATGTTCGACTTCAACACTTTGTAATCACATGGCTAGATTCGTATCATTTGCGATCGGGTAGAAGACCCTGGGCACACCTTTGCATCTTGATTGCGTCCAGGTTGCGTTGGAGATATCCTTTGTATTGTCACACAGATCCACTTTTTGTATTGGTCATGGCTGTGTCATTATTGTCTCATCGATCTACGCTTGTTCATAGTAGCCATGATCTATCCACAGTCTATATCATCTCAGTACTCATGGATCTACAATGTATTGGTCAGCAGCCATGCTTTGAGTCATTTGTTTCCGAGCATGGGGATGCCCGCCTCGGTGGTATATCTAACAACTTGTTTCTGTTTCAGCTCCTTGTTGCTCTCCTCGATGCTATCTCTGCACGGTATTTGTAAAGTCTTTCGTCCATCAGTCCCTTCTGACCTCACACTTTAGGGGGCATCTGTTATACCTCCATATTCCACAAGTGTCGCATCTCCACCACAAAAAGAGTTGACGACACTTCCCCTACTTCTTAAAACACCCAGAAGAGAAAAATGATGAGTGATCCTTGAAGGCAAATCTACCCTGTCAAGAATTAACCTAGCTGAGACTTCATTTACCCTAACTACCGCGCCTTGCTCAGTTTTAGGTACGTGGTAGTCCGTACTACCGCGCTATGCTCCTTCTTTACCACGCAGAGTTACTACCGCGTTATGCTATTTGCTGGAGGCGCGGTACACTTTTTTTAGCCTTTTTTCCATGGCTTGTGGATTTTGATTTTCGAGAGATTTTGGAGGATTGGGGTCCCTGATTCGATCCTAACTCAGTTTCTGTGATTAGTAGGCCCGATCCACTAAACTCTCCCTAGATCCACCCTTCTCTCTTGTTGGTTAACCCTACCACACACTATAAGAGAGAGGCATTCCATGAGCAAAGGGGAGGACTCTTAGAGGTATCAAACTTATGATCTTGCAGCTTTGTGGAGATAGCTAGAGGAGGAAGCACTTGGAGCTGGAGGATTGACTTGGACATTAAGCAACCTTTGTAAGCATTCTTCAAGTTTGTAATAAAATAACTTGTCTTGTTTTTCCCATTTCATGTGTACTATATGACTTTTTGACATGGAATGTATCTAATTCAGATTTGAATTTAATCTTTACTTCAATGTATTTGGAAGCTTGTATGCTTGTTCCTTGTTTGATTTCAACAGGTTCTACATTGGAGCTTTGGGATCAAGAGTCAGAAGCGGGACAAACGTCGAATTGAAAGGTGAGTTATATCTTTCATATCTTCTGAATGCATGTAATCTTGTTGTGAAAATTAGATCAGGAAATTCAAGGTAGCATTTGTTTAGTTTTGTCTTATATTAGAGTCAGTTATAAATCTGCTTTAATTTAAGAGAATTTTGACTTATCCGTAGGGAAAAATTCTACCAACAAGAGGTCTTTCTTATACAAACTAAATGATAAGTAGATGGAAGAACACTGGAGAGAAACACTTGCTCCTTGATGGTAGGTGGGAAGCAAGCTTGGGAATGCTCACAATGGTAGGGAATGGTGGGCTATGAGGAAGCTCCAACTCAAATACAAAAACATAAAATTGATCTAATTTTTCTCTACAAAATGCATGCCAATGCATTCCTTTTATAGGACAAGAGGTGGCCATCAAAAACATAGATCCAATTGTGAACTCTCCTCCTTGATGAACTAGTTCCATGGTACACAAGGGGGGATGATTAATTCCCCCAAGTGTGTGAGGAGCCGAATTATGATCCTTGGGGAGGATTGAGTCTTCAATGCACCGCTGGGAGTGAGTGGTCCCAAATGTTTTGAAAGTAGTGCGACTATTGAGGAAAATCTGCGTAGGTGCATCATGTGCATTGTTCAGGTAACCTGCGATATATTGCGGGTCAACTGTTTAATACACGCGCTACCTTTTTTTTGACTGTTTGTTGGAACTTATGGACTCTTGCTGTGTTTTGGATCTGTTGAGGATGCCTGTGTTGAGATGCATTCTTTATGTTGATACACACACAATTTAGGGGGTTTAAGCATATATTATACTTGTGACATATTGTGAAGATGGTACAAAGGTCTTGAAGGTGATCACAACATTTTTGGACTTGGCTGTGAGGTTATTTATAAAAGGAGAGGATGATGTGAGCCAAGTCATTAAAAACATATTCCATTGCTCGATGGAAAGTGGTGACAATGTTTTTTAGACTGAAGGGCATGAATTTGTAGGAAAAAGGTGCCCCATGGTGTGGTAAACCCAATTTTATACTGATACTGGGGGAGGATGCGTATCTGGTTATATCTAGAGAACACATCCATTAAGGACAAAATTTCACTACCGGCACATGAGTCAATGATTTGGTCAATGAATGGTGTGGGAAAATTATCCTTGGGGCAGGCTAAATGGAGGTCTCAGAAATCGGTACAGACATAAGTAGTTCCCTGTTTTTTGTTAACCGAGATGGGGTTAGACACCCATGATGTGTAAGCGATGGGAAAAATAAATCCAGCTTGCAAGAGTTTTTCGACCTCAGTTTTGACTGTGGGGGGGCCTTAGAATGGTGGACCGAGCACTGTTTCTGTTTGACGTGGATGGAATCGGGCCAAGTGTTAATGTGATGTTTGATAATTGCTTGTTCGAGACCCGACATTTCTTCATAGGACCATGCAAAGACGTAGAAAAAATCTTTACATAGAGTATTGGAATCCGTAATTTCCTACGTTGAGTAGGAAGCCCTGATAGAGATGTTTTCGACGACTCTTGGTGTGATCGAGATATCAATATGTATGGTAGTGGAGTATATTGGAAAGGTTACCGTCTTCAAATGCATTTGGGGTGGGGATAGTTTTAAACTAATTGATGTGACTAGGGTGTAAAAAGTCTTTTGACTCATTGGTGTATTGTTGTACAGTGGAGAGTGTGTTTGGTTCATGCATGCTTGCTGCTGAGGACCTATGATGGAAAGAGTGCCATGGGGGTTCAATAGCGTACATGTCCTCAATTTTCTTCTCATATGTGGTGAATATGTATTATTCTAGTATATCCTCTTATGAAGACCTAGGGTCTTCATTTTGGGAAGAAAGAGAAATTGAATCGAGATGTAGGATGTCAAGGTATTCAGGGATGGTTGCAGCGGGCGGATAGAATTTCGTCTTCAGGGAAGATTAAGGGGTCTAGCACCTCACGGGAAATTGGTGATGGGGGATCAAGATCTATCATGGTATCCGATGAATGTGACATTTTGTTTTCCCCATTGTGCTATGTTGGTTTGGTATCCTCTTCGATTACTGTAGGGAGCGTGGTTCAACACGGGGTGAGGTTATCAACTAATCGGATTTAGTTTGTCCGGAAAGTGTGAAATACGGTAATAAGAGGGCATTGGAACGAGTGGTGAGAAATTAAGTTGCACGAGCGACACGGTCGGTTGGTGTTCGTATGATTTAAAACAATGGTCGGGATTTATGGACGTTGTGACGACTGTTGGTAGGGTATGGAATCATCCCATCATGGGGAGGGACTAGTAGGGATTACTATATTACGCATGCTAATAGGATCCTCTTCTGGAGATGAGGGAGGTGATGTATCTTCCAAGGGTTCAGTGAGGTGAATAGTTTCCAAGGCCTCCTAATAGCGAGGGAGTTCAGGGCAATGATGTGTATAGTTCGCATATTGAGAACATATGGAACATGTGTGATTCATACGCAGAGTTCTAGGATTAGATGTTGGTGATGGGTATTTACCCCCTTTTTCCGTCGATGGAGAGTGGGTGATGCTAATGGGGGTGTTAAGAGAATTACTTAGTTTGGTAGAGTAGGACATAGGTTGGTTTCATGGACTTTTTTCTTACAAAGAGAACATGGCAGTGCAACTCTTCGAGTGGGAGTATTTATCATAATTAGGTATTTTACCTCCTGATGGTTAATGCCCCCTGATTTAGGCTTAGTGGTTTCTATTGAATTAGATGTCGGGTTAGGTAATATGGTACCTTTAATCTTAGGTTGTTTGGTGCCCCCATTGGCGGCCTTAGAGACGACCGATTGTGGTGTAGTTGCATATGTCATAGATTGGGCTATCGTAATTGAATGTGTTACAGGATTTGTAGACGTACTTGCTGAAACATGGACAAAATCATAATGGGAGACTGGTTTGGAATCAATCTCTAGGAAGGGTGGTGTAAGGTACCACACTGGGATTTCCAAAGTTAGCCCAGGTAGAGTTAACTAAACCATAACCAAAATCCCTTGTACACCCGTGGGAGGATACAAGAATGGGATTTGAAATATTAGTGGGGTCGATGGAATCAACGTTTGTTCAATGCCATGGATCAAGGGTGGTGTTGATGATGTTGTTGAGGTGGAGGAGGCTCTATTTTCAATAGTGAAAATTTTGCATATTAGGCCATCGATTGATGTAGGATATTTAGTGGTGGTCCCGAATATACTCCTAATAAATTGGAGTCCTCGTACATACCAGGGGCAATGTCAACATATGGTCGATCATCGCCCAGTATAGTCGGTAGGACATTGTTAGGATTGCTTGTGGTACTAAGATCATAGTATTTAAGATCCTCGAGGGTAACTAGCTTCCAATTTAAGGGAAACATCATGATATGGAAGACCGAGGAGGAAACCGCCTTCATGGAGTACATGTAACTACTCCCCAAGAGGATGTTTTAGTCGAGTTCTACGTCGACTAATTCGATATTGATCATAACCATCTTGCCCCCCAGCTCTATGGGGACATTTTGATACAATTCTCTTGGTCGGGATGGTCTCCCATCATTGACACGAAGAGAGATAGACGAGGGGACCAAATTAAGAGATCCTAATCATTTCCAGACTTTTATGGACATACCGCAAGTGGATGTGCCTTCATCGATGATACAATGATGGATCATGGTGTTTTTAACTGTGACTAGAACTTGAAATGAAACTGATGATGGTAGTCGCAGATCACCTTTGTCGAGATCAAAGGTCATGAGGTGTGAGTTTGAAGGGTCTAGGGCACCGAGGGAATTGAGTAATTCCTTTCTCTGTGTTGGGGAAGACTGTAACACTTCTAATGTGGAAATAGATGCTGGGGACTGAGCCAAGTCATCCAAAATATTGTAATTGTGGGTGGCTTTCATGTGAGGGTTATTAGGGGTATGCCGAAGTGGAGCTTTTGGGATCTGTGGGATTTTTTCGGTGTTTGGAAGAGGTAACTATAGAGCCCCCCCCCGAGGGGATATAAGTGTCTTCCACTGGGGGGGTGGAAGGCCCATCATAACCTTTGGCTCGTGTTTGGAGGTTGATGTCCAACTTATATATATTTTGGAAAGAAGTGTCGTTGGGAGGGTGCACGTCTTGCTGTTGTGCGACAACCCCTTGATTGGAAAAGGGTTGCTGTAACACGACGGTTTGTGGTTGGGGAGGATTCTATGCTTGAGGGGGGTTATCCATTATCTTATTTTTGGATTCCACTAACTATTGAAAGTCGAAAATAAGAGGACAATGATGTGTGTAATGACCATAATTGCCACAAATGGAGCAGCAATAATTGGTTCTAAGGGTGGGATTCTTCCCTTATTTGGGGGGATTTTTAGTCCCTGCATTTGGATCACCTATATTTTAGTGTTGCTAAGGAGGGGGATTCCCCCCTTGCCCAAACTACTGATTTGGTTTGTTCTTACCTTTCCTTTTCCCCTGATTCTGTGGATTCTAGGGATTTGTGACATTCAATTGATTGAATTGTTGAGTTTGTTGAACATAAGAAGGTTGAACTAAGTTAACCATCGTGTGGGGGGATGGTTGCTGACCATTTGGGCATGGGAATGTATAATATGGCTTATATTTTGGTGGTGGTATAAATTTGGTTTGTGTTCCATAAGAGGTGTACGTAGGAACAACTTGCACCATAAGCAGTGTGGGAACCGTCATCACTTGGCTAACATTTGGGTAGGTAGGATTATATGGTCCATACTGTAATTAACCAACTGATGGTGTTGGTACCGGTGTAGAGGGTACCAACATAGGTGGCATGGATGGGTAATACATAACCATTTCAAATGGCATTGATGTGGTAGAAGGAGCCTTTCCTAGATGGGAAATGGACCCAATAAGCCCATCTGCCGAATGTGATGAGCCTAAAGGTGTAGGATCCAACGACCGATATCGAGGGGCATCAGGGAGGATTGTGTAAAGGTATCCGGATTGTGCATATATGAGGTCTAAATGTTGTGCTTTTAGAATGGTCTCTTCCTTGCTTTGTGGCATGGAGGCGAAGACATATTTAGCTATGGAAGGTTGAAGAGATTTGATAAACCAATCCAACAAAAAGGGAGGTTGTATTTCGATCCTTCATAGTGTGAGGCATCTACGCCACTCGTGGATGTGGTCCATGATGTGGGTGGAAGTATTTTGACGAAACTCAGTGAGAATTTTGAGTCCTAGATCATCTCGGATTGGCAGTTGAAAGTACGTAAGAAATGCGGTGGCCAACGTTGCAAATGTTGAATGGGTTCTAATTTCTAGGTTGATGTACCACTTTGCTGCCATTTTTGTGAGGGTATGTTGGAAGAGGTGAAGCCTCATGGGGTCATCCAATATGCTGTTAGATGAACACCATAGGTGGAAAAAAATAACGTGGTTGGAGGGACCATCTCCCTGTTTTCATTCAAATTTGGGAATGTCAGAAGGAAGCTTGTCAGGAATAGCCGTCCATGTTGCATCATGAGTGATGGGATCACACAAGAAAATATGAACCCAAAATTCGACGACATATATGTCCAATTTTATGACATCAAGTTGTCGACAATCTGACAAGCCTCTCCTTTTTTAAACATCGGTTGACCTTCAGCGGATATCCGAAAACAATATGGTCTCGTCGGATATCCGACCACAAATCTATTAATATACACGTTGTATATCCGACACATACAGTTCGGATATCTGACCATAGTTTCTTTTTGGAACGTCCAATATCCGACCATAAGGAAGTTGGATGTCCAACCCAAATTATTTTACAAAAGGGCGGATATCCGACCACATAACTGTTGGATATCCAACCCATATTAATTTACAGAAGGTCGGATATTCGACCACATGACCGTAGGATATCTGACGCATATACCCACAAAAAAAGAAAAAGTCCGATGACATTTTCCGTCAATGGTATAGCATGGTCGTCGGAATCGTTGGAAGGGCCATCAGAGATCCGACCACTATGGGGAATTTAAAAAAAAAAAACTAGTTCTATGTAGATTTTGCTACACAGGAAATTTTTTAGGTGTCACAAATTGAATACATTCTCAATAGCCCCCCATCCTTCAATGTTTTGTGTAAGTAGAGAAATAACCTCTCAAGCCATGGAAATGTTTTAAATTACTGTGGAAACTTAGGAGCCTTTGAAGGTTCAAGATGGGTCCATGTTGCTTGAAAACTGGGTTAACAAAATGGACATAAAATCCATAATGACAAAATATTTAAGCTTGTCCGACAAAGTGGTATGGAATTATGTACATAAAAAATTCTAGCTCCTCCAACTATGGAGTGATATCCTCAGGACATAAAGGTTAAGAACTTAATCCCATTGGACATGAAGTTGTCCTAAAGACCTAGTATGTACTATGGACTCGTCACATATAGTGAGAGAGAGGAAATGGGAAAAGTATGGATATCTTACAACATTCTCGCTAGCATATTTTAGTAATTGGTTAATGTATTTGGTATAATTGGACATTGTAATTGGCATTATGGAACAACAATCCAATTTAGAAATCAACCTTTGATAATCCTACTTATGGTCGTGATAAAATTATTTTTCTCTTAAAGAGGTCCTATGGTATGAACCCCATCCCTATGGGTTCAATGTCCAACTATCAAAGCAACAAGTTGGTTAATTACATGAAAAACCCAATTAAGCAAGGCCTAAGCCTTGTACCAAGCAATAAATTCTCTTACTAAATACATTTGAAATAAATTTTGAAAGCCAAGATGCTTCTTTCTAGGAAATAGGAATTTTCCAATACAGATGTCACTTGTAAGGTAGAATTATATGGATCAAGCTTCTTTCTATGCTAGGAGCTTGTTCAATTTATGATGTGTTCCTTGGTCCATTCTTGGGTCAATTATTGTTTTGAAACTGTATTCTACTACATAAGATGTCATAAGAATTGAAATAGTGTGTGATTATTCAAGCTTAGACATAGCCAACAATGAATGCAAAATAAAAAGGATCCATTGCATTTTGACCAAGACACCAATTGGAAAGGGAAGCAATTTGGTTTCTATAAATCTTAAAAAAATAAACTTCGTGAAAAACTTGGTCTGGTTTGTAGGAACTCCTTGCATTATAGGAAATCTTACTTGTTTCCAATTTTTTTGCTTTCCTTATTTATACAATTCACAGTCTAAACAAATATAATGAATTATTGTTTAGAATACTGATTCATTCAAATATACATAGATACTATGCTAATTAATATCCAAATACTTTAGGATAAGTTAAAATAATTACCTTTTCTTCACTCTCTCAGCTGATGCACCTCTATTCAATCCCAACACATCATATGGATTACTTGCATCTATAGGAATAATCCTTGTCACCTAGTCGAAGACAATATTAGTCAAAATATAATCACATAAGAAGGTAATATTATGAAACAATAGTACTAGTGAAAAAGGAGATGTGGTCATCAGTATGGAAATCGAAACAATAAAAAAAGACAATTATTAACATTAGGACCATATGTTTATGTTGTCCTATGGATCATGAGCTGTGTGCTTTCAAACTATTTTTCTCTCCTAATAAATGGCTCTCCTTTAGGTTTTCCAATGATTCTAGGGTCCTCAACCAAGGCTTCCCCTTTTTCACACTTTCTATTTTTATAAACCTCAGAAGGTTTAAGTAGGTTGATAGCAAATCCTAAAAGAGAATGATTCATTAGGGGAATACAAATTGCAAGCTTTGTGTTCATCTCTCACCTATTGTTTGTAGATGGCATCTTGATTTTTGGTCAAGTTTCCTTAAGAGAAATGAAATAGTCTAAAGATATTATGGACATATACTGTGGAGCAACAAGAATGGAAATAAACATGAACAAATATTGCATGCTTTTGAGTGTGTGGGGGACTGATATGGAAGGAAATAATTCTCTAGTTTTTTCTTTGAATTCAATATCTATAGATTGAGTGAGTGAATTACTTGGTTTTTAATTAAAAACCCAATGAATATAAATTTGCAAACTTATTGTGGTTATTTAAGAAGATTGAATCTAGGATATCCTTTTGGTGCCACAAATGGTTGTCACAAGGTGGTAGATTGGTCCTGAGTAAAGTATTTGTTGGAAATTACTTTTATATACTAGTTTATCCATAACTCACATCCCCAATTTTTTTTTGGATAAGGTACAAAAAAAGTGTTTTTGTTTCATCTAGGTAGGAAAGAGGGAAAACAAAGGTCCTCTAGTAAAACGCTCCAAATTATCTAAGCCAAAAGAGGATCGGGCTTGGACTACTAAAAGTTTATGGATATTTTTATTAAATTAAGGATTATGGGATAAAGTAATGAAGTGAAAATATCTAAGAGATTGATCATTAGAAGACTGATAATGAATGGAAATCCATTAAGGGAGCTAATTCAATAGTGTCGAAAGGTTTGGTCAAGGCATTTCCAATCATAGGAAAATGGGTAGCTTGGAAAATTGGTAGAGGATATAAACTAAGATTGGGACAAGATCCTTGGATTGGTTGTAGTGGTAATTAAAGACAGTATATTACTTCTATAGAGGTACTTCAAGCTAAATGTTTGACAATGCCTGCAACTATATCCATTCAAGATGTTCCTGATGGTTGGTTCTGGGGATGCAAAATATCTAAGCATTTGAATTTACAGGGTGCTTTGAAAATAGATTTGTCTTCATACATTTCCCTTTTAAATAATAATACTATAGTGTTGTAGGATAATGAATATGAACTAAAATGGTCTAAAAAGAAAACAAATAGAATCCTTACAACAAAACTAGGGTATGCAACCAAGATCAAAGAAGAAATTAGAAGGGGAATTGTTTGTTGGTGGAAGTTGGTATGGGATTTAGGAAGTTAAATAAAAACAATAATTATCCTATGGTTAGCTTTACCTATTAATATTATTACGTGGAAAAATTTCCCAAAAATAAATTGGAATGGGCCAAGCAAGTGTGTACTCTGTAAAGAAGACAATGAAACTGTCAATCGTATTTTTTTTTCTTATCCTTTTTCAAAATTTGTTTGGAAATAATTCCTACAGATCATCAATGGAATCATCACATGGGATAAAAATACTTTGTTGGAATGTTTTGAAAGTTGAATTTTAGACAAATTGGTTTCATCCCATAGAGCCTTGCTTGATTTGTTCTGTGGTTTTATGTTTATCAAGAAATAAAATGATCTTCCAAGGAAAATAAATGTCGATAGGTCATGCATCCCATAAAATTAGTCAGTCTTATAGAGACTGCTGGAAGACTCCAAAACAGAAGTTATCCTAGATCTTAAAGGAACCTGTCATTGATCGTTCTATATCCTGGTGTTTCTTTGATGGTCCCTGTCAAGGAACTCTAGGTATGTGTAGAGTAGGGGTTATCCTTCATTTGAATATTCATCATTATTTTTCCTTGAAATATGGTGCTCTCCTTGAAACCAATAATAGATCTAAGTTTTATGCTTTGTGGATTTTGATGAATTTAGCTACAGAAAAATGCATGAAAAGATTACAAGTGCTAGGTGAATCCAATTTGTTGATGGATTGGGATAATGGAAAGCGTCAGATCACAATTATGGCTCTAGGGACTATCATGAATAGAGTTATGGAGGTAAAAACCCAGTTTGAATTAATCTTCTTTACTCATATTTTCCGAAATTTTACTCAAAAGAAAACTCTCTTTCTAAGGTTGCTCTCTCTTTGTAGGAAGGATTTGGTTGTGCTGGAATCTTGAGGGGAGAGATCTTTTATGAATCTATCATATATATCTTTTGATCTGGTATAAGATACTTTCTCTAAAGCAGTGGTTTATTGAGATTTATTAGATGTATCAATATGGATCTCTTTTGTTGTTCTAAGAAATTGAGAGATGAGGTCTCACATATGGACCTGTCCTGTCTCCTTGATGACTGTAATAAGTAGAATTCGGGTAGGCTACTGAATTTTTGGAATTTTGGACAAGAGTTGAGAGGCTATGCTAATGTATATTTTAATTTATATTTGAAATATCAAATATAGAGTTTTTGGAAAGGAAAATAAATGTTTAATTTGTACTAGTAAGAAATGTGTTAAATGAGGGAAACAACATCATCTAATAAAAGTACAGTCCCGACTAGCATATTAGTATTCATTATTCAGATCTTAGATTAGATTAGTATTTCACATTATGAATCTTGCTTTAGATAAGAGCCACTTTTACGCCCCTACTTTATATAAACACTATTGTACTCTAAATTCCTATTAAACTAATTTTGTGGTGATTTTTGGACATTAATAAAATTATCTTATCTAACCACATAGGGCGGATATCCAACCACATAGCAGTTGGATATCGACACTATTGTACTCTAAATTCCTATTAAACTACTTTTGTGGTGAGTTTTGGACATTAATAAAATTATCTTATCTAACAGAAAAATCATATACAATTATGTCAAGGAAACAAACTTTAAAAATGGTCCTTTTGGAAGAAATCTTCTTTTAAGATAAGCTAATTTGATTAATGTCCAATAAATGACCATAGAAGTAAGTCCATGGGACTAAAATAACGTACAATATATTAGTAGAAGGTGTGAGTGCAAATGCGATCTGATATCTAATATATTGTCAAAAAAGGAAATATCTAATATCTAAGAATCAAGCGATAAAAACTATAATATCTAGGAAACTAGTCTGAAAAAAGAAAAATAGTATGTGTTCTAATTTAACAATTATAGATAATACCATCACTAGTATGAATTGTCCTAATATCCATAATATTTTCAATGAAATATTCCAAAGACAATGATTACAGAAAAATATGGACAAATACAACATGTCATACCTGTAGAGCAAGGGAGGTTGGTTTCAAAAGTTGTACAACATCACGTTGATCATTAAGTTTTGTAAGTTGTATAGTGACCCAGTCAAACAGGTCTTTATGACCATTTGTGCTGAGCTTGAAACCCCCCAAGGATGAAGCTATATATGGGACTTACCACACACCATGTCAATATATATTATATATGTTCAGATGAATATACTGATGTCCTGTCATGTCCCAAAATTTTGCATTGGGTCACAATGGCCTAAGCCACTTGGCCATACTCATGATAGTTTGTCAAATTGGTGCTAAGTGTATAATAATTGCCAAGAATGATGTCCAATTTAGTAATAATGTAAAATTAGATCCAAATGGACAAGGTGGGTCACATTAAGAGAAAATTCCCAATTCAAAGTTGTAATATTCCCATCCAAATGAACTATCATGGAGGAAATTTACTAGTTCCCTAGGTTGGGGGTGGAGGCATTAAAAGTTGGAGTAAAGGAGATACAAGACCCAAAATGACCTTAGAATTACAAATTCACATTAAATGGGTCAATTAAATAATAATACAAAGAAAATAAGGTGGCATTGAATCATGAGGGCACATAAGAGGTTGTGGGACCCACATGTGGCAAGATTCCCCACTACACTTGGCATGATTCTCTCACCAATTTGAGTTCAAGATGAAGGGTACCACACTTGGGGGAGTTCAAGAGGTATTATTCATGGCATGATTCATGTAAGTTCGAATTGGAGTGGAAGAATAACTCCCATGGAAGAGGAAGAGGCATCTTAGAAGAATTGTGACACTTGGAGCTAGATTCCCTAACTCCTATGACAACAATGATGAAGATTCTATGATACCGATGACAAAGTTCAGACCTGATTGCTGAAATATGACATATATGACATGTCAGGGCTAAAAATATCCTCCAAGATGGCGCACAAGGGAGTTATGGAAGTCAAGAAGATTCCCCATTCAAATTGAGGGAAGATGGAGAATATGAATTGTTGGACAAGTGGCAGACATTGGAATCTCTCCCTAACTCAAGTTGGGATGAGTCTCTTGGATAGAATTCGAGCTAAAGAGGCATTTGGAAGTTTATAAAAGACAATAACAAAGAATGAAAGCATCTTTTGATCATTTTTTATTTGCATCTTTGCAATTTGGAGAGATTCTAGCTTGTCCATGCTAGTGGAGTGTTTACTCTACTTGCCTTAGTACCAAATTCGAGGGTGAAAAAATCCCATCCTAATTGTAATTTGGATAGGAAATTAAGACCTTTCATTTGGAGCTACAATGGAGTTATTTGTTTGAGGTTTAAGTTATAGGGAATCTCATGATTCTTTCTTCTTCAACTTGTTCCCATCTTTATCTCACATTTCTCTGCATATTTTGGCTCTTGGAGGAAGGGCGCACATGGTGAGATGATGATCCCTTTGTGAGAGTACAAGATACACCATTTATTTTTAATCTGATATATTTTCTCTGTATTTTATTCTCAGAAGATCCTCAGGTCTAAATACCAAGTGAAACTATGTAAACATACCAAACAATGCATAAATGGTGCCATTTTCCCTATATCTTGTTATGAGATCTCGAAGTTGCTATATTTTGATTTGTATCAGTTAATCTATGTGGTTTTTATGATGTATGGAGATTCATTAATTTCTTGAAGAAGTTTAATTTATATTAAATAATCCTTTGGAACACAAATCTCAAATTTCATAGCAAGTGGCGAAGTTTCCTATCATTTCCTCCTATGTGAAGACATGTCCACAAACCTCTGATTTATGGGAGTTGAAACAGACATTAGAAACTGATTAATGATTAATTTGGGTTCCCATTGAAGTAATGTAACTAATCCATGTCTCTTTTCTGAAATTTTGGAGGTTCGTACTACATTTGGGAAGCCATTAGTGACCTCTACCCTTGGGCGTTTGAACCTCGAATTTACTACTAAATTTCCTTATTTTCTCCCGAAGTTAAATGAATGTTGCAGAAGTATTTTGAGAGTTTCCAAGGATCCATCAGCTTCCTTTTTATGTCTCAATACCTTTCAAACACTCTCAGTCCCAATTCGAAATCCTTAGGAGTCTTTTGGAGACATCTACCCTTGGGGTTTCAAAATCGATTTTCCTAGTAATTCTGCCTTTCATTCTCTAATTATAAATGAATGTTGCTTAAGTATTTGGAAAGTGTACAAGAATATAATATATGCTTTAATGTGTCCAAATACAGCTCAATCTACCCCATACACTATTCGAAAATATTTGGGATAATTTGGGACAGTTTGGGGCTTTACTAGTCCAAGTTTCGAAAATTAACTAAATTGGGAAAAAATTCAATTTGGGGACATTACAGTGGTATCATAGCATGGTACTTGCACCTACGAATTAATATCATACATTGAAGAATAATTTTCAGCCATGTCTTACTTTTATTATGACTCATATGAGTACAATTCTTATGAGCAATATGAAGCAAAATGTTGAATGCTTTGAGGAAGAGGTGCCATCATGCAACACTTATTACAATTTAATAAGGAATGAGGGTTATTCTTATGACCTTGAATCTGATGAATATGAGTGTGTCACACTACCAAAGGGTAATTCCATGAATGAATTACAAAGATTGAGAGCAACATGTAAAACCTTGCCTCAACAAAATCAGGCACATTTTGATCTGTATAAGGGAGGTACACAAAAGGCCATTCCTTTTGAATACTTTTTTTGATTGGGTGTTTGAAAATAGGCCCAAAAATGAATATGTGGAGTTAGTGAAGAAAGGTCTATTCCCTTCTTGAAAAATACCTTGGAGAGCAGTCACATATGTTTGAGTAAAAATAAGGAGACCCTTGAGCCACCTAGTTCTGAAATAGGTGAAGTAGAAGAAGCAATACATGAAGAGGATCGAAATTCACTTCAAAGTGACTCTAAAAAATATGAAGTGACATCACATGAGCATGAATAAAACTCTATTGAAAATATTGAATATCATTTCGAGACACATTCTACCTTGGACATGAATCAAAGAGCATCTACTGATGGATGATTGAACTATGAAGGAGTACCTACTGATGGGTGCTTACACCTCTATGTTGGTGACATAGATCACACTTTTGAAAGTATTTATACAAGCCAAACTTCCATTAAGCATGAAAATCAAGACCTTTTAGCAGTTGAATAAGAAACAAGATCAACTTCCCCATCACCACTTGAGCTTCATGAAGTTGGTCCAAGTAAGAAAAAATAAGATGAGGAAGTTCATTTGCAAGAGCCTCATTTTCTTGAAGGGTCATTAAATATGAATGAAAATAATATCCAAGAGACCATTATCATACTCCATGACACTCAAGAATTTGTGTCAAATTCTTGTTGGAGAGTTTCTTCATTGAAGGATTCATCCTTCCTTGAAGACATGGAGAAGATTCAAAGAGAAACGTGCAACATTGAAGGTAATTTCATGTCTTTTATTTTTGATAGAAACAATTTGGTTGAGCTTAATGAATGTTTACATGGATCATACTTGAAGAATAATGAGGATATTCATAAGCTCAAAATGCAAAATGAGCAACTTCTTGATAGGTTGCAAGATACTTGTTCTTCCTCCTATGTTTCATATTGTCAAATGGTAGATTTCTTGGGAGGATTCTCATGACATGATGTATCATGAGAAACATGGTAAATTGAATGTGCTTGATGTGTTTGAAGATGAGATTGATGAGAAACAAGCACTTGTTGTGGTGGAAGAGGAACTTGAGTTTCCTCTTGGAAATGGTTACACAATTCTTGAAGAAGTGTATGGTTCCACTACCTTGGAACCAAACTATGAGGAAAGTTTTGCACTTTTGAGGGATGTGCATGATCCTACCCTTATGGAGCCTTCACATGATTATAATTTTGAATCTTCTGATCATTTGGGTGATTTGGTTCATTCTCCTACATCTTACACTTCCATATTTTTCACCATTCATCCTAATGAAGTATGGGTGAAAAGTTTCTTTTTGATGGTGCCACATGAGGAGTATGAAACTCCTATCTCTCTTTTTGATGATGAAATGACTAGAGCACATTATTATTTACATTTGTAGCAACATCCTTTTTTACCTTATGATGATACATATCTTCATGGATGCCCTTATGATGTTCATTTGAAGACTCATGATTTTCCTTGCTCCTTGGTTAGTTCCAATGATGTTGGAGGAACTTCATCAACTACTTGGGTGAAGAGATATACGATTGGAGCAAATTTTTATTGGCAGCAACATCCTTTTTTATTTCTTGATTATACACATATCCATGGATGCATAAATGGTACTTCTGTGAGCCCCTTGAAGGCTCATTGATTTCTTTGCTCCCTAATTAGTTCAAATTTTAGTGGAGATTCCTCATTCACTTCTTGGATGAAAGAATACATGGCTGCATATTTTGATTTTATTACATCCTTTTGGAGCAGAATTATAGGACATTGGATTCTCACCTATGTCATTGGAGAATATTTGATTGGTCACTTGATGCTTGTATGCACTTGGAAAATGGTGGTCTACTTGCTTGGAGGTATAATCACTTTCATGATTCTTTGATGAGGCACCTCCTTGATGTACATTTTTATTATGTTGTTATGTACTTTGATGATATATATTTTGTATTTATGATGATTTGAAGAATGCATACAAGGAAATGGGATCCAGGAATTCTCTTGCCTGATGGTATGGGTTAGAGAACACTCCTAATTGTTGGAGTGCAATACAAGCAATAGGACCCTTGGATAATTTGTAGTCTCATTGGTTTCAAATTTTTTGGGAAACAAGTAGTATGGGAGATTGATTCCCCACTTAATAAGGTGATTTTAATTAGAGTGGTGCAATAGCAAGCATGGTGGTTCCTCTCTAAAATTTTCATGGCATCTTGAAGACTCAAAGTTGGGAAACTCAGTAGCAAATTCAAAGAATTATATAGTGGTATCAGAAAGGGTTTCCAAATATGAAAGATGTAAAGAGTGATTGTGCAAACTTTGCTTTTATGGATTTAATTAATGTTTTGGTGTTTAGTGGTGATGTTACAGGGGATATCAATATGAAAAAGAAAACCCACATCTCCTTGCTTTTGGAAACACACAATTGTAGTACATGAGTGACACTACTCATAGTTTCTGAAGCAAAGTTTTGGAAAGAAAGCAGGTTCTTCAACATCGACCATGTTTTAAATTTCTTGAGGACAAGCAATATTGGGAGGGAAGGATTTTCCATGTCCCAAAATTTTGGTTTGGGTCACAATGGCCTAAGCCACTTTGGCATACTCATGATAGTTTGTCAAATTGGTGCTAAGTGTCAAATAATTGCTAAGAATGATGTCCAAGTTAGTAATAATGTAAAATTAGATCCAAATGGACAAGGTGGGTCACATTAAGAGAAAATTCCCAATTCAAAGTTGTAATATTCCCATCAAATGAACTATCATGGAGGAAATTTACTAGTTCCCTAGGTTGGGGGTGGAAGCATTAAAAGTTGGAGTAAAGGAGCTACAAGACCCAAAATGACCTTAGAATTACAAATTCACATTAAATGGGTCAATTAAATAATAATACAAATAAAATAAGGTGGCATGGGATCATGAGGGAACATAAGAGGTTGTGGGACCCACATGTGGCAAGATTCCCCACTACACTTGGGATGATTCTATCACCAATTCGAGTTCAAGATGAAGGGTAACATACTTGGGGGAGTTTAAGAGGTATTATTCATGGCATGAGTCATGTAAGGTCGAATTGTATTGGAATAATAACTCCCATGGAAGAGGAAGAGGCATCTTAGAAGAATTGTGACACTTGGAGCTAGATTCCCTAACTCCTATGACAACAATGATGAAGATTCTATGACACCTATGACAAAGATAAGACCTGATTGATGAAATATCACATATATGACATGCCAGGGATAAAAATGGCCTCCAAGAGGGCGCACAAGGGATTTATGGAAGTCAAGAAGCTTCCCCATTCGAATTGAGGGAAGATGGAGACTAGGAATTGTTTGACAAGTGGCACACATTGGAATATCTCCCTAACTCAAGTTGGGATGATTCTCTTGGATGGGATTCAAACTAAGGAGGCCTTTGGAAGTTTATAAAATATAATAAAAAAGAATTAAAGCAACTTTTCATCATTTTTTATTTGCATCTTTGAAATTTGGAGAGCTTCTAGCTTGTCCATGCTAGTGGAGTGTTTACTCTACTTGCCTTAGTACCAATTTCGAGGGTGAAAGATTCCCATCCTAATTGGAAATTGGAGAGGCCATTCAGACCTTTCATTTGGAGCTAAAATGGAGTTATTTTTTGCAGGTTGAAGCTAGAGGGCATCTTGTGATTCTTTCTTCTTCAACTTGTTCCCATCTCTATCTCACATTTCTCTGCATATTTTGGCTCTTGGAGGAAGGGCGCACATGGTGAGATGCTGATATATTTTGAGAGTACAAGATACAAATTTAATTTTAATATGATATATTTTCTCTGTATTTGATGCTCAGAATATACTCAGGTAGAAATACCAAGTGAAACTATGTAAAAGTACCAAACAATGCATAAATAGTTCCATTTTCCCTATATCTTGTTATGAGAGCTTGAAGTTGCTATATTTCGATTTGTATCAGTTCATATATGTGATTTTTATGTTGTATGGAGATTCATTAATGTCTTGAAGAAGTTTCATATACATTAAATAATCCCTTGGAACACAAATCTCGAATTTCATAGCAAGTGGTGAAGTTTCCTATCATTTCCCCCTTATGTGAAGACATTCCCACAAACCTATGATTTATGGGAGTTGCAGCAGCATTTAGAAACTGATTAATGATGAATTTGGGTGCCCATTGAAGTCATTTAACTAATTCATGTCTCTGTTATGAAATTTTGGAGGGTCGTACTGCATTTGGGAAACCATGAGTGACCTCTACCCTTGGGGGTTTGAACCTCGAATTTACTAGTAAATTTCCTTATTTTATCCTGAAGTTAAATGAATGTTGCAGAAGTATTTTGAGAGTTTCCAAGGATAAATAAGATTCATTTTTATGTCTCAATACATTTCAAACACTCTCAGTCCCAATTCAAAATCATTAGGAGTCTTTTGGAGCCATCTACCCTTAGGAGTTTCAACATCGATTTTCCTAGTAATTCTGCCTTTCATTCTCTAATTGTAAATGAATGTTTCTGAAGTATTTGTAAAGTGTACAAGAATATAATATCTAATTTAATGTGTCCAAATACATATCAATCCACTCCATACACCATTCGAAAATATTTGGGATCATTTGGGACAGTTTGGGGCTTTACTAGTCCAAGTTTCGAAAATTGACCAAATTGAGAAAAATTTCAATTTGGGGACATTACATGTCCATGAGACAACGTGTTACTTTAAATAGAATACCATTTTAGCAATTTTTACTGATGCTTATTATTCTTACAACTTAGGCAGTAGAATTTTTGTATATCCTGCACCAAATACAAGTAATCATGGGAAATCAAGATAGTAACAAGAATTGGAAAAGCTCAAAAACTAGCATCACATTTACAAGAAGTGGTGTCATATTGAAATTAACCTTACTTGCGCTTTTGTTAAACCTATAGATTTATAGTTGGAATCCTCTCTAGATTCTCTATTTGGATGGAAATACCTCATGCAGGGTCCCTCACAACTACATCATATTACAAATATTATTAGTACCATGAAAAATGATGATAAGAGATAGAAGATATATTCCAAAACTGTAAAGACTACATTATTTTTCTAACAAAATTGTGAATTAAAAAAATCACCAATTCATTTATTGCCTTAGGTTGTAGAAAAAAATAGATGAAATCTAACAGATGTAATAAATTTTGTTCATCCTAGTTCCATTATAAATAAGAAATGAAACTATTACATTCTAGCATTGTAATACAACAAGTATAGTAAGGTATTCACTCAATGAATTATACAGAAATGTACCATAACTAGAACTAAAACCGAGAAATGTACCATAACTAGAACTAAAACCGAGAAATGTACCATAACTAGAACTAAAACCCTCCCAAATCCTAGAATGACACAATTTTACATTTGGCATAAATTGGGAAAGGAACCATGCCTCATGTGAACTTCCTAATATCTTGAATACAAGTGATTTAGACTATGAACACCCTAAACTCTCTTGTTATTGGTTTGCATATTCTCTCTAGCACACTTATGGATTCTCCCTCTAGTGCCCCCATAAATCATCTCTAATACACTTCCTAGGTTGTAATGTTGTGCTACCCTAACATTGTTTTTCTCCTTGTTTATTAAAGGAATTAGGGTTTGTTGGTTGGTTCAATTTCATCCTCACGATATCTTACGAACCTCAACATGGTATACAAGAGAGTGTGGGAATTCCTTAGTCATTTCTCTATTGGTTTATTCCCACAACTAGGGCTTATGTCATAGCTGCAACCCTAGAGTTTATTGACCTACTATTATGTTGATTCAATGGACATTGATAAAATTATCTTATCAATATTATCTTTTGTCATCCATAGCTACATGCCCATGGTTTATTGTTAAACATTGAATTGATTAGTGGTATTATTGTTCAAGTATGCCTATAAATAAGATTATGGAACTTGATTTCAATGAATTTTATCTTACAATATCACTATGTAAGAATTGATTACTTATTTTTGTTGTTGTTGATGCTTGATTTCATTTGATTTTACCCTTGATCAAACTATCATAAGTATTCCGTGTCTTGATTGTCTTACCTATTTGATTTTGAACCTCATCTTTCCTTAATCCATTTGCGATTTCATTACATCATTTGTATCTCGAAGATGCATTTGTCTTGAGTCTTTGTACTTGTATTTATGCACGCAAGGAAAGAACTAGGGTTTTGGGGGAAAAAATTAGAGGATACTTGAAGTGTTAATGTTTGAGTCCTTTTGTGAGATGGATGTAGATACCAGGGAATGTGACAAAGAAACCCTAGAGGATACTTGGATCTCTTTCCTTAGAGAGCTTGTGTGAGGCATTCTTAGTGAAATAACAAAATTGGACTTGATGGTGTTGGTGTTAGCTTGTTGTAGAGCCTTTTGTGTGGCTAGAGAGCATTCCAGGGTAGTCAGACATGCAGACCACCAAGGAAGATTGCAGGTTGACATGAGATCTAACACTGTCATGAATATACAAGGACATTCTGACAATTGTGGGGCAAGAGATAAGATGTGTAGATATTTGTAGGATCCACTATGTCTTGCAAATGGAAAGGGATCTTGAACATAAATAGGTTTGTGTAACTTGATTTCAACGACTTATATCTGACAATATCACTATGTAAGAATTGCTTGCTTATGTATATATTGTTGGTGCTTACTTTCATTTGATTTTACCTTTTCTCAAACTGTCATAAGTAAGTGAGAAATAAATAATTCCTTACATTGTCAGAGGCTTTGAAAGTAGGATAAGATGCTTTAGTTTCATAAAAAGCCCCAAGAAATTGTCAAAATTTAGATGACACGCGAGTGGGTTGTAGAAAGGCACCACCGCAACCATTCATTGAGCTCCTCTTTGTTTCAAGAATAATTTAACATTCTCTACTGAACAGGGCCAACCACGTGAAGGTGGAAGCTCTTATGGTCCCTCCCCCCCTCACATCACTCTCAATTCCCCATACCCAAAGCATGTACTTGAAAAACAATTATGTGCAAACATGCATATTTCATCATAAAGAAACATTTACCATTCATTCAATAAAAGCTAACATTCATTAAACCATTCATTCATTCAGCAGGCAAAAAATTATGCATGACATTATATTAAAAAAAAATTACACAATATTTCTTCAGTCACTTCTTTCTATTTTTTCTCTCTTTACAAAATCAACAAGAAGCTCATCTTCTGGAACTTGTTGTTCAGTTGTTGGTTCCTCATCAACTTGTCGGGATGTTTTCCTAGTAGAGTACTTGCGATGTAGATTTTGTGGCAAGGGGTCCAGATTTAATGCAATAATGTGAAAATGTTACATTGATATATTCTGCTTTTATAATGACAAGTATTTCATTTAAAAAAAACATTACAAAGGTGTTTTTTACTTGTTGTGGCCACATCATCATTCTTCATATTTCTGTCTAGGCTCAACCTATACAGTGTGATCCTCTACATGCTCTGTAGTTGAAACATGGAAAAGTACAATTAATGTTCACCATATGCAATGCTATATATAAAATTGTATCATATGAATAAATTCATTATCGGGATTCGAAGAATGATCTTCGATTGGTTGTTGTCCATCCTTGACATTAAGTGGATCATTGCTTTCCTACTCAAAACATAGTCAATATTTTATGGAAATTATTTATAACGAATAGATTTCACAAGTAATAAATATTCATTAAACTATATAGATTTTATATACCCGTGCACAAGATGGATCACCAGAAGATTGTGTTTTCCTAGACAAGCTTTTTCAACATTCAACAATAGCTCCAAAGCTGTGCTAGAATCCAAGATTCAAGTCTTCCTCAGTGGGAACTTATTTGAATTGGTCGGCCTACATATTTGCATAACGTCATGAATTTACCTTTTGTGGTGCAATAAAATGAAAATAATTTGTAATTTATTATTTGGACACATTATTGGTTTTTCAATACTTACAATTCATGCCGCCAAATTCGAATAACCACCAGGCCCAAGCTTGTGCTAACCAATTTTTTCTTGTCTTTACTTTGTGGCCTTTGATGTGTCTGGCAGCCTATGAAAGTGTTGAAATACATTAGATATTCCAAATTCGATATAAAAATTAATAATAATAAGGTTTAGAATTACATTGTGGAAAGTATTGCATACCTCCCTATGCTTGGTGGTAGCTTTCCTTCTTTTCTCAGAGCCCTCTCCTTTCCATATTCCACTATGGATTTCCACTCTCTTGCTGGAATCATTAGAGGGCGCTCATACCTAAGGTTCCTTTCTAGGTGAACCCTATATTGGTCCCGAAAAATCTTCATATGTTGTCCAACCTTCTTTAGGACCGCGACTCGATTGAAGGTCTCGTTGCTGAACATGCCAACCAACTGATTAGTGAGCTCATCTTTTAATTTTTTAATTTGTTTATCCCACCTTGTGTGGATGGTGGGCCCAAATATATCCAAGGACAAATCATTTAGATGTTTATAAAAATCATCATTTCCTGCAAAACGATCATGCCATCATTAGTTGAAAAACAATGTTTTATTAGTATATTAAAATCAAATTATAAACACTAACATTAACAATGTATAATTACCTTGGATCTTCTCTATCTTTATTTGAACGAGCTCTTCGTCCACCAAAAATGTTGTCTCTATTGTGCCCATGCTAGTGACACAGGAAGATCCAGAAAATGTTACTTCAATAATATCAATACTAGCAGGCTCTGCATCGACCCCTTCTTCTACACGATTTAGTGTTCGTCGGTCACTAGCGGGTGTACTCACAGCTGGCCTTCGGGGTGCCGCGGAATGTGTTTATGACTGTTCAGTTGAAAAAAATGGAACATGAGATGTACATGGAGTTGTTTTCTCATGTGACGACTCTCCACGAGTATCACTGGGGCCAACACCGACTTGACCACTAGTGTGTGGTCGCAAAAAATCCTGTAAATACAAACCATATTTTATAAGTTCACTATCATATAAAAGTAAAAATTATAAAGTTCTAAATGAATTTATATTATGATTCAAGATTCCGCAACTTACTTTCAAGGCATGCGATCTCTGTACCAAAACATCAACCTTGGCTCTAATCTCATCTGTCTGCGGCTGAATGAATAGCAGATGAAGGATATCCTCATTAATTTTTCTCAAGGTATTCTATATCATCTTAATCCGGTCTAGAGAAGAACCAATGCCAAAATCGTGCATCAACTCATCCACATCAAAATATATTGATTGCTCTGATGTTGGTTCATACGCCGAACTGCAACAAAAATATATAAAACATTACTGATGTGAAAGCAATAGACTGAGGAAAAAAGTATATTAATAAAACATATCGATCATAATAGATTCCTAAAATTACAATTAGGTTTACCTGATGCCTCGATGCTGGTTTCATCTGATCCATAGCTGGGGACTTGCCCCGATCATCCCCCTGCCAAAAAGAAGTAGAAAAAATTATTAGAATGAAACCAATATACACACGAAAATCATAACAAAAAAAACATTATGCTCCATATTTATCTGTACAATTCCAATGAATTATACTTGCTTCCTTGAGGATCGTCTACTCATCGGATCAATGGTTATAGGGGACTTGCCCCGATCTATTAATAGAGAGGTTCCTCGATCAGAACCCTGCATCAAAAACATAGAAAAAATCATCTAAACGAAACCAAAATACTGACAGAAAAATATTATTAAGAAAACATGTTGATGTATTTAAATTGTACAATTACAATCAAGTATACCCATTGCCCTTAGGCTGCTGTTGTTTGACCAACAACCGAGTGGTTTCCCGGATCAACACTCTGCAACAAGTATATAGATAACATTATCTAAATGAATCGAATATACTCATGAAAAACACAACAATTTGTTTTTGGTTCAAATTAAATTTGTACAATTGCATCGATGTATGCTTCCTCGAGGTAGGTCCGAAAAATATATAATATGTTAAATACATAATATGTTAAATTCATTAATAAAAGGTTGGGCAAATTGTTAGATGTACCACTCCCATAGTAACCGTGTTTGTATCTACTCGATTAAAATTGTAATTAATAAACAACTCTTCCCCTACAACTATTGATTTAATGGCACATACAAAAACACAGTTTCCTTCATGCCCCTCAAATATGTAGTTGGGTTGCTTAATTGTAGACCCTGGTTGTGTATTGTTTCTAAACCTCGCAATATTCCCTGTGACTTTTGGCCTTCCGTCAATGTACAACATTGCTCCTTTATTTTGATCTTTGTCTTTCTAGTGTAAATAATTTGCTGACAATCCATATTTGCTCATACTTCGTGTATATTGGACCAGGCGCACCCAATATTTGTAGTTGTAACAGGGTCCAACATACTCCATCAATTCTATGCATCTTCCGTAACCGACCTTTATGCCATCCATGCAAAAAACCCCAAACCATGTAATGAAAATGGTGCAATTTGATATATCCTCTCGTTCACACAAAAATCTATGTTTAGTTGAGGAAGATCCTTGGGTACCCATTGTTTCACTATATGTTTGTACCTCAAGGGCACCTCAATGTCGCTTATTATCTCATCATCATAGGAACATGAACCCCCTTCAACGAGAAAAAATTCCATGTGTTTATGGATTTTTCTTCTGATATTTTGACATCTAGTTGATATAACTCTTGTAGACCTACTGGATGTCTCACTTCATCTAGTCTTACTAAACTTCCATCGCTCGAGGAAGAAAGATCAGACAAATACCTATTTGGTTCTACCTGCGCCATGGGAAAAAATTTCAAATAGGACCTTGTTGGATATGCATAATCCATATTAGAAAATTACAAGGCATTTAGGCATGCATTTTCCACTATCATCATACATAGTAGCATGCCTCCGCCACGCTTGAAAATGCATATGTTGATTAGTAAGGGATTTTTCCTTTAACTGTATTGCATGTTCAAAATTGGAAAAAACGGCCAAAAATAATTTTTGAATGCCTCGAGCTCGTATAAGAAGGAATCATCAAAATTTCGAGCCTATGTGCTGTTAAACTATGTGAGACATAGTTTGAAATCATCATGCAATATGCTTTGAGATTTGGATATAAAAAAGTGGTCATAACGTAATGGAATATGCTTTGAGATTTGGATAAAAAAGAGAGTAAAGGTGATCCCAATTATAAAAGAGGATGATGATATGGTGCTCTAAGGTGAATTAATCCCTTGCATGATAAAATTATGTCATGGGTGATGTGATATTATTAGAAAATCCCTAGAGGTAGACACCCTTGGGTGTTAAGATATGACTGGTGGTATGTAAACTCCTTTCTTTTATTACATCTATTAAACAAGTACTGAAACTAAATAGAACAACAATAACAAAACATAATTTCATCTCTTTCGACTTTTCCACATTAACACTACCAGTTGGCTCATTGTGTTAAACTAATCTTCAGTAACATGTAATTACTAACAATATTTAATCAACATTAACATGAGTAAAGAAGATAGGTTTAGGGTACTTACACCGTAATTTGGAACCTTCTTGCTAGATAGTCATAAATATTACTTTCAGTCAAAACTGTACCTCTCAAAGGTCAGCCAACACTAAGAACCCACTGACCCTACTAAAGGGTAAGTACAAACCAGAGAGAGAGAGAGAAAGGTTGTATGCAACAGTAGTTAGACAAAGACAATTACATTCATAACAGAAGTTAAATAAAGCACACATAATGATTACAACAAAAGTATTAGTGCAGGTAAAAGCTTAACAAAAAACACAGATCTGATCACCAACAATTTTCTTCGACATGACAAGTCTTAACTACTTAATACAAAAAATAAAAAATAAAAATAAAATAAAAAATAAAAAATAAAAAATAAAAAATAAAAAATAAAAAATAAAAAATAAAAAATAAAAAATAAAAATAAAAAATAAAAAATAAAAATTAAAAGTAAAATAATAAAATATAAAATAAAATAAAAAGGAGTCTTAAATAATAGCATAAATCACAAGTGGGGTACTAGGGTCATTTAGGGGACAAACAACCATAGTATCCATAGGACCAAAAAACATTAAAGGGTGGTACAAACAACTCAAGATGGGAATAGTGGCCCTACTAACCACACACCAAGGACAAGGTACCACAAGACCAATAAACAAGAAGGTGTAAGGACCAAAAGTAAATCAACCATTGTGGGGAAGGTACAACCAATAATCTCTCTCTTAAATGTACAAATGTTCCATATAACTTGAAAGTTCATAATCATTGTATGAAGAAGGGTCCAAACGGATCATGTGGTCATGATGAGGTATATGTGTGATGAGGTATATCATCCATGGGAATGAGTTTGATGCTAAACAAACAAATCTCATACATTAATGCCCATAATTGGTAAAGGAATGGCCATAATTGTTGGCACACAAGTTGGAAAAGAATTAAGGTTTGAGTCTTTCAAGCACACCCGATATCCAGAGTATGAGCAATATAACATCTAAATTAGCATATTGGACTTGTCAAAGAGATGGAAGTTCAAGTAAGGTCAAATATATGCAATAGCTCCTTGTAACTACATCTTATATGCAATAGCTCCTTGTAACTACCTCTTATTTGACATGCCAAAGAGATGGAAGGTCAAATAAGGTCAAATATATGCAATATCTCCTTGTAACTACCTCTTATATGCAATAGATCCTTGTAACTACCTCCATCTTCTTTATTAACGTAATGATGGTTTCCTTCACCCTTTGTAATAGATATAGTACTAATTTCATGATTATGGGCTTTTGGATGATCAAATTCATGTCATGAAATTTATGTGTCACCATCCTTATCTCTATCCCATGGGGAAAATACTCATGTTGTCTAGTCATGACCGTTTGTCAATATAATCTGGTTAGACTTTTCTCATACCAAATCTAATACTTATGGCAAAATGGCCAAATACCTAGTTGTGGTTTCCTCTGCTAAGATGCATAATAGGAAAATATTCATAAATGAGGCAAACAATTAGGTGCATAATTAGGAGGGGATAGTTGGTGTTGCATTCATGTTTGGGTTTGTCAACCAGCCATAGAAACAATGTTGTTATCTTAAACCCCTAGTTTTTAGATTTGAATCTTACCATAGTCGAAGAGGAACTGTTAAGATTTAATATGCTAAGACAGAAAATAGCAGCATTACATTCCATTTCACAATAATAGCATATACAGGATCACTGAAGAAACAACAAGCATAGCATAAACACAAGAGACACAGATTTATCCTGGGAAACCCTTATGGGGTAGAAAACCCAGTAAAGCTTCCTCAATATAGATGACCAACAATATAGAAAGATGTAAACCCTGAGCATAAGCTCCTTCTTCTCCATAGCAGACCTCTCCTCCACAAGTGCGCCATTCTCAAGTGAGTGAGTGTATCAAATGAGGAACACACCTCCTCTATTTATACACTACTCTGACATATCTTTTACACAAGTACACGTAGGCTCGTATTTAACCAATGGGTTAAATACCCCACTACAACTAACTGGGCCAACCCCTCTAGGGTGGTCTAATAACCCTTTGACCCACATAACACATACAGGGCCGACCCCCACTAGGGAAGTCTAATAACCCGAGTTACCACATTCCGACGGAGGAGTAAACATCTCCGGATTCATAGTATAATTACATCAGAGGTATGGAACATCTCCGGAATAAATAATATACAAATATAATATTCTTTGAAGTTACAATATTTTAACACTCCCCCTTAACGAGAAGGATATTATAACAGTATCTGCACGAGCAAGGAGTCATCAACATCATACATGATACATCTATAAATCATTGGAAGCTTTCTCAACATCATCAGTAACTCAAGCAGTTACTGGAACATCTTCAATACTAGAACATCAACATCATCAAAGTTGATAGTACTCAATCATCAACATCGTCAACACACGATCAACAACATCATCATCACACGATCATCAGCATCACGATCAACATCGTCATCACACGATCATCAGCATCACAATCAACATCGTCATCACACGATCATCAGCATCACGATCAACATCGTCATCACACGATCATCAACATCGTCATCACACGATCATCAGCATCGTCATCACACGATCATCAGCATCGTCATCACACGATCATCAGCATCGTCATCACACGATCATCAGCATCATCATCACACGATCAATCCAGTTCTCTATGTCCAAGGATGATGCAAACCAGTCATGTACCTTTTGAACCAAAGTCCAGGGACGATCTAGTCCTTTCATGTACCTTTTGAACCGAAGTCCAGGGACGATCCAGTCCTATCATGTTCTCGGAGACCACATGTCTACGGCTCAGTTTACAGGACCTAAGTCCAAGGATGATCCAATCCTTACCGTACATTTAGGATAGCGTCCAAGGATGACTTAATCCTCAACCGTTCATTTAGGACCACGTCCAAGGATGACTTAATCCTCCACCGTACATTTAGGACCACGTCCAAGGATGACTTAATCCTCCACCGTACATTTAGGACCACATCCAAGGATGACTTAATCCTCCACTGTACATTTAGGACCACGTCCAAGGATGACTTAATCCTACACCGTACATTTAGGACCACGTCCAAGGATGACTTAATCCTCCACCGTACATTTAGGACCACGTCCAAGGATGACTTAATCCTCCACCGTACATTTAGGACCACGTCCAAGGATGACTTAATCCTCCACCGTACATTTAGGACCACGTCCAAGGATGACTTAATCCTCCACCGTACATTTAGGACCTACGTCCAAGGATGACTTAATCCTCCACCGTGCATTTAGGATCTACGTCCAAGGATGACTTAATCCTCAACCGTGCATTTAGGACCTACGTCCAAGGATGACTTAATCCTCAACCGTGCATTTAGGACCTATGTCCAAGGATGACTTAATCCTCAACCGTGCATTTAGGACCTACGTCCAAGGATGACTTAATCCTCAACCGTGCATTTAGGACCTACGTCCAAGGATGACTTAATCCCTCACCGTCCACCAAGGACTTCATTCTCGAAGACTTACGTCTATGGTTCTTCTTTAGGACTGAAGTCCAGGAATGATCCAATCCCTTCACATGTTCACCAAGAACTTCATTTTCGAAGACATACGTCTACGGCTCTTCTTTAGGACTGAAGTCCAGGAATGATCCAATCCCTTCACATGTTCATCAAGAACTTCATTTTCGAAGACATACGTCTACGACTCTTCTTTAGGACTGAAGTCAAGGAATGATCCAATCCCTTCACATGTTCATCAAGAACTTCATTTTCGAAGACATATGTCTACGGCTCTTCTTTAGGACTGAAGTCCAGGAATGATCCAATCCCTTCACATGTTCATCAAGAACTTCATTTTCGAAGACATACGTCTACGACTCTTCTTTAGGACTGAAGTCTAGGAATGATCCAATCCCTTCACATGTTCATCAAGAACTTCATTTTCGAAGACATACGTCTACAGCTCTTCTTTAGGACTGAAGTCCAGGAATGATCCAATCCCTTCACAACATGTATAACAAAACATGTATCCTCATCATCAAAACATGTATAACCACAACATGTATCATCATCATCAAAACATGTATAACCACAACATGTGTCATCATCATCAAAACATGTATAATCACAACATGTATCATCATCAGCAAAACATGTATAACCACAACATGTGTCATCATCATCAAAACATGTATAATCACAACATGTATCATCATCATTAAAACATGTATAACCACAACATGTGTCATCATCATCAAAACATGTATAATCACAACATGTGTCATCATCATTAAAACATGTATAACCACAACATGTGTCATCATCATCAAAACATGTATATCTAACATCAAAAGCATGTATACGTCTATCATCAAAAGCATGTATACATCTATCATGTATTCTCACTAATACATCTAACATTAAAAGCATGTATACATCTATCATGTATTCTCACTAATACATCTAACATCAAAAGTAAAAAATATAAGATTCCTAAATCTAAATAATTCTAAGTAACTAAGTGCAGCAAATTGATGGGATAGACTTGTTATCAAATACTATACTACTCCCCCTTTCGAGTAGGGTCCTTTTGGACTATACCAAGCTTGTCTCGGAAGTATTCAAACTTTACTCGAGATAGAGGTTTAGTCAAGATAACAACAATCTGATTCTCGGTGCTTATATACTCGAGCTTGATAGCTCCTCTCTGCACCATATCTCGTATATAGAAGTATCGGATCTCTATGTGTTTTTGACTTATCGTGGAATACAAGATTTTCTATCTTGATGCAGTTTTGAATGTCACACATAATCATAGTGGAATCCATTTCTAAGTCAAACACTCCATATAATAGCTTCTGAAGCCACACTGATTCACAGCTGGCAGAGCAGACAACTATATATATATACTGCTTCAGCAGTACTGAGAGCCACACTAGATTGTTCCTTGTTGAACCATGAGGTCATGGTAGATTCAAATCTATAACATCCACCTGATGTACTCTTTCTGTCTGAGGCACTTCCTGCCCAATCAGAATCTGAGTAACCATGTAAACGGAGTTCATGACCTCCAAGATAATATAGACCAAAATCTAATGTACCTTTTAGGTACCTCACTACATGCTTTGTAGCTAATAAGTGAACCTTTCTAGGTTCTACTAGATACTGACTTAGGGTATTTACAACAAAGCATACATCTGGCCTAGTATTTGTTAAATACATCATTGACCCAATGATTTGTCTATATAGGGTTAGGTCCACTAAATCCGAAGAGTCATTAACTAATAACTTTAAGTTGGAGTCCATGGGAGTGGCCATGGCTTTACACTCCAACATATCAAATCTTTTTAGAAACTTCACAGCATACTTACCTTGATTTAAAAGATTCCTTTTGGATCTTGCCATACTTCTAGACCTAAGAAGTAGTGCATTAATCCGAGATCTTTCATTTTTATTTCTGTAGCCATTTTCATGATCTATTTCTCATTCCTTGTCAGAAAGAGATCATCGTCACACAATAATGGTATGATAGGTTCATCATCCACAACCTTAAGGTAAAGGTTAGGAACAACTTTACTTCTAGTAAAGCCCAAGCTTTGTCATGAAGCTGTCAATTGTCCATTATTCACACTTAGCATTGAATGATCTTCTGCATATCTATCTGTGCCATCTCTCGTCAGATGGGTCTACTAATATGAGCCTCAAAATCATTCGAACTCTGTGGTGAGTTCCTTCTTGCATCCATGTCATATGTGTATAGAACCCATATTCAACCTTGTAGCAAAGGTTGAGATCCACATCACCCATGATGATCATTAAGCTCATCAATTGACTACCGATCCTGGGAACCCATACAAAACCTGATTACATTATTAAGAGAATGGTCTTATCTAGTCCCTTGGAGCAAAACATCTCATCATGATTCTCTTCCTCTTTCTAAGAGAATCTCTTAACCACAAGCTTTCTATAGTGTGTTTGATTTGTAAATATTTTGTTGAACATCCATCGCTTGTTCAGAGTTCATCATTCATCATGATCTTTCCTACAAATCAAAATTAAGTACATGATTAGTAATACTTCATAATCATCAAATCATATTTGACATGATGACCTATTATGCATACAGATATCATTTACATAGTTATGCAACTATTTTGACCAACACTTTAGCACAACACTTTCCCATATCCTGTATGCATACAGTGGCTATCTAGATGCCTTCCATCTCTACCAGAACATACTATCAAGAGTGTGCACAGCTCTCAGCATGTCAGCAAAGAGGTTTCATTCTAGACAAGCAACAATGGAATGTTTGTCCAACTTACCAATCATATGCATATTAGTAGTATACTGTTCAATGCTTTATGAATGTTTACACTCAGCATGATATATTCTAGGAATACAAATATGCATACAAGCAATATCATGTACTATTTCTAATAACAACTCAAATACTTATCTTTTATGTTTGTGTGGTTGCCTCCCGCTTGATCTTCTGTATGTCTTCTGAACTTCTATTCATTCTGTACCACTGTGCATGCTCAAGTGTACACTAGTGTCATCCTCATGATCTCATACACAAACATACATTCATTAGTATATTCTAAATATTATCAAAACATTCTAATTCTAAATAATCTTGAATATGTACAGTCATGATTCTAAATAATCTTGAATATGTACAGTCATGATCATTAGTATTCAGGGTTTCAAGGAAGTCTTCTTTTACTCATGCATATTCTTGTTTGATCTAGTTAGTTAAATCATCAACCAAGATAAGAGACATAATATGCATAAACCCTTGATTACTAACCAATCATACCAAGTATACTTACACAAGGTAAGATTCTAACATGACATAGGAAAACATACCTGGATTAGTATACCTGCTTAGTTATGTACAACATACCTAAACAATCTCTTCAATGATTTAGAGATCCTGAGCTAGAACCTGCATGTCTCGTAGGTTAAACATAATATAACAAAGTCATACATACCTTGTGAGTCTTTGTCTTCATGTTGTCATGGTCATGGAACTTTATTTGTCTTTTGTAATGTACCTGTGTCTTGTTAGCAGACAACATCAACCTCACACAACACCATAATGCATAAGTACAATAATATAGCCCTAATCAATGAATGTCTTTGATCATTCACATGCATTCATATTGTTACTAGGGTGATAAGACAATTAATAACATTAATCAAGATTGTACTAATAAATAACATGAAGACAAACACATTATGAGCTTAATCAAGAATCAGATTTCAAGGCATACCTGAACCTCCTTAAGTCATACCTGTCGAGACTTTTTGTAGTCTTCTTATGTAAGGCCTTAGCCTCAACTCCCCCTGAAACTTGATCTGGAGCTTGATTAGAGTTTGCTAGAGAAACCCTAAAAATTCAATCTTTGACTTTCACACTTCTGAATGGATGAAAGAATATGTCTTGTTGAGCTGATCAAACTGGCATACTTCAATTTTGGAATCTCCAAAAATTTGACCCCTCAAAATTTCCTTTGAAACTTCTGGATCTTCTGGACAGGACCCCGAACTAGGGTTTGATGAAGCCCACCCTTATGTCCAATCAAAAGGTTCGATCCAAGGCTCTAAAATCTAATTTTTCTGAGGAGCTTCCAGCCGTGGTTACAGACTTCAAAAATTCCAACTTTTGCTGAAGCCCTAATTTTCCATTTTTCTGATCAAAATCCCGAACTAGGGTTTGATCAAGCCCGGTCTTCTACCCAACCAAAAATTTTGATCTTAGTCTCTAAATTTCGATTTTCCTGAGTAGCATTCAGTCGTGGACTCCGATTCCAAAAATTCTAACTTTCTCCGAAACCCTAAATTTCGGAAGCCATGAGTAAAGGTGCTCCAAAAATAATTCTGTTTTGACAGAAATATGCACCTGATTGTTTCTGCTATAACTCTGAAATTTTTGCTCCACAGGGTCTGAAACCCTTTTTTTGCAGTAGCCTGACCTGTCATCTTTCCATCCTGACAGGTCTGACCTCAATTGGGTTTTCTGAGTGAGAGTTATGACAAGTGTCGCAACGTGACCTGTTTATGGGATAAAACAGGAGAGCGAACTTGTACGACATGCCACGTGTCACTGTTTAAACTTCGGCCTCTGAAAATTTTTCCTGAGATAGCTAGACCTGTTATATTTCCATCCTGATAGGTCTGACCTCAATTGGACTCTCTGAGAGAGAGTTATGCCAAGTGTCGCAACGTGACCTGTTTATGGGATAAAATAGGAGAGCTCACTTGTACGGCGTTCCAAGTGTCACTGGTTCACCTTCGGCCTCTGAAAAACATTTCTTGAGATATTACAGTCTGTTTACTACCTGTCACTTTTTACTAAATTTCATTTGGAGCTTCCTAGCCCAAGTTATGACCTTTTTGCCAAGGTCACCTGATTTTGATTGAGATCTGGAAGAGGCAGAAACCCTAACTTGTACTGATCATAACTTACAAAGTACAATGAATCTGAGGATTCCCTTTGGACACAAGGTACCTGGGGATGTTATCTTCGACCTGTAAACGTTTCAGACCCTGAACCTTCGCCAAAATGGATTTATAGTGAAAGTACCACGATGACTGGTTTTTGCTATGTAAAACCATAACCTTCAAATTGTCGTAAGTAAAGCAAGTGTCGTAAGTGCCATACCTTGTCTTCCTTCAGGTTATCTCTGATACCATGTTAAGATTTAATATGCTAAGACAGAAAATAGTAGCATTACATTCCATTTCACAATAATAGCATATACAGGATCACTGAAGAAACAACAAGCATAGCATAAACACAAGAGACACAGATTTATCTTGGGAAACCCTCATGGGGTAGAAAACCCAGTAAATCTTCCTCAATATAGATGACCAACAATATACAAAGATGCAAACCCTGAGCATAAGCTCCTTCTTCTCCATAGCAGACCTCTCCTCCACAAGTGTGCCATTCTCAAGTGAGTGAGTGTATCAAATGAGGAACACACCTCCTCTATTTATACACTACTCTGACATATCTTTTACACAAGTACACGTAGGCTCGTATTTAACCAATGGGTTAAATACCCCACTACAACTGACTGGGCCGACCCCTCTAGGGTGGTCTAATAACCCTTTGAATCACATAACACATACAGGGCCGACCCCCACTAGGGAAGTCTAATAACCCGAGTTACCACATTCCGACGGAGGAGTAAACATCTCCGGATTCATAGTATAATTACATCGGAGGTATGGAACATCTCCGGAATAAATAATATACAAATATAATATTCTTTGAAGTTACAATATTTTAACAGGAACATCCTTGGTGACTTAAATCTCAACATCTATCCCATATGTTAATCATGGAAATTTCCTTCCCTAGGGCACGTGTCATGATCTATGGATTTATGGATGAACCACAAGTCATATAATCAACATTTGGGATAGAAATTGCTTGTTTTTGGCCTTGAATAATGTATTGGGTTAGGAGACTACTCTTCATGTGACAAACCTTTCAATTGGGTTTGTATCCCACTTGTGGGATAAATATTTATGCTAGAGTGCATGTATTGTGTTATGAGCCCCTATTAATAAACCATGAGCCCTAAAAGCAACATCTATGACCTAATCCCTTGGTTATTGACTCCATACCATGTCCTCTAAGAAGAATATAGATTCTAAGCCTATGGATATTAACCATGAAGTATGTATTGGGAAAGAAGACCCCTACCCAGTGTGAAAAACATTGCAATCAAGTATGTGTCCCACTCATATGCCAAATATTCCATCCAAAGGTTTTGTCCTGTGGTCAAGGGACTCATGAATATCCAATGTATCCAATAAGTAGCTCGTTAATAGCCCAAGACATTATATTTTGGTTCTAAATGATGCCATTGGTAAGAAGGCCCTTTCATAGTATACCAAACATCAAAATCTAGTTTAATGCATCCCATTATTGGGACAAATATATCATTTAATGGAACTATTTTGTGTGCTCTTATGAGAACAGAGGTGTGATCTTATGAGAATTTTGGTTAGAAATTGCCACTTCTTTTCATGAATTGAATTTTTGCAATTTTAAAGCATTAAAATTAATTTTTTAACAGAAATTATAGGATTTTAAAACTTCCCGTAATTGCTCCTAGCTTTGCATACTTGCAGGATAGCTGGGCGCGATTTGAGACATGTGGCAGAATCCCTGATGTCCAAGGATGGATAAATATATACCAGCTTCACAGAAACAGCTTTGCATGTGTCCGGTCAACGCTGGTCAAACCACGCCACTTGTACATGAATAACTCTGTTTTTAGCATTAAATAAGGGTGGTTTTGAGATTTCGTGGGATTTTGCCTCTTTTTGTGGATCTAAAGGATGAATTCGATCCTTTGAGAGAGAATATGGGATCTCATCCTTAGATCAAGAGTAGTTTTATAATTTGTTGTTACAAACCTTTTGTATAAATACCGCAATACATAGATGGATTAATAACTTCAGAATTTGGAATTTGTACTTGGAGATTTAATATAATTTGCATACCTTTGATTTGTTCTCAGACTGGTGTTAATAGTTGGCAGAGTTTTTGTGATCTGATTTTGTTCAAGTGTGCAAGAAACACATTGGAGGCCCCCCTTTGCAAGCAACATCTATAGATTAGGCCAATAATGTGAAAATGGAGGGAAGGGAACACAAGGTCTGCAATTTGTAATTGTAGGCCCGTGTAAGGTGTAAGAGAGGCTCGTATAAGTATCCAAGGATAAGGGTAGCAAATATGAGGTTGTGGGGAAGAAAGAGGGACAGATGGATGAAGGTAAAAGGATAGAAGACTATGGAAAAATGGAAGTAGGTCAGAATTTATGAGGGTGGCTGGCAAAGGAGTCCAAGAGGGGCCTGAAGGTATGGTCTAATAGGTGAAGGTATGTCAGTGTCATTTGAGAGGTAATTTGATTTCCCTAGTGACATTTTTCCATACTGGAAACTTGGATACTTTTTATTGTTTTAAAGTTGAAATCACACTGATAATTATTCCTTCTGGAATTTTATGCAAAGTAAGTGAGACACTGTACACTTATGTCAAAGACCGGACTAAGGGTTCTTTCCCTCCTAGTAGTGGGGTCTTAAAAAGGAAAATGTCAGGGATATAACATATGCTAATTTTTATAAGAGCTCTAGCTTACATAAATTTGGTAGATAAATTCAAGCCTTGAAAAATCAAATGAAAGATATTCTAATCCAGGGATAAGCTCAAGTTTGATTCATTTTATTGTGCTTTCCTAGACCAACAACTTGTTCAATGTGGGTTTTTGCAGATCAAACATTATACTAATAATGCTTTATCCATTATCATTTTTTAAAGGTTTAAATTTTAAACAAGGATATAGCCGAAAACATGGCACAATGATAATATTTTTAGGATTAGGGCCAATCTGATTCCTTATACTTTTTCTAAGGTAAAATTTATTGAGTTGAGGGTTTTGAAAATAAGAGTTCTTGTTCTAGGGATTGATTTTTGTAACTATGAATTCATGGGAGAATTAACCAAGTTTCTCAGGCACTCTTCTACCAGTCACTTGTTGAAAGCAACGACACATTTACATGATTCACAATAAACAGTTAAGGGTACGGGACACATTTAAATTATTCCATTGAATTTTGCAGTGAATTTGTGAGGATTTAGAGATTCCCAATGAAAAAAAAATGAAAACCCCAAAAAATCAAATTCTCTAAAATATTTAAATATGAATATGAGGGTAAATGCAAATACATGTCTGTCACAAGAACAAATGAGTTTGAATAGGGGTTTTACTCACCGATTTTGGAGGCATTGTATCCTCTGTGGTGTGACCTTCGGCTAAGACTACAACCTATCTTCCTCCGTGACCTCTGCAACCTTCAGCTCAATAGGAATGTCGGTTCACTTGGTTCGTGGGTAAAGGATTCAGAATGCCAACATCTGGGCTTGGTTTGTGGGTAAATGTGTAGGAATTCCAGCGTCTGGGCTTGGTTAGTTGCTTCTCTTCGCACTGGAGGTAAGTTTTGTTTGGAGTTTTTGTAATTTTGTATTATTTTTATTTTATATATATATATACAGACACACACACACACACACATATAATAATAATAATAATAAATATAAAACCATGTACTGAAGTTCTTGTAATTTTGTTTTATGTTTATTATATATATATATATATATATATATATATATATATATATATATACATATATATATGTATATATATATATATATATATATATATATATATATATATATAATAAACATAAAACAAAATTACAAAAAATTCAAACCTAACTTACATCTTGCGTGAAGAGAAACCACTAGTCTTATATATATATATTGAAAAACAATTTGAAATTTAAAATAATATTTAATTTGAAATTTTTTGATAAAAAAATCATTTAAAAATGTAATGAAAATGTAAGTGCTGATGACGCTAACAAAATTGTCTTCATCACCATCCTGGTCATCATCATCATGATCAAGAACATCATCGTCGTCATAATTTTCATCGACGTTGTCGTCAGTAATCATCATCATCATCAACATCATCATCATGATCAAGAACATCATCGTTGTCATAATTTTCATTGGCGTTGTCGTCAGTAATCATCATCATCATTAACAACACCATCATAGTCATCATGACCATCATCATTGTTGTCATCATGACCATCATAGTTGTTTTCATCACTACCATCATCGCCATCATAGAGATGATAATTGCTATCATCATCATTTTTGTCATACAAAACAACATCATAATCATCAAGAATATAATCATCATTGAGAACATCATCATCATCATAAGTATCATCCTTGTCGTCATCGTTGTCAGTAATCATCATCATCATCATAGACAACACCATCATCATCATAATCATCATCATAGTAAGTGACAATTATGATGATGTTTTATAACGAAATCATCGTCATCATCATAGTCATCATGACCATCATCGTCATTGTCTTAACGTCAATCATCGTCATCATACAGATGATAATCATTATCATCATCGTCGTTACCATCAGAAACATCATCATCATCATCAAGAACATCATCATGATCAAGAACACCATCGTCATCATAAGAATCATCATCTTCGTCATTAGTAAAAGTTAGGACATAGGGGTGAAGCACCTTCTATTTCTAGAACCATGATGATTAGAGAGTAGGGGTTGGTACTAGGATGTACCACACATGTTTCCAACAATTCACGAATGGAATATTCTATCTCATTTTTGTGTGTAATAGGATGTTCATGATATTGGTGCACATTGAGTGGTTGTTGTCCTAGAATCAATATAATTATATGATCATGCTCCCCACACGAGAGTGGTAGTCTATGGGGAAGTTCATAGACTTGTTTTTGTTTGTTAGAAACCAACTACATGTCAATATGAACTCATTGGGAAGCATCCTCTAAGACATGGATGACATCGAATTGTGCAATAATCCATGAATGACCCTTCTTCAATAGATTTTCCATACAATGAGAACTCAGTAGGTGATATTTTGTTGAGCCATGGAGAAAGATGTCGAGGAGGCACAATTTTTGGGTGTTTAGACTAGGCATATATCACAACTTGTGAATGATAATATAGTTGAGAGGTCTACAACTAGGTAATCATAGGAGTTTCTTATGATATCCATTTGTTTATCCAACTTCCATTCTTAGTAGCAAAAATAAATTCCTTTGCAAGGGGGTAGGGTCTGAAAATGCACATACAAAAGACATCGCTAGGGCCTCCTTGAAAGGAAAAAAATATCATAAATCTCTTTATCTAAACATTAATCACACGTGATAAAACTCGTTAAAATACCCTTGCTTAAAAGGTGAACCATGATGTTCATCACAAGAATCACACGATGGCAGGGTTGAAATTAGTCTTTAACTTTATGAAAATTCCATTAAAGAGATTGAAAAATTTCTCCTAGACTAGGATGGATTGATGAAGAAGAGAATTGAACCATTCTACAACTTTATTTTGAAGTAGGATAGATTGATGAAGAAGAGAATTGAACCATTAAACAACTTTATTTTGAAGCATGTGAGGGAAAATAAATATAATCATAAGAGAAGGATCATAGATTCCCTTAGAGATACAATACTCCACGAAGAATTAGATATTATCATTTTGATTTTCATGAGGAAAACCATTAAACTAAGGAATGTCATCAACCAAACACTAGAATCTTGTACTTGAGTATGGTAAGGTATTATACTATACGTCATCAAAATTTGTCATGAGTGGAAAAAGTAGAATTATAATCACATGGCATAAATCTCATTGATACAATAGAATTATATTTAGGTCCAAGTATACAGATGCATTGGTATATGCAAGAATAATTACAAGACAATAAGGTCTTCATTTCCTTGTATGGTCACCAATTATGTTAATGCTTGAAATGGGAATCAAGCACAATACTAGAAAGACACTTGTAAGGATCTCAAAGGGAAAAGAAAAGGTGGAATCCCATTTAGATAAATATATCTAAACTCACTAATTGTGTAGTTAGATTAATTAGTTATTCAAGTTAGAAAAATATTTTTCCTTAAGGGTGTTGATCCTCCAATTGTGTGTGTGTGTGTATTTTAATATATACCTTATGTAAGATATTTTAAATGTCTAATTAGAATGTATACCTAATCCTAATTAGCTATCCAAGTTATCTTATAAAACATATATGAGTTAGTAAATGTAGTAAGTATTATGCTAGTTGTAGGTTAGTCTGAAAAAGTATGGAAGTGCTAACATTTTGAATTAAAATGACCTGGAAATTTATGCATAAAATAGGCCAGTAATATAAAATGAAAAAATACATTGCTATGTGTAGAATAAAATACATTAATTATTCTACAGGTTTGTTTTTTGAATTTTGAATTGTTTGTGTGAGCCATATTAGAGTCCGGATTTACATTGTACTATAGCTAGTTATCTAGTCATATTGCATCAATACCTTCCTCTTACATCGATTAATGTTCAAGTTGACTTGGATCTTGAATGTAGAAAGCTCACAAAAAAAACATGAAAGGTGTAGATAAAGTTTTAATGTAGGTACAATGTAAATGAATTAATGGTTGCACATTTCTTCTCTCTATCTTTGCAATGAAATATCAACTCAAGATGAATATATCAAACACAAGATGATATAATTTTTGCATTGGGGGTTTATTTTTGTGTTTTAACCTATTGGATACCTCATTATGAATGAATGAAGGTGAATTTGAATATTTGTAATAAAATATTTGTGCTTCTTGTACCATGTTATCATCAATGTCGGAATTCAATACACTATATGTCTAGTGTTGCTTTGAATCACTTATTTAGTAACTACTACGACCAATATAAGTAATATATCTCAATTATTTAATATCTATTGCCACTATTCTAAGTCATATATCTCTCATAATAAGAGGAAAACAATTATATAGTACAAGAAGAAAAATCACAAAAATAATATCACCAATAATTTTGTAAAGTCCATGTGGCATGAAAATATAGGGTTTACCTTGTACCGTCCTTGAATGAGGTAATGTGCTTCGGATTTAACCTTGGGATTTTACCCTCCCACATAGTCAAGCATGTGTCTAGTCTAACCATGCCAAATTTCAGCCCATACAAGCACACATTTAAAAAATTTCAACGTTGGCCCCATGTAGCACATTAATTAATCCCCATGTAGCACATTAATTAATCTACAGGTATGTTTTTTGATGCTCGAATTGTTAGTGTCAGCATGTTTGATTCTGGAAACCCTCCCACACCATCAATGCATGCGTCTAGTCTAACCATGCCAAATTTCAGTCCACGCAAGCACAAATTTAAAAAAAATTCAATGTTGACCCGTGTAACACATTAATTAATCTATAGGTATGGTTTTTTATTGTCGAATTGTTAGTGTCAGTCATGTTTGAGTCTGGAAACCTTCCCACACAGTCAATGTATGCGTCTAGTCTACCCATGCCAAATTTCAGTCCAAGCAAGCACAAATTTAAAAAAAATTCAACGTTGGTCCCGTGTAGTACATGATCAAGCACGCCATTTGGGTCAGCATGATAATTGTGCATTTCCTTATTGATATTCTATTTGTTTCGATAATAATTTAATATTCTCTACTAAACAGGGCCAACCATGTGAAGGTGTAAGCTCTTATGGCCCCTCCCCCCCTCACATCACTCTCAATTCCCCATAACCTAACAAAATCTATGTAAAAAAAACAATTGTGTTTTTTTGTCATGCTTAGGAAGCAATGTTTCTAATTATAACATAGGCCAACATAAAAGAAAATGGAAAAAACACCAAGAAATAGTTAATTTATACGTACCGATAAAATTCAATAATTCTATCGCAATATCAAATCAAAATATATATAGTAGATATATTAAGGCATACCTCACACACTTCAGTGGACTTCATCATCTTCTTCATCTAAGTCATCATATATATCATCCGATCCAGAGTCAACATTGTAAGGATTGGCCATATCAACATCATCATTGATGTCAGTTACGATCATTAGGTCATCGTCGATATCATCTTCATGGACATTGTCTGCTACATCATTTGATTCAACTAATTCATTGACATTTGATTCAACTAATTCATCGACATCTTCTTCTGGAACACGATCATCTAACTCATGTTGATCATTTTCAACATCATCTTCTTCTTCGAGACCCTCTTCATTACCTTCCTCTACATTATACTTTACTAGCCTTCCCCTTGGATTGTGTCTCACAAGAAATGACCAACCCCCTCTACCTGGAACCTTAGAGTAAAATACGTGTTCACATTGGCTTGGAAGAACATAGGGCTCCATTCCTAGCTCAAACAACCTTGTATTAACCATGGTAAATCCATTATCATGTTCAATAATAGTTTTATCGGGATCACGTTGATTCAATCGTAATCTGTACCATTTGACAACGAACATAACTACCTTGAAGGACTTAAATTCACACTGAAGAATATATTCCAAATACCCATAGTATCGATTTTCTAAGAGTTTTGGATGTCTGTCACTTCTAGAGGAAACACTGGTCACCTCAAAGACTGCAAACATCCCACAATATGATGTTTTCTTCATTTCATCCAACTTTTTGATGCGATATTTACAGCCATTGCACCACATAGCCTTATGGTGTTTTACCTACACCAAGCCATACATGTAAAGATTACATCATGATCCATTTATGATTAAGTGCATGTTTATGCCCTCTAGGGAAAAAATCAACGTGTACACCAATATGTTTGCAAAAAAAATAAATAGTGTGGTTGATTAATATGCTTGCCTTCTTATCTTTTAAACCATATGCTAAATCGATTTCCCTTTGTGTAAGATTGGTATCTCCATTGCGATGTGCTGCTTTAACCAATGAAGCCACACCTTCCCATGATATTCAATGACCAGATTGTTCACATCATTGAATCCATACCTTCATCCAATCAATATTGTTTGCGATGTATAAATGAAGTGCATCCCACTCTTGACCAACCGTTTGATGAAAATAAAAATAAAATTCAATACAAATGTATATTCACTTAACAAAGCATACACTCTTAATTGATGCATATTGAATATTAAAAATAGAATATGACGTATGATATATACATAAAAATAAATAGTCAAATGTATTATATTAATTAATATCCACTAGCTAATAATTACCTTTCACCTTCCTCGATCTACCTTTCCCCTTTGGGTGCTCCCCTTCGAAATTGTTATTGGATTCCGGATCACAAATGTGACTTAAATTGAGCTTTGATGCTAATTTAGCAAGATATTCACTAATATACAACATTTTTTGGTATACTATATATCCCTCCATCATAGAACCCTTAGGACATGCTCATTGTCTAACCAAACCCTTAAAAAATTTCAAGTGCCTCTCAACCATCCACATGGACCTTGAGTGTACAGGTCCACACAATTCAATCTCCTCAACTTGGTGTATGAGGTAGTGTTCTTGTGCATTGAAAAATGTCGAAGGTAGATGCTTCTACATTTCACACATGAGACGAGAAATTTCTCTTCCAATATTTTATATCTTCTTTATGGATTTATTTATATGAAAACCATCTACAAGTGATGCAAACCAATCACGAGATTTAACAAAAAAACATTATATTACATAACATGAATTAGTGCACAAAAATCAAATATAAGTTCTACAAAACAAACACTAAGCACATGCAAAAATTGCTACTTACCTCATGTATTCCCCAATATTATATATAACTTGTTTGACATTGTTGTCAAAGTTTTCCAAGAGAGAGAGAGAGAGAGGTAGAACATACTGTAACAATATACAAATCGTTTCATTTTTTTTACAAAAAGTAGACAAACAAAATACCAACAATATGCACTGGAATAAAAAAATATAGCAATAATTATATGCATAGCATAATAATAACATTCATGAAGATATCCCAATCATGCGTTTTCACCCCCGCAAAATCACCTTTCTTTGTTATGATATTCTTCATGTTTGAACAAAATCCGATGGAAAATTTAATTTTTCGCATGAATTCTTTTACAACATTACTTTGCTGCTCTGTTAACATCCATGGAAGTGATTTTATATTAATTTGGTCTCCGTTTCTATGAAATTGAATGCCGTTTTTCATTGCAATATTTCCTTCTTGAATGTCTTTGCAAATTTTGACAATTTTTTCTTTCTCACTCCTTCCATCCAATATTTGCCATAATGTTTCAGTCACATTCTTTCCGATATGCATTGTATCAAACATATGAGAAATTTGTAGGTGCTCATAGTAGGGAAACCTACTGAATTGTTTAGGATAACTTTTCATTCATCATGGAAGCCCATTAATGCCTTCATGATCATGACGACCATCATGAATCATAGTTTATAAAGAAATTACATAAATCAATGTAAATTACAGTAAACAACACACAATACAAAAATATAACATTTCATATATGATGATTCATACGTACCTTGATGATTTATATTATATTTCAACTTCCATAGGTGAGGTGTCATTCTCTGCGGTTTTAATGCAGTCTCTTGCTTACCATTGAACATATGTTTTTCGGTAGTTCGATACCTATGATTCTTAGAGAGGAAGTTCCTATACTCATCAAACACCTCCTTTCCTAAACTTTTTGAATGGCGAGATTTGATCTTAGGACCACAAACTGAACATGCAAATTTTACCTTTGTTTGAAGACCTACATAAAGAGATGGATTATCTATGTCAATTATAAGTATATATAAAATGAATGGATTATTTTAAAAAAACATGCGTGCATAGTATATTAAGTAGTTCATAAAATTAAATGCAATTAAAGTGGAACTTATAATTACAAACCACAAAAATGGGTTAACTCCGGGGCATCATGTATTGTCCATACAAGCATTGCATGGAATTGAAATTGCCTTTGTCGCATTGGTCCAGATACGTCATACATAGCGATGCCATTCCATAACTTTAGTAACTCGTCAATAAAAGGTTCGATATATACATTCATATCTTTAACTTGGTACTTACCTGATTGAATTGAACATATAAAATATATAATTATGAGAACCATTTTGATATATAAACCATGCACAAGAGAAAAATAAAAATATATATATATGACATTATGCAACAAAATATGACAAATGAGATGCCACTACATTTAAAAAAAGAAGTCGTTGACACAATATACTTGGAATAATAATCGACAACATTATGTGCTCCCTCTTTATTGACAACCATGGAGGAATGTTATTGTTACAAACATGGAGGAATGTTATTGTTGATAACAAAAATAGGCCACACCGAGTAAACGGATCTCATCTCTGCAAATGGATTGATACCATCTACTGCCAAATAAATCCTAAGATTACGAGGTTATTCTTTAAAGTGAGGCCATTTTTCCTCCATATATCTAAATGTAGACCCATCTGCAAACATTCGAATAATGTCATCTTGACTTCTGTTTCATGCATGGTAATCCATAAATTGCACTATGTTTTTGCACCTGAATAGTCATTGCAAATATGGAATAATGGGAATATAACGAAGAACCTTGCGAGACACCTTTTTTGTTACTTGATCTGTTCGATATCTACTGATATGACATTCCAGACATTCTATTTCAAATTCATGCTGATTATAATATAACACATGGTCATTGGGGCATGCATGAATTGCTTCATACTGCATTCCAATTTATTTCATGATGGCAGATAAATCTCGATATGTTTGAGGTAAATATTTGACGGTGGTAACAAAAATTCAGCTATCAAGCTAAAACAAATAAAAATAAAAATCTAGTTAATATAATATATAAATAATATTAATGAAACACATTTCATTTGTATTAATTTGACTTATGAATTAACAATAAAATTATTAGATGATCAATGATAACATTTAGCACGATCATATATATGTGATGGAATATATTACATACCTTAACATCCATGTGACTGATGTGTTTGAAAGACCATTCATAACCTTCAAGTTCATTATCAACAATATAACAGAGAAAATATTTGTGTTGGAGTCCCCATAAAGTGGTTCATATGCATTCTCAAGAAGGGCTAAATCATGAATATCATCAAATTCATCATTTTCATGATCATCATCATGATCATCCATTCTAACATTAAATGTATCATGAATCAATGTATTTGTACTATCGTCTTCAACTATGTTATTAGTATGATCATCTTCTTCAATATGATCATTAACTTGTTCTCCATTATTCATAGCTCCATGTTCCTCCGGTACTTGTTATGAAAGTACTTCCTCTAGATGATATGCCATAGGATGTATTTCCTTTATAATTACATATATATTGCAAAACTTATAAATGGACGATATTCATGTCCCCTGTCAGCGTGTCCTTGTTCCCTACAATGTTTTTTGGCTGTTGTGATCTTTATTCTTCTCCTTTTAAAGCCCCTGCATTGACTACATGGACAATGAAATTTCCCATCACCCTTTCTTTTCAGTCCATCCCACAATATAGCAAGCAATTGTCGATTTTGTTCGTCTGGATCAGGAATATTGCTATTTGACATTTTCTCATAAAGAGCTTGAATGAAGATTATCGATCTTAGAAAGTCAAGTTCCAAACTTCACTATTTTTAATCGCAAAATCAATAGAAATAATTGTGTATTCTTTTATAGAAAACAGTCTGTGTGATGAATATAATTTCCGCAAACCATCGCTTGTATAGAAAACATGTCATAATGTTTCCATAATTTATAGTTTTTAAAATTTAAAGTTCGTCGGTTATCCGACGATATGATAATAGTTATCGTTATAAAATATATGTTGGATATCTGACGACCACTGTCGGATAACCAACGGGCATCGTCATATATCCAATGATGCCATGTATCAATTAAAAAAAATTGATCAAAATTCGTAATTTAAAAGGTGAAATCCGATGACACAGTCAATTTTTTCGGATTGTCTCGTCAGATTTTGGGTTCAAATTTTGTTGTGTCATTAGTCAGTTTGGCGAAATCTAGTAGATTTAAACTAGCCATAAATGGTAAGGTAGGGATGATTGGTCTTTCCATTCTATTTGGTATGTGATTTCCATGAGGGGGATACCCAGGTGGCATTGTAAACAACGGTTGAACTCCTATGAGAGAGAATGGGTCAAAGGGATTCGAGGGATCTCCATGGGGAGAAGCCAATGGGGGAATACAGAATTCTTATGGGGTAATAAGTGGTGTAATTAATAGATTGTCCAAGGGGAGAAAATGTACCTAGCAAGGATTGGCCTTTACTAGATGATCCTATCAATACTTCCTAGGAACAACCTCGGCTTGAATTCCCTCCATTGTAAACAACGGTTGAACTTCTATGAGAGAGGATGGGTCAAAGGGATCCGAGGGATCTCCGTGGGGAGAAGCCAATGGGGGAATACATAATTCTGATGGGGTAATAAGTGGTGTAATTAATAGATTCTACGAGGGGAGAAAATGTACCTAGCAAGGATTGGCCTTTACTAGATGATCCTATCAATACTGCCTAGGAACAACCTTGGATTGAATTCCCTCCGCGTGTAACACAGGGGAAAGGTGTGAAAATGTACCTGGAGAGAGGGGATATGCCTTGCAGTCTACGGGACTGTCTTAGGATGTTGTTTTGTTCCTCAATGGTTAAGGATTTGTGTCAATATGAGAGTGATATTGGAATTTAAACACAATTGGACAAATGCAAAAATATGCCAACCACAATAGATGCAAAATGGTGCAATAAGTGAATGATATCATGTGCAATGTTGGTTTTAGTGCATGGGTTCCCACATGCAAGTTTTTTTTATTACGAGTTAGTGAACTTGTAGTTAAAAAGAAAAATAAATGTAAATTTCGTAGAAGACCTTACGTCCTTCCTCTCAAATGTACCTAGGCCTTCCAAATGCACAATTGATGGTGATAATGGTATCCACTCACCAATCGACTAGTGGAGATAACAAAGAGCTAGTTATATCGGCGATGGGGCCAATGATCCAATCAAGAAGACTTGGAAACGACTCCCAACAGTAATATCTAACTTCAGGAGTCAATTGCACTCACAATTGCTCCTTGGTGATATCCTAAGTTGGCCACTAAGATAACTTGCGTCAATTTTGGATCAGCGGTTCGGCATGCATGGTATAGTGTCGTCTCCCTACAACAAGCTGAGTGGCTTATCGGGGAGAGCAGGGCATCTATACCTCGACGTTTATCTCCTGGTCACGACACACTTATGATCCAAGTTTTCTTTTAAAAATTGCTTACAGAAGGATCTTGTAAGTACCCTATGAGACAACAATGCTATGTTTCAAAATATTTCTAATGAAACTAGATTGGTGGGCATTAATGGATTCCTAGCCCAATCAATCCTACCTAACTAAAATATTGTTTTGTGACCTCTTGTCGAGGATTTTAGTTGGTTAAGACAATTACAATGCTGATTTTAAGGGGTTTCAATGTTTCACTTATGGAGTGTAAGAGGGGTATTTCACAATCCCTACCTTTCTGATTCACCAAGCTCACATGAAGTGTGAGGTGAAGAGCATACTAGGATTGGAAGAGTCTTTATGCCTCTTATCGTGTGTTAGTGGCACAAACACATGTGATGAAAGGAAAAAACAATTTTATCGGCAAATTAACTAAAAGAGTATATCAAGTAATGCGTACTTTTAACTCTAAGAGATACTCATGACGCTTTCCAAAATCAAATATTTCTAACTAGTATACAAGTGTGCAATGGAGGTATTTCACACTTCTCACCCTTTTTCTAATTCACCAATATCACATGAAGTGCGAGGTGAAGAGCATACTTCGGGTGACAAGTGCCTTTAGGTCCTTGCTTGTGTGCAAAGAGTGTTTTCTACACTAGCAATACTACTAAAAACAACATGTTGATTGATGCATAAACAAGAAATGATCTTGACTAATAGTGACAACAATGGGGTCCGTTCAAAGCCTCAAAGTTGGTTACCTAGGTAAGTTTGAAGAGAGATGTACTCTTTACTTCCTAATATTTGTCTAGGTGCACTAATTACTAAAAAATTAAGTAATTGGGTGAATTAGCCTTAATTTAAGTTCACTAGTAAGCGACAATTGGACTACCAAGCTAAGCTATGCAGATAAAAAGCAAATAAACAGTAGTAGGGCGGCTAAACTAGACTATGCTTCGCATACCACGCGGGTTAATACAAAACAGATGCGCTTTAGTGTGGGTAATACAATAACCTTTCGCACGGGTGCGATGAGCGGTGTGGTGTGAGTATAACAATGGTAACCTATGCTGTGCACGCGATTGTTCGATTCATTTATGCACTATCAGCATGGAAGAGATGCCGAGAACCACGTGGCTGTGGAGAAATAAATGGGACCGCGATGGGGCCAAATTATGGAATCAAGAGGTGGAATAGCTAATCTCTTGCGAGAGACAAATACCCAAAATTAACTACTTAGTATAAAACAACCTAGTTTAATAATAAATGAACAAAAATAAGTATGGTTGCCATTAGAACTGTTATGGAAAAAATTGCACAAGTGCACTCTTCCACTTCGTAAGGGGCTAAGCCTTGTAGGTTGCTGCAAGGCCTCAATCCTTGGAGCCCCTTTTGATGTGGTTTGGTATTTCTCTAAGTGATCCTACAAAATATTGTTAGTGTAGTTCACATCCAAACATGAAAATATTGATAAAAAAAATTGAAAGAGATGGGGGGAGAATACAAACTTCAACAACAACCAAAGATATTCCAAACCACTCTTGTATTTCCCATTGGAATAACTGTACAACACCTAGGAGGTGAAGGCTTCAAGGGAAGCTAAAAATATCCCTTAGGGAGGCCTTTCTTGTCCAAAATAAATGATAAGTAGATGGAAGAACAATGGAGAGAAACACTTGCCCCTTGATAGTAGTTGGAAAGCAAGCTTGGGAACGCTCACAATGGTAGGAAATGGTGGGCTATGATGAAGCTCCAACTCAAATACAACAACATAAACTTGCTCTAATTTCTCTCTACAAAATGCATGCCAATGGCTTCCTTTTATAGGCCAAGAGGTGTCCATAAAAGAACTAGATCCAAATGTGAACTCTCCTCCTTCATAAACTAGTTCCAAGGTACATAAGGGGGGATGATTAATGCCCCCAAGTGTGTGAGGAGCCGAACTCTGATCCTGGGGAGGATTGAGTCTTCAATGCACAGCTGGCAGTGAGTGGTCCCACCGTTTTGACAGTAGTGCGACTATTGAAGGAAAGTCCATGCGGGAGTAGCACGGGCATTGTTCACGTAACCTGTGCTATAGCGCGGGTCAACTGTGTAATACTCGCTCTACCCTTTTTTTGATTATTTCTTGGCACTTATGGACTCATGGTGTGTTTTGGATCTGTTGAGGATGCCTGTGGTGAGATGCATTCTTTATGTTGATGAAGCCTTACTGGATGAATCACCGAAATGTCGCATGTGTGCAATTTTTAGGCGTTAACAATGACCTAAATCCAGTTAGAACCCGTAATTGGAAGTGTCATCTACATCGACCAAGGTTCCCTAAAAACCACCGACCAATTATCATCTCCATCTTGGGGAGCGTGCCGTAGCACAAACCTCCCATGACTCCATGTTTCAGAGGATAAACAATGGGTAATGTGTCCACCCCTCCTAATGGAATAAGGGACTACGTCTACATCGACATAATGATTGCATTGTGACTGTTGTACTCAAGTTTTGTCATCGAATAACCTAATTGGGCATGAGTTGAGTTTCTTAAAACCCTACACCTGCCCATACATCATGATACTAAATCAATACTTATGCTAAACAATAATGCATCACTTGCATACTAATTATCTTTCGGAATTCATGTCCCCGATGTACTTCCACCTCATAGGACCCAACTACCACTTAGCTCTTTTAACCTGTAGGTTAGTCTCCAAACACAAGAACGAGAAATATTGTTCAATCATTGACATGTATACATATTTCATTACTAATGAATGATAATGCAAATAATTTTTCTATGTACTATGCACCTGGTATCATATCCATCCATTCAACATATAACTTTAACTTGGTATCCACATACCCATCTATTAAATTTGCATGGTAGAGACATAATCAAAACATGAACATCATTCATAATATTAACATCACACACACACACACACACACACACACACACACACACACACACACACATATTCCTCAAAATAATAAATCCATATATCCATAGTGTCATCAAACTGACGAAGTTCCACAATATTAAGAAAATACAAATAGGTAATGATAGTTCAGGTGATAAAGTCAAAATGGGGCATTACATACACCGACCCTTCAGGAAAATTCGTCCCAAAGTTATAATCAAAATAGTGTGGGAAAATCACGACACATGATATCTGCATTCATGTATTAATTTGTTTAACATTTGCATAGGTTGATGGTTTGACCTATTCAAGGTTCATTATTATACTCAATCCATAGAATAATTAATATCCTTGTTAAAGTAAATTGTATATTCTATAATGCAATTAATAAGAATACCTTATCTTTTATATAACTTAATTGGAATCCAAGGCATTACCATGATTCTATCATTGAACATACACCATTTTCCTGTCAATGTATTACCATTTGCGCAACACTTTCAAAGAAATCCGACTTATGCGTCTCGCGATATATACTTTTTGTTTACAACTTAAATTTTGACATAAGGTGATTCCCTTCCAAGATAGCATCACCCCCTCACGAATTTCCTCATAGCATGACCACGTAGGTTCCTCATAAATTTTTTGAATTTGACAATCCCATCTATTGTCGATCAAATTTTAATTTATCCTTATAGGGAGAAGATGAAGATCATGTATTTACTTGACGTACCAAAATTAATCTTATGTTCTACCATGATTTGACGAAACATGCACATATTCATTCTGTTGTGATGTACTCTTTATTATTACTTTCACCTACTTTAGTTGCCACATTCTCTCACTAGTATATCATGTGCCATTATACTCTTCCAATTAGGGACTAAGTTAAATGTCAAAAAATACATTTATATTACCTTATTCTGTTGCTTCCTTGATACCTCTATGTGTAGCGTATTCCATGCTTTATGATAAAGCCACTTATATTTCATTGTTTAAATACACATTTTTTTATGAAAAATCCATATTACTTTACCCCATAATTATAGTATTACTAACTTCTTGCATTCATCATTTGTTTACTTTCCTCACATAACCCTATCCACTGATGTGATGGTCATTCCCCCATTTGTTTTCTACCTTCGCTACGACCCTCATCTCTCATATATTAATACAATCTATTTCATGTGCATTCATTAAATGTTATTTGTCAATGCAATCCACTTCATAGGTGCTCCTCATACATTGTTTTTGTTTATTTGTTTATTTTACACAAACACATTATCATCTATTGCATCAAGGCATATTACATGGTATTGACTCACATATCAATTGAAAACTACATCCTTGTCTACTTGTATTATATTAATGATTGAATTTATCACTACCCAAACTGCATGTACATTATTTAGGGATTGCTCCCTTATCGGGAATATTTTATCTTATGCACCTACTCATTTGAGTCTACCTGCTACATTGACCGCTCCCTTCCTTTGTTTTTACTCAAGTTAATCAATATTCCTCTCTTACTATCTTAATGCCTGTCATAATGGTACTCATATTACTATGCATACCTATTATCACCAGCCTACACCAACTACATTGATACTTGCATTTACTACATCCACAACATAATTTTTAATTGCACCAATTACTTGAAATTCTTCCTTCTTGTACCACTCTTTCTATCACTAACATCTTATGGTAATTACATGTTATTTAAACATATTGTCTTTGTTCTAATTTACTTTATGATGAATTTACTTGTCACATACATTTACCTATTGATATCATTATCACTTCGAACCTCTTATTCCATACCAATTTACATGCCTAACTGTTATATTGCACCACTCCCTTCAATTCTCTTCAAAATGTATCTTTAAACCTTTTAATGTTTTCAATAATTCACATTTTATCTCACACATAATAATAGAACATACGCCACCTTATTCATCCTTTTGAACTTGGGATTTAGGTACATAACATAGCCTCGTCTTACATCATCGTAAGAAAACAAACACATAAGACCTAGTACCAAGCATAAGTAGTCACTTTAGTGATATGATGCAAGCGTGTTTACACAAGCCAAATGAAACCAACACATCCCACTCACCACATTAGTTGTTTTGGACTCGATGCCACACCTTCATCATGTCAAGGTTCCTTCCCACTCGCACTCATGTACATAGGTGACCCATGTGAACATTTTTCTCTTTAATGGCCACTCTTCCTAAGTTCCATAGGAATTTATTGATTTATTTACTGTGTACAATCCATTTTTCTAACTGCTAGCTAGAGTCTTATCTCCTCCTTTAATCATTTATTAATCCTATCCAATCTTATGAGAATTTTGATTATCACTCTATCTTGATAAATATTACACATATGCCACCCTTCAAGATATAGGCATACAACAATTTCCTCAGCTTTGAAACATATACATAGATACTAATCCATCTATAAGGAATACAAATACGTCATAGTCTCATGGTTGCTACTACCAATCTTATTAATCCTTGTATAATATAGAATAGATCATAATAGGGTGAATTCCACATATAGGGTCCTCTTTACCATAGCTAAGGCACAAGATGCCCCTACGTACAAGATTTTTTTACAAAACACAAACATAAATTAAGAATTGATTTCCTACATGGATCCCTAACTGCAATCTAGAAGTACTACCTTGTAATTTTATTACTCACAAAATTACTTGTCCTTAGTAATTTCGTTTGAAGCTATAGCCTTTTAACACATGCGACACTGACCACTTACGACCTCCAATGTCGTACTTGCACCTATCTATATCTTTTAGTTTCGTCCAACTATTACAAAATATCATTATTGATAGAATGAACGTCCTCCTTTTTGTAGTTAGATTCAACAACCTATTAATGAATATCACTCATCATTGGTTTACTTATAAGGAAACTCCCGAGGTGTATACTATAGCTACATTCCTCTAAGTGATCAATTATCCTCATAAATTTTAACTTAACCTCAAGATCATCTATACACAAGGTGGTGACACCAATGATTTAATTATTGACACCAATCACTATTATTTTGCAAAAACCAAGTACAATGTACACATGCTCAATGATTTGATACATAATCAATATGTAAACCAACTCAATTGTCACGTTATCTGATCTAAACTAAATGAAAATCCCTCATCACACATCATGAACATTAAGACCCAACATCACGAGTCACGGGTAAGACAATATGTATGAGGCAAAATGTAGGATATCGCATCGTCCTCGCAGCCTAGGTAGTCAACTCTGACCACATCTACTACCGGGGTCACACCTATCATGATTCCCCGCATGAAACCTACCATGTTACTCAATTTGACCTAAATTCGAATTTGTTTGATTCCACTCCTAACCATCTAAACAAATTCAAATTAACATATTAATTTTAATTTTGAATTATAAATCTAAATTTATATTAACCTAATTAATATAAATCAAACATATAATTAACATAATTTATTAAATTAAATCTTAGTTTAAATCTTAATTTATATTAACATAATTAAATCAACATATACATTTTTAAAATATAACTTAATTAAATTAACCTAACTAAATTTAAATTAGTCTCTAATTTAAATCAAATTAAATTAACATAACAAACTTATATTTCAAGTCACTATTCATGTAATCCTTATTACACGAGTATTATTATTATACTTTTTTTTCAAAATTTCTGAAACTATTAACCCTTAGTAAATTTTAAACATACCTACCTAAAATTTTAATTAACCCTACTCTATTTTAATTAAACCCTAATTCATGGAGGTCAATTGCATGAAGGCCACCCAACCCTTCACACTCCTTCCACGTTCAACTAGAAAATAATAAAAGAAAAATACTCATGAGGGGATGGCTGTAACCCTTCCTGCTTGAGTAGTATAAAAGACAATCAAAACGCACAATAGGGATTGTGTCTTGTAAATTAATTGTCCAATTTGAAAACTACCTAAATGATCTGTCTACTCCAAATCACTTCAAATAGAGATTTTGACAAAAATTGCTCTACCGAATTTCCCTGAGTGAGGAGCATTTTGGTTAGCCCTTATACAACTCCACCTTCACTTGCTTTCACCCCTCTTTCTGCGGTCCGCGCAGTGCACAATCGAGCTTTGGCGTGCATGTTGGGTGTGCGCTCATTTGATGAAATTACTCAAAATTTGGTTTGAGCCTTGAGACCAATTACCTCGTTGCTCACAAATTACACGTTCCCTTCAGATATCAAAGAACCCTTTTCCCTGCTTTCCAGTGGCTTTCACGGGGCTTAGCCATAAATTGACTAAGGATGCTAACAGAGTATGCAATGTCTAGCCTAGTTGTGGTGAGATAGTTCAAACTTCCTACCAGTTGTCTATATGAAGTGCCATCCACCTCCTTTGTGCCATCCTCACTACAGAGTTTGGCATTCTGTTCCAATGGAGTAGGTAATGGCTTGCATCCATCCATATGAAACCTTTGAAGTAGCTCCCTTGTATATTTACTATGTGTGACCAGTGTCATGCCAGCCTCTCTCCAAACTTCAAGGCCTAAACAGTAATGCAGATCTCCAAGATCCTTCATCTCGAATACCTGTGACAACTTCTGCTTGATTTCTTCAATCAGCGTAGAAGCATCTCCTGTTATGATGAGGTCATCAACATATAGAGAAATCAATGCAATGTGTCCCTTCACATCTTCCTTGACATACAGGTTGGGGTCACTCTTGCTTCTCACAAAACCTTGATGAGAGAAGAAAGTGTCGATCTTCATGTACCATGATCTCGGGGCCTGCTTCAATCCATATAGCGCCTTCTTCAACCTGCAAACAAGATGTTCATGTCCCTTCTTCACAAACCCCTCTGGTTGGACAAGGTACACCTCTTCCTTCAAGTCTCCATTCAGAAAGTTAGACTTGACATCCAATTGATGCATTTTCCAATGGTGCTTGGTGGCTAATGCAATCATCACTCTAATGGTGTTCAACTTGGCTACTGGTGCAAACGTGTCTTCATAATCAATACCCTCCTTTTGTGAATAGCCTTTTGCTACCAATCTTGCTTTATATTTATCGATACTACCATCATCCTTGAATTTAGATTTAAACAACCATTTGGAACCTATGGGAACTTTATCCTTAGGAAGCTCTGTCAATTCCCATGTGTCATTCTTCATTATAGAATTGTACTCTTCAGTCATTGCATCCATCTATTCCTTATTATCTTTTGCTTGTTCAAAATTCAAAGGTTCAACAACATTCATTACCTGAGTCATTAAGGCATAGTCTCTGAACCTTATAGATGGTTGAATCTGTCGTGTTGACCTCCTTTGTGTTTCAATTCCTGTTGGAGTTCCATCAAACATTCTTCTGCTTGTTAGAGATTCTTCACCACTTCTTGGTGATTCTTCATTGCTTGAAGTATCCATGCTGCTTGAATCTTCTTCTTGTTTTTGTTCCTATTCTACATTCTCATTTGCATCTTCCATGATGTACTCATCAGGAATGCACCATGTATCATTGATGTCCACCTGAGGACATTCATCTACATATTCATGAAATATTACATCTCTACTTGAAAAAACTTTATGCATACTAGGATCAAACATTTTGTATGCTTTATGATCATCACAGTAACCAAGGAAAATGCATTTGATATATTTTGCATCAAGTTTTCTCCTATCATCTTTAGGAACATGTGAGAATGCTTTGCTACCAAATACTCTTAGATGACCTACTTCAGGTTTATAACCATAAAGAGATTCAAAAGGAGTTTTATGGCCTAAGCTTGTAGTTGGACTTCTATTCTTCAAGTAAATAGCAGTGCTAACTGCTTCAGCCCAAAAACCATTAGAGATATTTTTACCTTTCATCATGCTCCTTGCGCATTCCACCAGGGTTCTATTCTTCCTTTCAGCTACTCCATTCTATTGAGGCGTATGTGGCACTGTGAACTGTTGCTGGATCCCATTATCCTTGCAGTATCTGTTGAAGGCTCCTGAGGAGTACTCTCCCCCTTGATCTGACTTGAGGATTTTGATGGGCTTTCCTGTTTCCTTCTCAACCATGTTTCTGAAGTCTTTGAAATATTCAAATACATCACAACTCAATGATCTAATCTGATCATTCACGAGAAGCCTTTGCCTCTAATTCACACAGCCTGCAACTAATTCACACAGCCTCACGGGCAACCTCTAATTCACACAACAAACGAACAAGCAACAGCCTCACACCTTCCAGATGACGGAAATCACAGAAATTGACACCTTCTTTCACGATCGCTCCTTCACAATTCATACACATCAGCGATCTCCTCCAATTCAGTGCTCATAATTCGCAATGCTCTCAGTTAGCTGTGATCACAACAATGACACCAATAGCGATTAGCAATTGCATTGGCTCTCTCTCAGCTTTTGGGCATCTACATGAAGCTTATATAGATCCCTTCACAATACGCACAGCATGAATAGCAGTGGATGCCAATCAGAGATAGATAACAGACAACTTTATAAGTGGGATGCTCAGCTGACTATCAAACATATCAAGAGTGGCTCTGATACCAAATTAAAAATAAGAATGTAAGGCATCCAACCACAGTGGGCACACACAAGAGAGACCATGCTCTCGCAATCTGATTAATTCATGAAATGATACATACATTTATAGGCTTGGGAAGCCTCAACCAAATCCCTGGAATAGTGGGGCTACCAAACTCTCATGAACACATAAATACAAGGCTGTTACAACAGATAGAGTGAAGACAATAACCAACACTAATTATGGAATCAACAATCCAAACAAGATACTATTTTCTCCATTATTCCAACAGGTGCTAGAAGCCTAGATGGCAGAAACAAATAACACAAGTGGGTCATTTCCAAAGACTAGCATCTGTCTTTGAAACTGTGCTTGAGATGGGAAGCACGATATGGTTTCTTGTGAGCCCCAAATACCCCCTTTATTATTATTTTTTTTTAGGTTGCGGGGTGGCGTAGTGCATAGACTTTCCTACAGCTAGAACATGAATGAAGAAGATTTGGAGAAGTTGCAAAGTATGGAAACATTGGTATCTTTGGAAAGGTGTACAGACCTAGCACATAGGTTGAATGCTCGACGATCTCACAATGGCATCACCCTCTCTCTTGCAGTCCTAGTTTCATTATTTATTATTATTATTATTATTATGCGTGGCTTCAGGGATGCCTAAGGGCACAACCCTCCCTCCATTTCCAACTATCCATTCTACTTGTTTGGATGAGCCCAATACTTCCTATAGCCATATAGCCATCGATGATAGGTCCATACCCTCCAATCCATAGACTGACATATGGTGCGGCACAGATGATACCTTACTCAAGACATAGCGCAATGATAAGTATAGTAACAGGGTTGGGGGTACACTCATCGTACGAGAGATGCATCCTCGTCACTGATATCAACATTGTTTATTGTGCCCCCATATTTTATCTGAAGCATTCGACACTCACAACTCTTCCAATGCATTGGCCTGGGTTGCACTCTTGGCCTTTGTTCGGTTGTTGTCTCGGTATGGAAGGCGTTTCATTAAACTAAGGACATGAATAAGATGGAGCGTTGGATTTTTAGTGATGACCTAGCAGGGAATAACCGTTAGAAACACAGTAATTACCTCTAGCTTTTGTAATTTGTATTATTAGAAGTAAAGTTAAGTTTACCTAAAGCCTACATAAAGCATAAAACATAAAGCTTAAAGCATAAATGCATTTTCACAAAGGTTTAAGAGATGGATTTGATATATGGATGCAGCAAGTTAAGGAAGCCTTCCTCCTTCTTCCCAAGATGCACTGTACTATGAAAGACGGTTTCTTGTCCCAATATTGGTTCTATTGCACACTTTCTTCCAAATCATAGGTAGTTTGCTTGGTGCTAGTATGTAGTGGCATATAGTTTGTTTGTAATGTAAATCTCATGGTAATTTTAGGTGTGACTAGGCCCTAAGGTCTTAGTTTTAGAGCTTGCAATTCTGATACCATGTGTAAGGACATGCCTAGGTCCTTAGTTTTCCTATTGTGATTATAACATTTTCATAGTTTGGTTTGTAACATTTGCTTATGAGTTAATCTATTTATGTTCAAACTTATGCTATGCAATCTCTTTCTCTATTTGAACTTATCTAAATATGAAGTTTGTACAGTTAATGAGCAAATTAACATCGTATTCAATCAAATTAACAACATATTCTTCCAAATTTTCTACATATTAATCCAATTAATCAACTCTCAATATAAATTTTTAAACACTAAATAAAATACCAAAATATCAAAATACATGTAGGATAGTTGTAGATCCCTAGAAAACTCTGCTATAGATATTTAGAAAACTCAACCACCCAAACAAGTTTTCCACCCTGACAACTAGGAAAGCCTCGCTGATTTCCTGGCTCCAAGAAACCATGTTGGACACCCGAGTCCAAAACCTAAGTACAAAGTCCAACCAGTTCTGTATCTCTCCCTTATAAGAAATTCCAGCCTCCTATGCTGAATTTCTCAAGTGCCAAAATAATCCCCTCCAAAAATCCATCTCCCCCTATCTATCTCCTCTCCCCTTCACTGAATCCATCCCCCTTCATTTAATACCTTATCCCATTTATTAATGTTCGAACTCCCAGTTATTTATATTTGAATAGGGTTGCATTTATTGCAAATAACAAAATATTTTTATTTATTTATTTAATAACCAAATATGGCTTATCAACATTAAATAACAATAATTTAATTCCTTGCTATTTGGGTCACCTACCATATTAATCAATTCATTGCAGAATAAGGTTCACTGGCGATTTCTTACTAATAGTGTACTTTAAAACATTAATTTGACATATCTTTTATTCAATAATACAATAACTTCATAATTTATAAGACATCAAGCTATTCTTTAACAATATCTTTCAACATAAGTTATGACATCAATATTATTATTCCCTGCCAAGGCAGGGTATACTAATCGATCATTAGTCAAATATTTTTCACTTCCATTAATTTACATCTTCACACAAAATCTTTTACGATGTTTTCTATAGTTTTCAAGAATTTTGTTATTAAACCGAATAATCTGGAAAATTAAATAATTATAAGAATTTTTAAAATTCAAAAATTGGATTTTTTAAATGGTTAAGTACACGTTTGATGGGACATAAATCCCTGAAGGAGTGATTTTAATTTTTAAATTTAAAAAATAAAATAAAATAAATATATAAAACAAAGAACCCTCATACTGCCACATTTTTTATTGACATCATAGCACCAACAAGTGTCTTATTTACATTAATGAATCCCATGAATTGTACATGTCTTGCTGTCATGAATATGTCTTTGTTGTTCTCTGTAGAACTTCCAAGGATATCATGGGAGAGTGACTCATAACGACAAATGCATTTCGCTTGGCATCTTGGCATATGTCGAATCCCCACCTGGGAAATTCGAAAGACAAACGTGTTCCTTCCTTTCCTAAGCGTGTTACTCCTCTCCCTCTCTCTAATTCATACTTTTGAGATGATCGACATGGAAGCCACTCAGATTACTCATACTATTGCATTCTTCCTTATCAGAGAACCCAGTTTGCATGCAAGGAATTGGCATGGGATAATATGGAATTGAGGAGGGTAAAGATCTCTTGAAGAAACTAGAGGAGCGGGGTACTGTAATTGTTTTGAAATCAATGATGGTTGATTTCCTCTTTGGCGTGTACTATTTTTCCCATTTCAAGGTGAAAATGTGAAGCTTTAGGGGTCTAGTCCTTTGTTAGCATTAAGTTATGTGGAAAGATGAGGTTTGTCATCAACTTTTGGTAAAGTGTGTTACACTGATCAAATATGCCCAATGGTTGGATCCTACATAGTATTCTACTTTTATTTCTTCTTTAGCAGCTCTCTCAGGAAGAGGTTATGAAATTCATTGTATATACCCTTCCACTTTTTCCATTTCTCTTGTAAATGTAAACATAAGACGTAATTCCCCCCCCCAAAAAAAATCTTGCATTATACCTAAAGCGACCCCTCTCTTATACATGGATCAAACAAAATAAATCTTGCATTATAACTAAAGAGATACCTCTCTCATCCAAAATTAAATGCAAATATATTTGGGGGAGAGCGATGAGCAGGAGGAGGGTTTGGATTAGGGTTTAGAGGGCGACGAAAGTGGTGGAGTTGTAGTCTAGTTCTTGTTGTTGATAGATTTGTGGGAAGGAGGTTTGCTATGGGGGGGGGGAGGAGACAAGGGGGTCTCGCCCCGCACCCATGAGGACACAAGAAAAAACACTCAGATGAACACTAAGATGAGGCCCTCTTAGGGAGTGGGAGGAGAAGGATCGAGTGGGCAACCAAACCAGCCAGATCCAAAGAAATGAAATACTTGCAAGCTAGGTCAATGCATGCTAAAAATGGAAAAGATACCCACTGTACAAATCGAATCAGAGGGATTAAGAGAACACAAAAATTATATGAAGGAACACACACGAATAGGGAAATTCGTAGGCATCTGGACAACAAAGAAGGCCCTAACATGGTGCATAAATGGCATGTCGAAGCCAAAGGGGCACTAGGACCTGCAGCTTGGAGTTAAAGGGTTCTTTATGGTGAATTTTTTTAATGTTGAGGATCATAACATAATAATGGATGGGGGTCCATATTTCTTTAATTAGGCAGGGCTCTTTTTAAGACCCTGGAAATATCGTTTTAATCCTAAGGAAGACTTGACAGTTGATCCAATCTGGATATGCCTCTATTCTCTGTCGATAGAATATTGGAGGGAATAAATACTAACAAATGTCAGAAATTCCATAGGATCTTTTGTGAAGTCCTCTGAACAAGCAAATTCGCTGTAATGTACCTAGTACGCAAGGATTTGTGTTTACATGGACCTTTCTTAGGATCTATCTAAAGCCATTAATTTGTCATGGGATGATGAGGAATGGACACATCCATTGGACTATGAGAATTTCCCATTCAGAGTAGAAGATGCCATGAGCATAGGCATTTGTTCAGGGAATGCCCCCAAAACACACCACCAGTACAACAAAAAAATAGGGGAACCACAGATGCGGAGGGCTTCACCAAAGTGACCAACAGGAAAAGGCACGTGAATAGGGGATCAAGGCTGAAAATACACAAGAAAACACAGATAGAAAATAAATTTGAAACCCTCAACCAAGCCTAGGTTATCACCTAGGTGGAAGAAGGAAATGAGATGACAAAGGTGACGATCCAACCGAGGAAAGGAGCGCATGACATAGAGGAAATGACTAAGGAACATGAAGAAGAAGAGAGTGTAGATATTGAAACGGAGGAGACAGAAGACGTGGATATATGAGAGCTAGACCTAGAGGAAATAGAGAAATCCTGTGTCAATCTAGACAAGGGGTAACATACATACCCACCAAGTTCGACTCCTATGCGAGGCCATCCTGAAGACCTCAAACTCCAATACCCTAGGGGTAATGACAAAAAACTTGAAATAAAACGAGGGTAAGAAAAATAACACTGGTGAGAAGTGGGGCATAAGAACTAACACATAGAGGATCAAGGCGGCAGGAGAGAAATTGGTGGCCTCGAGGCAATACCCAACCATTAAAGATGCCTTTAAGGCATTAAACAAAACTCTCTAATGAAAATTGTTTTTGGAACATAAGAGGCTTGAACAACCTCAAGAAAACAAGACTACTGAAGAGGACAATAGAGAAGGAAAAACCAAAGATAATAATGATACAAGAAACTAAATGTTATGAAGAAGAACTGAAAATGATGAGAAGGAAAATATGGAAGGATAGTGAGATAACAACTATGGATGCTTGGCGAATAGCGGGAGGTCTTGAAATTTGGTGGAATCCACAGAAGGAAGACCTGCACAATTGGGTAGGAAGAAGAAACTGGGTGGTGGGGGGTGAATTTAACCTCATAAGAAACCTGGAAGAGAAGAAAGGGGGACTAAGAACCCTCAATAACTCAAACCATAAGTTTGGGGATCTCATAGAGAACTTTCAACTGGTTGATATCGGAACTACTAATAACTTGTACACCTGGAACAACAAGAGGAGTGGGGAGTGTCAGACAACAGCGAGGTTGGATATATTTTTAGTTTCGAAGTCAGGAATGATGATGGGAGGGGGATATATTTCAGCTTTGGTCCTACCATCCGTTGGTTTCGACCACTGGCCGATAAGCCTTGATTGGGGAAGACCCAGAGAGCATTTGAGAAGACACTTCAGGTTTGAAATTTTTTGGTTAGTAACCCACCCGGAGTTCGGGGATCAAATTTGAGGTTAGTGGTAGGAATTTGTGCCTCCAGGAGGGTCCCTAATGTATAAATTCCAACAAAAATTGAAGTTTGTAAAGGATAAGGTTACAAAGTGGAATAAAGAAACCTTCGGTAATATCTTCTAGGAGAAACGAACCCTCATAACTCAGCTTGAGAGTATTGAAAAATAAATCCATATTGAGGGTTACAATGACGAAAGAAAGATAAAAGAAGCAGACATCCTTGGACATCTTGATATGAGGGAGAACCAAGAAGAAACCCCATGGAAAAATAAATCTAGAAATGGATGGCTGAAGGAGGGGTACACAAACACAAGACTTTTTCATAAAGCGACAGTGCAGTACAGGCAACAAAATGACATATATCGTCTTAGATAGGAAGATGGGACTTGCATCAAGACACACGAGGAAATAGAATAAGAACTCAGGAAATTCTACGGATACCTTGTGGAAGAACAAATCCCAGATAGGGGGACATCTATTGATAAAGTTGTGCAAAATATTCATCAATTGATAACCCAAGAACACAAGCAAATTCTAATGAGACCCATTGAGATGTCAGAAGTAGAAGAAGCGGTGAAGAACATGGAGGGATGGAAGGCACCATGACTGGATGGTTTTACGTCCTACTTCTTCCAAGATTGTTGGGATATTGTAAAGGAAGAAGTCTTGGTTTTGGTGGAATATTCCAGGAGATCAGGGGGAGTTTTACAAGCCTTCAATTCCACCTTCCTCTCGTTGATTCCTAAGGAAAAGGGAGCGGATCAAGCCTTTAAATTAAGAATTATAGTGTTATGTAATGTCATATACAAGATAGTTACGAAGGTAATTGCTAACAGATTAAAACCCATACTTCTCTTAATTGTCTCTCCGGAGCAAATGGGATTCGTGGAAGGGAGGAAGATACTTGATGGAATTGTTCTAATTCATGAACATATACATTCCTTACGAGTTTCTAAAACTCTTGGTATGTTGATCAAGCTCGACCTATCCAAAGCTTACGACAAGCTTAGTTTGCAATTTATGGAGCATATGTTGAAGGCATTTAGGTTTCAGGAATCTTGGGTAAGATGGATTATGAACCTGCCATCCTCTACTTTGCCGTCCATTTTGATCAATGGCACCCCTACCCCAACCTTTAAATCCACCAGAGGGATAAGGAAATGGGACTCCCTATCCCCGTTCCTCATCCTGATGGCAGAGCGATTGGTCAGATTAATAAAGGCCAAAGTGTCCAATAACTCCATCAGAGGCTTAAATCCCCACGGATAAGACCAAGCTCACACACACCAGCAGTTTGTAGATGACACAATGCTATTGGGGTACTCTTCAGTCCAGGAATCATGTGCAATAAAACAAGTTCTGAATGATTTGCTGGAGGACAACGATATGGAGATAAATAAGGAAAAATTGGGGGTCTTCTTTCTTAATACCCCCGTAATCCTTAGGAGGAATATTTTAAGAATCCTGGAATTTCAACTGGGATCCTTCTCGTCAAAATATCTTGGGGCCCTAATCTCATAATCCATGATAAAAAAAGTCTCTTGGAAAGATCGGTTGGACAAAATGAAAGCCAAATTATCTAACTGGATTAGGAGGACGCTGGATTTTCCTAGAAGATTGGTATTGGTTCAATCCGTGCTCCAAAATTTTCCCATGTATCTCTTCTCTGTCTTATCTGCCCCTGAGAAGATACCAAAAAAAAAAATCCGTAATCTTAGTGATCCTTCCTATGGGGAGGCTATGAGGACCAACAGAAGTGGGAACTAGTTGGATGGAAAGAAGTTTGTACCCCGAAGATGTTGGGAGGATTAGGCCTCTGTGACCCATTTGTGAGCAACAAGGTACGGGGAGATAAGATGTGGTGGAGATGGGCCACCCACACAGATGAACCATGGGAAAAACTATGGCATGTCTAATATGCAAGAGAATGGGAGAAACAAAACCTAATCTACTTCGCAGAGGATAAGGCCGGTTCTTCTATTTGGAGGACAACCCAGGAGAACAAAGTTTTAATCCAAAGACACAGTTTTTGGGAAGTGCAGAATGGAGACTCGACCTATTTCTTCAAAGACTCATGGAAACAACCCCATAACTTGGATAGCCTAACTAACCTCCCTACTCTCAAGGCTAACCTAGAAGAAAATAATTTAATAAAGGTGAAGGAGATGTTGGAAACATGGAATGCAGATGGAACTTTCCAAAAATGGCGAGCTAAGGAGTGGTGGAGGAGATGGATCCCTCAGGACAACATCAAAGAACCCTTGGACACTATCCAAAAAGGAAAATTAAGGCTCATAGAGGACAAGACAAAATACAATGGGGGTACCCGCAATTAGGAATGTTCAACCTCAAAGAAGCAACATTCCTACATGTAGGTTACAACCAAATCCCATGCGACCCCAAGTGGGGAAAAATATGGGGAAGAAACCTATGGCCCAAGATAGAGTTGTTTTTGTGGTTTTTTGTTAGACGTCGAATCCTGACATGGGAGAATCTTATGAAGAGAGGCTTTATGGGCCCGACATGGTGTAGCATGTGCAACAGGGAAGGAGAAAGTATGGAACACCTTTTAGAGGGATGTTTTTTTGCATCAGATCTCTGGGATAAGGGGAGAGAAATTTTCTGCAAACCCCTCCTAAGCAACAAAGATCTAGTCAAAACGATAATTGGATGGAAGGAAAAACCCTTTAAGAATGTAATTCTTAACTAGATTTGGGACCTCTTCCCTAGTTTCCTCACATGGGAGGTATAGAAGGAAAGAAATCGCTGCATCTTCGAGGGGCAGAGGAGGAAGGAGGAGGAAATCTGGTCAATATTGAATAATTGCATCCGAGAAACCCTAAAAAATATCCCGATGGGAAGAGAAGGATATCCAAGCATAATTAGAAGAGAGAATAATACTCTAGGACTGGGGGATCCATTCCTTACTCGAGCATCTTTCCACTAGACAACCCCCAAAAGGACAAAGAGTAGCCCTGGAAAATAGCATAACCCACCGAAAGGCTCCTTCAAACTGAATTTTGACAGGGCTTCAAAAGGCAATCCAGGAATGACAGGTTATGGTGGGATAATCGAGAATCATCAGGGGGAGATCAAAGGCCTCTTCTGGGGAAATATTGGGGAAGCAACAAACAACACAGTGGAATTGGATGGCATGGAAAATGGTTTATGCTGGCTTCTTAAGATGGGATGGAATCCAACCATTAGTGAGGGAGAATCGCAAGTGATCATCAACATAGCGACTAGGATCTAGGCAGGCGCAACTGTCTCCAAAACGAGGATGAACTAGAGGTTGGAAGAAAGATTGTTTCAACTTGAGGAGCTGCTTGTGGAGACCCTTGGCATTGTCTTCAACCACGTTCGAAGAAGTGCCAACAAAATATTCGACTTCATAGCCAATCATGGCATCACAGAGGGAATAGATATCTCGGAAAAAGTGTGGAATGAAATCGATGATGGAGACTTCCGGAAACGATGCAGCCGCATCACATCCAAGGATCTGGGAACCTCGAATGCAGGTGAAAGGGCGGACACAAGGCCACAGGAGGGAGGAGACGTGGTGCGAAGATAGAATGGGGAGATGTCATAAGAGGGGGGAGATGTGGCGCAATGAGAGTAGGGGGATATGTCAGTAGCGTGAAGGGAAGTTGGAGTCAGGACATCACGTGTCAATGCAAATAGATGTGAAGAAGACATGCAGCATGGGGAAAGGTGGCATCGGGAGGTTTCCATTTATGGGAAAATACGGGGAGATGATTTCCCGCATCAACGTCATAAACGGATGGTGGGAGGAAGCTAAGGTGACGGACAGTCAGTACAGTGGGAAGCTGGGTGACAAGATGAGCCAATACAAGGGAACATTAGCAATGGTATAAAAGAGGATACAAAACAATTAACGGATGACATTGAATGACTTTGATGCTAGCCTGATGCCAAACATGTTTAAAATGGAGGAAGCTCTGTGAAGGGCGGTGCAAAAACATGAAGATAATATTTGCGTTAGGTGCAAATTAGATGCGTTAGAACTCTGTAATTGGGAAATGCCCCCCCGCCAAAGGATGTGCAGCCGAAGGGGAGGGGGAAGCCACTAGGAGAGGGTGACGCAGATTGAGGAAGGAATTTATGAAAGGGGTTCCTCCTTGCATAGATAAGCTCATTTTGGATATGGAGGAAGAAGTTATCCAAAGCAAAATTGAAGATCATGGCATGGATGCACGGTTTAGCCCGTATTGGGTCTTGAGGAGAATTATGGTAAAGACACTCATGGAGTTCTGGAACTGGAAAGGGATCCGATCAGTGGGGTAAAAGAGAATACATAACCGCCTCCTGCAGTTGACAATGCTCAAGATGTTCCTGCTGCCTCGAGGCATGTACCTCCCACTATAGCTGCAAACACGCATGAGGAAGGATCTTCCATGGCAAAGGGGGAACGGTAAGGTCTCTTGGTCTGTGTTTTATTTTGTCTGGATTATAATTAGACGGCGGGTCGAGGTAATGGTAGTCTGGACAATGGCCATATGCCTAGTATGAACTTTGTTTTGAATGATAGCGGCTTTGCATAAGCTGGGATTTTGGCTCCAAAGGTGTTTCAGGGTGGGGAATCTTTGATTGTTGTATGGACCACGTAGATTTTATGGGGGGCTCGTACAACATCGTTTTTATGTTTCAGGCTCCGCCGGGGGGAATTAATCTTGTAAGACCTCTGCTCTACTTGTGGGAATACGAGGCTTAAGAAAAGATTTTTGTATCTAATAGTTTTAAGGAGACTGATTAGAAAGGGAAAGGGAAAATCAAAGCCAGCACAAGGTCCTATAAAACCTGTTTTTGTAATTTTATGTACAACACTATTTAACTTTTAATAGATTTTTTCTTTCTTACTCACCAAAAAAAACAATCCCTCTCTCACACATGGCCCTAACATTTTTTTCATTTTCAATAGGAGATGCTTGCTTGGTTGGGCCGAGGAGGAGTAGTCCTCTGTTTCTTAGCTCTTATTGACATAATTTGTATTATTTCATGAAATACAAGACTTGTCTTTCTTTCCCAAAAAAGACATTTTGACGGAGGTAAAGCCTGTTTGTTTCCTTGAATAGGACCAAGCTTGATGTTCGTGAAGATTATGTGTTAAATGACAATGTAATCACAAACCAAATTCATCTAACTTGTGATTCAATACGTGATGGCTAATTTATCATTGCTTAACACAAGTAAGCTTTCCCTGGCAAGCTATTAAAAACCTTAACAAAACACACCATTTCTTGGCAAGAAAATGCATATTGTGATTGCAACTTATTCACATGATTTACCCTCAATTTCCAGCTACTAACAATGGCGATGTCTATTGCATCTTGTAAGTTGTTCCGTACTCTAATTTTCCATTAATTTTTTTGTAAATAAACTATTTTCTAAATTAGCATGTAAACCACGAACATATTTGCTATATTACCTAATTAGTATAAATCATTGTACCATAATTGTTTTTTAACTAATAAAAACAAAATACTAACTGTTCGCCACCTAAAAAATGAGACTCAAAGCATAAAATGCTCAGACAGAGGCCACACTATGGACTCCATCTGTACTTGTCTGGTTGCAGATAGCTGAAATGAATTTGGTCTAACTGCAACAAACAACCTATCGCCTCTGTCCAGGTGTTTTTCTCTTATCAAATTATTAAAGAACCCAATTTCACTAGAAGACCTATCTTTTTGAAAAACTGCGATCTTTCTAACCTAGATGAATAAACTGAAAATTCATTAGGATGAAACTGACACTAATTTCATGCAATTCAAGAAACAATAAATCAAACCTTGTTTTTTTCAAACCAGAAAAAACAACTTGTTATTCAAATGAATCAAAGTTGTTACATCTTCTCAAGTTCTTTCACAAAACAAAAAGCCATTCTTTCGAAACTAGCTTTCTTTCTATCAATGTTACTTAGAATCAACTAACAAACAACTTCACTATTCTAGAGCGGGGTAAGCCCACAGAGACGACTTTTGAAGATAACACTTCAAAAACATACCAAAACAAACTTTTACGCCAGCAATATGGCAAATAGGGACTAGCAGAGCTGTCAAAAAGAAAGACTCAGTCAAACCAACAAGAGACTAAGTACAGTCCAAGGAATCGTCCTCAATGAGAATTCCATCAATGAAAAGTTCATATTTGATGGTACCATCATAATCACCTACATCCTGTTTGGAAAGGCTGTTCGCATCCTCGTTTAATCTCTGTGGATATGCTGAAATGAAATACCCTGTTACTCCTAGACATTCAAACGTTAATAAAATTATATATTAATAAAGTAACTAAACCCAAAGGCGAATGCACCTCATGGATCTGAATTTTTGCCACTAAAGGACATGAGAGCTTGAGAGTATGGTTATTTGTTTATTTTTATTTTCACTAAGAGTGATAGTATTTATCTGGTCAACCGATGAAAAAGAAACAAAAAACACCTACCGTCACAAAGACCATGTCTTCCCCATGAACAACTGCCTCAACTAGAGCCTTGCTCTCCTCTGTAACATCGATACCAATATATGGGTTCCCGCCTGCTCCAAGTCCTCTTGTTGACTTCTGACCAATCTGTAATTGGTATTCAGGCCTCACAGGTGACATTTTCAATGCCTAAGCATCTGTGTTGATAACCCATAACTCCACACCCTTCATATCACTCTCAATCATTATGTTCACAGCATTTGAGCCTTTCCCTCCTACTCCTACAACATTAATTGTGGCCTCATCGTAGTTTGGAGTTTAAAGCGAGTCTCTCCAGGGACCAGACATCGTGTTTGCATTCTCTTTCTCTCGAAAACCTGCTATATCACGTCCATCTTTCTAAATATTTGAAGCTCGAGGATTAAAATCCAAGAGGGAATATTGGTGACTGTAGGAAGAAAATGGTGGCATTGCTGATCTTAAAAGATGCTTGATCCTTTGAGCATTTCTTGAATTCCCTGCAGCTGCATAACTTGCTAGGGGCTTCACATTATTTATTGTAAGTGCTACATTATTCTTCGTGCACTCCAGATATCCATTATGCAGTTGAATATTGACATGGGGACAGGAGCCAAACATGATATTCACAGGCTCTGCATGGATCCATTGTTCCATTGATGATTTAGCAATCCTGCGAAAATAATTTTCTGGCTGAAATGATTTGCATTTCAGAGAAGGAGATACCCTACAAGATGCCAATGAACTGAGTGGATGGGAAGACCAATCTCCTGAAAATGAAAAATGACAAGATCCATGAGTCACAAACTCTTAAGATCTCTTGTTTATGGTAATTTGGAAGATGATTCCTCCAGATGATCGGGAAACTAAATTGATTGAAGATGATGGCCCAAACTGAAGGAAATAATCCATTTTCATGAACATATAAAGATAGTGACCTAAAATTCCAACTACCAGCCTCTGACATACACGAAATAGGTTCCACAATACCACCCCATCATTTTCTTCTTCTTCGGCAAGAAGGATAAGGATTGTTTGCACCACACATATTTACAAGCTCACCCAAGTTTGCTATATATATATTGGGAAAGCAAAGATGACTCCAGAACATCTCCAGGAAAGACCCTCGAAGAACCCTTTAAGAATCTCTTGAATCCCAATGCATTCCTACCGAAAATACAAGAGCACAGACCTGCACAAGTTGAGTTTTTAAAATGCATAAATAGCAAAACACCAATGGGCAAGCTGAAGCCTCTCTTCAATATAGGCAACACCGTATGCAATAAGTCTTAGACAGGGGTTACATTAGCAAAGAAATGGGTTCTCAGTTCAACACAATACAATTCAAATCCTACAGAAGCAAGCCGAAACCTCAAAGACGAAAAACAAAATACAAGAAGCACTTCAATTGTTTAAAATACAATGCCACTTTGGTCAAGATGCTGACCCAACTGGATCAAATCTGTGAAACCCACCAAGAATAATTGATTTCCCAACCATGGATCGAAGTCAACCTTTGATTAAAATTCAACCTTAGTTTGGATCGAAGTCAACCTTTGATTAAAATTCAACCTTAGTTTGAAGTCAACCTTAAATTGAAATCAGCCATGGATTGAATTCATTAATTTTAATATTATTAATTGTTTGAAGTCAACCTTGGCTTAAAATCAACCTTAGGTTGAAGTCAACCTTTAATTCAAATTTGGATTGCAGTCAACCTTGGATCGAAGTCAACCTTATATTGAAGTCAAGCTTCATCCAATTGCAACAACAATTCTATGTGTTCCTCCTTACTATCCTTGAAGGATTTAATGAGGAGCTCCTTCATCTACCAGTACAAAGCCATTATTTTGTAGTGTTTAGTTTACCTAGACCAAAAGGAACATGTGGCATGAACCCATGGGCCCATCTCCTCTTTAATATCCTCATTGTGAAAGTATCCTCATTCGGTCTTTATCCATGATTCATCCCAATCGATTTCCCAATTGATTTTTGTTGGGGTGTACTACCAATATAGCTCCCCCGCCTTCATAACCTCCCGCATTGCCTGAGTTTGTGGGCATTTCCCTTTGAACCTACTTCTATGTTGTCCACAAATTATGCTTGCCATGGATTGGAGATAAATATACGAGCTACCCACACCGAGTAGGGGAACCCATCCACGAGCAAGAATTAGACCCAAGCGGGAGTACCTCGAACCTTTACAAATATGCGGTAACAATTGAAGAGGTTGTGCTAGTAGGGGAGTGCAAATAATCAAACAACCATTGCCATTCTTGAAGCCCTTATCTCTATAGGAAATCCTCAAACCAATACAAAGAGTCAAGATCAACAAAGACAAAAAGTTGGTGCTTACAGGGAAGTCCTATCTCTCATTCAAGCATTCTCGATCACCAAGGCCTTGTTGTTATGGGTAAATCCACATTCTCAAAAATACCATGAGCCACCATATTTCCATCCTCACATCTATCATTAAAACTTCATCTTGGAATAATGGTTGAAGGCCTTTTAATTTAGTCATGCTGTTGCACAATACTAGGGTTAGGCTACATATCTCCCATCCCATACCCTTTGCATGTCATCAATATTTTACCAATGCCATACATCCATCCTCCATCCTCATCTGCCAGTTTCCTTATCGCTAGAGTGTGTTGTGGCCATGCGCTTGCCACCTTTCATATTCCTAACACACCATCTATGGGGTTTTTCTTCCTTTTCTTACTTTACATCTTGAGAACTTAATCTTGAGAGTGTTTTGGTTGTTAATATTAGTATGAATGGGATGGGGATACTCCTACACACATGTGGTCACAAATGATTTGTCTGGCATGATGGAAGTGAGTGGTGAAGGCCAGGGTTTCATTTGTGGGAGAGGACGAGACACTATATCTGAGAGGATCGATATGATGGATTCAGCCTTGCGACCTATGGTAATTATGATAGATTGCATTATGGGGATGTCTGGATAATGATAATGGAAGCTCCCTTAGATTGCTAGAGTTCTCTCTTGACTACTACATTGCTTTACTTGCCCCATGAGAAGATGTTGCACGATGGTAAAGGGTAAGCAGATGTGGGGGGGGTTCCAACAAAAGAAGCATGTGAATGTACATGCCTAAGGTTATTACACCGGGGCTTCACTGGAAGGCAATATAATATCACGTTAATTCATATTGCGGTATTAAATATTCATGAAAACCTAAAAATTATATTGCTTATATATTAAGGAGCAAAGGGTTTTTTTTATTTAATGTAACAATACAAAAATACTTTGGGGTCTTTTTTATATGGGCGAGATGACAAATATCCACCAAATGGAGATGGCAGGATCACGGCTGGATGAGAAATCGGGTTGAGGCAAGGCTCGGGCTTACCAGTACACAGGGAAATTGCGTCTTGAGGCATGCTTGAGGCTAGGGGTTTCGTGGTGAAGTGGGTTTCCAGTTGATCATAGTCAAGAGACATTGGTCATTGATAGCCAATTGTTACCAATAGCACTCATCCAGTTGTTACCAATAGCCTTGGGAGGCTTTAAGCCTCCAGGGCCTGTTATAGGCCCTCGATAGGCCTTGGCGGCTTGAATACCCAACCACTCGTGCCTATTATAGGCCTTGGGAGGTTTAGTCAGCCTCCTAGAGCTTGCTACAGGCCCTGGGGGCTTGGATACCTAGCCCACAACAATATTAGTCAGCAATTGGGGAACTGCAACATGCAATCTAAATGTTGTACTATGTGCATTGGCTCTAGTGACATACAAGAAGTGATCTCCTATATCTTCATTAGACCATTAGATGATGCAAATCATAATGATATATGGTTGAGTAATTGCATTGTGGGTGAAGTAATGTGCATCCACAATATACATCGAAAGAAGCAAGGTGCATTGTAGAATGCATGTGGGGCCATAAGAGGGGTATCATATCAATATACTAGGTAGAAATATAAAGGGGTATAAAAAATGTTAATGAAAAAATTGATACATATAATATCTAGTGAAAATAGGGTTTTTTTTTTAAAATTGGGAAGGCATATTGGGAGGGGGTTAAAAAAAACGATTTTGGAAGGTATTTTCCAATATTTAGTGAAATTAGGGGTATTGTTTCATATGCCACGAACGAACGTGCTATGATAGAGGATTATTGAGTGAAGCCCTCGTGGGTTATTATGCATAAAAAAATAGCCAAAGATGCATACAATAACATAGTTTTAGCCTCAACCTGATAGAGAATTGAAGGAATGGAGCCTAGATGGCGCAAGTGGGAGGATCTAACTTCTGAGGACATTTAGGCTGACTTGGGGAAGAACACTGAGGATGTTGGCACATCCCAAATTCAAGATATAAAGTGTATGAAAACCATAACTCTCTACTGGAATGTAAAAACCCTTATGGGAAAGGATTTGATAGACATTGCAGTAGAGAAGATAGAGACTCAACTCCCGTAGATGTAAACTCACGTGCAGCTCATGAGTATGGAAACAACCCTCAAGATGCTAGCTAAATCTCACGTAGAGATGGGAGAAAAGATGAGCGTGCTAGCCAAAGCCACTACTGGCATGGTCTTTAAGGAGTGTGTCTCTCATAGTCAAATCAACACAACAAAGGAGAAGCCTGCGATGCCCACAATGAACATCTATGATGATTCACAACATTAGACTCCTCTACTTTATGTTTGGTTTTATTTTAGTTTCACAAAACTTACTTGTTTTGATTATAGATATGGTAGATACTCTAGGTTGCTTGATTATAGTTATTTTAAGCATAGATACAATGACTGTTCTCTTTTATGGAGCCTTTGCTCTATTTTTATTTATTTATTTAGACTCTCTCTTAAGAATAGTGATTAAACTCTGGTTTTGTGGTTGGTTTGGTTTCCGCACACCGAATTATGTAATTTGTGGCTTATAGTTAATATAATGTTAAATTGAGTAAAAAAAAAAAATATAATACAAGTTTTAAATATTTTAAGTCATAATAAATTATATATATATAGGAAGAGTATGTGTTTCCTCCTAGAAGGTCATAGGTTCAAATCCGGAGAGGGGTAGGGTATGTACACCTTTGTAGACTTTAACAATTAAATTGCTGCGCAGAGGTGGGTCCCTTGTCCCACAAACAAGGAGGTCTCAAACACCAAATTGGTGTCTCGCTTGGCGGTGACCTTAAAACATAGATTATTAATATTAAATTTGATACGAAAGAATTTTTTTTTTTTTTTATTTCAATCTAATCAATAGATATACCATCAACATCTCCGAGAGAACATTTTATACATAAGAACATATTTGCTCCCATTAGTTTTTTTTTTTTCCCTGCGAAAAAAAAACATACTATTGATATTCAGAAGTATTTGAATCAAATAGTACATGATATGTCAACAACCATAGCTAACAGTCTCACAAAAGGATTACAAAGTGCTCCTAATTTTTCCAGATACATACAAGATATACAAACATTGATAAGCAAAATGCAAATTGCTCAATTAGACCAATGCCTAGTAAAGAAAATATAAAGAACCCGACTCTATCATCGTGTTCTCCCAGTGTTCTTCCCAAAATAGGAAGCCTTCTGTGTCGCCTAGAGCCAGCTTTGACAAGTTATCATCCTGTGAGTTGAACTCCCGATAAATACGGGTCAAGGACAGAGTGTTAAAATCTTGTAGCTCTGTCAAAATTCTACTGCATCAGTAATCCAAATCCAGAACTTGTAGACTATGCTCTCCTTGTGCCCACTTAATGGTGACACGTGAATCTCCAAAAAATTTAATAGTACCCAGTCCGAACAAATTTGCAATGTGGATAACACACCAGAGTGCTATTAATTCTGCTTTCATATTGGTTCCTTTGCCACAGTTAAGGAGAAAAGAGAAAAAGTGATTATAGTTGAGATAAATTACACCACTTGCTCCACATATTCCAAGTTGCGCAGCACCATCGAAGAATAGAATAGGGTCATCAAAGGTAACCTGGAAGTCTCCAATAGCTCGCTGGGCAGGATTAGATACAATTGGCATATAATGGTGGTACTGGCGCACAACAACATTGAAAATATGTTCCAAGTTAGGACTACAGTTCTCAAATATAGCCATATTACGTGCTTTCCAAAGAACTGAACAAATAAACACCAAAAGAGTAAGATGGGACCTGCAACCTTTTACCCATAGATGGAGACAAGATTCAATGCGTTCACCACCCCAGCATTTAGTAATACCATAACATATGTAGAACTTCTCCCAAAGTTTGAGCGTAAAATTACAACTGATGAAGATATGATACATAGATTCAGCTTCTGTATTGCAGAAAACACAGATGCTAGGGCCACTCCATCCAATAGCATTCAAGTTTTCCTAGGTTTTGAGATGCTCCTGGAGCAGGAACCATGTAAAACATTTTAATTTAAGAGGGATGTACCATGACCATATCATCTCATACCACCAGTGTTTTGGGATGATGCATCAATTTTTAATCATGTAGGTATATGCTGTTTGCGCCATGATCCTTCCTGTAGCATTATTTCCTGCCCAAATCACCTCATCAGCCGCACCTATCAGGAGAATACCAGCTTCGTTCAATGCTCGGATGTATCGTTCCCATTCTTCCTAGTAATACTGAGGGAGGTTTAAATCTTCCGCCAATCTCCAATAACTGTAGGAGTTTTTATTGGCGATTGCATGAAGTGTATAAATACCAACATTCCCGAGATATATTAATAACCCCTGTGAGAGAGAATAACCATCAACTAAGCCCAAAATCGGATCGAATCCTATAGCCACCTGTAGACCATTCCCAACCTTCCATTTCAATTCAATCGCTAACTAGCAGTAAACCTTCAGAAAGCCATTCCATATAGGAGATATAACTCTAGTTGCTTTATTGGGCCTTCTCAGCCATTTGGTAATTTCACTTTTCACATATTTGTGCTGTATTACCTTGGACCAAAGCGTGCCACCAAATAAAGCTCTCCAAAGATTCTTCAATCAAAGAGAAGCGCTGAACACCGACAGGTCTTTCAGTCCCCATCCTCCAGCGGCTACCGGTCTAGAGAGTTTATCCCAGCCGATCAAAGATATATAAGTATTCTTGTGTCCTCCAGTCCATAAGAAATTAAAAATAAGTGATCTAAGTTTGTTAATCACTGAGCATGGTACATGTAGAAGTGATAACCAGTACACCGGAGTCCCCATCAAGATAAATTTTATAAGTGTAAGTTTCCCCCCAATGGAAAGGAGGCGGTACGTCCAATGTGTAATCTGGTTCTCAAATTTTCGAATCAGCCACTGCCAATCCCCAATACGGTAGCCATTGGGCTTGAGATGGAAACCTAGGTAGGTAAAACCCTCAATCATCTTCTTGCACATATAGGGCATCAGTGAGTTTATAGCTTGCAACCGATCTGGCTCCACCACATTCTCATAGAGACATGTTTTTTTCAGGCTGATCTTCATACCCGAAGCCTTACAAAAAAGGTCCAGGATGCTATGGTAGGTCCTCCATTCCTCCACAGTATCATTACCAGCAACCAATACATCATCAACAAACATTGCATGTGTAATAAATAGATCCTTAGAAAGTTTCAATCCCTTTATCTTGCCTTCATGCTTAGCCATCTTAATCAACTTGCTTAGTCCATCGATAATTAACAAGAATAAAAATGGCGACATCAGACAGCCCTGTCTAAGACCTCTTGAACATCTAAAAAACGTGGTAGGAGAACCATTCACCAGAACAACAATACTCATCGAATTCACACATGCCAAGATGCACTGTATAGCAAGAGCAGGGACTCCGATCTGGATAAGTATTAACCGAAGAAAATCCCAATTCACTCTATCATAGGCCTTCTCTAAATCAATTTTGAGGAGAATCGCCTTGAGTTTCTTACTTTTGATGGAATGAAGAAGTTCCCGAGTGATTCCAACAGCATCATGAATTTTTCGGTCCTCTAAAAAAACAAATTGCTCCGGGGTGATGAACTTAGAAAAGATAGGCTTAAGACGAACAACAATAATCTTTGAAACAATCTTATAGCTCAGATTACACAGTGCAATAGGTCGAAAATCACCAAAGGTCTCTGGATCATTAGTTTTTGGAATTAGAGTAATGAAAGTAGCATTCAAAGCACTAGAGACATACCCATGTGTCCGAGTATATTCCACCATTTGCAAAATCTCCTCTCCCATAATCTCAAAAAAGTGCAAAAATAACTCCACAGTCTAGCTGTCGGGGCCTGGACTCTTCTCTTTAGCAAATGTTTTCAGGGTTTTTTCAACTTCTTCCAGTGTTATCATCTGGCATAAGTCCTCTGCCTCCTTATCCTCAATTTTTTTTGGAAACAGTCTCATCACTTGTAGCTGTGACAGAAGGTCACACTCCTTATCATCACTATAGATAGACTGGAAATGTTCCTTTGCCAAGGACTGTAGCTTCATACCACCTGTCACTTCAACCCTATCCCTGTTCTTCATCCTCCAGATCGTTTTATTGTTGTGTCGAGATGAGGCAAAAGTATGGAAAAGTTTAGTATTATTATCTCCATAATTGAACCAGAGAGCACGACTCTTCAAGCGCCACTCTTTTTCCTCATTTAATAAAATGATGTCTCTTTCAGATTCTAGTATTCTCACCAAATCAAAGGATTGGATTTCAAATGGAGCTTCCAGCAGTGCCGAATATAATAGATGGAGTCGGGCTTCAATCTTTACTAAGCGTTGTTTCTCCAAAATCTTCCTTCTATGTATCTATGATGAAACTTTCTCCTTTAGACATCTCATCTTTATGTAAAAATGATCTACCGGATTATGTTCCACATCTTCACTGAATTGCGACCAGATTGTCTTGACAAAACTAACAAAATCCGGATTCGATACCCAGGAACAATCAAATTTGAAAGGGTAATTTTGTTGCAAAACATGATCATCCATCTGTAGAAAGACCGGCCAGTGGTCATATATCTTCACCTTACCAACCCATGACCGATGCCGAGGACATGACTGCAACAGAGTACTTTTGACCAAAAATTTATCTAAATGTTTCAATATGCAGTCATGTCCACCACGTCCATTGGTCCAGGTGGGAGCCATATTTCCTATAGAAACATCAATGAGATCATTGTCAGTTATAAAACCTGTAAAATAGTCTGCCATGACATCTTCTTTTGCTGTCAATCCCCAAATTTCCTGAGAAAAGCGAGTAAAATTTAAATCACCCGCAATAATAAGATCCTCCCTGCTGAGTAACCCTGATGTATGTAGACCCTTCCAGAAAGGTTCCCAATTTTTGTAGAGGGAATAGAAATTTAAAACTGACAATGGTATATTATCCATCATACGATGTCCCTCCAACAATATACCCCATACAGTTTTGTAGGAGGAAAAGGAATAAATGCGTGGATCCCATGCCACCAAAAGTCCTCCCGACAACCCAACGGAGCTAGTAGCAGAAATTTCCCAACCCCCCAGGATGTCAATAAGTTTGGAGATCGCCACCATGTCCTCACACATGGTTTCCTGGAGTAAAAAAATAGGAGGGCGAGTAGTAATTAAAAGGTCTAAGAGGGCCCTAACTCGCACAGCCCGTCCCACACCACGAATGTTCAAGGAGCAAATCGACATTAGGGAACACAATCCTCGGGGGAATTTTCCTCTAAGACCCCCAATAACAACAGAAGTTGTCTCCCCATCCCCAGCCGAATTCAGTCGTTCTGAGAGAGGGACAAAGATCGAACCCACCTTCCTGATCGAATCCTCAGCAATGTGAGTCTTTCTCCGAGGTTTTCTAATAGTGACATTCTGGAACATTGCCAAATTTAAGGACTGTACATTTGAGTTTAAGGTGGGGTTTTTGGAGAATACAAGAAGGGCACTCTTAAAGTCCTCACCCACCGAAACCCCAAGCCCACCTTGGTCCAAAAGTGAGGTATCTAGTGAGGAAGGATGTCCTTTCTCCAAAACCCCCAGATCTAACATAGCCCCCCCTTCATCCGCCATATCAGAACATGTAGTGGTTGTATCTACATGGGAGTTGGAAATAGTGTCCCCCACCCTCGAAGGGTCCATACCAAACAACTTACGGTTAACACATACCTTTTCTAACAGACCATCCTCGTGTAACCCCTCAGTTGTACAATTAGGGTTATGTAGTTTCCCCGGACATCATGTTTCTTTAAGCTATCATGTGTGTCAAAAATCTCATTAATGTCAGCATCCGAGAGACCATGGAGTGTAGGAGGAAAAGGTAACGTATGCTTACCTGGAGTCCGAAGGGTGTCCAAAGGTTCAGCAATTGAGGATGTGAAAATGACCGGCTTCGAAGCCTGCTTCTGGTCTAGTATCCCCCGAGTGTGGAAATCCGGACATCGTGCCTTTGTGTGCCTTGTTTGTTGACAGTGGAAACAACGAAATGGAACCTTATAGTAATCCAGTCTCTATCACTAGATTTTCGAACCCCACACCAATTCTACCTCGGCCGGCAACCCCTTGTGTACATCTAATTCCACCATAACCTTTGCAGCCCTCCGGTCATATCCAAAAAGGGAGCTGTTATCAAGTCTCACGAATCTGCCCACCGTATTGGCAATGCCAATCAAGATATTCTCAGTCCATAGCTCAATTGGAAAACTAGGGATCAAAATCCATAAATGCCGGATGTTGTGTTTTTCTTTGAGGGGGTGATCCAGGTGGATATCGGTGGCGTCCCGCCTCCTCCAACTGGCTCAAAACAGTCTTTTGGCAATTTTGGTAAATTACTATTTTTAGCAGTTTTTCGGGTCCTGAACTTCCGGAGCCATTTTGAGGCCCTAAACGACATTTTTTGGCGATTTGGGGGACCAAATGGTTCCCAATGGCATGCATTTGGGCCCAGTCAAAAGTTGTAAATATCGGTTAGACCTTTCCAACGGGCTACCGAGCGCCCTAAACGGAGATCATATGCAAAAGTTATGACCTCGGGAAGTTGACTATTCAACTAACCACCTTGGGGCTGCAAACTTTATGACGGTTCATCTTCTAGGGTTAGGATTTTGGATGATTGGGATTCTTTCCCTCATGCTTATGATAAATAGGCCCTTTCGGCCTCTCTTTGTATTCATCTTGGCACGAATGAGCATAGCGGCCACATCTCTTCTCAGAG